>JAJMGJ010000001.1:0-600000 GCA_030568655.1 Suhomyces prunicola
GGGGTTCTAGAACGGGTGGAAGAAGCCAAGAGACAAAACGAGCCAAATAGAAGCCGCTTACGTAAGGGGCGCCAGCAACTTGCTATGATCGCTGTGTTGGAACCCGCACGGCATGTGAGCGATCGAGATATCCTAGTTCTGGTGTCTATTTAGAGCACTGTTTATTTTCCAGCCTTGTTCATGGCCCTTCTTCTGTTTTGTTTTCTGCGTGCCACGTTGATTGTTCTTATCTCTTGTGCGCACATGGTTCAGTGGCACCGATGAATCCGAGGGGTTGGGACGATAACAGTCAGCTGACCATGAGAATTAGCGTGTCTCGCGAAACTTCTATGGTATCGAATGGTCAGTACAGAGTGATCGTGGCTACGCATACTTATAGGGGTATTTCGGCATACTCTCTCCGTCTCAGATTTGGCTCCCCAAACGGTCTGGGAATGCGCTCGACCAAAGGAGGCCACCGCAGCTTCCTTGCGTCTTCCTTGCGTGTTCGTTGACTGCGCTCACTCTAAGTCAATTGCACGATCTGACAGATCACACCATCACTACCAGTCCTACCAGTCCTACCAATCCCGGCCTACGATGTCTTGTCCAATTAGCATTGTACCGACCTGTCTGTGGGCCCCTGTAGCAGTTCTTTCCGCATTATTACCCAATCGAGTATTTTGGCGGTTTGGCGATCTACCGCGTTATCTATACTGGTGGCGCATCGCCGTTGCCTAAAACAGATGCGCCACCGCCAGAAAACTTGTTATATATAGCCCCTGCAGATTCTTTTTACAGCCATTTTTCCAACCACCTCCATAACCCTTTTAAAAACAGATGAACAATGTTTGCTCTCAACTCAGAAGATCACCATGAATCAGGCCAAAAAGGTAAGCCACGACTGCCTAAGTCTCAGGGGGCTCATCTAAGCTCAGATCCACGCACCACTTTGGGTGTGGATTTGGCCTTGGGTGGGGTTCCTTTCGGACCCAACAGGGGTTTGCCGTTATGCCACGACACTCCGTCAGTACCCACTGAACCTGTGAGCTCCCTGAGACTTTACGCCTTATCTTCTACCACTTCAAACATTACTACTCTGGCTTCAAAAGCCACCCCCGCGCTTGCTGCGAATTTGCCTACCTCCAATGGTGGTGGTGGTGCTGCTGCTGCTGGCATCAAGAGAAAACCAAGAGCACAAAGCGAACCTGCTTCAACCATCGCTTCGGTCATGTCGATTCCAAACGCCTTAGACGTTTCGATCGAGAGGGCCACTCTCAAGGACTACAAACGTGTGGCTCAAACCCTTCTTTTGTCTTTTGAAGACGATCCCTTTGTCAATTACATCATGAACACCACCCATATAAAGAAGGAAAAGGGTTCTAGTGTGTACAAAAAGAAAAAGTTGGACTTGATGTTGGCTTACTTTGAATACTGTGCCTACGAATGTTTGTCCATCAACGGTGTTATCTATGTTATCAAAGACAACAACACCGAGGCGCTCTTGGACGAAATGGGGACCAAAAATGTCCGTTTTCCGTATCTTGCAGTCTCGCTCTGGAACCAAATTTATGGGCCCGATGTGGACTCGGGATATTCTTCCAGTGGAAGCAACGTCTCCGATTCGGATGAAGACTTGAGTGATGACGACTATTTTGCGTCGGAATCCCTAGGTTTTAGAGAAAGTATGCACTCGTCATACTTGAAGTTCAACATCTACTCTATTTTGGGTAATTGTCGTTCCAAAATTATCAAGGACAAATTGCCATTCTTGATCAAAGTCCGCAACCGGGTATTATTAGACCAACTCATCAAAAAGGAGAAGGACAAGAACCTTGATATTTGGTATTTAAGTGACATTGCCACCCTTCCATCAATGAGAGGCAAAGGCTTGGGTAAGATCTTGATCCAATATGTTATCAATGAACATATCAACAAAGCTTCTTCCAAGGCGTATGTTTATTTGGAAAGTTCAAATCCTGTCAATCGTAAGTTCTACTCGAAACTCGGATTCGAGCTCATGACCAGTTTCTCAATCAAGTACAACAAGTATGTTGATTCGAAAAAGATTGTTCACGAGGATCCTTTAAACAAAGCCATCAATATGGACTCAATGGTGTTCTTTCCGTCCACCGCCACAATCTCTCCTCCCAGATTTTAAGCGGACTGCTCATTTTCGGTTCAATGTGATAAGATACATTTTTGTCTAATATATCTAATTACAGTAAGCTGCAAGGATCTGTGATGGCTCCTTCTGTTTACTGTGGTTTATATATTATGCTAAAAGTGCGTTTTGGTGACCTTCAATGAGTTTTTCGTTCTTTTTCCTCTATTTTAAACCGTTGCTTGGACTGGACTCCGTAGAGTAATCTTGGAACAGTAAATCAATCGGCCAGGCTTTACATTATTCTACTGTGCTTGGACAAAGTACGGCAAGAGAGATTAGCCACGTCTTTTAGTTTCTTCTTTATTCATTATACTTTTTCGTATTGGTGTAGTCTTTAAATCGTATTGTGTTATTTGGCCACCTTATCAAAGTGCATACAATTAGTTTTACTTTCAACAAAACTTGTACTGCCTTAATAGTAGCAATGCCTGATTCAGCAGTTTCAGGCCCAGTCGGTATACAATTCAAGTACCTTATACAAGGTGTAATGGTTTAAATACGTTCAATCACATTGCAGCTTTTCTCAACTTATTTCTATAATTCTTTGTTTCAGTCAGAAATGATCATTTAGACTATACAAGTGTTGACGTAATAATAGTATTTGTGTATTTAGTTATGTATTCCACCCATTCCAATGAAGCTTATAGGTCTGGGTTGTGTGCAGGAATTTTTTTCAGTGAAATAATCGAATCTAAGATGTTACATGACTAAAGCAAGATGATTAAGTTGAGCAGTAGATTAACGGCAGTTGGAGCTCGTAGGCGAGCACAGGCTTCTGGAATCAACTACTTTCACAAGTACAAGTCCACCTCCTCAGATAAAGAACAAGGCCCCCCAGTGGATGAGAACGGATTATACTATGGGCAATTTACCAAGGAAGAATATGAACATGCAGCCAGGCAAGTGAGAGAAAACATTAGCAAGCTTGAAGGCGAGATCAAAGGCGATACCAATATTCGAGAAAACCTTGGAAAAATGGCGCAGTTTCCCCAGAAAGACCCGCTTGGAGCTACCAAGATCAATAACTTGACGGATCTCTTTGCCCAAACTATCAAGACCACCGGCCCCATGACGTTGTCAGCATACATGAGACAATGTTTGACGCACCCAGAATTTGGGTACTACACCACGCGTAATCCTCTTGATGCGGTAGAAGGAGATTTCATCACGTCTCCCGAGATTTCTTCCATCTTTGGTGAGATGGTTGGAATCTGGCTACTTACGGTATGGCAGCAACAAGGCAAGCCCAGCAAAATCAGAGTGATAGAATTTGGTCCCGGCAAAGGTACGTTGATGCACGATACTCTCAAAACCTTCAACCAGCTAGCCAAACTGGCGGTGGACATTGAAATAAATATGATCGAAGCGTCGCATGTGTTGAGAAAAGAGCAGTGGAGATTATTGTGTAAAGACAACGAGTTTGGCACCACCGAGGAAGGATTCAATGTGTCGAAAACCGTGTGGGGTAACAGTATCAAATGGCTAGACACCGAAAAAGATATTGCTACCGATTCTAGAGTGGCCAACTACACCTTGGCACACGAGTTCTTCGATGCTTTGCCTATAAAGAGCTTCCAACGAACCGAGCAGGGCTGGAGGGAATTGGTGGTGGAGCATACTCCCAGTGTGGTCAATACCCAGATGAAACTACCAGGCAGCTCAATTGAGGCGGACGAGTTGTTGGATACCCAATTTCACTTGACGGTTTCGCCCAAAGAGTCGCCATCCTCGATGATTCCCAAGCTCAGTTCTCGCTACAAAGACCTTCCTGTCGGCACCCGAATTGAAATCTGCACCGAGGCAGAGTTGTATATCATGAAAATGGCGCAGCTTCTTAACAATGAGCGCAATTGGGGCGCAGTTCTCGTTATAGACTACGGAGTGACGGGCCAAATCCCGGCCCAATCGCTTAGAGGAATCTACAAACACAAGTTTGTTTCGCCTTTTATCAAGCCTGGCGAAGTCGACTTGTCGATCGACGTCGATTTTGATAATTTGGTGGCGGTTGCTTCCAAATGTGCTGCTCCTTTTGGGCCTGTTCAGCAAGGCGACTGGCTCCACACCTTGGGAATAGGCCATAGAATACACCAGTTGTTGAAGAAAAACTCACAAAACTACCCGAAACAAGAGCAGATGTATAATTCGTACAGGAGATTGACCGACCCTGAAGCCATGGGTCTGATATACAAGGTTCTTTGTCTCATGCCAGAGAAAGCCAACCCTCCGGTGGGATTTGGGGGGTCCATCTAATATATACTCTATACACGACACACAAACACAAACCTCGTCTGTACGCTGAAACACCTGAACACATATACCAATACTCTTTCTCACCAGTCTTTTGCATGGGTGCAAAAATGTCAAAAAATATGTCAAAATTTTCCGATACCGGGAGTCGAACCCGGGTCTGCTCGGTGAAAGCGAACCGTGCTAGCCGTTACACTATATCGGAGTATTGTTCGAGTAAAATATCCCCGATTCAGATAAGTGTTGAGCCCATGTGACCACAATCTCAACAATAAATTTTGGAGAACTGAATTTTGCACCCACTGGTTCATGTAGATATGTACTACCTGGCAATTTAGTGCCAACAGCACAACATTACTCACTCTTTGGGTATGTATTAAAGGGCATTACACTTTACTTATGGTAATCTGAGTTCATTTCTATATTGCACTCTGTATCTTCTGTATCAAGTGATTGCAGAGCATTCATTAATATAACTATTGTCCGTCCTTTGGTAGTCTCTCATAAAACAGAACAAGAAATAAAGCTGAATAGGTTGTCGAGTTCGTCTTCAATGATTTGATAATTAGGTCAAATAAACGATTCACACGTCGAGAGGAGTAATACCACCAATGACGATTTCTTCGACTTCCGTGAAATGTTTCTAGTGAATCTTTAGTCACCTGCTAAACTTGGACAAATGCCATATCTTATAAAACTATATGGGGCCTAATTAGAATTCGTACTTCAACACAGTCTTACCGGAACCGCTGATGGCATCCAAGTAAGCCTTCAAGTAGTCAGTGTTGGCATCGACCTTGACTTCGTTCACAGGTGGAATTACAATAACGCCGTCTTCGTACAACTTGATGATCTCTTTGATAGACGTAGCTCTGCTGGCTGGGTCTTTCTTGAAGTTAGCACTCAACCAGTACGCATGCGAGCTGATGTTTTTGTACAACTGGTCGGTCAATTGGAAAGAGATTTCGTTGACTCCGGATATCATTCCGTAAGTGGCTAGAACACCGTCTTCCGAAAGCGACTGCGCGAATGCCTTGCTGTATGGACCAGCTACACAGTTGACAGCCAATCTGATGTTGGCACCTTCGCCGGTGAGTTCCTTCAAGGTCTTTGAAGCGAAATCAGGGCTCAAAAAGACGGACTCGTCAACGACCACGGTGGCCCCGAGCTTGTACAAAACATCCTTTTGTTCCTTGGTCTTGCCGTCTCTAACAATAGAGATGGTCTTGATACCAAGGCTCTTGGCGATCTGGGTCAAGTATTGGGTGACCTGAGACGTACCGGCGTCGACAATAATCCATTCGCCGGCCTTCCAGTCTTTGATGAATTGGTGGATAAGCTGGAGAGCAGTGATTGGGTTGACAGTGATGGTAGCACCTTGGGCGACAGTCACCGAAGCGTTTTTGTCACTAATGATAGTGAAGGGAAGCTTCTCTGGGACGACATCGTAGACACCGTGGGTTCTCCAAGTACCGAAACCAGCAACGTTGGGAACCACTTGGTCGCCAACCTTGTAATCTTTAACGTCAGAACCTACGTGGGTGACTTCATAGAAACCTTCGTTGCCTCCGACGGAGACATTGTCATACCCATTGCCGAAGTTGCGGGTGAAACTTGCGCCTGGGTAGACACCCTTGATCTGAACAACATCCGAGGGGTTGACTGGAGTACCGAGGGTCTTGACGATGACCTGGTTGGGTTTCAACTGCGATGGGTCAATGGTGAATTTGGCGACTTCCAAAGTCTTGGAAACATCGAGGTTCACTTGTTTGTAGACAATTGCTTGTGCTTGGATAGACATTTGGTGATTGTGTTTCTGGCTATATTCACAGATATATCGATATACATATAGCCTTATATATGGCTGCGATGGCAATTACTAATGCCACAGCGTTTGGAACATCAGAGAAGGTCTGTGGCGCAACGCCTATTGTGTGACGCCGTTAAATACTGCATCTCGGGTGTGCCTAATCGAGCATACTCGGGGATGCCCAAATAGACACGGTCATGTGACCACGACATCCAAAAGAAAAAAAAACACCGCGGCGCTACCAAGTCCCATCCGTAGGACGTATGCATAGCAGGTATGCAAGAGAAGCACCGTCCAGGCATTCTGCAGGGCCCGATCGTGCCACTATACCCAACATACTGTGTGGTATATACTGCCCCTATTAGAGGGAGGCTATTTTGATGCTCTCACGAGAAGTCTCAATACACTACGTACAGAGACTAGGCTGGAGAAGTTAGTCCACTGGCACTTCCGGGTCCTAGGTTCTGCAAATGGCTGTATTGAATGGCAAGCCCAACTCTGGTATTCGATCCACTTACTTGCGTATATCCATATCCGCAGTCATCCGAGGATCTTATCACGCACACTTCCGATCACTCCCGCATTCGCGTACCACCAATTATCATCCCACTTTTGCTCCGCAAAGTCTCACTTTTCGCAGCCAAACGAGTATTCACCAAATCCACCCCCCCCCTCCACACCAGAATCATCACAATCTGATATGGCCAGACCCTCACCTAGGTATTGCACCGTTCTTAACCACACCGTTCCAGCACTTCCCTCCTTTTTTCTCCATCTTTCTCGCTCTCTCTACCACCCTCCAGATCTATCATGGTTTTTTCCTGCATGAAGCTTCCCGAATAGTCTAGAACATTCCACTTTTTAAACTACCGCAACCAAAGAATATATAAACTGATGGTTGCCTTTCACCAGACCAGCTATTCCAAGACTGAGCATACACAATGGATGAATCACAATTTACAGACAACGCATTGACCATCATCAACAATGCTACTCAACTCGCCAAAGAAAACTCCCACAGCCAATTGATGCCATTGCACTTTTTGGCAGCAATGGTTCCTACCGACTCAGAAACGTCCACGCCATACTTGAAAACGTTGGTACAAAAAGCCAGGTATGACTGGGCCACCTTTGAAAGAAACGTCAACAAGCATTTGGTCCGGTTGCCTTCGCAATCGCCACCACCAGAAGATATCAGACCCAACTATGCTACCGGCCAGCTTCTCCAGAACGCAGCCAAGATAAAGACACAGCAAAAAGACAGTTACATTGCCCAAGACCACATTTTATTGGCATTGTTAGACGACTCGTCGATAAAAAGCATACTCAAAGAGTCTGGTATGGATGCCCAGGCATTGAAGACTCAAGCCATTGAGCTCAGAGGCAACCAGAGAATCGACTCCAGACAGGCCGACTCATCCTCAACCTACGAATTCTTAAGCAAGTACTGTGAAGACTTGACGGAAAAGGCCAGGGAGGGTGGAATTGACCCTGTTATTGGCCGTGAAGAGGAAATCAGAAGAGTCATCCGGGTCTTGGCCAGAAGAACCAAGTCTAATTCGGTTTTGATTGGTGAACCGGGTGTAGGAAAGACTTCTATTGTGGAAGGAGTGGCCCAGAGGATTATTGACGGCGATGTGCCCAATATTCTTGCCAATTCCCGACTCTTTGCCTTGGACTTGGGCGCGTTGACGGCCGGAGCCAAGTACAAGGGAGAGTTTGAAGAGAGAATCAAAGGTGTTCTTAACGACATTGAAAAGTCTAAAGACATGATTATTTTGTTTATTGATGAAATTCACATGTTGATGGGTGACGGCAAGCTGGATGCTGCCAATTTGCTTAAGCCCATGTTGGCCAGAGGGGCTTTACATTGTATTGGGGCTACTACCTTTGCAGAGTACAGAAAGCATATTTCGAAGGATGGAGCCTTCGAAAGACGGTTCCAAAAGATCGAAGTTCCTGCTTCCACCATCAACGAAACCGTGGCCATATTAAGAGGTTTGCAGCCAAGATACGAGATCCACCATGGAGTCCGTATATTGGACAGTGCCTTGGTCACAGCAGCACAGTTGGCTTCCAGATACTTGACTTACCGAAGTTTACCTGATTCTGCTGTGGATTTGATTGACGAAACGGCTGCCACTGTGGCCGTGGCCCGAGACTCCAAGCCCGAAGAATTGGACAACTTGGAGAGACAATTGCATTTGATGGAGGTGGAAATCAACGCTTTGGAAAGAGACGTTGAAGCAGACGCAGCTTCCAAAGATAGGTTGGAAGTTGCCCGTAAGAAGAAGGCTGAGTTGGAAGAAAACTTGGGTCCTTTGAGAGAAAGATTCAACCAAGAAAGAGCCGGACATGAGCAGTTAATTGCAGCCAAGAGAAAGCTCGATGAGTTGGAAATCAAGGCCCAAGACGCTGAAAGAAGACACGACACAGCCACGGCTGCTGACTTGCGGTACTTTGCTATTCCAGACGTTGTGAAACAAATTGAAAAATTGGAAATAGAAGTGGCTGCTGAAGAATTGGCTGCGGGTCCTGATGCCTTGGTCGCCAATGTCGTTGGTGCTGATCAGGTAGCAGAAACCGCTGCTAGGTTAACTGGTATTCCAGTCTCCAAACTCACCAAAGCCGAAAACTCCAAGCTCATCAACATGGAAAAAGAGTTGGCGTCAGAAGTGGTGGGTCAGTCGGAAGCTGTCAAAGCCGTTTCCAACGCCGTGAGATTGACCAGGTCCGGTTTGGCCAACCCCAACCAGCCAGCATCGTTCCTTTTCCTTGGATTGTCTGGTTCGGGTAAGACCGAATTGGCCAAGAAAATGGCGGGTTTCTTGTTTGCAGACGAAAGAGCCATGATCAGAATCGACTGTTCTGAATTGGGTGACAAGTGGTCGGCTTCCAAGTTGTTGGGAGCTGCTCCAGGCTACGTAGGCTATGAAGAAGGGGGTATTTTGACCGAACCATTGATCAGACGTCCATACTCAGTTGTGTTGTTTGATGAAGTCGAAAAGGCTGCTCCGGAAGTATTGACGGTATTGCTTCAAATCTTGGACGACGGAAGAGTTACTTCGTCCCAAGGTAAAGTTGTCAACTGCTCCAATGCCATTATCATCATGACCTCCAACTTGGGAGCCGAATATATCAATGCAGCCAAATCCTCCAAGATCGATGAAGTCACCAGAGAGATGGTGATGGGTGCAGTAAGAGCACACTTTAGGCCCGAATTTTTGAACCGTATCTCGTCCACTGTTGTTTTCAACAGATTGTCGAAGAAGGCTATTTCCAAGATAGTCAAGATTCGTATCCAGGAAATCCAAGACAGGTTTGCAGCCAACGGCAAGCATATTACTCTTGAAGTGGACGATGATGCATTGAAGTATCTTTGCGAACATGGCTACTCGAGTGATTTGGGTGCCAGACCATTGAACCGTCTTATCCAACACGAGATCCTTAATAAATTGGCCGTCTTGTTATTGAGAGGCCAAGTGAAAGATAAGGAAGTGGCGGTAGTCACATTGGGAGAGAAGGGTTTGGAAGTGTTGCCTAATTCTGAGCCTGAAGATGTCGACATGGGCGATGAAGACGTTGAAGACTGGGAAGATTCTGGCGACGAAGACGACGAGTAATTCAAAGGCTATGATTAATGATTAATTAAATAATGATGTTAATAATTGAAATAAATAACTAAGATACAATTGGTGTAGAGCTCAATCGTCACAGTTAATAAGATGATGATTGACTTATTGAAAATAGGGTATAACTGGTAGGTTAATGAGAAAGTGAGGCAGGGTTGGTAGTATCATTGGTAGACCAATCGCAAAATATACATAGACAACAATATTACTGGAGGCTTTGAGGTAATGGTGTGCTCTCGTTGCTCTGTACATTCAAGGCAGAACTGTATTATAATATTTCGCAGCCAAAGCCATGCCCTTCGAGCTCTAGCACCAGGGTCAGTACGCTTCAGTAATAGTCGCCAACCAAGTCCAAAAAAGCATAGCCAAAAATCAATGGTCCAAAACCACTAGTCGAACACATCCAGCTCTCTAACCATGGGGGTCACAAGTGTAGGGTCCCGAGCACGTCGGTATGCGTCACGTGCCAGTTTCCGATATGCGGTCACGTGACGCTCATCTTAAATTTGACTCATCGCTAAAGTGAAATGCTAAATTTTCACTCACTAACCATAAGCAGAATGGCTTCTAGAACTCAGTTTGAAAACTCCAACGAAGTCGGTGTCTTCTCCAAGCTTACCAACTCATACTGCTTGGTAGCCGTCGGAGGCTCCGAGAATTTCTACTCCGCTTTCGAAGCCGAACTAGGCGACGTCATCCCCATCGTCCATACCACCATCGCTGGTACCCGTATAGTCGGAAGAATGACTGCAGGTAACAGACGTGGGTTGTTGGTGCCTACACAGACCACCGACCAAGAATTGATGCATTTAAGAAACTCGTTGCCTGACTCCGTCAAGATACAAAGAGTCGAAGAACGTTTGTCCGCCTTGGGAAATGTCATTTGCTGTAACGACTACGTTGCATTGGTCCATCCAGATATCGAGAGAGAAACCGAAGAGTTGATTGCCGATGTGTTGGGAGTCGAAGTCTTCCGTCAAACCATCGCCGGTAACGTTTTGGTGGGCTCGTACTGTGCCTTGTCCAACCAGGGTGGTATAGTGCATCCACAGACTTCCATCCAAGACCAAGAAGAGTTATCTTCTTTGCTCCAGGTGCCTTTAGTCGCTGGTACTGTCAACAGAGGCTCTTCTGTTGTGGGTGCTGGTATGGTTGTGAACGACTGGTTGTCTGTTACTGGTATAGATACCACTGCTCCCGAATTATCGGTCATTGAGTCTATCTTTAGATTGCAAGATGCCCAACCAGAGTCTATTTCTGGTAACTTGAGAGACACTTTGATCGAAACATACTCTTAGATCTAGGTTCTTTTGGTTCTCTATCTGTACATTAGCAATAAATCGGCAAAGAAATAAGTAGGCTTCTCTAAATGTCAAAGTACAATCGTACGATAGCACGAGAGAAAAGCGGCTTTTTTAGTTATGATGCATTTTTGCTACTACTTATAGTGTCTACAACACATAGGTGGAGTTATTACTGGTGTCTTATCGTGGTAAATAAGTAGAGAGTAGCTTCTGTGCTTGGGCTGAGGCTTTCAACGATAGAACACTGATGATCCATCGCGCTTGATCAAACCATAAAAGCAACTTGCAAGTCATATTGACAACACCACCAGCGCCAGTGGTATCGAGTTACAACAATACACGAAAAATTGTAAGTGAATGTGGACCATTTCTTTATTTATTTAAAGATAATGTACCACCAGTGATCTGTCAACCGATACTTGGTGGGTACCCCACATAGGTAGAGGCTCGCTCGGGGCCTGCTTCAGAACAGAGACTAGTATATCTCAAGTAATAGACACAAGAAAGACATATCGTACGCACAGAGAGAAAGTAGATCCGTCTTCGTCCTCTGCTTTATAGTTATTCACAAGATTCCGGATCACATGACCTCTTTCGCCGTAATTTTTCCCCACCAATTTGATAACCAGATTGGAGATACTCTGATCATCATACTATGGACTTTGCAGGCATCCCTCGGGGAAGTATTCGGGGCGAGGCGCTCAAGAAGCTCGCCCACCTCACCGCAGTACAGCCTTCCACTTATATCCAGCAAGTTGATAGTGCTACCGACAACTTTGCTCGCCTTCTCACCTCCATTCCTCGCGACGATTCGTTCAGCCCCGACGACATGTCTCGAGTAGCCATTAGCGCCAAAGAATATGAGGTTTTGGTGGCATTGTGCGACGTGGCCAGCGACCCTGACTTCAAGTACCTGGCCCAAGCACATGTTCTCATCAAGAAGTTCCGCCTTTACTTGTTGGAGTTGCCGCAGCAGAAATTCTCTTCGGCCATCACCAGTCGGTACACGGCCAGTTCGAATCCTTGGTACGACCTAGGTGAGAAATTGACCTCGGCCATAGTCCAATTGGGCTCAAAGTTCGATTACAAGCACGTTGGCTTTGCCTTGGACATTTTCCACGAGTTCAACGACTTGTTTTTCACCGGGCCTCTGTACGAGCTTTCCCAGTACTTCGCCTTGCTTGGATACCTTTCTGGACTAATGAAGAACGCCAAAATCTTGAGCTTTTCTCCTAGACTGTTTAGATTGTTCCTTACTCTCGATACTTGCATTGACAACTTTGACTTTTTGAACGAAATTGAAGTCTATTCCAATGCCATTTTCCAGAATAGCGCGTCTGCAAATGACTACTCGCAATGGTTGGATAAAGACTTCATAGTGGACTTCTCCCCGGTACTCTTTCTCGAATCGTTGGGTAAATTGATGTGCTGTATAATCAATTCTATTATTGATAACGATGACAAGCCATTGCTCCAGTGTATCACTGAAAGAGTCTGTCATAGGTACGAGGATGGCTCGTTTACTTTGGGAGAATTTGACAACTTCTTGTTGACCAAAGAGAACATGGACATTTCTCGGGACCATATGGAAATTATCAAGAACTTGACTGACATAGCTATCCAGAAAATGGAGTTTTTGGACAGGGGAGAGTCTTATATTGTTTATTCCACATACAACAGATTGAGACTCGGCTACTCTGCAAAGTCGTACAATCTTCAGGTGATCAGTTGCGGTATTTTTACCGATAATATCGATATCAAAGTCTCGATGAAACTCTTCAAAAACTGTTTGGAGATTAAGGATGTCATGCTAGACCCCGATTTGGGTCTAAGTGTCATTCAATTGGGAAGTTTATTGATTTTTAAAGATGAAAAAGTCGGTGCTTTATTGACCAGAAGCTTTACCAATCTTATTGCCAACCCCCGCTTCTCCTCTAGATACTGTTTGGCAGCTTCTAAAAGTGTTGGTATAGCCAGTAAAGTGTTGTCTCAAGATGCTATTATCACTACTATCTATGCCTTGACCAATTTGTTGTTTGCCAATGGAGAAAACCCCCAGTTTAGAAACGCCTTGAGGTCCAGAACTACTGGTTCTACAGGTGCTATAAGACCTCCTGACTCTGCTTCTATCAGAAGTGGGTTTGGTGGTGATACCACTTCTTTCCGCGGCTTTGGAGGTGATGTTTCAAGAAGTACTTCTATTGGAGACTTCTCTAATGGTACCAATATCCATAAAGCACCTCCTGTTAACAACGATATGTTTGCAGATAATGTAGACTATAGAAGGATCTGTGATAATGCCATTATGGCTATTATTGAAATTGTTAAGGCGTGTGACGACGAGACCGTTTCTACTTTAGCAGTCACTCTTTTGAGCCAAAAAACAGCCAATTTGGACTCTTCTATTGGCCCATTACTCCTTAAAGGCCTAGTTTCGTGTGCCCCATCATTGCCTGAACGTGAATTCATCGTGCTTGTTCGTTTACTCAATAGACTTAGCCTTGAAGCGTTTGAGTCAAATAACGCCCAACTACTCAAAAACATTGTCTATTCTCAAGTCGAATTATCCAAAAGCTTACCCCAAACAAGCCCACTCTTTAAGGTTTATCTCCACGAATTGTTGCAGATAATTATCAGTAAAGGGGAAGTTCAAGTATTGGAACACCACAGAAGCCACAACGAGATTCTAGAGATTGGGTCTCAAATCGGGGTCTACTTGAAACCATTGGCGGCTTTATTACCTAGCGTAGAAGCTGGTGACGAACCGTTGAAGTTTGGAGCTGTGGCTACTGAATCCACTACCCTCACCGTGGATACTATCAACTTGTTCAAGAATTTCTGGTTCAACTTGGTAGTTCATGGTTATTCGGTCAAGTCGGAATATTCCAAGCCCTACATTACTGAACTCGAGAGAATTGCCTATAATTCTCCTCCTTTGGCCAGTGAAATCTCTTGGGACAGAACAGAAACCTCGCTTGAATTGAACACCATTCTTCGTAGAGGCTCGTCCAACCACAATATCAAGCACCATAGGAACTATTTGGGCGAGATATTTGAGGTTCACAGATCTCTTTCGTACCCTAAGTTGATGTTCTTGTCTTCTACGTTGTTTTTGGAGTCTCTTAGAGTGAATTCTGGCGATTGTTCCACCATTCTCCAGTACTATTCGGACCCTTCCATCAAAACCAGTGGTGTAGATAAGTTCATTGGGTTCATATCGTTCAAGATCTTGAAAGATTTTATTGCTTTGGTCAACCATGGGGCCAATAAACGGTTCTGTGAAGACAATATCAGCAACCAGCTTACCAATTTATTGGCTGCTTCCTGCCATAGATTACATGATCTTCAGGAGAATGCTTTGGAATGCAGTGAATTACTAATCACCAAGATCCCATCGTCGCTTATTCACCAGAAATCGCTCTTTTCGTTGTTTGATCTCTTGACTGCCATGTATGATAGTGTGGTTGATGCCGACGAGAACTTGTACCAGCCTACCACCGTGTTTAAAACCAGAAACTACGGCATTAAGTTGCTTTTATCTGACGATTATGAATGGAGAAGCGACACCTTCAAAAGACTAGACGATAAAAGTAAGAGCTGGCTCCGATTAATTCTCTCCAAGGCCGAATTTGACGTAAAAAGCTTGATCCAATCGTATGTTTCAAACTTCAATGAGGTTAGAGGCGGAAAGGTTTTGTATGGAGTGTCTTTTGCATTGAACATGGCGTCTTCATCACTGGCTATTTCTTCCCGGAATATTGCCATGCATCTTCTTCCAAACTCGTCAAATGTGATTCTTCAGTTGAGCTTGAGACTGGAATTGGTCAGTAAAATCCCGGTACAAAACTTCGAATCGGTGCTCAAAAACATCAAGCTCAACGTATTTAATATCGAGCTGAAATTGGATCTGGTAACCTCGTCAGACTTGAGTGCTGTGGGTAAATTGGGCCCCACTGACGCAGATATCTTTGAATTACTCAATGAAATCGCCGGTTTGATTTTGGTTTCTTCGTCCAACCAAGGTGAACTCATCAAATACTTGGTTGAATTACCATTCAAAATCTTTAAGGCCTCGGTAATTAACTATGCCATCATTATTTGGTTGACGATCATGAAAGAACAACCAGAATTGTCATTACTTATGTTTAGTGAAATCGTCAAGCAATGGGAGATCTCTGTGGAACTAAAGAAAGGAATCTTCTGCTCCGATTACAATATCAAAGATGCCACATTTACCAAAATGGAGTACTCCCCTAGTGACTTCAAGTTGTCTAAAATGGTCAGCAAGCAGGTGAGTGAAAAGTTCAAATCCCACTTGAATATTATAAAGTTGATTGCTTCAAACTTTGAGGCTACGTTGAACCAGAGCGACCATCTACTCAAGTTGTTCACCAGATTTGTAGAAGTAGGTCTCAAAGGCTTGGAAGTGGCCAGTTTGCACCCGTTTGCCAGATTGACGAGGTTCCAGCTCATCAAGTTTGCGTTCGATTTACATGCTTACCATACAAAACTCAAGTCTAGAAGTACCCTAGACTTGACGGACTTGATATTGACCGGAGTGTTGTCGTGGTTCAAGCAAAAGTTTTCGTATCCCTTTGGAGGAAACTTGGTCAAAATCAGAACAGACTTTGAGTTGCTCAAAGAAGTGACCAAATTGGTTCTGGTGGTTGATACTTTCAATATTGAGAGGTTAGAAAACAAAAAGACCATTGCGTTGTTCTTACTTGACGATGAGATTTCAAAGATCAATATCTGGTTGAATCCTTTGAGCCCTTCGGACTTGAAAGGGACTTTCAGTGTGGGCCACTTATCGTCGCACCATATCATCCAGGGTTATGCTATTGACCCTATTTTGGCCATTAATCTTGCTTTGCGCTACAAGATCAAGAACTTGGACGACTTGCTTCAATCTTTAATCACCAAGAACCCCCTTCCCTCTATCCATTACTGTGAAGCTGTGCAGTTCTTTATTGGATTGAACGGTGGGGTCAACATGCCCAGCTACTACCTTTTGTTCTGGGAAGCATTACCGCCTGTGGACTCGATTACGTTGTTCTTGCCTCCATTTGGTCACAACCCGTATATTCTTCAATATACCATGAGATCTTTGGAACACCACGACGTCAACTTGACCTTCTTTTACGTTCCTCAAATTGTCCAAAGTTTGAGGTACGACATGAAGGGGTACGTCCAGAGGTTTATCGTGGAAACTGCAAAGGTGTCGCAGTTGTTTGCCCATCAAATTATCTGGAATATGTTGGCAAATAGCTACAAGGACGAAGACTCGACCGAGCCAGATCCTTTGAAGCCTACGTTGGACTTGATCCAGAAAAAAATGTTGGCGTCATTCCACGCAGACGACTTGGCATTCTACCACAAGGAATTTGGATTCTTCAATGAAGTGACGGACATTTCTGGTAAGTTGAAGCCCTACATCAAAAAGTCCAAGGCCGAAAAGAAGTTGAAGATAGACGAGGAAATGTACAAGATCCAGGTTGAGTCTGGGGTTTATTTACCTTCCAATCCCGATGGAGTGGTGATTGACATCAACAGAAAGTCAGGTAAGCCCTTGCAGTCTCACGCCAAAGCACCCTTCATGGCTACTTTTAGAATCCAGCACGAAGTGGAAAGTGCAGACGAGTTCGGCAACATTATACACTTGCCCATGGAGAAATGGCAGAGTGCCATTTTCAAGGTGGGTGACGACTGTAGACAAGACGTGTTGGCACTTCAGTTGATCTCGGTGTTCAGGTCGATATGGAACAATGCCGGGTTGGACTTGTTCGTATATCCGTATCGAGTGACAGCCACCGCCCCGGGATGCGGAGTGATTGACGTCTTGCCCAACTCCATCTCGAGAGATATGTTGGGAAGAGAAGCGGTCAATGGGTTGTACGAGTACTACACCACCAAGTTTGGGCCCGAGGACTCGATCGAATTCCAGCAGGCACGGAACAATTTGATCAAGTCGTTGGCTGCGTACTCCATCATCTCGTACTTGCTCCAGTTCAAAGATAGACACAACGGTAACATCATGTATGACGACCAGGGCCATATTCTCCACATTGATTTTGGGTTCTGTTTCGACATTGTGCCTGGAGGAGTCAAGTTTGAAGCGGCACCGTTCAAGTTGACCCACGAAATGGTGTTGGTTCTTGGCGGACATCACAGCACCCAAGCGTTCAAGTGGTTTGAGGAGTTGTGTGTCAAGGGATACTTGGCATGTAGACCGTATATGGAGACCATAGTGAGATGTGTCAACCCGATGTTGGAAAGCGGGTTGCCATGTTTCAAGGAAAATACCATCAAGAACTTGAGAAAGAGATTTGTGCCGGGCAAGTCAGAGCAGGAGGCCAGTGTGTACATGCGGGGGTTGATCAAGAAGAGTATGGAGAGTTTCTACACCAAGGGATATGATGAGTTCCAGAGAATTACCAATGGTATTCCGTACTAATGAATAGAATGAACGGATTCGTTCGTTCCAGACCAATGTACTAGGCTCAGACATTGTAGAGAATAGACCGGTAGATAATAGACCCGTAGAAAATAGACCCGTAGAGAATAGACCCGTCTTGAATAGACATCCGATACAATCTTAGGCTCCGTAGGTCGTACCAAATATATTACACTGGTGGTATCTAGATGATTCATGTAGATACTCGCGAACGATCCATGATACGAATACTTTTCAGCTGTCATGTGGAGCACACGAGAAATTATCAAGTCGACGAGTCATCACCAGGCGTTCATCTCTGTGTTTCATTCAATATTTCGCGTTCGCCGGCTCATCTACTCATCTGCTCATCTGCTCATCTGCCCATCTGCTCCTCTACTTATCTGCTCATCTGCTACTGCGGCCGTTCCGTACTGGTTGCCGCGCAAAAAAACTACACTCTACGACTACAAACCTCAATCTGGCACCGTGCTACATTCATCCCTTCCACAGCCCCATCAGCCAGCCCCGTAGTGGGCGCACAAATTTCCAAAGCGCGGCTCGTGATCGTCAACTATAACTACTCCAACACCACCACTAACTACTCTAGAACTACTCGCACCATCTACTCTGCTATGATTCCATCGCTCTTTGTATTCTGCGACGTGTGTTCTGTCGTGTGTTCTGTCTTTAATTCTGTCTTTTATTCTGTCTTTTACTCTGTTTCTTGTATTCTACGTCGTCTATCCTTCTTCGGTCTCTCCATTCCATCGTGTCGTAGTCTCTTACTCTGCCTTCCTGTGTTTTGTCTTGTGTACATCTGTCGTGTGTTGCTCCTGTGTATTGCTTCTGCCGTAACCCGCACTGCCCTACAATTTTTTCTCGTGACGTCGTAACAACATTTTTCTACTTGGCGTTGGTGAAAACACGGTTTCTATATTTAGTCGGTATTATATCGGTGATTCAAGTTGCATCCGTCGCAACACACTCGCTACACACGTACTACATATACTGCACCACGTACACCCCAACCAAACTCTACCCATTTCCACCCCAAGAGCCCACCTTCTCCACTGCCAAATCAAAACATATCCAGTGATCCATGAGGTTCCACCTATTATTCTTGGCCAGCTTGCTAAGTCTCTTTCAGTCCATAGCCGCCACCCAGTTCGTCAGGTCGTCTTCGTTATTGACATGTATGGAAAACTCCCAGTTCACGGCGCAATACTTCGATGTCAAGTTTTATCCCAAGAACAGATCAATCGTGTTTGACGTGACGGCGCTTTCCAATATCGACGCGAACGTCACCGCAGAAGTCAACTTGATTGCGTACGGAATCAACGTGTTGACCAGAAACGTGTCGTTGTGTGATCTTAAGTTTGGGTCCATCTGTCCCTTGTCCACCGGGCGGATGGAGTTGAACTCGCACTACGAGCTTCCGTCCTCCATCACCAAACAAATCCCCGGCGTGGCCTATACCATCCCGGACTTGGACGCCAGAGTCAGAATCGTGCTTCACGACTCGGATACTCACGATACCTTGGCCTGTGTCGAAGCGGTCTTGACAAACGGTAAAACGGTGCAAACAAAGTATGCTGCGTGGCCCATTGCTGCCATCTCCGGTCTAGGCGTGGTCACCTCGGGGGTGGTCTCGGTCATCGGCCACTCCAATACGGCTGCCCATATCGCTTCCAACTCCATGTCGTTGTTTATTTACTTCCAGTCTTTGGCGATCACGTCCATGATGGCTGTGGCCAAAATCCCCCCCATTGCTGCGGCGTGGGCCCAGAATTTCGTATGGTCTCTTGGTATTGTCAAAGTGGCTTTTGTCCAAGACATCGCCAACTGGTACATGCAGTCTACTGGCGGCTCCCCAACAGACATCCTTAACTCTCAATACTTGTCTATTTCGGTCCAAAAGAAAGCCAAAAGATCCATGGATTTTATGGCCTCGGCTTATGATCTCTTTAGAGGCTCCACTCGTCATGGGTTTGCCAAAAGAGCCACCATTTCCCTTGACTCCGACGACTTTGGCTACTCAGATAGCTTGGATTCGTCATTGTACACTGCTGATGAAAAGGACAAGAACATTCAGTCCAAGATCTTGATCTTAAGAGGTGTCCAGAGAGTCGCCTACTTGACCGGAATCGAAATAACCAACTTGTTCATGACTGGTATCATTTTCTTGCTTTTCTTTGCTTTTGTGATGGTGGTCTGCTTGACCCTCTTCAAAGCGGTTATTGAGATCTTGATCCGGTCAAAAATGATGAATGAAGGCAAGTTTAACGAGTACAGACAGCAATGGTCCCAGATTGTCAAGGGTGCCTTGTACAGACTTTTAATGATTGCGTTCCCGCAAATTGCAGTTTTGTGTATTTGGGAACTCTACGAAAGAGATTCGGCGGGTACCATTGTGTTGGCGGTATTTTTGTTAGTTGTCACCCTTATTCTTCTTTGTCAAGCTGCTGCCAGAGTGTTTTTACTCGGTAGAAGATCGATCAGACAATTCAAGAACCCAGCCTATTTATTGTTTGGAGACGGTGTCTTCCTCAACAAGTTCGGGTTCGTCTATGTCCAGTACCGAGCCGATTGCTACTACTTTATTCTAGTCAGTTTGGTGTACATTTTCCTCAAATCTTTGTTTGTGGCGGTATTGCAAAGACACGGTAAGGTTCAGTCGGTGATTGTATTTGTCATTGAATTGTTTTACTGTATTGGTCTCTGTGTCATCAGACCTTTTATGGACAAAAGAACCAATGCTTTCAACATAGTCATTGGCGTGATCAACTGTATTAATGCCTTGTTCTTTATGTTCTTCTCGTACATCTTCAAGCAACCCCATGTTGTTGCATCGGTAATGGCGGTGGTTTATTTCGTGTTGAACGCCGCCTTTGCCCTTTTCTTGTTGCTTTTCACCATCATCACCTGTGTCTTGGCCTTGATCTACAAGAACCCTGACACCAGATACCAACCAATGAAGGACGACAGAGTGTCGTTCTTGCCTAGATTCGATAACCCTAAGCAAGGCGCTGCCAAAGCTGCCAACGACGACGACATGGAATTGATGGCTTTGGGCGCTACGGCCATGAAGGGCCATGAGCACAGAAACGAGTTCGAAGAAGACGAATCGGCGTTTGAAGACGATTCGGTGTTTCACAGAAATCCCTCGAGCAAATCAAGTGAAAACTTAAAGAGCATCACCAACTCCGATTCGATCAACGGGAAAAGAGACTCGTATTATTTGGAATCCATAGAACCCACCCAGCCAAACTCTACTATTGTGGGCAATCCTGGTGCCGTGGGAAACTATGGTGCCCCAAGTAGTTACAGTGGTAGCTACGGTGGAAGCCAGAATGCGTACGCCAGAAACAACACCAACCCCACCAGAGTAAACTACCCCCAAAACATACAAAATCAATATGGCCACCCCAAAAGCAACCAAAACCAAAATGCCTACCACGGTGGCTACATATGATTAACGGTTCACTTCTGACTCCAGCAATTTCTTATCTTGTCTATTTAGTAAATAGTTGACTTTGCATTCGTTTCTTCAATAAAAGCTTTGTATAAAACTACATTCTTTCTCTTTTCTCGATCTAACTACTTCTTACCCTTCAATTCTTCTGGCATTGGGATGGCAGAACTTTGGCTGTCCAAATATACTGTGATGGAATATGTTGTACCAACTGATCGGCTGACAATCTTTATTGGTACTGAACGGTGAGAGTTTTCTTTTGGGTCTATCATTCGGGACTTCAAAGAGTAGCTGGCTGTACTTCTGGTTTCTGGGTGATTCGGTATACTCATCGTTAATTATAGAAAGCGGAAAAACGTAGCCGTCTTCAATTGGGCCAGAAGGCTTGCTCTCTACATCCAGGTGGTTGAAAATTGGCTGAGTTTTGTTCATAATTTCAGTGTGTGTTTCCATCACTTGGGTTTTGAATACAGAGAGGTTGAGTTCCAAATGTCGTTGGGAATTCACAGGATACATTTGTACTGAAGAATTGCCTGAAACTCTTAGGCAGTAGCCCTCTGTTGCGTTGCGGGAAGTACAAAACTCCGAATGTACAAGTTTCTGATAGTTTCCGAACTCCACTGCATTCTTTGCAAATGTATCAAAGAATGAAGACACAGAGTTGTGGAAGTATCCATCGGTACTAAATAATCTGGCCAACGCTTGAGTATTGTTCTGGGAATCGAGCACAAACACCACCAACGGCCTTTTCAAGTTGTAACTGTTTCGAAATATGGGATATTTGTCAAGGGTGGTTCTGATTATCGAGCTGTGGTTATTGGCTTTGGGCTTGCCACAGCTACCAGGCACCACCATGAAGATGTCAGTCAAGTAAAGATTCTGGGGGATTTGAAACGGCGGGGAGTTCAGTAAAAGGCTGCCAAGGTTGTCACCAGTCGAGTTGTACTTAACATCGGTGTTGAATAGAAACATGTTGGTTGCATTTTTCGGGACTTGCAAATCGAGGCCTAGTGCCATGTGAACGCTCTCTGTGGCCATATGGGGCAACACCATCGACATATCCACGGAATTGAGCAACGCTTTGGGAATAATGTGGAGCTTGTCCCTTGTTGCAGGAGAATCACGGTACGAATGCTTTACAGAAGGCACCATATCCAAAGTTCGTTGCATTTCAAGCCTGAAGCTTATGGGGCTCGCAACTGCTAGAGTCATACACAACAATACCGGCCAATGCATGATTAGTATTTGTATTAGTATATTTATTAGTATCTCTATATCTTTTTGTGTGCAAATTTGGGTGCAAATTTGGGTGCAAAAAAATCAGAAAGTGTACACGATGATTTTGTTTTTGCCCAGAATGTCCATAGATTCGTTCAATTCGTACATCTCGCCGTTTTCGTTCAAGTAGTATTGCTTCAACGGCTCTCCTGTCAAAGGATTGATGTCGGGGTCAGCAACATGGTGTTGCGGCTCGTTGTATTCTTTACTCAACCCCTTTTCACTGAAATCGAAGTTGATATCGTCAAGAAGATTAAGCCGCGAAATGTAGAGCGTGGTGTAGAACATCACCAAGTTTCCTTCCCATAAAAACGTCGATATAATCATAAATGCGCTGATGGCCTTGCGCATTTCACACACATCGTGCTCCTTGGGACACTCCTTGGGGATAAGCTGGGATGTGGCCAACACAAAAGACACGATTTTCATGAGGGCCGCTGCCAAGCAGTAGAAACTGCCGTTTCTGCGCTCGAAATTGATTATGGTGGTGATGAACAAGAAGGCCACCGCCGTGGACATGATGCTGTCCGCCACAAAGTACCGATATATACTAGAGCCCACCTGTTTGTCGATCTTCAAGAGCACTGACGACAAGGTGATACATGTTATGCCAATCAAAATCTCAAATAGATAGAGGATGAAGTTGGCCGTCACTGTAAACGTCTTGAATTCCCACTGTTCTACTCCCAACTTCGCACCGTTGATGCGGAACAAAGGCGTGTTCATGACGTTTTTGACCAACCCCGTTTCGAGTCTTCTTTGTTTGGAAGTCATGCTCTGTAACGCTACACTCACGGTTGAAGCCGACTCGTCGAATTTGAGCTTCTGGTACTCGCGTACGTCCATTTCGGGTGGTAACTCGTCGTCTTCCGGAATTTTAGGTATGTGTGCTTGCCCATCCCTAATGCTTTCGGGATATATCATGTTGTTATGGTGCAAGTCTTGGTATGAAGGATTCAAATTTCTGATTCTCTCATCCTTCTCGGGTGGTGTAGGAGGTTTGTCTGACCTGAGTTTTGGCAAGGGCAGCCCCGCGGCTTCCGCGATTTCGAGCAAGGTTTTTGGTTTTTCCGTGGTCACCACTGGTCTTTTCAGAACGCTTGGCTGAAATGGTCCGACGGTGCTGAACGTGATGATGCTCAGCCTATCGTCATCTATAGAGTTGGGGGTGGTGTTTCTAGATCGGAGCCTTGGAGGCACATGTTCGAATCTGGCCGAATCACTGATCACTCGGGTGTTTTGTCTGTCGAACCCGTGGTACAGCATCCTTCAACAACCTCTGTCTCTACAAATTGTCTACGTTTTTGGCTAGCCTTCATTATACCTCTTCGTGGGGATAATGGTGTCAACTCAAAGTATGCAGGACTGCCGCATTGGGTAATTTTGTCAATACCATCGATGCTCGATTGACGATAGCACTACCGAGTACACCACCAGCACACGAGTCCTTATCGGGTATTCGGCAACATCACACCATCAACACCATCGAGCTATCATGGTTGTTGACTCAAGCTGATCGCAGTCGTAGTATCGATCACCAGCGATGTTCGTCAAACACTATGGGGTGGCTAGATCGAACCTAGTATTGACCATAGTCTTGTAACATGGTCTTACATAGTCTTGTAACATCAGATTGTTTCACTTTCAGTACATGCAACAAAAGTCTATATTTGTCGAGAAGTTTTAACCCAAGGAAAATTGCCGGAAATTTTATCCACATATTAGGCGTAATAGGTCTACTACAGTGCATCAAGCAATATGCTTTACCTTTCGTCTCTTCTGCATTCCAACTGGTTGCAAGATATAGATCTTCGAGGCGGACGGTTGACATGCTTGGTTATTGACAGTTTCTACTATTCCCCATGTATTGTTGAACCTCGAGATGTTCCAATTACCTGATTGGGATATCCGTGTCTGTTCAGAAGTAATCGGTTTGGCACTCTCTTGGTAGCATACAAGCACGTAATTGTATTACCTGTATTCTTATATATTGATTGTCTTGATAAAGTGAAGTTGTTGTTCATCAAGTCAATTGGGGCAAGAATGACTTTCCTACTTCGATAGCAGTGCTCCTAATATAATCTTAGGCGTTTCCAATCACTCAACAAACAACAACTTCACTTTATCAAGACAATCAATATATAAAAATACAGGTAATACAATTACGTGCTTGTAACTACCGAGAGAGTGCCAAACCAACTACTTGAGAATAAACACAGATACCCCAATTAGGTAATCTTAAGATTTAGAGGTTCAGCATGTATATTCAGAATAACCATATTTCTCCAATAAGGAGCCTGGCTAGCTCAATGGCTAGAGCGTGTGACTTTTAATCACAAGGTTGCGGGTTCGACTCCCGCGTCGGGCTTTCTTTTTGATCTTTATAATAATCGTCTCACCCTATTTTTTGGATCTTCGGGTAGAGTTCTACTATAGGTAAAGCACGATATAAGCTTATGCCTTGATATTTCGGTTTTCGTACTCCTCAAGGTTTTATATTGCAGGTTTCTTTCGGTAGACAGTTTTGAGAAAAGTGATTCTGGTTATCCGTTCTGTAGTTCTGTAGGTTGGATTTGCGACTCGTGGAATATGTACGTGCTATTTTGGTTAGTTTCAATAGATAAGTTACTGCATTGGTTAGCTGAATTGTAGTGTATCAACTTTACTTTGATTTTATGTGCTCTCCATAGTACTGATTCGATGAGTATATGAATATATTAGACGTAACAAATAATGAATAAATAAATTGAAGCTATATTCGTTTTTATACAGTGTTATTAAGAAAGGTAAAAGATAACGAGATCAAGGGATTTACTTTCCTTCAGCGGCAGCCATCTTGTTCAAAGCAGAACCGTACTTGAACCATTCAATTTGTTCACTGTTGTAGGTGTGAGACAATTGGGCGTCCCAAGCAGCAGAACCGTCGTGTGGGTGGACTCTCAAGACTACGTTCTTACCTGGAGCCAATTCGGTCAATCCGAGCAAGTCAACGGTGTCTTCTGGTTGGATCTTGTCGTAGTCAGCAACGTTGACAAAGTTCAATGGTAACAAACCTTGTTTCTTCAAGTTAGTTTCGTGGATACGAGCGAAAGACTTGGTGATGATGGCGAAACCACCCAAGAATCTTGGTTCCAAGGCAGCGTGTTCTCTGGAAGAACCTTCACCAAAGTTTTCGTCACCAATGACAACCCATCTCTTACCGGCGTCTCTGTAGTCAGCAGCAGTGTCTGGAACACCCTTGTATTCACCAGTGTATAAGTTCTTGACGTTGTTAACTTCACCGTTTTCAGCGTTGGTGGCACCAATCATATAGTTGTTGGAGATGTTTTCCAAGTGACCACGGTATTTCAACCATGGACCAGCCATAGAAATATGATCGGTAGTGGTCTTACCAACAGCCTTGATCAAGATTGGCAAGCCAGTGGCGTCCTTACCGTCCCATGGCTTGAAAGGCTTCAACTTTTGCAATCTGTCGGAGCTTGGGGAGATTTGGACTTCGACAGTGGATCTGTCTTGAGGTGGGGCTTGGTAGGTGTTTTCACCGGCGTCGTAACCGTTTGGTGGTAAACCAACACCTTGTGGTTCCTTCAACTTGAATTCCTTACCATCGGCACCAACCAAGGTGTCGGTGATAGGGTTGAAGCCCAAGTCACCGGAAATGGCGTAGGCAGTGGTCATTTCTGGAGAGGCAACGAAAGCGTGGGTGGCTGGGTTACCGTCGTTTCTGGAGGTGAAATTTCTGTTGAAAGAGGAAACAATGGTGTTCTTGTCACCCTTCTTGATGTCTTGTCTGTCCCATTGACCGATACATGGACCACAGGCATTGGCCATGACAACACCGCCAAAGTCTTCGAAAGTCTTCAATTGACCGTCTCTGGCAATGGTGGCTCTAACTTGTTCGGAACCTGGAGAAACAGTGTAGATGGTCTTGGCCTTCAAACCGTGGTCGGCAGCATCCTTGATGATAGAAGCAGCTCTGGTCATGTCTTCGTAAGAAGAGTTGGTACAAGAACCGATCAAACCGACCTTGACTTCCAATGGCCAACCGTTAGCGGTAGCGACTTCCTTCATCTTGGAGATTGGGGTGGCCAAATCTGGGGTGAAAGGACCGTTGACGTGAGGTTCCAAGGTGTTCAAGTCGATTTCGATGATTTGGTCGTATTCACAACCTTCGTCAGCGGACAAGTATTCTTTCTTGTAGATGTTGGCGAATTCGGCGATTTCGGATCTGCCGGTGGCAGCCAAGTAGTCAACCATGGAGTTGTTGAATGGGAAAACGGAGGTGGTGGCACCGATTTCAGCACCCATATTACAGATAGTACCCATACCGGTACAAGAGAAGGTTTCAACACCTGAACCAAAGTATTCAACAATAGCACCAGTACCACCCTTGACGGTGGTGATACCAGCCAACTTCAAGATGATATCCTTTGGAGAAGTCCAACCAGACATCTTACCGGTCAACTTAACACCGATAATCTTAGGGGCCTTCAATTCCCATGGCAAATTAGCCATGACATCGACGGCATCGGCACCACCAACACCAATAGCCAATTGACCCAAACCACCGGCGTTTGGAGTGTGGGAGTCGGTACCGATCAACAAAGCACCTGGGAAAGCGTAGTTTTCCAAGATGATTTGATGGATAATACCCGAACCAGGCTTCCAGAAACCCAAGTTGTATTTGGCACAGGCAGAAGACAAGAAATCGTAGACTTCCTTGTTAAGATCAATGGCTCTGGCCAAATCCTTGGCACCACCGATTTGGGCTTGGATCAAATGGTCACAGTGGACGGTGGATGGAGTAGCGACTTGTGGTAAGCCAGCAGACATGAATTGCAAAATGGCCATTTGAGCGGTGGCATCTTGACAAGCGACACGGTCAGGTCTCAACTTCAAGTAAGAAACACCTCTTTCGATATCTTGTTCGTGAGGGTTGTCCAAGTGACCGTACAAGATCTTTTCGGCGTAAGTCAAAGGACGGTTCAATCTGTCCTTGACGACTTTGAGGTTCTCCAATTGCTTCTTGTATTGGATGAAGGAGTGGGTTTCCAACAAGTTCTGGTTAACTTGAGAGTCCTTGGTCAAGCCGGAGGTAGCTAATCCACGGATAGAGCGTGGTGCTCTCATAACACTTCTGGCGGATAACATTTTTGTTAGGTGGAGAAAAAAAATTGGCAATTGGGGGAGAACGAGGTGTTTTTATAACCTGGGATCAATGTCGAAGGGGCAGCCAATGAGTGTAGAGAAATTTGTAATATTCCGAGGGTAAGCACCGCGAACTACAGAGGAAAACACTGCGACGATGGGAGAAGGGGGGCCGGGAGAAGAGGCGGAAAGCGGAACCACGTTTTGTGGGCGGAATACAGAGTTTGTATGTGAGCAGACACCATGGGTTGTACCCTGAATTCATCAATTGGGCCAGCGTTTGGTCTAGTCTAGGACACCCTCGGTTTAAAATTTTTCAGGTGACATCCTGCACGGATGAAATCTGGAGAAAACACGGTGCAAGTCCGAACACTTTTTGCTGCGAATTGCTGGCGCGATCATTGGACGGTAGCCGTCGGAGCCGGCGCCGGATCCGGCTGCTATTTTTTCACGCGGGGGATCGATTAGCTGAGAAAAATATGATGGAACTTTCGGCACATCACCTGGACACTAGAGACAGCATCCACCGGTCCGGTCGTGGCCAGAAGACCACGCTCGGTACTCTTGATCATCTGAACATGCACATAGCGACACCCACGACACGTGCAATCGTGAGTACTAGGGGGGTTGGTTTCGGCCCCGAGCGCGGCCACCACTCGTTAGCCCTGCCATCGCTTCGGATAATGGCCGTGTTCACAACCTTTCTGCCTGGCATGTGTGAGTGATCCACGGCATCTCGGGTGAGATCCACTGCGAAGCTAGACATTCGTGTCACGTGTTGCGGCGCGTGACCGCCTTGCTTGACACAGCTTGGGGGTTGTCGAGCAGAGCTGTCAGTGGAGTGACTGGGGGGGGTGGACCCGTGAAGTAGAATTGTGGAGTGGACTCGGGAGTGTCACGTTCGGTGGAGTCTAGCATGTAACGACCTCTCTATCGTTCGGCCATATATGCCGGTCTGTAGACTTTGGCTATGATTTGCACCCGCAATATGCATCACCCATAGTACTGGAAGAGGCTAAGTGTACAGGAACAGTAGATTCGCGTTCAGCGAGCATATATTGGCCCTGTCTCTATTAGCCTCTAACCTAGGCTCTTCTGTTTAGCTAGTCGTAGTGTTCCAAGGTCTCGTATGAAGGCTTGCGCCACCGTTTTCTGCACGACCGATAAGATCAGAGCCGTACCTTACATGGAGTAGATATCAGAAGAAAATGCCAATCTACTAGATAAAGCCAGCTCGCTATCGATTGCAAACTGCACCCATTCGCATTTCGCACAAGACAACTTGAACTTGTTGGTTACACTGCCAAGACATGTTAGACATTGACACTGCCAGGGTGGTTTATCCCCAGTTAGAGTGTGGTGTCGGCAGCTTTCGTCGCCCGTTGATAGCTGACGAAAACTCATTCAACCCTTGTCTTATCACAAACTTGATATTGGTGGTGTCAGCAGCCTATTTCGGGTATGGATTCGCCAGACTATACAAAACGGTCAAGACTCCTCAGTTTGGCTCGTATGCCCCCAAAAACACCGGCTTGTTGCACTACTTGAGGTCTACATTGGTATTGTTGCACTCGCTATCGTCGGTCTACTTGCTCAGCTTTCTCAGCATCCATGAGAGGTTTGCCGATCAAAAGATTGTGAGCTTCACATTGCTCAGTGCTACGTTGGTTTTCGTGGTTACCCCACTTCATTGCATCGAGGTTTGTCACTATGCAACTCCCTGTGATACTTTGGTCACCTTGTGGCCATTGCTCAGTGTGCTTGAATCGCTTGTGTTTTACCAAGACCGCTATACGAATTGGCCAATTATCAAGCTGGTCAAATACCCGTACAAAGTATGGACATGTGAGGTGTTTTTGGTCGCGACAGCTGTAGGTATCTTCATTTTGGAATACTTCTACTGGAAGCCTTCACACGAATTGATCTTTAACTTGACCAAACACGGAAGACAACATGAGTTGAAAAAGCCCAACTTCATCCAGAGATTGACATTCACCTGGATGAACGAATTGATCGTAAATACCTACAAAACCCAGGTGGTGGAACAGGTCGATTTGCCCAATAATCCCATCAAATTGTCCACCGAAAACGCATCCACACAGTTGAAAAAGTACTGGAAAGGCTCAGACAAGAAATCCCAGCTTAATCTTCTTCTGCTGCTAATTAGAGCTTTTGGCTTGCTTTTATTATACTCGTTCTTCTTGGAATTTAGCACCAAATGCTTGAGTTTTGCCCAGCCACAGCTTCTCCGGATATTCATCCGCTACTTCAACGAGGACTCTCCTACGGCTTTGAAAGGCTTGGTCATTACTTTCTTGATGTTTGCCAATAATATGGCCCAGAAATTTATCTATAATCACTATTCGATCATTAATTTGGAAGCCGGCTTGAGTTGTCGCTCGTCCTTGAACTCTCTCATCTACAACAAGAGCTTGAAGTTGTCTTCGTCGGCTCGTATGAAGACTTCTTCGGGTGATATCATCAACTTGATGTCGGTGGATGTAAACAGAATCCAAAATACAGTCCAGGATCTTTCTGTGGTGATCTTGGCTCCCTTCGATGTGATTCTCTGCCTCTCGTCTTTATGGCCATTGCTAGGAAAACCCACCTTGGCTGGGGTAGCTGTGATGTGCTTGTTGATTCCATTGAACAGCTTTGTAGTCAAGCTAAGCAGGGGCTTGAACGTCGAGCAGATGAAGCTAAAAGATGCCAGAACTAGTATTGCAAATGAGATATGGATCAGTATCAAAAGTCTCAAGCTTTTCACCTGGGAAAGTGCCATATTGGAAAAGCTTACCGAAGCTAGAAACAATAAGGAGCTAGCCAATTTGGTCAAAATCAGAATCATTAACCAGTGCACGGCCTTTATTTGGGGCTCGATCCCTTTCTTGGTCTCCTTCACCAGTTTCACCGCGTTTGCTTTGACCCAGTCGGTTCCTTTGACCCCTGATATTGTCTTTCCAGCATTGGCCTTATTGGATTTACTATCCCAGCCATTGGTAGCATTTCCAACCTTCATCAACAGCATGATCGAAGCGTCTGTTTCCATCTCAAGAATCAGCGACTTCCTTCTTAGCGACGAACTAGATGATAGTGTCAATTACTTGGAAGGTGTAGACGATGGAAAAGTGTCTGTGAAAGTAGAAAACACCGATTTCTTTTGGTCCAGCCCACAAGAACTGCTGACTGATACAGTAGCTTTGAGAAACGTCAATTTCTCTGCTAGAAAAGGTGAAATCTCGGCTGTTGTTGGAAAGGTTGGCAGTGGGAAATCAGCATTACTCTATGGATTGTTGGGCCAATTAGTAGTACGTAGCTCTGGTGAAGCTACCGGAGTGAAAAAGAAGTCCACTATCGACATACATGGAACTATAGCCTATTGCGCACAACAGCCATGGATTATGAATGCCTCTTTGAAAGAAAACGTGCTATTTGGCCACCGACATGAAGAGGACTTCTATCAAAAGACCATCGAAGCTTGTCAGTTGTTGCCTGATATCAAGATCTTGCCTGATGGTGACAATACTCAGGTTGGAGAAAAGGGAGTTTCTTTGTCAGGAGGTCAAAAGGCAAGACTTGCCTTGGCCAGAGCAGTATATTCTCGGTCAGACATCTACTTGTTGGACGACATCTTGTCAGCAGTAGACTCACATGTGGGTAAGAATATTACTGATAAGGTATTGGGTGCAAATGGTCTATTGAGTACCAAAACCATTATTCTCTGTACCAACTCTATTTCTGTATTGAAGTATGCTGCCAAGATTACCTTGGTCCAGAACGGTCAAATTGCTGAAGAGAGCGGTTACAATGATATCACAGCAGAAGCCCATCCCGATCTTTTCAGATTATTAGAAGAATTTGACAAGCGAGAAGACACACCAGAAGAAGATCCATTACAAGAGAAACCAAATGACCAAGAAGGAGAATCCAGTGCAGAGGAAGAACTACCAAGCACTGCTAGCCTTCGAAGAGCTAGTGTGGCTACCTACGACTGGGATCCACTCAAAAAACTCTTGCCCAATATTCGAAGCGGCCAGATCAATGAAGTATCAGAGAAAGGAAAAGTCAAGTGGTCTATTTACTATGCGTATGCCAGGGCTTGTTCTATTCCTGGAATAGCGGGCTGGTTTACGTTGTTGGTATCTGCTACGATGTTGACGCTAGGAAGCTCGTATTGGCTTAAGCACTGGACTGAGTCCAACACCAACTCAGGCACCAACGACCACGTCTGGAAGTTCATTGTAGTGTATGCGTTGATAGGGTTTAGCTCTCGTATCATGTCGGTCATCAAAGGAGGTTTCCTGAACGTTTATTTGGCCATCAATGCATCTAAAAGAATCCATTCCGATATGGCTTCACGAGTTATCAGAGCGCCGATGGTGTTTTTTGAGAGGACCCCGGTGGGAAGAATCATGAACCGGTTCACCAACGATATAAACAAGATCGATGCCGCCATTCCATACACCTTCTCTGGGTTCTTTTCTGCACTAGTGTCTACTGTCTTGAGGTTTGGCATTATTGTGATCACCATGCCGTTCTACATCTTTGTCATAGTGTTTTTGAGCTCGTTGTATTTCTACTACCAGCTATACTACATAGCCATATCGCGAGAATTAAAGAGATTGGTGTCGATTTCCAGATCGCCCATCTATGCTCATTTGGGAGAGACTTTAAATGGACTCGACACCATTCGGGCTTTTAGACAAGACCAGCGATTTGTGTACATCTTCAACTCAAACTCAGACTTCAACTTGAAGTCTCTATACATGTTGAGATCTATCAATCGTTGGTTATTGTTCAGGTTGCAAGTCATTGGAGCGTTGGGGGTGTGGACCGCTTCTACCTTGGCAGTCTACAGCTTGACTACTGCGTCTCCTCTTACAGCTTCAATGGCAGGTTTCATCATGACCAATGCCTTGGAAGTCACTGACTCGCTCAAGGTGCTTGTAAGATTATCTGCTGATGTGGAAACGAACATTGTTGCGGTTGAAAGATGCTTGGAATACTGTAACTTGCCTGTTGAAGAGGATGAAGCAAAGCTTGAGAAGTGTAGTAAACCGCCATTAACGTGGCCTATGGAAGGCGGTATCAAGTTCAACGAGTATTCTACTCGGTACAGAGCTAACTTGGACTTGATCTTGAAAAAGGTCTCGTTTGAAATTAAGCCAGGTGAGAAGGTAGGTGTTGTAGGAAGAACAGGTGCTGGTAAGAGCTCGTTGGCATTAGCTATCTTTAGAATCATAGAAGCAGCAGAGGGGAATATCTCGATAGACGGGCTCAACACCCAGGGAATGACCCTCAAAGACTTGAGACTGAAACTCAGTATTATACCGCAAGATTCACAACTTATGGAAGGTACCATCAGGCAAAACCTCGATCCTTTCAACTATTACACTGACGAAGAAGTATGGAATGTCTTGGAATTGGCACATTTAAAAGACCATATTATGAGCTTGACTTATGAAGAGCCAGAGCCAAAGGAGATAAACTCAAAGAATCCAAAGAAAAGTGTGCCCTCAAAGCTAATGTGCCAGGTCAAAGAGGGTGGCTCCAACTTTTCTCAGGGTCAAAGACAGTTGATGTCGTTAGCAAGAGTATTGTTGAGAATGAAAGACTCGCGGATCTTAGTGCTAGATGAGGCCACTGCGGCGGTCGACGTGCAAACCGACAAGATCATTCAGGAAACCATCAGAAAGGAGCTCCTGGACAAAACCATCATCACAATTGCTCACCGGCTAGAGACCGTAATGGACAGCGACAAGATCGTTACCTTGGACCACGGAGAGGTCAAGGAGTTTGATAGTCCCCAGAACTTGCTCAAGAACGAATCGGGAATATTTTACAACCTCTGTTCCAGCGGAGGGTACATCTAGTATTATAGAGTCCAATGGAATATGCAGATAGATATACTTATATAAAGTAGTGGACTGAAAATCAAACGTATATTATAGTGTGAAACTTGAAGTGATGATGGCCGTCGTGATCTTCCAGAATTGACGAGTCAGAGTGATAGTAGCCGGAGCTAATAGCCCTTTATAAAACTTCAAGTATCATGCTAGAATACCGTTAGTATAATATCTCACGGTTCAGAGTGTAGTAGGCTATTTGGTGTGTAATAACTATTACTGTGACATTTTAAAGTAAAGCTGCAAAAAATGTAAAATACAAAATGAGAAGGCGCGTTGGGTACATCAGATGGGGACTAAACATGCTAAGCGTGTCATTTGCACCTTGTCAAATGATACTGATAAGTTACTCCAAATGCTTATGAATTTGGAGAATTCACCACTTTGTTTAATGGAAGCACTATATGATCTTGTGCACAAAAATATTGATATCGTATGATTTTTCGAGTATAAGTTTGCACCATATACTTGATCTTCGACACAATTTAGAGAATTAGACGAATTCGACTAACGATCAAACCAGAATTAAGGAAAATGGTCTCTCATCATACCATTCTGATGGTGTATGGCATTCTTTGATCAAATGTCCCCCCCCCCCCCCCTTCGTTTTGTCGTGCGCCTACCGTCTGGATCGTGATGGTCCGCAAGACATGAGACATATACTAAGCAGTAGAGTAGTTGTATACAGTTGACAAAATGGCCACCACCACACAACACGCATCCAAGTTCGCTCGGTTCCTTAATTCCGAAACCGGTCCCAAAACGGTCCACTTCTGGGCTCCTGTCTTCAAATGGGCCTTGGTGTTTGCAGGCTTGAACGATATCCAAAGACCAGTGGAGAAGATCAGTGGTACCCAACAGATTGCGTTGTTTGCCACAGGAACCATCTGGACCAGGTGGGCAGGGTTTGTTATTCGTCCCAGAAATCCATTGTTGGCCTCCGTCAACTTCTTTTTGGGGGCTGTGGCTGGCTACCAGATCTTCCGTATTGCCAACTTCAGACTTGATCAGGGAGACACACCTTTCCAGGCATTCAAGTATATTGCTAACGGACAAACTGGCGATGGTGATGCTACTGGTGCTAGAAAAGAGCACATTGCTGAGCAGTGATCTCTTTTTGAACATCCGTATACACATACACTCGGTGTATTAATGAGAATGAATCCAAGTTTAGTCTGATAAATAAATTAACTATTTATTACTTAGCTACGTTATATATTCTATCCGTCAATCAACAATTCTTCGGTGTCTTGGACATCTTCAGGCAAATTTGTGCCGTTTTGGTTTGTACCCTCCGAATTGTCTTCATCAATACTGTCCTGCTCTTTTTCTTCTTTCTCTTCTTCTACCTCCTTATCTACTATTTCTTCTTCCTTTTCTTCTTCCTTTTCTTCTTCCTTTTCTTCTTCCTCTTCATCTTCTTGTTCATCCTCGTCTTCATGCATATTTTCATCCTCGTCTTGTTCTTCTTCTTCAAAACTATCTTCATCACTTTCTTCTAAGTTAAGATCATCATACTCATTCGCTTTGATTCTCTCCACCTCCTTGATTGCACCTCCTAACTTACTGTCCATAAAATCACCCAATTCTCTCTCTCTGGCACTCCACTTGTTATTATTGGCCACTATTTGGTTCTTAATTTGTACCAATATTTCATACTTTAACCGTCTTTCTAGCCGTAACCTGTACTCAATATTAACTAACTTATTGAAGATTTCGTAGTCTGGAAATGGAAGATTGCTCAGTGAATCAAGAGAGAAAATCTGCTCAACTCCAATCACACTGGGATGATTTCCATCTTCAGTCGGTATACTGTCTAGTATACCATTTCCATACTCTTTTAGTGTTTGGTATGAGAACTGAAAAGGGGGAAGCTCTGCTGATCGCCTCAAGTTCTCAAGCTCTGTCGACATACTCTGTAATTGCTCATTGACTCTTGACATTTGGCCCGTGGTCTTATTATAACTCTCCACTTCACTGCTGATAAATGCTTCTGACTGCTTCATTTCCCATTCTCGGTATGACTTATGAAACCTATCGACCTTGAACGAGTCTAGAATGAATTGTCTCTTTAACGTACGGACTTCATCTGCCAAATCGCCTACTCCTTGAAGGAGCTGCTGGTTGATGCGCATCATTTGGTACGCCGAGGCCACCGTTTCAAGTGTCTGGAGTGCATCTCTCTCAAACTCGGACACTTTCTCTAGAAGTTCTGGGTTGCTTGAATGTATTATATCCCCTAAATTGTCCACTGTCGTCATACTTGTATTCGATTTTCAGTTGTCTACGAATTTTCAGATTCGCTTTTTTTTTTTTTGTAAACAAGAATGATTTGAGTAATTGTGAGTTTTGAGAGTGATTCGAGAATAGCGATTAGTCTAGTGATGTCAGAGAGAATTGAGCAGATACGAGGTTATCTCTACCGGGCAACTCGTCAACTACTGGATCTTCACTTGTTTCAAGCCGCAAAATGGGCAGCAGAGGCCTTGAATGGCCTTGAAGAGACCGATTCCCCACATACAATAGAGACTGAACAACTTAGTACTGAAGAACTACAAGATATGCCAAAGATATTGCTAGCAAAGTCGTACATGAACTGCAAAGAGTTTGATAGAGCGGCTCATGTATTAAAAGGGTGTAAAAGTGGAAACGGGTTGTTCTTACGGTTGTATTCTATCTTGATTCTGGTAGACAAAAGAGCCACCGAAGAAACAGACGGGTCGATAAATGTTGGCACTTTCAATGAGATAGTCGACACAGAAGGTGAATCTGGCGATCGAGAAGTGGTCAATGGCTTGAATACGCGACTTTCCAAGATCATCCAAGAAGTCGACGCTTTCCATGCTCAAGGCACCGAAAACGCGTTTCTATACTACTTAAATGGTGTGGTTTATAACAAGAAGAAGAAGTATGCGCTAGCCCAGGTCAACCTCTACAATTCGCTCAAGTTGTTTCCTTATAATTGGTCATGCTGGCAAGAATTGATCGCTTCTCTTAATCTGTTTGATGAAGCAATAGGGTTTGTGAGCAAGATGAAATCCTCAAAGGGTTCACTTACAAACAACATCATGTTTCAGTTCTTTGAAGTGGTTGTGCTTCAAGAGTTTTACCAGCTGCTGAAATCCCTCACAGACAACCTTAACTCGCTTGTAACGTTGTTTCCCAAGTTTAACTTCTTGAAAGTCCAACAGTTTTTAATTGCATACCACAGCCTTGAGTACTTTCAGGCCGAGGCCATTTTTGACAAGATCCTAACAGATGACCCATTGAGACTAGACGATCTAGATACTTATTCTAATATGTTGTACGTTATGGAGAAACGGTCGAAGCTTTCGTTCTTGGCCCAATTTGCTTCGCTGGTCGATAAATTTAGGCCCGAGACGTGCTGTATTATTGCCAATTATCACTCCATGAAATGTGAACACGGAAAAGCTATCATGTACTATAAAAGAGCACTCACCCTTAACAAAAATTGCTTAAGTGCCTGGACATTAATGGGCCACGAATTCGTGGAATTAAAGAACTCCCATGCTGCTATTGAATCCTATAGAAGAGCTGTAGATACTAATCCCAAGGACTTCAGGGCGTGGTATGGTTTGGGCCAAGCATATGAGGTGTTGGATATGCATTTATATGCGATTTATTATTACCAAAGAGCCACCAATTTGCAGCCATTGGATAAACGAATGTGGCAAGCTATAGGCAACTGCTATGAAAAAACCGATAAACTCGAGGAAGCAATAAAGTCTTTCGAAAAGGCCCTTGCTATTGACTGTTATAACAGTGACGATACTGATGGAGTTTATAGTACAGAGCCTCATGTGTGCTTTAGACTAGCTACAATATCGGAGAAATTGGGCCGACAGAAAGATACTTATCGCTACATGAAGTTGTGTTTTGATCAAGAGTACGAATGGGGTATAAGTGATGCAACGTCGAAGGCTAGGTTGTGGTTGGCCCGACATGCGTTGGAGAACAGAAGATTCGACGAGGCTTATGAACTAGCTAAGGATTTGAACCATAATAATGCACATGACATAGAGGAGGCCAGATCAATTGCTAGAGAAGCCAGGAATAGAATGCTGAAGTAACAAAGAGCCGTATAATCTTTGTATACTCAGAGTATAGATAAAATATGTATATCTAACACTCATAGTGTAGATGTTAATGATATTTATTATCAGTGTGAACTTGAAACGTGCTAGAAAGTTGATTAGGTGCTTTATATTAGATTTACTTTTGACACTTTGATAAATCATAAGTAGCTAAAGCAGCAAAAAACAGAACAACTTTCTACATGTACTAAGATTCTGCTGATATAGTACTTTGCGAACTAATAGTCCCAAATGAATATACAGGTGTCCATAAAAAAGCTGGTCATTTAGTTATTTATTATCGTTGCATAAATATGATTATGAGTCCTATTATTATTAGTATTATTAGAGAGTATTAAATAAGTATTGTATAAATACTGAATGTTTGCCCAGATGGCCATATTATTGCCAAGCGATTTCCTAAGATGTCATTTTCCTGTGTCTTCCTTGGATTTGCTTTGGGAAGTTTGATTCTGATCAAAGAGAAAGGGTCTCGTTTAATCTGACCAAATCAGCTTCCGATTTCAAGGTTGAACAAACAGAAGGAATCACTTCGTTCAACACCTTGACTAATTTCGAAAGCTCTTCGACAGATACACCATTGTTGACATTGATCAATAAATGAGGGTTCAACACTGGCAAGTTTTCAAGTTCCAAAACAAGTTTAGTTCTGGTAAGCAAAATGCCCGATCTGGCCAAAACCTCGTTGATGATTTGCTGCAAAATGAAAGATTCGAGATTGTAGTATTCGTCAAAAGGATTCAAAAACTTGGCTTGCTTACCGGTGTTCAAAAAGTTAGTGTTACCGAAGTGAAGAGGAAAGTTCAATTTAGCTCTGAAAGCTTGGTCCAAGCTCAAATGAACAATTGGCGAGTTGCTATTGGAAACCACAGTAAAATAAGGACTATCAGCCAAAGATTTTGTCAATTTTTCATGCAAGAAACGAGTTCTGAATCTCAATTGGGAAACCAATTCGGAAGTACCTTCAGAGTTGAGCTTGTTAATCTCGACAATGGCTTGAGAGGCGACTCTTGCTGAGTAAGGAGGCAAAGAGGCACTGAAAACATAGGCGGTCGACTGGATTCTTTGATGGTGAACCATTGGTTTTACTCCTACACAGAACCCACCGGACGAAGCCATCGATAATGCCATGGATCCAATGGTGATAGCGACTTCGGATCTTGGAATATCGTAATGCTCGACAATACCCTTACCGGTTTTACCCAAAACACCAATAGACAACGTTTCGTCCAAAAACAAACGGTACTTGAACTTGTTCTTCAACTCTACAAGCTTGGGCAAGTTGGCAATGTCACCGGTAGTGGCAAAAAGTGCTTCGGTGACAATAAATCTTCTTCTAATAGGCTTTTGTTTATCCAAAACCGGCTTGATTTCGGTCAAAATCTGTTCCAAGTGCTCGACATCATTGTGATCGTACCATTCGATATCGCAACGACTGACGATCAAAGCCTTTTGAATAGCCAAGTTGACACCGCTATCTACAACACACAAGTCGCCTCTTTTCAAGAAGGCAGGGATAACTGAGCCGGCCGTAACAAAGTCTTGTCCGTACAAAATAGCATTTTCTGTATCCAAGTATCTTGCAAGATCCTCTTCCAATCTAACGTGTACATCTTGAGTACCGTAGAAGTTAGGAGGTCCACAAGCACCAACACCAGTGGTAGAAATGGTAGATTTTGCAGCACTTTTCATAGCACTGCTTTCGTTCAAATTCAAAAAGTCCCACGAACTCAAGTTGATGACTTTGCCGGAGTGACCAGACAAAGTCACATGAGACCCGTTATGGCCAATGATCTGAGGCACAGACTCTGATTGCCATCTCTCCAAAGGATTTACTGGTTCAACCAAAGGCTCGGGTTCCCATTCCTTGCACAACTCATCGATTTCACGTTGGGAGAACTTGACAAGATCGGCTTTGTTTTCCTTCTTTTTGGACGAAAGAAAGTAGTGGCATGCAAAAACAAACAACGCCAACTCAAACAACGACCGGATAGGGTCGTCTTTGTAGGACGACTTGATGTAACGTAAGATGATCTGGCCACCTGGAACTTTCTCCAAGTGGTTTAAGTAACGTAAAAAGTTGTCTGCTAAGGATGCAGTGACCAAGTCCCAGACGGGAGGGATGGAGGTGGTGACGGGGTTTATTAAACTCGAGGACATAACAAGTACACTGAGAAACACAGTCAATAAGAATAAGTCAAAGCGATTAAAAACAAGTAAACAAAAAGATACTATCAATGATTTTATGTTGGTATCAGGAGTCCGTCAATATAATCAACACCAATAGCGATGATGGTTGGCCAAACAAATCAACAAGTTGTTGTGGTATCGAAAAAAGTGGACTGGTAAAGTCGAAGAAAACTTTGATTCGGGATAATCTCTTAGTATGAGCCTCTTGTGACGGGATACTCGGTTGAGGTAAGAAGACTGTCAAACAACTAATCTCTGAAACGTACTTCACGTCTTTTTTCCACGCGTCGGCGAAGCCTCGTTATATGACAATCCCGCTAGCGCTCGTTGAAACAAAAGCACAACACGGGAATAAAAATGGAGAATAGGGGCAAAATAGAGCGGAAAACACAAAACTTGCTTCACTTGACAGTAGTGTTTGTAGGGGTGGTTGCTTCTACTCACATAAGAAAACGTCTCACAACAACACAATTCTCTCCCTTAGTTACACTATCGTACTCTCAATGTCTCCACTGCATAACAGTACTGCTCTCTACATCGCATTCGTTAGTGTACCACCTGCCGCGGTCTAGTTGTGGCGACACCGAGGCTCGCTATATTTCTGTGCCGCTAGCGTTTCCTCGCAGAATCGCGTGAGCTTACGCATAGGAGCACATCAGCGTGATACTTTCAATGGATAAGAACATCGTTAAATCCAATAGGACAGATAGATCAATCTCATAGTTTCTGAGATGTAGAAGTAGCAAAGAATAATAGATTGTTAAAAAAAAAAACAGCACGCAACCGTCTAATAATAACCTTAATTTTATCATTATACTCGAATGTTGTAGCAGGTGCCACTATCTAAATAGTACCTTAACGCTTCAGGCAAAAGATGATTAGAAAAGAGATTAAAAATGCACTCCGTGTTGTAGACATCGTTGGATCAGTATGTTCTATCAATTGTAACTGGTGCAAACGTCAGTTATAGACGAGTTCTATACATACTTTAGATGTTTGACCTTTTATGAATTTACTATATATTTTGTGCTGTACTTATGGAATAAAAACCTTGGAAACTCCCTCGACGTCTCGCCTGCAACACACACACCCATCAATACCCTTAGTCACCAAGTTCAACCGGCATGGCTCGCATATAGCGAAACATTTACATGGCCAGGTAATGATTTCTCTGGTGTTTGTTTGACAAATCACACAGTCTAGTCTGGACGATAACATGTCGTCGTCGTCGTCGTCGTATTGCCTTGGTGCTTTTCTTTTGGACGTGATAAGTTCTAAAAGTAGTACACTTTCGTCTTTCTGTAATTTGGGCGGAGCGCTTTCGCTATTCACTTCTCTGTATCTTGATCTTGTCAATACACCTTTGGAGGGGTCGTGTTTCAAATGCCTTCTTAAGGTTTCCACATCGCCGTTGATCAACTCGCCAAATGCTTCGCCATTCATCAACTCATTGAATGGAGAAATGGGAACCACTGGTGCTCTTTCCACCGCTCTTCCTCTCAAATCTTGAGTTCCATTATAACTTTCGAGTCCTTCGGTTTCCGATTCAGATTCAGACTCCAGTTCACTTACATATCGGTAGTCGTCTGAAATGTCAAGCTCTGAAATTAATGGGCCATTCAAAAGCTTGAGATATTCAGTAGCAAGATCGTAGTCATCTATATGGACAAGCTCTTGTGATGATTGGACCGGCTTGGTTCTTCTTCTCATGTACTTTCTTAAAAACGTAGGAACTGTTTCCTTTCTGGCTTGAAATTGTTCTTCAGTTTCATATTCAAGAGACTCGAAAGTTACCTCACGACGTAAAATGTACCTTTTGAAGTACAAAGAAACACGAACCACCAAATGGACTATCAATCCGTAGAGCAATTCAGTGATGTTCTTCATCATTGTTTTCACATACTGAATTCTGGTCTTGAAGACGCTTTTCTGGTGCAACTCGTAGTCTTCTCTAGGCTCATTTGATATGCCATTGGATATTATTCGACTGGAAGGCTTCATTATTACGTTGCCGTATCCCGATACTTTGTTTTCTTTAAGATACTTCACTACCTTGGTAGAATCCAATTCGGTAGAAGTGTTTTGAAAGCCAGTGCTTATTTTTTGCCAAAGACTACGCTCAAGCCATGTTTCGTCGTCCAACGTTACCAAACTGAGTTCAGTGATGTAGCTGGATTTTCCGGCCAGAGTAATTGCCATAATTCCGAGGTTTAACAACACAGTATAGAAATCGTCTTCCCAATTCAACAGGGTTGTAGTTTCGTCGTTGTTGCTTTCTTTCATTAAGAAGCTAGCAAAGTTCAAGCCTTGGATGCTGAACCCATTGGCAATAATAGCTATCAAAAAGATGAACAAACTCATACAAATGACTGTAACAATTAGGACTTGAGGAGTAAATGTCATCACTAAGATGGTTGGAAAGCCCCAAATAGTACCGTTCCAGATAGACGAGATAAAATACCCCAAGAATGCCGTGCCGATTACGGCCAGTGGCACCAATCTATACCTATTGTTGTTGATTAATGCCCCTACGTGGATATTCAAGTGGGTCAAAATCAGGAAAAGAGTCGATATAAGCACTTGTTCAGTTGGCCTCGAATTGTACTTTGAGGTCCTAAAGAAGATGGCACCGCCAGAACTGAACTCCTGGAATGCTAGCGAGTGTTCAAAGATGGTGATGCCGCTTTCGGTGTATGGCTTTTTGCCCAGGACCACCGAAATGAAGGTTTCCATGAACAGCAGGAGGCAAAAACTAAGGAATATCGGCCAGTACATGTCTGTAGTAGGCCCCACCATCACTTGGTACCGTGGTGTCTTCATAAACTTTGAAGTACCAAAGTAATCGGCACTGTATGCAAAGAGCTTGTCAGGAAGCAAGCTGTGATAAAAAGGAACGGTGTCGCCCCGAGTACTTATATGAGATAGCAAGTTGAGAACTACTAGCACATTATAAGCATTATAAAGCAATATGGCAATGACACCCACTCTGAAACTCACGATACTAAGCCGTTTCATGACCTCGGCCAGCTTGGTGGCATTGACCACTCCACGGTTACGATTAATAGCAATTTGTTGGTTCCTCGATGCATTTGTAGAGGCCATCACCAATGTCCGGTTCAAGATCAACGCCATTGCCATACAAGATATCCCATATACCGAGCAGCAATATGCGAGCATCCCCAGCACTCTGCTCCAGGAGATCTCCAGCATCCGGCTTTCAGACTCTTCCAGCAATGCATCGATTAATTCAGCAACGATCTTGACGAGAACCCACTCGTCCTGTACAGGTTCGTCTTCGGGTATGCTATTTAACAACGTGTTATCAGACATCCTACCCCACTATAGACTACCATTGATTAATATGATAAATCCGGTGCGATTTTCCCCGTAAAATGTACAATAAGGATGTTAAAAAATAGATCTACAATTAGATCAATTACAGGTAGATAAAATTATACACATTAGGACGAATAGAACAAGCCAGATAAAACCGCAAAGCCACCGACTACTAAACACTCAAGTTCGAGTTGCTATTACTTTATAGCCTCGAAGCTAACTGACCAATCTGGTCTGAGACTAGTCGTGAGTGTTCGAAAGAAAGTGGATATTATTCAACCCAAGTAGGTCAAAAGGCCACTGAAACGTAATCTCTATCTTTCTCACTTAGATCCTCCGTATCCGTTACATCGTAGTGCCCTTGTATCGTCTACCTCTTGAAGCTCGATCTATCGTATGCGACATTTCTGTGACATTTCTGCGACATCGCTTTATCAAAAGGCAGATGAGATGTTCAAATAAAGCTAACAAGACCAACCAAGTATTATGGCGCGCCAGCTACCCCCGCCACCACCACCTCCTGGCTTTCAGAGCCGCTCCAATGGTCCTCGGCCTCCAGCACCTCCCCCGCCCAGAAGAGGCCCTCCTCCACCTCCTCCAGGTCCCAGACCAGCACAGACAAGAGCTCCTCCACCACCGCCCCCAGCACACAAAACCATACCACCCCCTTTCAAGGCATTGAATTCTTCTATTCTGCCTGATACTTTACAAGAACGTAAACGAAAATGGCTTCAAATCCAAAAGTCTAGATACAACACAGTCAAGTCCAAGAAGAAAGGCATTGTCACTCCAGTAAAGCCAGAAATGCCACCAGAACACTTGCGAAAAATCATGATAGATGTGGGTGACCTTTCTTCCAAGAAAGTGGCGTCAGACAAACGTGCCCATCTTGGCTCTTTAAAGTATATGCCCCATGCCATCTTGAAGTTGCTAGAGAACATGCCCCAGCCTTGGGAGCAAACCAAAGAAGTCAAGGTATTGTATCACATCACCGGAGCCGTCACTTTTGTCAATGAAACGCCCAGAGTCATTGAACCTGTTTATACTGCCCAATGGGCCACTACTTGGATTATGATGAGAAGAGAAAAGAGAGATAGAAGGCACTTCAAAAGAATGGTGTTTCCTCCTTTTGATGATGAAGAACCGCCGTTAGACTGGCTTGAGAACTTGGAAGATGTAGAGCCGGTGGAATCCATACAACTAGAATTGGACAAGACGAGTGATGGTGAAATCCACGACTGGTTATATGATGAAAAGCCATTGGTTGAAGACGAAGTAGTGGTCAATGGAGAATCATACCGTAAATGGAACCTTAACGTCTTTCAAATGGCCAATTTATACAAATATTCAAAGTCGTTGATGCCTCCAGATACCACCGGAAACTCATCTTACCTTTTCGATAACAACTCACTCTTCACGGCCAAGAGCTTAAACATTGCATTGCCTGGAGGGCCCAAGTTTGAGCCTTTATACAAGGATAAGATTAATAATCCTGAACTTGAAGACTTTACTGAGTTCAACTCCATCGATAGAATCATCTTCAGAATACCCATAAGAACTGAATACAAGGTAGCTTTTCCCTTCTTATACAACTCATTTGTTAAGCTGGCCCATGTTAGTTGGTACCACCAGTCTTTGAATTGTTTCGTTGATGATTATGATTTCACAGATGAGATACCTGCTTTCCATTTTAAGCCCGACTACAATCCAATAAAACACAGAAGCACAAAGAAATTACTGGAAGATGAAGAAATGGACTATTTTAGTTTGGGTGGAATCACCCCGTTTATGTCAAAAACCAGATCTAAGCCTGATTCAGAAGTAGTTGAGTTACCTGTTGAAGTAAAAGGAGTGAAAGAAGGATTAGTCTTATGGCATGCTCCTTATCCTTTCAATATCAAAAGCGGTAAAATGGTCAGAGCACAAGACGTGGCTCTAGTTAAAAAATGGTATAGGCAGAGACCTTCAAGAGAAAACCCTATAAAAGTAAAGGTTTCGTATCAAAAGCTCTTGAAAAACCACGTATCCAATGAACTCCATGGTAAATCCAAAAAGCAGAGAAATAACCAGAATGCAAAACTACTTAAAAGTCTCAAGAGTACCAAATATTTCCAGCAAACCTCTATAGACTGGGTTGAAGCTGGCTTACAAGTGTGTCGTCAAGGTTTCAACATGCTTAACTTACTTATTCATAGAAAAGGCCTAACATACTTGCATCTTGACTACAACTTCAATTTGAAACCAACAAAGACCCTTACCACCAAAGAACGTAAAAAGTCCCGGTTTGGTAATGCGTTCCACTTGATCAGAGAAATCTTAAGAGTTATCAAGATCATAGTCGACTCTCATGTTCAATACAGACTCGGCAATGTAGATGCTTATCAATTGGCAGATGGTATTCATTATATATTGAATCATTTGGGTCAATTAACCGGTATCTACCGTTACAAGTATAAAGTGATGCACCAAATCCGAGCCTGTAAGGACTTGAAGCATGTTATTTACGCCAGATTCAACAAGGTAATTGGCAAAGGTCCGGGCTGTGGATTCTGGCAACCAGCTTGGAGAGTATGGATCTTTTTCATGCGAGGCATTATACCCTTATTAGAGAGATGGTTAAGCAATCTTCTTTCCAGGCAGTTTGAAGGAAGAAGAAGTAATGATGTGGTGAAGACCATCACAAAACAAAGAGTAGATTCGTACTATGATTTGGAATTGAGAGCTCAGGTAATGCACGATATACTCGATATGATCCCAGATGGTTTGAAGCAGAACAAATCAAAGACTATCTTACAACATTTGAGCGAAGCCTGGAGATGCTGGAAAGCAAATATTCCATGGTATGTGCCTGGATTGCCAGAGCCAATTGAAAACATCATCAAAAGATACATCAAAGCCAAGGCCGATGGCTGGGTTTCTGTAGCACATTACAATAGAGAGCGTATCAGAAAAGGTACTACAGTTGAAAAGACAGTGGCGAAGAAGAATTTAGGTAGATTGACCAGATTGTGGATCAAAAACGAGCAAGAAAGACAGATCAATTTCGCCAAAGATGGACCTTACGTTTCTCCTGATGAGGCAGTGAAAATCTTCAAGACAATGGTGAATTGGTTAGAAAGTAGGAAATTCAATCCAATTCCTTTTCCGCCAATTTCTTACAAGCACGATACGAAATTGTTGGTATTGGCCCTTGAAAACTTGAAAGAAAGCTATAATGCCAATGCCAGATTGAACTCTGCTCAAAGGGAAGAATTGGCATTGATAGAACAAGCCTACGATAATCCAAATGAGACATTGTCTAGAATCAAAAAGTTCTTGCTAACTCAAAGAATATTTAAAGAAGTTGGCATTGAAATGATGGACTATTACAGTTATTTGGTTCCGACGTATGCAGTTGATCCTCTTGAAAAGATCACCGACGCTTACCTCGACCAATACTTGTGGTATGAAGCTGATAAAAGAAAGTTGTTTCCTAACTGGGTCAAGCCCAGTGATGACGAGATTCCTCCTTTGTTGGTGTATAAGTGGTGTCAGGGTATCAACAATTTGGATCAGGTGTGGAATACTTCGAATGGTGAATGTAACGTTATGGTGGAGACATCTTTGGACAAGTTAAGCGAGAAAATAGACTTCACCTTGCTAAACAGATTATTAAGGTTAATTTTAGATCCAAATATTGCCGACTACATCACCTCAAAGAATAATGTCAACTTGACCTATAAAGATATGAACCATGTTAACCAATTTGGTTTATTGAGGGGCTTGCAATTCTCGTCATTCGTCTACCAGTACTATGGTTTATTAATCGATTTGTTGATATTGGGCCCAGAAAGAGCATTTGAATTGGCAGGACCGCCTCAGCAGCCCAATACTTTCCTCCAATTTGGAGATCTTGAAGCGGAAACAGCAAGCCCTATAAGATTATATTCGAGATACTTGGATAAAATTCACATATTTTTCAGGTTTGATAATGAAGAAGACGTGGATGGGTTGATTCAAGATTATCTTAGTGAGAATCCGGATCCAAACTTTGAAAATATCGTTGGGTATAATAATCACCGTTGTTGGCCAAAAGATTCTCGTATGAGGTTGATGAGACATGACGTTAACCTTGGTAGAGCCGTGTTTTGGGAATTATCCGGCCGGTTACCAAGTACTATCACGTCCATATCCTGGGAAAATACATATGCATCGGTATATTCAAAGGATAACCCTAATCTTTTGTTCTCCATGTGTGGATTTGAGGTCAGAATACTACCAAAATGCAGATCCAATGATGATGCTTCGACATCTCACGAGGGAGTTTGGGACCTTATAGATCTGTCTACCAAGGAAAGAACTGCCAAGGCGTTCCTTCAAGTTTCCCAAGATGAAATTGATAAGTTCAACAACAGAATCAGACAAATCTTGATGTCATCTGGTTCTACGACGTTTACAAAGGTTGCATCTAAGTGGAACACCGCTTTGATTGCTTTGTTCACTTACTTTAGAGAAGCAATTGTCTCAACCCCGAAGTTACTAGATACTTTGGTGAAATGTGAAACCAAAATTCAGAACAGAGTCAAAATGGGACTCAATTCGAAAATGCCCACAAGGTTTCCACCTGCTGTCTTTTACACTCCAAAAGAGTTGGGTGGTCTTGGTATGTTAAGTGCGTCACATATTTTAATTCCTGCTTCTGATTTAAGATGGTCCAAACAGACCGACACTGGAATCACCCATTTCAGAGCAGGTTTGACACATCAGGAGGAAAAGTTGATTCCTACCATCTTTAGGTACATTACTACATGGGAAAACGAATTCTTGGATTCCCAAAGAGTATGGGCAGAATACGCCATCAAAAGATTATCAGCCATTGAACAGAATCGTAGGTTGACTTTTGAAGACATGGAGAGTAATTGGGACAGAGGATTACCTAGAATCAGTACGTTGTTCCAAAAGGATAGACACACACTTGCTTATGATAAAGGGCACAGAATCCGTAGAGAATTCAAGCAGTTTAGTTTGGCAAGATTCAATCCTTTTTGGTGGACATCCAATCACCACGACGGTAAGCTTTGGAACTTGAATGCATACAGAACTGATGTTATTCAAGCCCTTGGAGGCATTGAAACAATTCTAGAACATACTCTTTTCAAGGGAACTGGTTTTGATTCTTGGGAAGGGTTGTTTTGGGAAAAGGCGTCTGGTTTTGAAGACTCGTTGAAATTTAAAAAGTTGACCAATGCGCAAAGATCCGGTTTGAGCCAGATCCCTAACCGTAGGTTTACATTGTGGTGGTCGCCTACTATCAACAGAGCCAACGTGTATGTGGGTTTCTTGGTTCAATTGGACTTGACCGGTATTTTCTTACATGGTAAAATCCCTACGTTGAAGATCTCTTTAATTCAAATCTTCAGAGCACATTTATGGCAAAAGATCCACGAAAGTATAGTACAAGATATTTGTCAGGTTCTTGATAAAGAATTGGAGATCTTGCAAATTGATGGTGTGGAAAAGCAAGCTATTCATCCTAGAAAGTCATACAAAATGAACTCTTCGTGTGCTGACATAGTCGTGACCAGTACCTACAAGTGGAAAGTCTCGAGACCTTCATTGTTGTTCGACAAGAACGACACCTTTGAAATAAGTGCCAACAAGTTCTGGATCGATGTGCAACTTAGATACGGAGATTATGATTCCCATGACATTTCAAGATATGCAAGGTCAAAGTTCTTGGACTATACCACTGACAGCACCAGTTCATATCCTTCTCCAACTGGTATCATAATTGCTATTGATTTGGCGTATAACATGTATGAAGTCTATGGGAATTGGTTCCCCGGCTTGAAACCTTTGGTTCAAAATGCCATGAAAGAAATCATGAAAGCTAATCCGGCCTTATACGTCCTAAGAGAAAGACTTCGTAAGGGTTTGCAATTGTACCAGTCTCAATCGCAGGAAGCATTATTGAATTCTAGTAATTATGCTGAGCTCTTCAATAACGAAAACCAATTGTTCATTGATGATACAAATGTATACAGAGTAACGGTACACAAGACATTTGAGGGTAACTTGACAACCAAGCCTATTAACGGGTGCATTTTCATTCTCAATCCGAAAACCGGTCAGCTCTTCTTGAAGATCATTCATACTTCAGTGTGGGCAGGTCAGAAGAGACTTGGTCAGTTGGCTAAATGGAAAACTGCAGAGGAAGTTTCTGCATTAATTCGCTCGTTGCCCAGAGAGGAACAACCTAAACAGTTGATTGCTACTAGGAAGGGTATTATTGATCCCTTGGAAGTACATATGTTGGACTTTCCAAACGTTTCAATCAGGTCTTCAGAGTTACATTTACCTTTTGCCTCTGCAATGAAGATTGATAAGTTGTCCAGTATTGTTTTGAAGGCCAATGAGCCTCAGATGGTTCTTTTCAATATTTATGATGATTGGCTCAATAATATCTCTGCTTATACTGCATTCTCCAGAGTTATTTTGCTATTGAGAGCTCTAGGAATTAGTCAGGAAAGAACCAACTTGATTTTAAGACCTGATTCGAATACAGTTGTACAAGATCATCATATTTGGCCTACCTTCACTGACGAGCAATGGATAGATGTTGAAGCACAGCTTCGTGATTTAATCTTGAGTGATTACGCCAAGAAGTTCAACGTCAATATCCAGTCATTAACCCAATCAGAAATAAGGGACTTGATTTTAGGTCAAGATATCAAAGCTCCTTCGGCCAAGAGACAAGAAGCTTCGGCAATTGAAGAGGGCTCTTCAAACCAAGTTGAAAATAAAGAGCTTACTGCGCTTAAAACCACAACCACAAACGTACATGGCGAAGAAATCGTTACTGTTACGACGACGAACTATGAACAGCTGTCTTTCTCATCAAAGAACGAGTGGAGAAACCGTGCAATCGCCTCTAGCAACTTGCATTTGAGAACTAAAAACATTTATGTTTCCACAGACGATTTTGCTGATGACCAAGACTCGTTTACTTATATCATGCCCAAGAACTTGCTCAAGAAGTTTGTCCAAATTTCGGATTTGAGAGTTCAAACTTGTGCCTTTATCTATGGAAAATCCCCTGAAGATAACTCAGAAATCAAGGAAATTAAATGTATCGCTTTAGTTCCTCAATTGGGCCATACCAATTATGTTTCATTGCCAGATAACCTTCCAAACAAGACTGCGCATCTTCAAGACTTGGAATTATTGGGATGGATCCATACCCAGTCACAGGAGTCCCAACATATGTCGCCTAGTGAGATCTCAACTCAAACTAAATTATTTCAAGAATATAACAAGAACTTCGTCACTTTGGCCGTTTCTTTCACACCGGGTTCAGTTTCGTTGTCTGCATTTGAGCTAAGTGAAGCCGGTTTTGAATGGGGAAAAACTTGTGAAGACATTTTGTCGCCAGATCCAAAAGGCTTTAGTCCACAATTCAGTAAAAAAAGTCAGCTTCTATTGTCTGATAGAATTGCTGGTTCTTTTATGGTGCCCGCAGATAATATTTGGAACTACTTTTTCATCGGTTCTGTATGGAATTCGGGTGATGAATATGATTTGAAGGTAGATATTCCTATGGGCTTTTATAGTGAATTGCACAGACCAATTCATTTCAATTCATTCAACTATATTGAGGGCAATGAAATTGAGGCCGATAGAGAAAATGTCTTCGATTAATGGGATTAAAGTGAATATTTGTGTAAATATTGTAATATTATATTAATTGTACTAATAGTCTAGCTATGTGTATCAGCATTGCCAATCGCCTTGGCCTTGAAACTTTCTGCCAAAACTTGCATAATCTCCTTTCCACATTCGTAAAAGTCTGCACTTTCCTGAATATATACAAAAGTCACATTCATTCCACCTTCTTCGGTAGTGACTAGGTTTATGACATTATTGTATAGCATTCCAGTCGTCAGGCCAAATACAGCATCAACGATCCTGTATTTTGTATCGGAATTACTGATTCTACCTATATTCGAAAACGCAATGGAACACTTCTCAGTCAGGACGGTCACCCGTTTCAAGGCATCCCACAAGTTCACGAAATTGTATTGTCTAATGATGTTGGCAACTTTGCCAAACTCGAGACATTTCTCTAATCTTTTCTGAAGTAGGTCAGTTACCTGTTCAACTCTACCAAGAATCGGAGACAAGAGAACAGACTCAACTGACACATAGACCCCATACTTGAATGGCGTTCCTTCGGGTAAATACCTTCTTAGGTTGACTGCCACATAAGATTTGGTTGAAAACTTGATATCGGAATTGACCTTTGGGTACAAAATCTCCTCGAAGCTCTGCAATGCAATTGCGTGGAGATACGGAGTCAATGTTTTATTGTTACTTTTGCAGTAACGAAGAATTCTGGTAACTTCCTCGGGTGAAAAGTTTACTATCTGATACCGATTTTTGGTAGTTTTAATATAAGGTGAGTAAAGTGGATTCACCTCCCAATTTGGCTCAAACGGTGATTTAGAAGTAAAGCTTTTGATATAATTTAAGGGTGAAAATCTGGCAAAGTATCCTCCAATGAGACTTGTAATTCCTTCAAAGTAGCCTGGTCTAAGAATATCGAGCTGGTCTGTGCTACTAGTAATAGGGATTTCGGGGAAATACTCCGAATCTCTTTCGAAATCAAAAATATACTCGTCAAACTTTTCCTCGTTTTGCAAATCTGAGAGCTCTTTGATCAAGTCTGTGTGGAATTGAATTGCTGATATTCCATCATAAAGCATATGGTCAAAGTAGATGCAGATATGTTGAGAGCCGTCATCTACTTCGAACACAATTATTCTCCATAAAGGGTGGTTTTCAAGGTTCATTGGACACTTGAGGTTGTTAATATCTACCAATGTGTGTTGGTTAAATTCCTTGATTCTTTCAAACGTCACAACATCACTAAACCTAATCTTTCCTACATCTCTCAATTCCCAATTATGACCATTAGCTTCTGCGTCGTCGATATTCTCTAGTCGGAAAGCCGAGTATGTATGCCAGACATTCTTTTGTACCATGGATCTCAACGCCTGTGATAAAGTGCTTGAGGTGACATTACGATTATATTTGGCCACGAGGTTTAGATTCGTGTAGTAGTCTTTGGTGTTCCGGCACACGTAAAACCTTTCATAGTATCCTAGTTTTCTGTTTCGCTGTACCATATCAATATTTTCTTCGCTTCACTATGTTTTACCCACCTGCGGCTCCAGTGGAGAATTGGCTTTGTCCTTTCAAGGGCTCAATGCCTCCATATATAGATGTTTGAGTATCTAGCTAAGATCATGAGTCATTTCGCAAGATATTTTTGCGGGAGCCGCTCTCCTTTCAAACAACATTTGCACCCAAAAAAAAAGTTTTGTACTGAGAGCAGGAGTGAAAGGAATTATGTTGCTGCTTTTTTACATATAAAGTGTGTGTAAATACATAGGTAAAGAGAAATATTCATCTGTTAATTTTAACTATTAATTTGACGCATGCTGCAGGAATACAGTTACACCAAGCTATGTTCAGTCTGTTACACTTTACTACTATTTCCGGAACCATCCAAATTCATAAAATAAAAAACATATGATGGCAATGTCGGTACCGCTACCAAACTAAGCTTTTTGAAATATAACTGGGATTTTGAAAACATTAATATGCTTTTTTTTTACCAGTGCCTCACAGATATTATATGCTCTTCTATTGCCAATAAAAGCTTTCTCAATTCATTTCTCGATATGTTCTCTTTCAAAAGCAACATTTCCAAAGGACTCTTTCCGTTCATATACTTGAGCAACTTGTAAAATAATGCCGTTAACTCGGGCGAGAGCTTGCATTCATCATAAACAATCTTTTTGATCCATCTGCCTTCCAATGTCGTTGCTCTTCCAGGATCCAACACAATGGTATCCTCCTCTTCCTCCAAGATAACATTATTATTCAAGTTAGCACCACTGAAAATCTCTTGCATGGTATCGATCTCCTTATCCACGTTCTTGGCATTGCTTTGACTAGTTGGAGAGTCTATAACTTTGGAAGTATTATCGGTGCCAGTCACAAGTACCTTCTTCGAAACAGAACCTTTCTTTTTATTGATACTTTCATTCTCGAGATCTTCTTCAACTTTGAGCTTGATCTTTTTGGAAACTTTTAGCCAAAGAAAAGTTTGTAACTGAGTAACGTATCCAAACCGAATGAGCCAGCTTAGGGCATCTAAGTATATATCTCGATGGTCTTTTGAAGGTATTATGGAAGCAAATTGTTGTGGTTTTCTGGATTTGGGAGTAATGAGTTTCAAAAAGTTGGGAAGCGATGGCAACGATGGGTAAGCTTTTCTGAATCGAACTATATCATTGAAGATGTTTATGGTCACCGGCGCCATGGGCGATATTATATAAGTTGATCTTGTACTTAAAGGCTGTATCACCCTAGCTCTTCTCCAGTAAATTAGGTGAAATGCAGACAATTTAATTTCTAATAGATCTAGACTTTTGTAACGAAGTGAAAGCTTGAGTAATGATTCGGTAGGCTTGATCATTCGGATAAACTTGGCCAATGTACTATCATGCTCAGTTTTTAAGTCACGGATAATTGATTCTGGATCATCCAATAGTAGTAGCGCAAAGTATATCACATCATCAGAAGAATTAGAAATATCTTCTTCATCTTGATCTCCCAAATAGCCCTTGTCTACTTGACTCGATTGGCTATATCTTTCGGTCTCACCGACACTGATGAGTCCTGAATTTTCCAACAACTTGACAGTGGATGATAAGTGGGATCCTGGTATATAGGGGACTGATGTCTCCGGCAAGGAGTGAAACTCTGTTTTTATAGGTATTTGAAAAGACCGCAACTTGCTGTTTATGGACAAATTTGCAATTTTGGACTGAGATATAGCACTATAGCAGTCGCTAATTAGTTTACACAATGACGACTTGTTGATTAGATATTGGCACAACTTTGTAGGAGAATCCTTAAGTTGCTCTTTGATGTTGAAGATTTGCTTCACCTGGCTAGAAATGTAGTCGTTTTTCAGCTGTTCGTATCTTAAAACCAAAGACAATCTGGAGATAACAAAGTGAAACATTTCATCGATTCTATAGTTACTCTCAATCACCGGTGGGTTCATGATGAATACGAGGTGAAACATATTGATATTAGTAGATGAGTTGTTGACATCTGAACCATTTTCAGTTTTATCCTCTACAGGGGTCTGGCCACCAGGGCTGTTATGACCCAATTTCCCTGAGCTGTCGTTCAGTTTGAGCTTGCTAACAGATGCTCTATCCTTGTGCTTTCGTTCCTTCTCCTCTGATTCCTTTCTCCAGGTCCCACCATCAAGTTTATGGATTGGAAGGCCGAGAAATATCTTGTTGTCTATCATGATTTCGAACCGTGAATTGCACATCTTCTTTGGTGGCGACAACATCTCCGATAAGTAAGTGGGATCTATGCTAAATATGGTGTTGTTTGTGCTTGAAGAAGTCTCTTTAGTAGCCGAAGGATTGAAAGCGTCATCGTCTGTATGGTTTATTTCGGCGTGGAGTTTCTTCCTGCTCAATTCCTGTTCATCTAGAAACAGTATCAAGTCTTTCTTTGTGCCCATGTAGTAATTAAGATGTTGAGTGTCCCACTCGTTGGCTTTGTATTTGGTTGATTGTAGATCTTCTTCCGATTGCCTGTTCTGTGTTAATTGTTCATGGTGCTCTTTGTTCAGTATATCATCAATTCCTTGGACAGAAACTCGCCTATCCAATTCCTCCTCTTCGTCTTCGTAGTCGTCATCTTCCGCTTCTTCTCCCGAGGAATTTACAACGCTATCTTCCGTCTGCCCAGAAAGGTTATCTGGATAGTTGAATACTAATTGCGGCCCACTATGAGTTGATATGATAAGGAGAATTCCCAATAGACTGGGATTGGGCAAGTTATAACTCATATCAACATGGACTCTATCGAGATATCAATTCCTAGAGACTCAAATTCCAATCGATCCATCCAAATTTCGCTATTGAATTTCCGATTTCGCGCTTTATCATTTAGCTAGATTTTGCTGAGGACATACTGTAATATATACTAAACATGTACTACAATTATAATACAATCAAACTACTACATATACTGTATATGCTACTTTAATAGTTACTATAATAGTCACTTTTATAGTTACTTTTATAGTTACATTGTATAGTACAATTTTTCTTGACTTATCCTGATTTTAATGTTTACTCTAGTGATTGCCGTACTATTTAAGTATATACTTACTTATAATTTGTGTTTGATGTCCTTTTGACTGATACTGACGAATCTCAGCTGAGGAATACCTTCGACCCACTTGTTCAAACCCTTGATCAACTCTCTTGAAGCCGCACTGTGAATCAATTGGTCCCTGTTTGCCTTCATCAATTGCTTGTTTTCAAAGATAGAAGGTTCGTACAAGTTTGAGGTTGCTTCAACCAACTCTTCGGTCACAGCTTTGTTGAACTCTTCAACAGTCTTGAATTGGCCATCGTAAGTCTTGTTGATGAATCCCAATTTATTCAAATCCTTACCAGAGATTGGCTTGGCAAGAAGCAATGCTTCGGAAGCCTTGGACCAGCCCAATCTAAGGAATAAAGTGGCAGAAGTGGCACCTTCGGCGACCAAACCCAAATTGGAAAAAGGAGCCAAGAAAAAGAACTCCTTTTCTTCTTTGACATATACCAAATCGCACAATGCGACTAAAGCAGCACTTAATCCAATAGCTGGGCCATTTATTAAAGCAACCAAGACCTTGGTGTGGTTGTGGAACAAGTCGGCAAGATAAGCGTTCCTTGACACGAATTTGTCCAACCAAAGTTCTCTGGAGAAAAGATCTTCCGAATCGCCGACAGTGAGACTCCTATCGGCGACATTGGCACCAGCCGAAAAGTAACGTCCGGTACTTTGAATAATAGTCATAATGGTCTCTTCTTCTTTTTCGGCCTGCTCCACATACTTTGCCAATTGCAAATATTGAGCACCATTGAGGGAGTTGAGCTTCTTAGGATTGTTTAAAGTAATAACAGCTACACGGCCCTTGACCTCGTAGAGGATGGTATCACCAACGTCTTGAACTATACCCATTTTCTTAATTATCGAAATTTCTGATTAGGGGACGAAAAGCGCAACCATCCACACTTTTATACAATTTTCATTTATCAGTTGAAAGTGGGGTGGAGGGCTTTGATTTTTTGGGGTTACCCCAGAAAGTACCGAGGGTAAGAATTTGACTATGCAGTCTGCAAAAATAAACCCGTTGAAGGAGGATTCAAGTGCGTCTGATACTATTCGCAGACTATGTCTTCAGCTGAAACATATGCGGTTGTATTATCTAAACACCCATAGTAGGCAACGATCGAAGATATAAGAGGTGAATGTGAGGTATGATGTGGTGGCTATAGTTGGTGGCCACAGTAGAATTGATCGCGTATGGTTTTGATACAGCTTGAGTAACAATGTTCTTCTTGTCAGGCTTCCGAAATTCCGAGAATGCCCTGCACAACATACAGTGTGAAAATCGTTTATTCTGCTCAGTTTATACGTTCTTGTTGTTTCAACTGACTTGATATCTACTTCTACATGGTTGCAAAATATAACAAGACAAATTTGCCTGTCATATGCGCGTGTTCATCTGAATTAGGCTTTAGTTATTAATTCCTAAAGTGGGTTAGTATGCAGGCACATTTGTATCTAGGTCGTGGAAGCGATACTCCGATTCGTTTCCAGTTTTGGAATAACTCAAGCATTATATATTCTCATTCGTATAGCAGATATCCCTGTAGCTGTATAACATGAACAGGTCCAATAATTCTGTCTTCTCGTAAAACATTAGTGCTCAACTGCGAACTATGTTGAGAGTCGCATGTGTAATTTTGTAGTTTTTTGTTATTTAACTGCAAAATTTGCGGAGTAACATACTTGAGAAATACGGCTTATAGCCACAGCTTCATCCAAACTAGTAGCGTGTCTCACTTGATCTTACTATAAGGTGATTAACTTCGGATTAAAGCACTACAAGAGTTTCGAGTATTATGAAAAAGTACATTGCAACACTATATGGGCTGGATAGCGGCAGACGAAAACGAAGCGCGCACGACCATTGAACTATATACAACTAAAATTAATTGAGCACGTAGACACCAAACACACTAATATGGCTTTAAAAATTGAGCCTATACTACCTGCCCTGCCTCGCAAACCTCTCGAGAATGAGGAGAGAACTGTATTGGAGCTTGAAACTTTTGATGATCGTGAAGAAGAAGATGTATCCGAAATCGTGAACAGCGTCGGGGTACCTATTTTCAGAGTCTTCAACGAAGATAATGGATACTTCGTTCTATTCAAGGACCTTGCTACTGCTTGGGGATATCCATCTTCTTATCAATTGATTAATAAGATATTGAAAAGAACTAAAATCTCAAAGGAGAGATTGGTAGAAGTCTCCAACCGGGAATTGAATAGCCAATTGTTGAATGCCGGATTTATCAAGAAGGAGGAATCTAAATTCAGCTTGTTTTATACCAAGCTTTCCACCGTATACACTCTTGTAAGCAACAAAGAGATATTTTTCAGCGATGATGATAGCAACATGGTGGGGTCTGGAGTAATTGAGGCTGAAAGAGACGGCCCAGAATCAAACGATGCTGACAGAGACGTTAATATGGACGAGAATACCAGCGCCGAAACTCTTGTTCATTCTTCGGCGGCTAAAATTAATGGAGATGCGACTGACGATAAAATTACCATAAGTCAAGTTTTTCCTTATTATGGCATTTCCAATCCAAATGCCTCTTTGAATTATTCATACTTCAATTGCTTAAAGTACTTGACGAAGCTCAATTACTATAAATCTGTTTCAAGTGCCTACAAATACCTACCAAACACCAAGTTGAGCTACTCCGAAAGAGTGTTAATCTATAGAGAAAACGATTTCTGTGAGATTCAAATCGACGACAATAATAAGGACCCAGCACGAGATGGAAACAATCGCAAGCAAATCGGAAAATCTAAAAAACACACCATAGACATAGATCCAAATACCATTGACTTGACTGAATCGGTTATTCCTGGCCAAGGTTTCATTCAAGAGTTCAACGTGAATCATTTGTGCAAGGTACCCAGTTATTATATCAAAAGTAATCAGCAAACATCAAGTGCTAATAGTCAGGATTTCGATCCAAAGAACTTAGGTGAATCATCCAACTCGTCTTATTTATTTAATGAGGGAATAAAGATCCCCAAGGAAGTACAGAACCTCACTTTTAGCAATGAGGCGGATAATAGCAATTATTCAAAGTACTTCTATACCAAAACTTATAGAGGTCCAGGAAGTGGCAACTATAAAGATGCGTCAATTATGAATAGGATCAACAAGATCCAAACTGTGCCCAAATTGGGTAAAAGCCATAAAGTTACTAAACAAGTTATAAAACTACCAAACGTTAGATACAATCAAAATTTGAAAGGATTAGTGCACGATAAGTTTAATAAAAAACTGGTAGACCGTTTATTGCTGAGTCACACAAACTATACCGAGGATTACTTCAATTTAGAAATGTTACACAGCAATGCTCAGTTCAACTTGTTGGCAAACACTTACAGAGAAATGTCAGAAGATACTTGGAAAAACTACTACAAGTTCAAGTTAACGGATTTTGAACAATTGGGTGCACTACAGAGAGAGCGTAAAGAGATTGAAGCACAAAAAGAGTTCGTCAAAAAGTACAGCGAGTGGCAGAAAGCAGAAACTGAAAGACAGGATAAGATTAGAACTAAGACGGAAAGAATCAGACTCAAGAAGGAAAGACTGCATATGAGAAAATTGCAGAAGCAACGTGAGATCGAGGAACAGAGGAGACGCCGCCAATTGGAAGCATCTTTCAATGATCCATTTGGAGATGTTGGTGCGGACGACTTTTTGGCAAAATTAGAGGACAATGAGGCAGGAGATAATAGTTCAGAGGAATCCGAAGCCGAAGCATCATTGTATGTACCTATTCCACAACCTGTTCCTCCACAAATTCTGCAGTTGGAAGTGCTAAATAAATTTACATTACCTACATTCTATCCTGAAATAGTCAAACTGCTACCACTTGAGCTCAGAAAGAGTGTACAGGATGACAAGGATGAGATACCTCCTATTAGTAAGGCTATACGTTACACGTCAACCACTCCAGATCCAAACAACCCCGAACTTTTGATCAAATTGGAGATATTCAAATTGCCGAACCCCAACGCTCTAGGCTGGGATAATCTCCGCAAATTCAAGGAGGAATAGTTGAGTGCAACATTATTTATTTCGAATATAAACATGTATTAATAAATATCCATTATAGTAAATAAACGGCAAGTCAAGAATGTCGATGTAAAAATACAATACAACTACCTTCCAGAGGTATAAAGTTTGGAAATAATTACCAGGCCCAGCATGGTGATACATAAATCAAATTCAGCTGTTATTGTGTCCGTCCTTAAAGATCTCAAAATCCAAGCTATTTTTAGGTTTGACATTGATGAAGTTATTGAGGTTCTTCAAGACATATTTCTTGTTGATTTCCTTTTGATCTATAATCTTGGACCTGTTAATGGGTGACGAAAAGGGAGAATTAGAAGGAGAGCCCATAGCGCTAGATGGCTTGGAAGTTTGACTATCTTTGTTCGAAGCTAAATCGTCAAAATTTAACCTCTTTGGTTTCATCTTTTTTGACTCTTCGGACAATTCTTGCACAGTGACTTCACCCGTTATACCATTTCTGAGTTCCATATGAGTAGAATAATCTATTGGAGACTTCTTTTTCGTTATAAAAGGGTTGGCTATCTTCATCGGACCTGGCTTTCTCAAGGTTTCCTCACTATCTTTCAAGAAGGGGTTTTCTCTCGTGCTACTTTTGGTGTTCAGCAAACGCAGATAATTGTACTGATCAAGAAAATCCTCAAAGTCTTCATCTGCATCCTCAAATGAGCCATTTCCGGATTTTCCGTACCACTCATCTACCTTAGAACTTGTGATTATGTTTTGCTTAGGGGTCGAGGGAACAGAGTAGTTTTCAGTGATAGGTGAACTCCTGTGGTGTGTCAAGTCCTCTTCCTCTTTTAAATCCGCTCCTATTTCGTTGAACTTCACTACCTTTGTCGAAGGCAATAGATTGACAGGAGCAGACCTGCCACTCCCTATAGTCAGTCTTTTACCACCAATAGATTTCGCGGGAGAATCCTCTAGTATCACATCTGTCAGACACTTTTTGAAAGAGCGGGGTGACTTTTGAGGAGTAGGCTCTGGAGTCAACAACTTCAAGTCAAATGATTTCTGCCTCTTGTGGCCGATGGGTTTGTAATTTTTGGAAGTACTAGTGGGTGTATTCCAGGAGTCACATGGCTTTTCCTTAGGAGAATCTAAGCCCGATCTTCGTTGTCTCGGTGGAGTCCTGGGAACTTGGTTAGACATCTCGCTGTGAATCATATGCTTCTCGAATAGATCCTTGTGCTCGTTTCCTTATATTCCTTTATCTTAGTACATTTTTAGCCTTAATCTGTATTGGGCCAGACACTACACTTGTTTCGCATTTACATTTTGAAGGTTTTACAGATTATAGTGCTTCAGGGCAGAATGCAAGAGTTTGGTAGCGTGCCTTAATCGATACATACATGCAGGACTTGACGGCTGTGTTTGTTAGTGGTATTATAATACAAGTACGCAACGCGGTTTTCTGAAGTGCTCGACAAAAAGCCAGATCAAATCCGAATCGTAACTTTATTCAATTGTTAAAATCTTCAACTGTTTGGTTTCTTTAGCGAGAAATGTCTTTCGCAGATAGCTTTTGGACTCGGGACTATAGTGTGGGCTTTAAGACCCTTTTTGACCAACTCAAGGAGGGTGTCAACGAGAACGATGACTTCATTCAATTGTTTACCAAAAGAATGGAACTGGAATTGATCTACGGTACTCAATTGAAATCGATTGAGAAGTCGGTAACCAAACACAGTTCCAAGCGCCAGGCCAATGACGATTATGTTTCGTCAATCAAAAATGCATATCAGAAAATTAATGAAAACTTTTGTAAACAGGGAGAGTATCATCTAGAGGTTGCCTCGAACATCAAAACATTAGTATTGGATCCATTCTCCAAATGGTGCAAAGAGCATAGACAAAGAGTTGAATACTCGGAATCGGTAATCTTCGATAAGAACAAGCAATTCAAGGCACACAAAAGTTCTTTGGATAAATTGCAGAAACGCTACTTCAATAAGTGTAGAGTGCTAGAAGAAGCCAAATCGCATTATGGTGAAGGAGAATTAAGCCAAGAATTGAAAGACCTAGAATTAACACAAACTAGTACCGAGGAGACTCCTGAAGAAGAAGAGGAAGAAAACACCACCAAGTACAATATTGGAAACTCTGTTTACGACCACAAAGCCCTCAAATCATTGCTCACGCAGATTTTGACCAACATAGAGCTTAGCTCTCATAAAGTTCCTATATTAGGTACATATCACAATGTTTCTTCAGGAAGTGCAATAACTCAATGGCTCCTAGACAATATGACAGAGTTGAATGGAAATATTGCGAGGGCCGAAGCGTTCGGTCAGGACTTGATCAATAACTCTTTTATCAGACTTATTGGCTCAATGGGTGGAAAAAACTTCATAAACTCATCCCAATTTTATTACCAATGGAAGCCTGTGGTATTCGAGATAACTAAGCTACCAGGATTAGAAAATACGTATGGAAACGATGATAATGATTTGAGTAGAAATCCTTCAATTGGTGCTACAAACCAATTTCAAGACTACTTCGAAGATATGAAGCAAGCTATTGGAGTAAACACCATTGACTTCAATGACAAAACTCAATTAGCTAAATTAGTCTCCGAAGTAAATCAATTGGATACTCAATATTACAACAAGACAGTTGAGCTTGATAAAATAAGATGTGAGTTTGAGGAGCTAATTATGGACCACTTAACATTCATGCAAAAGTGTGAACTCGATAGATTGAAAGCAATTAAGAAAGTGACTTTTGATTTCTTATCCAGTTTTGCCAATAAAATCACATCCATGAAGCTGATGTGCGACGAGTTACTATTATTGGAAGAGACCATCAATCCAATAAATGATTTGAAGTTTTTGATTGAAAACTACTCAACTGGTAAATTCAAACCACATGTCATTTTGTATGATAATTATTACGACTCAAACGTTAGACAAACATTCGGGGTGGACTTGAATGTCAAATCCAGACTAGACAGAAAAGTTGTTCCAATCATGATTCAATGCATCTTATCCCACTTGGACAAGGTTTATCCAGATATAGAGAATGACGAAGAAAGAATAAATTTATGGACCCAACCAATCCATTTAACGAACGTGCATAGTTTGAGATTTCAACTAAATGATGTTAATGATCCTGTCAAAATAAACGAGATTTTGACGAATTCTCACCCAATCATAATCACAAATGTTTTAAAACTCTATTTTATGGAGCTTCCGGACTCAGTCATTCCGCACAATTACTACGATTTAATAAAGTCTTTGTATTTGAATTACCCCGTTGGAGATAAGAGTAAGACCAACTCAAGAGTGAATGGTCTTCAAAACGTTTTGGTCGACCTACCAAAGTGTAACCTAGCAACTTTGGATGCAACCTTAACGCACTTGAATCGCTTAGTTCAAATAATTGGATCGAAAGACACTGAACTAGCTTGTGGATTTCGGTCCCGATTATCCAAGGAGTTTGGCAACCTAGTATTGCGGCCAAAGCTTGAATCTTCCACTTGGGACTATTCCAGAAGTGTAATCAATGACAAGCATCAGTTCAACTTCATAAATGATCTTTTTGAGCATAAAGAAACGATATTTAAAGAGTTGAGAAGAGCGAATACTAGAAATGGAAATTCAGCTAGTAATTCCGTGAGTCGAAAAAACTCAACTGAGGCCTCATTGACTCCAAAGTCATCGGCAGCGCTCAAATCAAAATCAAGATTGGAATCAAAATTACAAAATGCGGTTCACAGATCCAGAAAACAAGATATTGAAGAAGCGAAGGACGTTCCTGGACCGGTAGAAGCGCAAGCTTCTTCGACCGATTCGATAGATGAATTCGAAGATGCAGAGAATCATGAATCCCCCAGCACCCCTCCACCCGTAACTCCAAAGAAGCTGGCCCCCAACTCTTTGAAAAGGTCTACGTCTCCAAACAAAAAGAAATTAAGTGCATTATTAAATGGAGATAAAAAGGCTAACAAAATAGTGGTTTCCTCTAGACCTACTAGAAAAGATATCGTTTATGACTCGGGTACAGCGCTCGACTCACCAAGCAATACCTCAGAGTTTGCTCAACCAAAATTTGTTGCAACATTGGGTAGGAAAACCTCAGTGAAGGATCTTGCTTCAAAGTTTGATTCCTCCGCGCCAGCATCTCCATCAACTGAAAGATCTGTTTCCCCGAGTAAAAGAAAGAGAGAAATAAAAAACGGAGTACTCACTGTGGATTGATAGTATTTTCATATATATATATATTATTTTGAGTAAACTTGTTATAAAGTACTATTTAGTCTAAAGCAATTTAGCATGTTTGATATCGTGTCTAAGTCTCGATACAACGAAAGTAAGAATGAAAATACCTAAAGCGACAGGAATTAAGATCCATTTGATGATTGCATTTATGACTCCAGACATATCAGTTTTATCGCCCGACTTTGTAGCTTGGTATTGAATTTCTTTGTGGTTGGACATAAGTAAGTCTACCTTCTTACTTAACTCGTCAATAGTGTATTGTTGCTCTCTTACTTCACCAATCATTTTTTCATTGAGTTTCGAGACCGCTCCCAACATTTGGGCGTACTGTTGCGTAATTGTGGATTTGAAATCTTGTAACGATTTGTCAATTCCATTCAAGATCTCTCTTTGTTGAATTTGAACGGACTCCACGTCCTTGATTTGGGACGAAGTTGTCTTCGAGTTATACTCATTTAATTTAAATCCATCCTCGATGAGTTGCTCTAGTTTTAGTATTTTGATATTAGATTCACTAATATATTGTCCTAATTCATTATCCAAGCCCTCGACTTCCTTATTCAATTTTAATTGACGTTCCATTTCTGCACGATGTCTAGATGTTCTTTCCATAAGCGATTCTCTTACCTGTCTAGGATTGAAAAAAGATGTTTCAGTTGATTGCGGCACTTCCACGACTGTGGTGTATTGGACTTGGATATGGCCGTCGGTCATTACACCATGATTGTCAATTGCATCTTCAGTGAGATGTGAGTAGACTTTGAATTCCAAAACCTCAAAATTCTCGCTAGATTCAGGGCTGATTGCTGAACTGAATCCAAGCTTGAAATCGCTAACATCCTCAGGTATGATTATTTTATCAGTTTTGAAGCATACATTATTATCAATTTGAACTTTGAACCAAGTCTTTTCTTTGGAGTATGAGATTCGAAGGGTGAAAGGAACTTGCGAGTCCAAATAATTGAATGCACAGTTACCTATTGAACTTTCAACTTCATTCCTAATCACCTTACTTCCATCGTTGTTGAAAATCTTCAAACCTTTGGTATCTTTACTATTTATCAAAAATTGAAATCCATCAAAAGTAGACGGTCCTCCAAAATTTTCCATGTTGTTCGAGTCAATTGGAGAAGAGGTCAGCGGGTCTATAAGCCACAATGCTAGTCCATTAGTTTCGCTGAACCTTGAGTCTTTTTCTGTTGTGCCTGAAGATCTGAAGACAAGCTCAATCGTCCACTCGTCTCTAGAGTTTTCGAGTTGAGGAATTGACCATACGGATCCCACGTCTTTTCCAAAAATCAACCTACCGGTATCTAATATTGGGTTACCTAAAAATCCCCAGACTAATTCTAAATCACGGATATCATTTGTCTGCAATAAATTTGGTAAAGATAAGTGGCTAGGTTGTTCTTTTGGTAGTGATTCGAGGTGTTGTGAATCTCTGGGAATACTTGGAATGATTGCAAAAGTAGAACCTATTAAGTTAAACAAACTGATAATAAGTATCCCTCGGGCATATAACATATTAAACATTTAATGTCTAGGTTACTCGATACACAGTGATACTCGACAACATGTTGGGGCATTTTTCAGCACTCCTGATTTGGAATTTTATGGACTGCATAAAAATTCCATTCATATTACTGATTCACCATGTAGTGGGAAATGTAACTAAATCCTAAATAGTGCTAGGGTACAAAACATTCACCCAAGGTACAAAAGGCCCTTCAAATAATATATTGAAATAATAGTCTATGAAAAAAATCCAAATAAAGGGATGTTAAAAGGTTTATCAACTTGAATTAACCTCATGACATTGAAATTCGTTAATAAAGTATACTTTTCTTAGTCTCATTAAATTCAGGCAAGACTAGCACATAAAGCAGCACCCACTCCACTTCCATCCTTGGCAAGTTTCAAGCGAAGCTTCTTGTTTTGACCTTCCAATGGGTTGATTAAGTCAAACGCTTCCATAATCTTATCTTGAAATCCTGGGTAAAATTCAAAGATTGAGCCATCACAGCCAACTTCAAAATCTCTATCATCATCTGCATACTGACCCAGAACACGGCGTACCAAAGCTGCTATTGGAATTGCTGAGAGGTATGCAGCTCTGAGAGCAACAGTTTGAGTGATTTTTTGAATAGCCAATCTCTCTTCTTTAGTAGTTGGCAATCTTAAATGGTTCTCTAAAACTAGCTGCGACATCTTCAAGTCTGTCGAATCATCAATTTGCAAGTATGATAATACCTCTGAATCTAATTGCCAGGCTTCAGCTAATCTGTGAGGCAAAGATCCACCCCTGGATTTGTATAACTCCTGGAATAATAAACCACGATCAAATAAATCAAGTAAAATGACACGAAGAATCTCACCCAAAAACATTCCACTAATTCTCTTTTCAAATAAATGGTATCCCTTGTTGGCAGTCAGGTTATCAACTGTAGTATCATACTTGGTGTTTGGCAAGATTTGAAGTGTGTTGTCAAACGAACCCCATTCAGTATTAATGACTACACCAGTGGCATCTTCTGGAACTGCCGAAGGGTTCAACTTCTTAATTTTATCTAAGGTCTCGAAGTAGGCACCATTGGTACCGGTTCCAAAAATTCCTCCAATAACGGTATTTGAGTTTGTAACAGATTTATCATTTGAGTATGCTCTTGACAATAAAGTACCAACGGTGTCATTAGCTAATGCCACGACGTTCACTTTCACGCCAAGATCATCAATGTGATTTTGTAATAAAAGAATGATATCTTTGTTGACACAATCAGGCAAGTCAAAACCCTTTGTCCAACGGATCAATTTACCCCTGTTTAAAGCGGTCTGATCTACTGGAAAAGAAAATGTGAACCCCATCTTTAATGCTTCATCACTAGAATATTCACTGTGGTGCTCTTCAACGAACTTTGCGACCTTGTGAGCCAAAAATGAAAATAAGCTATCACCAGTCGAGTTTGACATCAAATCAAGTGGAATTTTATATTTAGATTGCTTCAATTCATAAGTGTGGTCTCCGTTCAACTGAGTGGAACAAACACGGAAGTTTGTACCACCTAAATCGGCAGCTAAATACAAACCTTTCTCCTTACCAGTTGGAACTCCGGTAACATAAGTTGGAATCATAGGCATGTAATTCTTCGACGCAGATGAGTTAGATAAGCCTGCATCCGCGGACTTTATGAAGGCATCGGTGGCTTTGAGTAAGAAATCCTTGTCAATAGAGAAGTCTTTCACTATCTCATCGATTGCCTCTTGTAATTTACTATTCATTGTCAAATAAAATTTAAAATACTTTATACCGCAAGCAGCTCCAGGAATTCATTCGAAATTTATACATCATGCGACTTACAACAAGTTTTCTATGCTGTTCCTTTTGTGTAATTGCGAACCGTTATGGAGAAGCGAGAATGTAGCAATCAGGACATAAAATGTTGAGCGCAGTAAGGGTAGGGACCCTTCGTCTATTTCATGAAGTAGTACTTTCATATCTGATCTAGATGGTCAAATCAAATAGTAAATTGAGTTTCAGTTGAATCGATGCATTGCTTGGAAACCTCGGACCTGATCACTCCGAAACAATTTCTCCACTAGAAAAAGCGAGAGAAGCGTAAAAGCGGGGATAAATTGGGCGCGGTGTCTGGCAAAATAATCTAACCGCCAGATCCAATTCTAAATAAAGCCACATGAGCTTGAGATGCCGCATGATGAACTAATCCTCTATAAAATAGTAAGAAGTTATATCTGATGTATCTTTCCTGGTAGCATCGCATGAGAATTACGCTCTACAAAGATACTCACCTCCAGTCGTTTCTTTAATGAAGATCAAGCCTCGACGGTTGGTCAACTATTTTCATGTCTTGAACTGTTTTTTAACGACTTCTTTACTAATGATGTAATTTTGTAATTTTGCAGCTTATTTCAATGGAAAACCGAGGCTTGGTTTTTCCGGCAAGATAATCCGGACACCACCAGACGTTTTCGAATGGTTTTGGTTTTTTGTTCATTTCGATATTAGCATCCTTATCGATAATGTATCTCATATATTTCGCTATGATTTTACCCTCACAAATGCAGATTAAAGCTCATGTGAGTCGATCGCATGACAAAGACGCGTTTTTGCCAATATTACCCCTTTTTTTTTTAAATATTAAAAAGTTCTGGATATTTTTATTTAATTGTCGTAGTCAATTCTTCCTTGGGATCTAGATATTCCTACTAAACCAAGTCTTAGCGTTGCATTTTGGCACTGATCAGTTGCTCTGGTTTTTTATTATTAGCCAAATTTAAACAGTCAATATAGATTAGTTGACCGAATAATCGTGTACCAACCAATAAAATCGATGATTTTGCAATGGGGGTTGAGGGATATGGGTATCACATCATAAGTCTTTCATTGATGAGTGCATATGCAGCTTTCAAGGGTAACCAAAACTTGTTATTCCACGAGGGAGACAACGAAGATACGAACGATGTGATTGGATATCAGCTAAATTCGTCAGATGAGAACGGCGAGCTGGAGCAAGATGACTTTCAAGAAGAAACCCAACAGGTAAAAGCTGATATTGAAGATAGTAAGCCAAAGCTTAATACAAATCCATTCTTCAACGACTTTTCCCCGCGAACGGAGAGTATATTGACTTCAAACTTTGAATCAACAGAAAAGAATACACTTTCTGACACAACCTCTGTTACATTGGGTTTGAAGCGTGGAGAATATATATTGATCAATGGCCAATGTCTGATGAGTATATTGAAGGGGTTTGTTATAGTAAACAATCATATCATACTCAAGGATCACACTATAAAGCATAATATTTTGGCATCCTCTTCTCAAGCATTGCCAATTCTCGGAAGTTATACTTCTACAGATCATGTTGATGTAAAGCCTACTGCACTATTTGATAGCGAAATGATAACGGTCATAAAACTTGAATCTCTCAATTCAGGATTAGAGGATATAGGATCCTATTTCACGCCTTTCAAAGATTTCATGTACAGTCCATCATCACTGGAGGATACAAGTATTCATAATGACAGGCGCCCTCAAAAGTATACATTTGAGATCGTCACGAAGAATAGAAGCAACCAAGCAGGACTCAATATTGACCACACATGGTCCAAAGGAATAAACCATCTTGTCTCGAAACTTCAGAAAGAATCGGAGCCCCAGGTGATAATGATTATAGGAAATAAAAACACAGGTAAATCAACATTTTCGAAAGGTTTGCTCAATTCTTTTCTTCTAGAGCTACCTAACAAAACTTCCTATTTGGACATTGATCCTGGTCAGTCTGAATTTTCAGTTCCCTATACTCTTTCATTAACAGAAGTTAGTGAAATCGTATTAGGATTGAACTTAGCCACCAACCTGCATAATAGTGCCCGTAATTTAGCCCATTACTTTGGCTTTACATCTCCTATGCACCAGCCTGCAAATTATTTGGAATTGATAACAATCTTGTATGAACACTTTGTATCTCAGCAAAAGCCAAACGGTAATCATCTTATAATAAATACTCCTGGCTGGATAAAAGGTTACGGCAAGGAAATTTTGATTGAAATTACGAATTTGATCAAACCAAACCATTTGATACTACTCTCATCAAGTCCGCAAGTGGATCAAGGAGAGAACACAGACATTTTGAATGGTTTGGTATACGAATATTTACATATACTAAGAAGCGTCAACCAAGAGTCGAGGTTTTCCGCACTACAGCTAAGGGATTTTTCAAAGCTAATTTATTTTCATCGCACTCAAAGCTTGAATTTCGATTTTACAAAACACCTTTTAAGTACTTCGCCTTTGAAAATATCGTATGAAACTGGTACTTCAGACAACAGTTTCCTTGGAATTAATACTGTTACAAATGTTAATTTTGATTCAAATGGCATGTTTACTAACGAAGACATCTTATTAACGCTAGATGCATCTATTGTAGGACTTTACGTGACTGATGAGGAGTCTTTCGATTTAGTGAAGAGTTCTAAATTGCAACTGAGTCAACCAAAATTTCCCATCTATCTAAATCAGCTGGACTTCAAAACAGTAATTGGTCTGGAGGGATCAAGATTCGCAGGATTAGCGATAATACACAGTATAAACGAAGCAGAAGAATATTTCAATATGTTTCTACAAAAATGTAATACCAATGAAATTATATCTGCCTTGAGACAAGGAAAAAAGATATTACTTGTGAAAGGTGAAGGTGACATACCATCAGTTGAATTACTAAATCCTGATATAGTCAGAGAACACGAAATTCGAGTTAAAGCTCTTAACCAAAAAATGAAGCAAGGGATGCCAGTGGGTGGCAACGAATACCTTCAAAAGTTACCTTATATAAGCTTCGTAGACAAAAAAAAGGTAGGAGGGGTATGGAAGGTAAGACGAAACATAATGAGACGGAGCCATCAAAGATGATCATAGAGCACTAGGAGTCTCAATTTAATCTAAGCATTTAAATAGTTGTAATAATAGAATGACGAAAGCAACGACGAATATCAATTCACCCGTGTATGAAATGGACGATCAACGTGACCCAAAACCAGGGCATAACGACCACCCGCAATTGGAGCAGGGAGATTGCTTCGAAACAAGAGTGCATCATGAGCTGGCCAAATTGAGCTTCACAAAAACTTATTTCAAGATTACAGCCCAGAAACCAAACCCTACAACACGGCTGTTGCAACATCACCAATCCCAGCACAACTCTTGTAACTGAAGACTCAAAATTTGCCTACTCTGACTTTGAGATATCTTCAACAGCTGGTGACTTTTTAACTTTTATAACCCGACAAATATTATATAAATAGTGACTATTAATAATATTGTAGTGAAAGAACCCATTTATTAAGCGAAAAGACATTTCAAGTAAGATAGCACAAGTCTGACATTTTTATTCGACCGAAATGTAATTCATGTGAAAGCCGCCCTACGCTTCAGTATATCCTTTCTACTCTGTACATGCTATACATGCTTTTATGTGAAGTACATCTTCATAAGTATGGGAGGCATAAAAGCTTGACCAAGTTCGATACCTACAACAGATTTGGGGTAAATGTTGCACCATTACTCACATCACACTCGCTCACCCGGAGAGTGCCTTGAAAACTCCATATACTCACACATGTAGACAACAAAGGAATCGTAATTAGATTTTCAAACGTACAATTTCTTAGCCATTCCAAATAGCTTACGTCTGGAATAACATGATTTCAATTGAAGCATTCGAAAAGAACTGTAGTTAACCTCAAGATGAAATAAACAAAAATTTGGAGTTGTTCTGCGATGTATACAATTGAAAGGTAAGTGACTACAGCTACTGTCTCATTTGATATTAAAGCATCCAGAAAATACGAATAAAGTTGTAAGCTTCACTATACAATATACGTTCGAATTTGAAGACCTCGTTAAATTAGACACTAAGTACAAAATGACGCTGAGCATTCAAATATGCATAATAAAATTTTTGAAGCATAATATGATCTCTAACTATATATAGATAACCAAGTCAGTGGTGTACATTTGAGACCAATAACTGATTGTAGTCAGAAGACACGGTGTAAAAAAATAGAACAGATTATTTTTGCTGAAATTATTCGGCTGGAAATAGTTGTACATAGGCCGAGCATCAATAAAAAAGCTAGAAATACCAATTAATAGAGCAATTGTTGCTAGTATGTATTTTACAGTCGCATAATCATTGAAGTCGACATAATTTTCACAGTTTTCTCCAAAATATACGATCAGCATCATCAACCAATTTTTATGATGGATAACTGATTTATATTGTTTTAGGTTCCACTCTTAATCTGTATAACTTCGTTACATCTTTGTAGTTTATTGCTTAACAATTTGATATATTAAATGTATTTTGTTTCTAATTATTTATACATATGATTAATACATTGCTAGAGGACATGCGAGGAGTGAAATTTGGTTGGTTATATATTTCAAAGGTATGGAAGGTGTATAGCTTATTGGTCAGTAGTTTCTGGGAAAAAAAAGATGAGGCCAAACGAATGAAATATTGGCAATGTTGGTCATTCGACAGTATATATATTTACAAAATTGGACAGTAAAAAATGAGAGTTTATAGGAGATATGTCGTGAAGTTTCTTCGAAAGAGTTAATCTTCGGACTGTCTTGAAGGCGCCGAGAATGAAGAGGGTTATGTTTAAGAGACTGTGTAGTCGATTGGAAAGGAGCATTCAGTGGTAGGCAATATATTGGGTCAGTTCTGATTCCAAATATTTTCGGTAATTTGCGAACGAAGGTGCAGTATTTACATACCATGTTCTGAGTTCTACCATTAGAGAAGATAGTTCCCTACTCTTGATTGAGTAAGAGCTATTGGTCTATTCGTGTATTCAGTTTGTGAATAGGATGGTTTTTAATTGACGTAGCATGTTCTAACATTTGTGGATTTTTTCTGTTGTGTTTTTATGTAGTGTTCTGGGAGTCCTCTGTCCATTGGTATAGTGTAGATAGATCAGATGTATTGTTCTGATGCATGATTTTTGCTTGACAGAATTTCAAATGCGCGATTCGATGTATCTTTTGCGGGATGGATTGGTTGATGAAAGGCAGCTGGGTATATATTGTGGTTCTATCCGTTTCTATGTATTTATCAAACTTGTAATTGTGAGGTGGAGCATAAAAGTCGACTGTTAGTCATTATGCTCTATCATGATATGCAGGTTGTACTCTATGAAATATATTGCATGAGAGTTCCTACCTTATAGCCAGAATTACTTACTTGTCAAGTGGTAAGGTTAATTTTTTAATTATTATTGAGTTTTAGATCATCATTAGTATAAAGTTTAACGTCATGAATTTGTTGATTGCATCTGATTGATCGAAAGATGATATTGGATTAGCCTGGAAAAGATGTAGAGAATGGGTGAATCAAATGGCATCTGTTTTTGATCGTTGATGGAACCAAGGGTCATGGATTATTTATTTTTTAAGTTTAATTTGGCCTGTCTTCCAAGTTTATTTGCGAAGTACTTTTGAGTCATAGTTGCTGTTGTTTGTTGGCCTCGTGATCCTTGTTCGATTTTGGGCTGATGAGCATTGTTACTGCGTTTTGAGCTGTCATACAAGAGTAGTAATTCATTATACTACGCTCTATAAAATTCAGAATATGAATTATACATTATATGTTGAATCCTTTCTTTTGGTTGTGGCATGTTTTCGTATATTTGTTATATTGTGATATGGCGCTCTAATTGAATAATGGCGTAGGATAGAGTCCAGTTTACGGAATATTTCGTACAAGTTTTCTCTTTGCTGTTTTCTTAGGTTTAATGCGTCGCTAACGAATTGCTAGATGTATTCATTCAAATTACTATGTACATGTGTAATCAGGCCGTGGGTTCCAATATAGAATCTTGTTTCGTTTTGGACTTTATTCCCAAATAAGTGAATAAGCGATCCCATTGGCCCTTTTTGTGAAGCATCGCTAATATTAGTACAGCAGGCAAATGCCATACAGAGCACCAAAATAGCTTCTTGGCATGTATTGAGGATTTGGTTATTTCTTCTGCCGATGGGATGTACCCGGGTTTATGATTGATTCGTTGCTGTCTCCAGAACTTATACGCTAAGTAAGTTAACCATCCATTGGCTATAGCAGAATCAAATGGAAATATCGAGTCTGTTATACCGTAATATGTAATGCCAAAACAAAGTGGAAACATCAAAAGCGAGTATCTAAGTGCCACTCTTGCATTCAACATTGGATTTTCAGCAGCTGTCATGACATATCCAGCCTTTTTGTACTGGTCAGCTATGTTATGAGACAAAGCATTGAAGTGTGGAAATTGCCAAGCGTACAAGAGACCAGCTAAGCACCATGCTGCTGGATGACTTAGTGGTGATGAGGCAGCCCACCCCATAAGAGGAGGTATTGCTCCAACTATGGCACCTACCCAAGTATTGATTATTGATCTTCTCTTGAGTGATGTATATATCCAGGAGTAAAGGACAATGTTCAAGAATCCCAAGCACGAAACGGTAGGGTTAACACCAAAATAAAGCATCATGCATCCTAATGACCCTGTAACCGCAGCAAAATTGTATGCTTGGCCTGGTGTAATCAAGCCACGAACCACGGGTCGGCCGACAGTTCTAGGCATCTTCCTGTCGAACTCTGGCTCTCTGCCCATGTTGATAGCATTTGCTGCACCAGAACTCAAAGCTGTTCCAAGTGTCAAGAATACAAGTTCGTGCAATGAAACGGTTAGGGGGGATATGGCGTAAGAACATATTGAACTTAAGGTTACCAATACCGTCAAATTTGGCTTGGTTAACTTAACGTACAGGTTAATCATGGATTTTAATTCACTTTTAGTCTTGGGAAAGCCTAATATCGAGCTGGGGGATGAATTTTTGTTTTTCACTTTAGGTATCACTTGAAATGGAATATTGTTGTGACTAGTTTTTTGAGACAGTTTTGCTTCCGGTTCTTGACAATTTAAGACCTTAGTGGCAACATTTTCGAGAATAGACTCGTCATTTGCTTTATTTCTGGAACTTGTAAATAGAGTCTTTTGGAAAGAGCCGGAATGTTTCAAAGTTCTAGCATTTCGGTTGAATGTAGATAGGTACTGGTTGTTGATGAAGTTTTGCTCTATGTTCAAATTCCTTGTAGTATTCTTGAAGAAAAAATTGAAATTCGAGATCGAATTAAGTCTTGGTATGGCAATTGTACGAAGTGACATATCGATAAACAAATTATCTTATGCGTACTATGATTGCTGGTGAAAATGATTCTTAATATTGAGGTAATAAGATATTGGCCAGCTGCATTAACGATACCACTGATTGAACTTTCCTGATTCAACTATGACATTACCCGCTCAGATTTTCATAGGTGTGATTAGTTCTGATTTTCCTTGAAGAGATTTTCCTTCGCACTACCTTCTCTACACCAAAAATTGTTAGCATTTCGTTTCAAAATTACGACTATTTAAAGGTCAAGAAAGCTTGAAGTGACTAGGCTCTTCTCAATAAAAAAACATCTACTCGCTTGAGGAGGTTAGTGGTATTTCTGCCTCGATTTCCGTACTTCCTTCCATAGCTTTCAGTTCATTCAACTTTTTATTCTCCAATTTATTCTCGATCAAGTCATGGAATGCGATCACAGCTCTAACAAGTGTACTTATATAAACGACCATCAATTCGTCATTTGTTTTAACTGTAAAGGCAGAAGCCAATGGGTTATTGTTCTGAGTAGATGATTCGCCATGATTGTCACTTGCAAGGTTAGGCAATAAATTGAAAACGTTCTGAAGTTTTCCCAAAATAGTATGGTTGATTGGTAAGTTTCTCTGATAAACCTTATCTAAGTAGTTCGCAATATCTCTGAGTTTCTGATGCAAGCCCAATAAAGATTTATACGTTTGAGTAACTCGCAACGACAAATTACCAGCCGCTTGATCTCTGATATCTCTTAATAAATGCTCGACTCCAATTTCTTCGGCCTCCTCTGCTTCAATAAGTGAAGGAACGTGAACGAACGTCTTCTCTGCGGCGGAACCATCGTTCTTTATATCATCTACAGCAAAGTAGGCATCAGTTGGTATTCCAACTTCTCTAGGTTGAACGTCGACAATTAATAGTAATGGATTCAGGGTGTACTTCTTGAATACTTCGTTGATTTTCAAATCAGAAGGTTTCAACTTTGGTCCAGAATGATACCATCCGATCAACTTCTCCTTAGCGTTAATCTTTTTAAACATTTCACCCATTGAATCAATGAAGTTGTGGTCCAAGAACCAAACGCTGGGGTTCTTCTCATCCTCCTCGAATGGAATTGCGTACGAGTTAGTGACATTTATAGTGTCTGATGAATTATCTCCTAATATGACACCAACTACTCTCTTTTTAGAATCCTTGGCAACTCTGTTATAGTGGTCAACTACCGACAACAAGACAAGCGGCGAGACTGTTACAGTCTTCGATAAAAATGTGGTTTCGTTTGTGACTGACGACGACATATTACAATGTGGCAAATCTCCTAAAAAGTTTGATTTTAGAAATAGATCCTTCCAATTGGTGAACAAATGCAGCTGATTAGCTTTGGTTAAACTAAACTAGTATTCCCTTGTGCTGAGAAGACAAGTCGGGACTATATTGAAGTCTTACGAGATTATGCTGGTAATGGTTTTATTGTTCGTTATATTTGCAGTTCGTTGATATTCGATTTGACTTCGCACCATTATGTAATGTGATCACATGTTCATAATCACGTTCATGATGCCAATTACGATACATACCTGTAGTATCAGGATGGTTTTTAATCTTCAAGTAAACTTCCAGTATTCTGCTTTGTCCTAATTGACGCCTCCTCCCTCCGCGATATATTCTCCAACTCTTAGTATCGGGATTCTGTAATTTTCTCTTGACTTTTGATGGGGATGTGTATGGTCAAAGGTCGTGCGAAGTGTACAGTATTAGAAATAGAGAGATGATGTGAAGTATCGAAAGTATAGTTTATAGTTAATGTTTGGACAAGTAGTGATTGGTCCTCCAGGATCAGGTAAGTCCACTTACTGTCATGGGATGTACCAGTTTATGTCCGCAATAGGGAGGAAGCTGTGTATTATAAATCTCGATCCTGCGAATGATAGATTACCATATCCCAACTGTGAGTTAGATATACGAGATTTTATTACAATTGAAGAAATAATGGAGGAGTTGAACCTAGGGCCTAATGGTGGACTCATGTACGCCCTTGAATCATTTGACGAATCGGGTATCACAGAATTTGTCGAAAGGGTGCACAAATTGGTTGAAGAGCAGAACTATCTCATTTTCGATTGCCCGGGTCAGGTAGAATTATTTACCCACCACAACTCGTTATACAAGATTTTCAAGAAATTGGTAAAATCGAACAGACTAAGACTATGTGTTGTATCGCTAGTTGATTCCATATACCTTACAAGTCCTTCGCAATATGTTTCAATATTGTTGTTGAGTTTGAGATCCATGCTTCAGCTCAACCTTCCTCATATCAATGTTATATCCAAAATCGACCTACTTCGAAATTATGGAAGTCTTCCTTTCAGATTAGATTATTATACAGAAGTACAAGATTTGAGTTATCTCACGCCTCACTTAGAGAAAGAATCAAATTCGATTTTAGGAAAAAACTATGTGAGGTTGACAGAGATGATTGCTGAATTAGTGGAGGACTTCAATCTTGTTTCTTTCGAAGTATTGGCCGTAGAAAACAAGCAGAGCATGATTAACTTGTTAAGTGTTATCGATAAAGCAAATGGATACAGTTTTGGCAGTGAGATCGGAGGTGATTCGATATGGAGTGAAGCAACAAGACAATCGGGTACCGGTGAAATTGTAGACTTTGATATTCATGAAAGATGGATTGAGCAAAAAGACAAATATGACGAAATGGAACGAAATAACGATACAACTGCTAATGAGGGAAATGACAAGCCGTTGACCGAGGAGGAAGATTGGGAATTAGCTCTTCAAGACTGGGAGTCTTCAAGGGGAGGTAAAGGTACGCTTCAACGGAAATAATATATATAGAGAATGTACTTCCATTAGTCCTATGTAATATTTTAAGCATATTACTGATTACCAAGATACCTCAGGTCATTGGTTAATACACGAAAAATACAAGGCATCTAGTAATGTAGATGATTCAGCTATTGTAAAAGTAATATCAATACACAAAGCATACTCAATGGAAGAAGCAGATTTTGCAAATTCTCTCTTTGAGCAGCTCGAATCAACAATCAGCAATCTTCAGAATAAGCAAGAAGCCCTTGAGAATGAAGTGAAAACATACAAATCAGCTCGGGATCAACTCCTTCAGAATAAAGAGCCTACTGCCATGGTGTTTTTGGGACAAGGATATTTTGTAGAAAAGCCAAGAAAGGATGCATTGGAAACCTTAGATGAGAAAATAACCAGTTTGAATGAAACCGTATCTATATTCAATACCAAGCTTAATGAAGCAAAAGGTACGAAAGAAAATCTCAGAAGAGTCAATCAGATATCTGAAGACGAGAGTGAAAAATTCAATGAGGAGGGTCTTCCGTACATGGAAATCCAAGAACAGTTAGATGATGAAGGAAACGTAATCAGCACATCGATAAACAACGAGTTGGTAGACAACCCACCCAAGGCTCGTATTTCCCATTTATCAGAGTCCGAACACAATCAGAGGGAAGAAGCTAGAAATACTGAGGATTCGGAAAAATCTAAGTTGAAATCCTCTTTGAATAACACGCAAAATTGTACGGATCTGGCTGGCAACTCACAGGTTCCAGTAGGTTCAGCAGATTCTGATGTTGAATTCGAAAGCATTCTGGACTTGTTGGAAGATATGGAAATTAAGAGCACCAAAGCAAACGCAGCTTTACCTAAGCTTATAGATCAAAATGAATTGCTTGACAAAATCGACTCTTTGAATGTTAGTCCTGAGGATAAATTCAAATTGAAGCAAATATGTATTGCAGAATTCAAAAAACTAGAAAACGGTTCTGAAGAAGAATCCCAAAAGGATGAACTCGATTCTTCTCGTGCCGATGACACTAGTACCTTTGATTCAAAAATCTCTGAAAAGGTTTCAGAGAAGATAGTGAATTCCGAAAACAAGGATTTGATAGACATTCTAATCGAGGAAAATAACCTAAAAGAAATATTGAAGTCGCCCAGCGATTCCGAATCCACTAGCTCTGCCAAGAATAATGGGATACTGGTGGATAGGGGGGATATTCTCCAACTAGAGGTTCTTGCTGACGATTTTGTGGACGAGGAGAATGCAGTTGACTATGCTGATGATGAAGAATGGGACTTTGAGTTTTCTGAAGTTGACGACGACGATGATGATGATGATGATGTTGCAGACGAAATACTATACGGGGGAACAGGGTTTTACATAAATTCTTCTCGGGAAAAATCCGCAAACGATATGTTATGGAATCAAGTCTTAAACTTAAGACAATCAAAATCTGCTATTCCTGATTCTGAGAAAATACGTGAATCTCCTAAGAACCTTGGTGATAAATCAGCAAGTTCTGAGTCAACTAAAAATAAGAAGGAGAAAAAGTCAGTACGGTTCGCAGAGAATTTGGATATAAAAGAGATAGAGAACATAAGTGATGCTCTAAAGAATTCACCCGTTCAGCCCAAGCTTTCTTTATTTAAGCAAGGAAAAATCTCGAGGAATAATATTACTTTGAAGCAATATCAAAATCAAGAGAATGAGATACTGAAATTTCCTATCAGCGAATTCGTCATCGAAAGAGAAAATACTGATCAAGGTGTAATTCACTCTAATCTCGTCGGAAATTTTTCTTCAGAACATAATATGACTATTAAGAGGGATAAAATGCAAGAGAATAAGACACTGGATTCTCCTGTCAGCGAAATCGTAATTGAGAGAGAAATCAACACTTCTAATCATGACATCATTCAATCTAAGCTGGTAGGAGGTTTTCGTTCAGAAGGAAGAAAGGTTCGTGTTCCCGATATAGGAATTGATGATCTGGAAGTCATAGATAGATATGGATTGATGCAACAATCCATACTCAAAAATGAAGGCATGGACGATACTCCAAAAAAAGTTTCAAGGTTCAAGAGTTCAATACTAAAAGCTTCGAATAATTCGAAAACACATTTGAAGTCTGACGTGAATGATCAATCAGGAACTTCAATCAATGGTGAAATTATTGAGAAGGATACTTCTTCGATTGGTCTTAATGATTTGAATCCAACATCAAATCATAGTTTAAAATCGAAGTCTTCGGTCCAAAAAGAGAACATTGGTGACATACCATCGAAATCTCAAAAGGTTTCTCGTTTCAAGGCAGAGAGGTTGAACAAGGATTCTGTGTCCGCAGCCGCTATTGCATCCACCTCTGTGCCCGTGGCGGCTGTTGAATCCACTTTCGCTCCCGAAAATATAAAAGACGCTTCCGATTGTGCGGAAGAAAGTTCGAAGGATAGTGATTCGGAGTTCATCGACCTAAAAGAAGCCGCTATAGACTTTCATTCCATGCAAAATGACTTAGAGACTATGGCTAAAGCATATGTATTAGGAGTTTACGATGAGGACATCGAAACGGAGGGCCCCGTTATCGACAAAGTGGAAGATTTTGAAATACTCAATAGAATGCTTGAGTCTATGCCTCAAGAAAATCATCAAAATGTGGAGAGAAAAAATACCAGTAGTTCCAAAATAACAGATGTTTCTGACTCCCGTCTGGACGAAATAGGATTTGACCACTATCAAGAAAATGATGATGATGACTCCGGACCAATTCTTGAAGATGAAATAATCGAAAATACTTTCGATGATTATGACAAAGACTCGATGGCTTTCGAATTGGAAGACGATATCGAAAATGACTTTATCAATCAAGAAGTCATAACTGACTATCACAAACTTCGGCAGAAGCTTATATTTAAGAGTAAAAAATTCGGTTACAGGATGTCAGAGGAGGAAATGGAATTTGAGCCCGTGGACAAGAATGGCAATCCAATCAAAATAAGTCGCTTTATGGCCACCAAGATGAACTAACTACATAATTATTGTAAATAGAAACTGGTCAAAGGGTACCTTATTTAGGATAAAATAAGGACAGTGTATATAGTACAAAAAATCTTAATTGGCCAGGTTTCCGCGGAAAAGGCTTTTGTGGGGCAAGAGCATCAAATATCCCCGGATTACGAATACTTGTTACCGTATACCTTTGGCGCGAATTTTACATTCTGGGGTTATGCAGATTAATTAGCGAAATAATAATAGGATGATGCAATCTTTCGAGATTTAGGGTTTGTCAACTTTTTAAAATGGGACAACTTGATTCGTGGGGAGAATGGTTAGGTAGCTATTTTGAGTTCCGGAGCGAGGTTTCGAATAAGGTTTAAGTGGTTTTTGATACAATCCGGGGTACTAGTCCGGGGTATCTGTTGACTCTGAAGAAAGGCAGTGCGCGAACGAACATTTTGATCGCCCCACATTTGCCCCACTGTTAAAGTTTAACCTGTTCCGACATTACATGGGCCTATAGCGAGTTAGGAAGTGAGTAAACGTAACTGATTAGGTACTTCGCTCTGTATGAATATCCCCAGCTGAAACTGATCCTTTCTTATCGTCATTAGACTAGTTCGGAACCTTCCGGGTTACGTTGGTCTAAAACTATATACAGGATATGTGTGTATTCCGGGAGGTTACTAACCATCTTCACTTTCGAGGGTATCTTAACACCGAATCAACTTTCGAACTGAAATGTCTTGATTGGCGGACAGTTGCTGAAGCTGTCTATCACAAGTACTCGTCTAAACTTTAGAGATGAGGATATGTTGCGCTAATTTTTAATCCAAAGTGTTGGTTGTTCTACCCCTCCTAAATATCTTGGGCCCAAAAATAATAAAACTCCGTCAAAGCATTCTCACTCCGAAAATCGCTCATGAATTTCAACCTACTTGAAGTCTCACTGGTCACCCATCCCTATTCGCGGTCTCAACAATTTTTTGCTCTGGAGTTTGTTTGTAGTGTTACTTTTGTGTTACTTTTGTGTGATTTGTGTGATTTTTCATTGTGTAAGCCACCGGAGTATGTACAACTATAAATACACGGCATTAAACGTCCCTTAAAAGGTTCGATTTTAACTGTAAATTCTAACACACAAATTTTGAAATAGCTCACATAGCCATGTCATCAATTTTGAAACAGAGGGTCAGATACGCGCCCTACTTGAACAAGTTAAGAACTGCCGAACAATGTATAGACCTCTTTAAACATGGACAATATTTGGGATGGTCTGGTTTCACTGGTGTTGGTGCACCAAAGGCAATTCCATCTGCATTGGCTGATCATGTTGAAAAAAACAACTTGCAGGGCAAGCTTGCTTTCAATTTATTCGTCGGTGCCTCTGCTGGTCCTGAAGAAAGTCGTTGGGCTAACAACAATATGCTTTTGAGAAGATCCCCACATCAAGTTGGTAAACCAATTGCCAAGGCTATCAACGAAGGAAGAACCCAATTCTTTGACAAGCATTTGTCCATGTTCGCTCAAGATTTGACATACGGTTTCTATACCAGAGCCAAGCAAGACAACGATTTGTTGGATTACACCATTATTGAAGCCACCGCCATAACTGAAGATGGTTCGATCATCCCAGGTCCTGCTGTTGGTGCCTCCCCAGAAATGATCTCTGTTTCTGACAAAATCATTATTGAAGTCAACACCAAGACTCCATCTTTCGAAGGTATTCACGACATAGACATGCCTATCAACCCACCTAACAGACCACCATACCCACACACTTCAGCCGGTTACAGAATCGGCCAAGTTGCAATTCCAGTTGATCCATCCAAGGTCGTGGCTATCGTTGAATCCACCACTGGCGATGTCGTCCCTCCAAACACTCCATCTGATCAAACTTCTAGGGACATTGCCGGTCACTTGATCGAGTTCTTGGAGCATGAAGTCAAGCAAGGCAGATTACCAGATAACTTGCACCCATTGCAATCAGGAATTGGTAACATTGCTAATGCTGTTGTGGAAGGTTTGGCTGGATCCAAGTTCAAGCACTTGAATGTCTGGACCGAAGTCTTGCAAGATTCCTTCTTGGACTTCTTCGAGTCTGGTACTTTGGACCATGCCACTGCCACCTCCATCAGATTGACTGAAGCTGGTTTCGAAAAGTTCTACGAAAACTGGGACACCTACTCCAAGAAATTGACCTTGAGATCTCAAGTTGTCTCCAACTCTCCAGAAATCATCAGAAGATTGGGTGTTATCGCTATGAACACTCCTGTTGAAGTTGATATCTATGCCCATGCTAATTCCACCAACGTTATGGGATCAAGAATGTTGAACGGTTTGGGAGGTTCTGCTGATTTCCTCAGAAATGCTAAACTCTCCATTATGCACACTCCATCCGCCAGACCTTCCAAGATTGACCCAACCGGTGTATCATGTATTGTTCCCATGGCTACCCACGTTGACCAAACTGAACATGACTTGGACGTTGTTGTTACTGAACAAGGTTTGGCTGATTTAAGAGGATTGTCTCCAAAGGAACGTGCTCGTGAAATCATCAACAAGACTGCCCATCCTGATTACAGAGATCAATTACAAGACTACCTTGACAGAGCTACCTTTGCTTCTACTAAGGCTAAGACCTTGCACGAGCCACACATCTTGAAAGATGCATTCAAGATGCACTTGAACTTCCAAGAAAACGGTACCATGAAATTGGACTCCTGGGACCAAAAATTTTAAGTAAATAACTGAACCTGGCGATCTAGATAAACAAATTAGAAATCCATATGAAGTAACGTGTGTTGTAGACGAAGAAATGTATCAAGGGTGATACGTTGATTAATATTGACGATTTTTGATTTGACACGAAGAAGAACTCAACAGATCAAGAGTCAAATTTGTACGTAAATCCACAATTGACGAGTACTGACTGATACATTGGTACCATTCATACCGAGTGTGTTTCATATCGTAAAACGCCTAGATCCAATTTTAATAAGTTAAAGCTGGCGGTAGGGATAAGAGTGAAAAATTCCTTAGTTTTTTTTTTTTTTTTTTTTTTTTGAAAATATTATCCGGATAAACAACATTGACACAAGTAGTCTGGTTTTATCCAACTAATAATGCAGACAGTTAGAACAGCTCGAAATGTTGGCAATAGAAGGTTGATTGAATACATAAAAAGAGATGAATATAAGTCAACACTTGAGTAATAAGTTCATAATAGTCATCGTATTTAACGGATTTGACGAAACAAGATAGCCGCCGAGTGTTACGGTAGTATGTGAGTTTTCGAAACGACACATAAGATCTGCAGAATAATAGAACAATAAGGCGTTCACACTAATTTTATTCTCCAGTTTGATAGGTCAATTGGGAATATCCGTAAAAAATAATAGCATTTGCTGCTCTTTAATTTGCCGTCGGGTCGTCAATAGGAATGGAGCCCTGTGATGTTATGTAGCACCAAGTACGGAAACCCACCGAATCCTCAAATAAGCTCAAACCCGAGAGAACTGATTAGTCTAAAGTTTCTGACTAAATATTATTATTCAGCAAACCCCTCCGAAGAGTTGACATTCGACAGACTAGGCAAATTTTCCTTTGCATTGTTGTGATCTCTATACTGAGTTCTTCTTTATTTCAGTATGATATCGAGATCTTATACTCTAGATATTCGAGGAGACGAAGATCAAGAGCAGAGTGACTTGAAATATCAATACAAAGTAGGCGGGCATGGCTCAAATGAGGAAGACGATAGGTATATTCCTAAAGACGTGAATAACATTTGGCGACCTACAATAGTAATTACTTACAAAGGTAGAGTTCAGAATCTAAAGGATGCATTACTTCTCATTGAAGCTACACGATTGAATATACTTCCCACTATAAATCGTAGATTAACTGCGGCTGAAAAGTCTCAACACATACGACCCAACACCGTCTTCATCTGGAATGAAACGCAGTGTGGCATGAAAAGATGGACAGATGGAAAGATATGGTCTCCGTCCAAGGTACACCATGGCCTGTTTTTGATATATAAGCAATTGTCCAAGGATGGTGAGGAAACCAGTCTCATAAAACAAAGTATTTCCATTCTCACTAAGCAAAATCAAAAACTCCACTTGATCTGTTACTATGATAAAGATAGCCCCGATGGTAACACACCCTCTGCGGACCCTAGGCTCAAAGACCTAGCAATAACCCGAGAGGTTTATCCTGATAACCTTCTTCCTCCCAAGAAGCCATTGAGCGTCTCGAAATTGGTTAAAACCAAGGAGCCTGCTTCGATAAAGTTGACCGAGAGTATTAATATACCGAACGCAGCTTCTGTTAAAACTTCACACAATTCACCCTTTCATAGTCCCAAATTGCAGGGATCAACTAGCTTCCCAGCTGAAGAAAAACCTGTGATGACTACTGTCATGGGTAATCAGGATGTACTCAGATCCAGTATCCCACCGCTTCCAACTTATAATAATCCGCATTTAATTCATCCGCAGCCTAACAATCACCAAGTTTTCTCGCAGAAGTTGGGCTCTGTTGATATTCTCCGCAAGACCTTTTCCAATCCCGAGATTCGATCAGCTAATCTAACTTATCAAAGAGTTATGTCTCTTCCTCCTCTCCCTCCACCACAGCCGACACACTACAGATTAAGTAGTGATAATACCGACTCCCAAACTCTAAATGTTTTAGACAAGGGTTTTTCGTGACTACTCAATCCTTGATTCATGTTAAATCCGGTTTTAATTCACCTCAATACAGACGAAGAACTTTCATACAACTCCCCAATATCTTATCAATTTCACAATATAGACAAATCCACTTTCGTGGGTTCATAAATTCATTTTCAACTTCATATAGACGGAGTTATTTCACCTTAATTTCTAATTTTTAATAAACAATCTTAGTCACATAAAATAAGTTTCTCGAGAGGCTTTCTACTGATAAGTCGAATGCTATGCTACATTTCTAATTTATCTGATTCGGAGAAAGCCCATGGACTGATTTATTCCTTCTAATTGAAAGGAAATAACTCTGTTCGCAGGCTTAAATCTTGCAACTTAGCCGTTTGATCTTTTGAGTTCTCGAGGATTTGCAAGTATTCTAATTAGCGCAAGTACAGATACCAAACCAAAGTTGTGCTAATGCTGGCGCATTGTAGTATTCCTATTACTGAACTTACATTGACAAGACTAAAGTTTATTAATGTAGATGCTGTTTATGCTCGTTCAATTTTCCGCGCCAGTATTTCAACTGCTTCAAAAATGCATACTTGATTGATTTGATTATCCCCGAACTGAAAACTCCACGAATCATTTGTTTGATCGATGAGATTTGAATGGTCCGGCTGACCACCTTCAACAAGTTTTGCGAAAGATCTTTGTCCTTCACGATTTCTTTGATAGACTTTTCTCTATACATTTGGTACAATTTAGACCGGAACTGCAATGGTAACGTACTAATGAGCTTGATTTTATTGTGAATGGTCAAGTTTTTGCGGAAAGTTCTGATATTGTTATTGGCTTCATCCCTGTCAATAACAATCAAGCAGTTTCTTTGAATGAAGTACTGTATTATTGGATCGTAGAGCTTCATGAACTGTACTATTTGCTTGTTCACAATGTTGCGAGCCTTGTTGGGATTCTCTCCCCCAATATACATACGGAAATCCCCCAGGTATGATATTTTTGTGATTTGTTCATATAACTCGCGTTCGGTGAATTGTGGGCGCTCTATCAATAATATACCCAATGTCACTGCGTTTTTCAAGTTGTATTGGTTCAAAAACTTCACCATAGGAGCATCGTCTTTGACAAAGTTGACGGGTTTGTGTAGTCTGCCGGCAAAGTACAATGAAGACCACTCACTTAAATCATGCAAAGTTGAGCTGGTAGATATTACTCCGTACTTTATTAACTTATTTTGTATAGTGACAAACGGATTGAAGTACATCCCGTTACTGCCCTGGATCAACTTCACCAAAGATGGGATCTTGATTGAGTAGTGATGTGGGAATTGCTGGATGTTTTGTCTATGAAATGCCTCGTTATTGTCCACTACAGTTATGAAGTCGATCTGTGTTTGATCCACGGGATTCTTCTGGGAATCCTTCTTTAAGTCGTACCCATCTTGTGGGAATACACCTGAGCCATACCCTATCGCTACTTCTATGGGTGCCTGGAACGACAGTATTATTTCTTCCAACTCTTGTTGTTGTCGATGGCCACTTTCGTCCATAATATCGACTTCTTGGTTTCGGGCTCGAAAGTCTTTGGGAATGATTAGCTTGTCGAATCCTCGGAAACCTTCGCTTATAATGGGCTGGTAGTAATTGTCAGAGTATGGCGTTGTTGAGTCACTAGCAACAAGATTCTTCTTGTCGTTATTGAGCCCTATTTCGCTGATCCCCTCAATAAAGCTTCCGTATCCTTGATAGACCTTTCTCGAGGTTGTACTTCCGGACCATCTTCTTGGAGGGAATTTCAAGCTGACCCTATTGCTTCTGCATAAACATAGCTTTATCATAACTTCCCTTGTGTTAGTGATCGGGCTGTAGTAGATCGGGCTGTGGTCTCCTGACCTTAAAAAGGACAAACACCTGCAAATAATATCGTCGACAAATAGTCATGTGATAGGTCACGTTATAATATACTGTCGTAGCTTCCTTACGACTGTCTGTACTAAAGAGACTTCTATTGTAATTGATGCATTCGGGTGGTGTCATCAGCTTTACTCCACCATGATTAGCATCACACGAGGCTAAACCAAAACTTACCTGGTTAATGTAGATGGTGTAATTAGTGCAGCGTGAAGATCTGGTGTGACGTGTCACGTGGTATGGAACTCATTAATCGGAATGGGCCATCACGTGCTTTTTCAACGCCGACCGGCATGATTTTGGCCGGTTTAAATTTTCACTGTGACTAATCTAGATCCATAAGTGTTTACTCTAAACTAGCTAAGATGTCCTCCAAACAATACAGATCTACACGTAATGCTGGCGAACAGGCCTTGTCTTTCGAGGAAGTGGTCATGACCGGCTTAGCCAAGGATGGTGGGTTATTTATCCCCTCCAAAATTCCTCAGCTTCCAAGCACGTTTTTGGAAGAATGGAAAGACTTGTCATTCAACGAGTTAGCGTTCAATATCATGAGATTATATATCGAAGAATCTGAAATTCCAAATGAAGACTTGAAGGATTTAATCACCAGATCGTACTCCACCTTCAGAAGCTCCGAAGTCACCCCAATCAAGAAGATCGATGACAATATTCACTTATTGGAATTATTCCATGGCCCAACTTACGCCTTCAAGGACGTTGCTTTGCAGTTCGTGGGTAACTTGTTTGAATACTTCTTGACTAGAAGCAACGCCAAGAAGTCTGCTGACGAACCTAAAGATGTCATTACTGTCGTTGGTGCCACATCTGGTGACACTGGCTCTGCAGCTATCTATGGATTAAGAGGTAAGAAAGACGTTTCGGTATTCATTTTATACCCAACTGGAAGAATCTCTCCTATCCAAGAAGAACAAATGACCACTGTTGAAGATGCTAATGTGCATACTTTATCAGTCAAGGGTACCTTTGATGACTGTCAAGATATTGTTAAGCAGATCTTTGGAGATGTCGAATTCAACGAAAAGTACCATGTTGGTGCCGTCAACTCGATCAACTGGGCTCGTATCTTGGCACAACAAACTTACTACTTCTACTCGTATTTTCAACTAAGAAAGCAATTAGGTGCCGATGATAAGATAAGATATGTCGTTCCATCCGGTAACTTTGGAGACATTTTAGCAGGCTACTATGCCAGAGAAATGGGATTGCCAATTGACCGATTAATTATTGCCACTAACGAAAACGACATCTTGGACAGATTCCTCAAGTCCGGTCGTTACGAAAAGAAAGCCGGTGCTGAAGGTGTCGTGAAGGCCACGCACTCTCCAGCTATGGACATTTTAATCTCCTCCAACTTCGAGAGACTCTTATGGTACTTGGCTAGAGACAATGTCGCTAACGGAGACGATAACAAGGCCGGTTCAGTCTTAAATGAATGGATGAAACAATTGAAAGAAACCGGTTCTGTCACTGTTCCAGAAGGTGTTATTGCCCAAGCCAGATCCATCTTTGGTTCTGAAAGAGTTGACAATCAAGATACCGTCAAAACCATCAAAAAAGTGTACACCAGCAACTCTGAAAGATATGTTTTGGACCCACACACTGCAGTTGGTGTCGCTGCCACTTATAGGTTCGTCGCCAAGGACAACAAGGACGATAAAATCAAGTACATTTCCTTATCCACCGCCCATCCTGCTAAATTTTCTGACGTTGTTCGTGAAGCTTTGGCCCAAGTGGAAGGCTATGTTGATTTCATTCCTGAAGATTTGAAACAATTGAGTACTAAAGAGAAGAGAATCAAGCTTATTGATGAACCTTCCCTTGAAAAAGTCAAAAATGCAATTGTTTCCGCGTTAAACATTTAAATGCTCTTTAATTCATCTAATATATATAAAATAATGCTGCATCGAAAAATTGATTGTAATGAATATTGTAATTTTGCATGATATAGCAGATCTACAAGTTGTTGTTTCCAGCACTTTTTGTATATAGTCCCCTCAGGCTAAGCCAAGTATTGGAATTGACAATTTTTCAAATAAATTGCAAAATTGTGAAAAATCTCACCAGCTGAAATATGAACTTTGGGAGCAAAGTGTTGGTGTAGTCAAATATTGTCCTTTAAGCTAAGATGGTGAGCCATTAGCCTATAATTTTAGTCATAAAAAAAATTCCTCATCACCATTATAGAATTAAAGGAAGTATATGGACGAGACAGGAATCGAACCAGTGACCTTTTGCTTGCAAGGCAAACGCGCTACCAACTACGCCACACGCCCAACTATATGAAATATGGGTGCCAATTTCTGCTATAAATTTTATGGCTACCAACGACTAATACTTGAGGGCCACTTCATAAGTTGTAGTATCTCGTGATCTTAAGAGAAACCAGTGTAAAGGTGCCAATAGCTAAGACCAGGGACACTAGCTGCATTTATGAAATTATTATCAAGAAAGGGACTCCAATAGTTTGAGCTCAATGTCTTGAAGTGATTTGAAGAAATGCGATACTAAATCCCTTGGGATTGTTGCTGCAAAGGTGACGTTTGGAGTTAGTATAAAAGATCGGACTGAGGTAATTCTATAATCAGCAGTAACACTAGGAGAAAAGAAAGAAATTGATCTTATAGCACGATAGATTATAAATAACATAGTCGAACAGAGCTAAGTATGTGACTTGCACGTCCCTTCGAAACTACTCTTACGATGACCCATTAGCGGCAGAAGATACAAGTTAATTTTCTACGGCCATGGTACTACACCGCTAGTGCAGTATTGAAAACTTTCTGTGAAACACAATAACTGTTTCGGCTTTACTTACATTGGTTGCAAAATGACGTAATATCGTATTTTCTATTTGCCAAATTACCATCTAAACCATTACTTATCTGATTATGTGGAATCAGTTTTCTTTGACTTGACAGATATATTTCCGTCTTTAACTTCCAATTCGTATCCTGCTTCCTGCAATGCACTGTCATTGTAAGATCTCTTTGCCTCTAGCTCACCAACAAACTGTTGATTCTTTGGGTTATTGGCTAACAAGAATTTGAGACAGACAATGGACCTTTCTTTTATGAATGGGTTGTTTTCGTCTATCACACAGTTGGATAAAATGATTTCCAAACCATGTAAATTACGGACCTTTTCCTGTGTTTCGAAAGATTCATGTGCTAAGAACGATATTATCTCAATAATTAGTGCTTTTGCTTGCGGGAACTGGTTGTAATTGATGGTATCATCGTGTTTATCACCCAATTCAACAATCTTTTTATCTCTATCCTTAATGGTGATAGGTTTTATGTTTTCATGCAACTTTCTCAAGAGAATTATCAAAGGCTCTATAGTATTGTAATGGGTCAAGAAATCATGTGCCTGATGGAATTTGCTCAAATCAGAAATAATGTCCAATATTATCATTAAGATCTGGTAAACATGCGGTCCTTCTTGCAGACCGCTGCCGTTTCCGGTATTTAAACTGTCGATATACTCGATGCTTGTGTTGGAATACTTGACAAAGAGATCGTGCGACCAAGATAATAATGCAATCAACTGGTAATTATTCCAATCGCTCTTCGAAGTGACTATGAGCTGACAAAGTTTGATCCAAGAGAAGAACGTAGAAGAGTCTTGAGAAATTAGCCAGTTTCCAAAGCTCTCATGAGTGATGATATCGTATAGTAATCGAATAACTGTAAGTTGAAAGCTGGTCAAATGTGAATTCGAGTCGATTTTCTCAAATACCCCGAGCACAAAGGCCATTATGGAGTTTCTGCTATTAGATATCTTCAATACGTGATATAGTATCACATTGTGACTAGTTTCGTTACTGTTGTCTGCAGAAAGAATAGTATTGAAGTAATGCAAAAGGGAAAGTTCATACGGAGCAAAGTTATCGAGAGCATTCAAAGCCTGATTTAAGTCTATAACAATGCGCTTGCTGTTTGGGATATCGTCTATCTGTGAGTTTTCATCTGTTTGAACTAAAGTGCTTGCCAACGAATCGAGCCCTGTTTCATGAGCCAATTCGGGGGCCAAAGGCGGACAATTGGCCAAAAGCTCAATAAATACCACAATCGTCTTTTCGTATAGATCATTCTCTTTAGGAAAATTCTTTGCAAAGTGGTTGAAACTTTGGAGGACTAGTATTTGAAGGGAAAGGGATTTGGGCTTACAGGTCACCAAGTTACGGGCCAACAACAAAACGCCTCTGAATAATCGGGTATACTCGACTAGGTGTGTTTGCAGCTTATTGAATGGATAGGAGGTGGATTTCTCTATTATTTGGCTCAAGATATTCCAAACTTCATCATTGCAGTGCGTCTTCCTTGCGTGCTCATCGGCACTCGTGTCGGCGATAGTCGAACCCAAAAAACCAAGATTTGTCTGGAAATACCAGTCCGTGCCTAAGGCCGAAGGATCAGAGAGTGTGCTCAGTATGCCTTGCAATTCCAGCAAGATTCCAGTGTTGGCTGCCATCCGATGTGATGATGTAATGAGATTCCATCGCATTTCAAGACTTATTTTTCGGTCACGCAGTGAGTGTCAAAGCTACTAACCAATCTTACCAAATGATGGCTATTGCTAGACGCTCGCACTACTAGGCACTTACAGTAGTCTATTCTAGCTAGCTGTCATTCCCAGCCGTCATACCTACTTCTTCACATGGTGCACATCTGCCCAGGAATCACATCCTATTATCCGATGCCTTATCGCCATGTGACGGATCCACGGAAGACGCCCAGAAATTCGCAGCCGAGAGCTATTGCTGAACATGGTAGCAAGGCGGAGAACAACAACGTTCATGGTACGGGCGGCCAAACCAGTCATGGTCTAAAACGGTTCAGAGTTTCTTATAGAGCGCCCAGGACTCGCCGGGCCTGTCCTCCCATAGCCAAGACGATCGGCTCATTTGTAGTGTAGGCAACGGAGTGCACAAATTGCCCCTGGCGCAGCAGATAGGACCTGTCTATCGGGAGCAGCGGATTAGCGCGGGAGAACTTTGGTTTTGCTGACGTTGACCTTGCCAGCATGGACTCGCGGCTCCGAACGTACCGGCCTTTCGTCGTCACGACCGTTTGGTCTCCACCGTTAACCGCGCGGACCCGAACACCCGATGTCAGGTGTTATGATAATCCCGCGAGTTTTCGCCCCTTTTTGATAGGGGCTTGTAGATTTGAAATCATATGAGTGGGCAGATGTATCGAGGCCGGATAAGGCCACGCGAGATGAGCCAGTTTTACCGGTTGCTCCTGTGACATCCACTGTCATTCTCTTTCTGTCTCCACTGTTAGAGCAACACCGAGCGCATTTCTATTTTCGATCCCCCTCGCAACTGTCAATGATTGTTAAAAGCCTCTGATTGTGAAATTTACTTTTCTGTAGATCCCGGAAGCAAGTTTGTGTTTAGTATCGGTTGCGGCTTGGTTAAAATAGATAATACTTCTTGTTCGTAACTAACCCTTTCCTTCCGACTGTGGCTACCATAGTATATTGTTGGGATTAGTTTATACTATTAGTCTTATACTAGTCTTCTCATACGTCCTATGATGAAGTATACCGAACCGGGTTGCTTATCCTGTCAAAGCTACAACTTGACTTCCTCAGCGGTGGACTCAAAAATCATAGTAAGTACGGGTGCTGCAGGCAGCGCCAAACCAGTCATGTTGGCCTCATCAGATACTTCTTCGGGTTATTCTTCCAGTATGAGGTCCTCCAATAGCTCTCCACCAACCTCCAGAGCAAACAGTCCTATTGCAAAGTCAGACAGATCCAACACTCCTCCCACTCCGCCCTCCACTGAATACCAACCACCATATGTAAAAGAGATCGAGCCTATACAACCTATTCCAACCAAAGTAGCCCCCATAGCTCCCTCATTTGCTCCAACAACTGACCAAGACGACTTTCTTCAGTTAGTGGAACCAAACCCAGTATCTCCTCCAGATTACGCTACGTTACCTCCTGGCGGCTGTCCCAAGTATCCTATTTATGATCCAGCCCTCACTAACGAAGGGCCCATCCCGGCATATTCTCCTTCTATCTACAAGATAGGAGTAGTGGCTAAAAAAGTAGAATGGCTTACTCCTTACGAACCGGCTCCTACAAGATCCTGGAAGAACGTTATCATGGAACTCAACTCTACTCAGCTCAACTTCTACCACATTCCCAGTGCTTTGGAGTCCCATTTGATGAACTTCAAGCCTATATCGCAATCCCCTGCACGCACATATAATGAGTTTGAAGCCAAGGAGTTGACCAACGTCAACTCGTACTTGACATCCGATTCCGATCTCCAGTTCTTCAAATTTTGTCTGAGACTCAATCTTTTGAGCAATACTGTCAAGTTCGATGACGAGTTTGATCCGAAAGTAGCAAAGAAATCGAAAAAGTTGGTTCGTTCCTATTCATTGCAACGTTCTAGAATAGGTTTGGCTACTGATTATAAGAAGAGACCTAATGTATTGAGACTTAGGCTTGAAAGTGAACAGCTTCTCATACATTTTCCTTCAATCAGAGAATTGGTAGAATGGAACATGGCACTTGGAGTAGGACGAGATGTTTCTCTTGATTTGAATGAACGTGAGCTTCCTCATTTCAGAACAGTGCCAAGAAGAAGAAGAGACAGATCGGCTTCGTCTTCAGCAGTTCCAACCTCCAGTATGTTTAGAGGAATTTCAACTTTCGACCAGAGAAACAGAAACCGGTCCAACTCTGAACCCAATTCTACTATAAAAGGCAAATTGTCAAAGTTGAAGCTGAAACTTTCTAGTTCTTCCATTGCTACTAACAGAGCACCTGATCCCAAATCAAAAACTGCGAAGCGAAATTGCTCAGCGGCTTCTCTTGATAAGTTGAATTCCGCGACAGGATCGAGAATCTCGAACTTGGAATTGGCCCGTTTGAATTTGAATAATCAAGGCTATTTTGCTTTATTTGATGAGGTATCTAGGTCAGATATGGAAGACTCGTCCAATTATGATGACGACGACGATGAAGAATATTATGATGACGAAGAAGCTCTAGAACTTGTTGCCAGAACATCCTTACATACTGCAGCAGACAGAGCGAGAAGGAGAACTGAAAGCACAGCTGAAGTTTCCCATACTCTTCCCTTGCCACCTCGTATAGATTACGAGGAGGACGACATTCAGAACATGAGTGATCTTCACCATTCAGATGATGAAGACGAAGATGATGAAGACGATGAGTTGGATGAAGAGATCTTGGAAGATATCCACGAAGGGGGTATATCTACTTCTGACAAACGCAAGAGTAAACCCAAGAACTCAACCCCCAAAGATCACAAATGGGAGCCTATCGATAGTAGAGTTCAAAGTAAGAGAAAGTTCTACAGGAACTGCCTCAGATGCATCAAGCCTTTAACTATGGACGATTCGTGGGTCAACAAATCGTTGTGCAGACCCACCACGATGTCGCCCTTGAACTTCGCCTATCTACGGGTGAAATACTGCAATAACGCCACCAGTTATAGTCCGCCCTCAACTTTTTCATCCTTTTTTTCTAACTCAAGCAGTTCTTCTAGTTTGGCCAGCATGAACTCCAATGCAGGCTCAGTAGGGTTGAGAAAGAAGGGCTTCTCGACAAAAGAGATTAATGGACTTAACTTACCAGAAGCTGCATTAACCAAAGTTCCTAATCACTTCCTCAAAGAGTACGTGGTAGGTTCACATGGACTTATACCCAAAGAGGTTTAGTCTCTACAACTGTATTTATATGCTAGACTTTGATTGTATAGTGTAATTCATATCACGACTAACTATGTACAGATAAGAACAGAATTAGTTCTAAGTCGATTAGAATGAATAAATTTGAGTCTTACTCTATCACATTTTGGTTCATTTCTCGTAGTTCTTCAAGACTTTGGGTCTCATTATGTTTTTGAATTTATTGTTTCTCCTTTTGCTGTTCATATACTAGCTTCTTCACCCTCGTCTCAAATGCTTGGATCATGATAGACGTTACCTGGTCAGAGAACATGGAGCTGACAGTGTTATAAAGAGGGTTCTTGAACTTATACTTCAATGTCAAATCAACAGTAACACTTTCGCCGTGCAACGACTTTTTGGGCTTGAATCTCCATTCGGTATGCAATTCGCTAAAAAGCGAGATGGTTATACTCTCGGCAACCACAGATTCGTAGGGAACAGAAGTCACCTTACACTCAAACGTCTCGTCAAACTGTTTCCATCCTACCTTTAGACCGGCTATCGATGTCTGGCCTTTGGTGTCTTTGATATACGACTCCTCCACAAACGGAACAAAGTCCTTATAGAGATGTACACTTGAAACAACATCAAAAATCTGTTTTTGGTTACACTGATGTATAACTTTGCTTACCTTGTGGTGTTTGGTCTCATTGTGCTTGCCAAATGGAAGATCTATAAACGAACGACTAGACACCCAAACCGAACTTGATCTAGCAAGCAAACATGGACCATGTGAAGAAAACGAGCGGCTTACCACCGATCTGATCATTGAATCCCCTTTTATTGTAATACACACCCAGTTTCTGACTCAAGTACACACCCTCCTCCACCGATTGACAGTCAAATTCCATGCGAGCACGACTTAATTTTATGGCGCGTGTGCCAAACAACCTAGTCACTCTTACTAAAGCTACTCTAACTTAACTCTACTTGCAAAACTCCCTCAGCTCATTTATCTTTTTTTTTTTCAAAATGATACATTAAAATTCATATAAACCAAATGATATATAACTATTATGGATACTTAGGAATTTCATGTTTAAGCAGCCTTGGTGTAGATGGCTTGCTTGGAGTGTTTCAAGACTGGGGTGATGATTCCGTCCTCTTCCAATTGTCTCAAGGCGACTCTGGCTAAAGAACCACCAATCTTAAGTCTGTCAACCAAGACGGAAACGGAAACGTACTTGTAACCTGGGACATCCTTCAAGATTCTGTCGTATTTGTCTTGGTCTAAGGTGACAAGATGTTGGGCCTTGTCCTTAACCTTACCCTTATTCCACTTCTTCTTACCTTTCTTACCACCGGCTAAAGCGGCAGCAGCCTTAGCAGCCTTAGTTTGTTGGATCTTTGGGGCCATTCTAAAGTATGTTAGTATTAGTTCAACGGTATGAGTAGCTGTGTATGAATGACAAAACAAATTCTGATAACTTTTCAGATAATTCTCAGTTGTTTTTCAAACTCTTCGACATCGATTGTTCCACGTTCTTATATTCAAATCAAGCGATTCGGTTGTCTTTGTACTGTATTCAGTCCATCTGTTCTTATGACGATATTGCCAGTTATTCATATTCCACAGTGTCTACTATCATGATCACATACTTGTCTGTAGATGCTAATGGGGAAAAGACTGGAAAAGATTGGATTTCACTTATAAAAATTTTCCTAGGCCTTGCGAGGGTGCGGTGACAATTTCCGACGCAGCGTATGTGCAGGATATTGCATCACGTGGACAGACACTTAAGTATGGCTCCACGACCATTACGGTAGTCAGGAGCGCGCCGCACCAGCTAGCTCATCAATGGATTAGGATTTTGGTTTTCACGTGACAAAAGTGACATTGTTTGAGAACGTGCAAAATGCCACCAAGCACGTTTCAAGGGCTTGAGCCCTTTGTTTCCACGTGACGGATTCTACCTTAACTCACAGCAAACCGATGTGGTGATGGCCACTAGATACAGATCCGAACCGTTGCAATGGCCAAGAGAATCGCAGATACCCAAATCACCAGTGACTTTCCCGAGGAACAAGATGATAACTCCGAAAGAAACGAACCAGTTACTGCCTCTGCCCAAGTGATGGCCAAAAGAAAGATTCTCACACCCAAGGGGGGACTTGGCAATGGATCGAATCCATTCAAAGGAATACTGGCATCCAATGGATTCAAGAGTCTTGGTCCGAAGCCAGCAACAGCGCCAGCACCAGCACCAGTTTCTATTGACGATAAAAATAACAAAATTCGGGCTTTGAATGAAAAGTTCATTGCCAAATTGACCGAAGCCAACAAGCCCAATTCAGTTTGTGATTTTACAGCAGCAGCCAAAAAATACATTGAATACTATGCTAGCATCCAAGGCGCTTCCTCGGGATCAGAGATCCCAAAAGCTCCATCTATTCCTTCTAAACCGTTCTCCTTTCAGAGTAAACCAGTGCAAGAAGCTAAACCTTCATTTAGTGTGCCAATTCCTCCAGCACCAGCACCAACTCCAGCAGCACCATCCTCAGAACCAAAGGATAATTCCAAGTCGTCCAAAAGATCCAAACCCGCTTCCGATTCCGAGTCTGAATCCGAAGATGATATCAAAGTGGAAGGTCCTAAATTCACTTTAAACTCCAAACCAACAGTCAAAAACTCTCCATTCAGCTTTGGACCCAAACCGGAAAAGAAAAAAGACCTGGATTCTGACTCGGAGTCCGAAATAGAGATCAAGGGCCCTACTTTCAACTTCAACAAGCCTATAAAGGACAGTGTATTCAAGTTAAGTACCGAAACAAAAGCCACTTCTTTTACTTTCGGAAAGAAAGAGGAAAAAGAAGAATGCAAGAAAGATGATGAAAAGAAAGAGTCGAAACCTTTTTCATTCAGTAACAGCACCAGTAATTCTACTGACTCTAAACCGTTCAGTTTTGGGGCAACCAGTACTACATTTTCATCTACCACTACAGCCAAAGACAGTGCTAAGCCAACATTTAATTTTGGCGCTACTCCTACCACCACCGCCGAACAAACTGAAAAACCAGCGTTCAGTTTTAAAGCAACCACTGAAAAACCGGCTGTAAGCTTTGGATCTTCAACAACCGCAGAAAATCCAGCTGTAAAGTCTGGCTCAACTACCGAAAAGCCCAAATTTGCTTTCGGTTCCACTACTTCTACTGAAAAACCAGCAATTAATTTTGGATCGACTGAAAAACCTTCTGTGAATTTCGGCTCCACTAGTGGAAACGATTCAAAACCATTATTCAATTTTGGAGCTGACTCTACTGAACAAAAAGATTCTAAACCAGCCTTTTCTTTCGGATCAACCAAAAGAGACGATACATCAAATAACTCTAATACCGAGGAAAATACCAAAGAAGTGAAAGATGGTCAAGAAAAACCAGCTTTCAGTTTCAATCCCCCAAAGTCCGCTCCTAACCCTGAAGCTCCTAAACCATTTTCGTTCGGATCGCTGACTTCATTCAACTTCAAAGCTAACGAATCTAAAGATGCTCCAAAGCCATTTTCTTTCGGTTCAAACTCAACAAAACCATCTGAAGAAACACCAAAACCTTTTTCATTTGGGTCCGAAAAGAAAGATGCTCCAAAACCATTCTCTTTTGGAGAAAAAAAGGATGATGCTCCAAAACCATTCTCATTTGGTTCTACCAATACTGACGTCCCTAAGCCATTTTCGTTCGGATCTTCCAACGCCTTTGGTACATCTTCAACTAATACTGCACCAGCCGCCTCCGCCACCTCTAACAATGATAAAGAGGATGGGGTACCCGAAGAAGAAACTGGGGGAGATTTTGAGCCTGTAGTAAAGTTGAATGCCGACAAAATCGAATCTCCAAGTACTGGAGAAGAAGATGAAGAGGTCCTATATGGTAAAAGAACTAAGTTGATGCTCTTTAATCCCGAAAACAAAGAACAACCTTATGCTAACAAAGGTTTAGGAGACTTGAAAGTGCTCAAAAATAAAGATACCGAAAAGTCAAGAATATTGATTAGAGCAGATGGTGGCTTGAGAATCTTGCTCAACACCGCTGTGTCTAGCGATTTCAAATATAGTACCATCGGTAATGGTTCGATGGTTAGAGTTCCCACCGTGAACCCTACTGACAAAAAGCTTGAAACGTTTGTCTTGAAAGTCAAGACTCCTGAAGATGGCGAAGAGCTTCTTAATGTCCTCAATGCTGCAAAAAAGTAAGCTTGTATATTAATTGTATATTATTAGATCTATTTACAAATTAATCTCCCTATAATTCTTACAAACAGGATATAAAGTATTAATCCAATTTAAAAACTAAAGTTCACAAGACCAGTTACTCAAGGATATTGGATCCTTCAGCGTTGGGAATGTACATTTGTACATAAGAAATGAAACCATATTATACCTCAACATTCTTTAACAACTCAGTAAATTCGTACTCGTCACCAACGTTAAGATACTTGAATGTATCCTTGGTTGAATTGGATAAGGATTTGTCGACTCCTAAAAAGGACAATATCTCCTGCTTGTTTCCATACAACTTGTGCTGAATACTCTTGAGAAATCCAATGATTAATTTAATCAAGAATTCTTCCTTTTCAAATATGTATATATCAATAATGACGTTGGAAATTTGGAAGTTTAGAAGATTGGATAAAAGTCCAAGCACCAACAGTGGAAGATAGTCCAAGCTAGATACGTGAAATACCTTGAAATGTACAGCCAACAGGGCCAAATTTTTTTCAAAAGTAGTCTCGAACTTTTTGATAAAACAGTCATTTAATGAATTGACTATGATATTTTTCTCAATGGTATTTTCTTGATTGAAGGCTAAGACTCGATAGTTGAAAAAGAGACTGGACACTTGGTTATCGTAGATCTGGCTAATACTTAATAAGGCTTTATAAGTATTTTTGTAATTATAATAGAATACGGCAATCAAATTATTCAAGCCTGGGAAGTAAAATCTCAAGAGATTTTCGTCCTGACATGAAGGAGCCGATTCATAAAGGTAAAGCACCAAACACAAGACGATTTTTGTCATGTTTTGGATCACTTCATAGTTTTGGAAAAAGTTTAGGTCGGGGTATATATCTAGTAAATCGTTGGTGATTCTGTCATAAAGGGCTTTCACTGATGAAAGGGTCAAGTTTTTATCGATTTTTGCACCCAAAGCATTCTTTATCTTGTCATTCAATTCAGTTTCCATGGACGATAACTTCTTGAAAATCAGTTTTGAAGACATTTCTCTCGAGTTCGACTTTTTATATTGCTCCAATGAAGTTTTTAACTTATTACTTTCCAATGAAAGCTTTTGAACCTCATTGATTTTTGGAATTATTTCTTGATTTACCTTTCCGAAAAGATAATCACAGAAGTTATTATTGAACTTGTTGGTGCCACTGAAATGTCTCCACCATACTTGAGACCTGAGTTCAGGCGCTATTCCTCTCCACCATGCAGAGTCTATTTTACTAGCTTTGGCTTGAAACTCTTTATAGTCCAAGGTGTCTAATAAAAGGTTCCATTTAGCCAAATCTTTGACCTTTGATTTCTGAATTTTGGCCAAATTATACGCTTTTTTCGATTGTTCTTTTGATTCTTTGATAAGTGCCTGGCATATTATATCTTCCGATTCTCTCTGATGCTTTTTCTTGTCGTACATCGACTTTGGAGGTAACCAAGTTGGTCTTGTAAAGGAATAGTACTTTGAAAAGGTGGATGATTGTGGAACCGCAGAAACTGGAGGACAAGCAAGAGGCAACGAAGAAGAGGATTTGGATTGTTTGGTAATTTTGGTAATATTTTGATATGGTAGTGAAGGAGAAGAGACTGATCTCATGGAAGGAATCTTTAAATTAGGTGAGGAGTGAGGCGATTCTGAAGGTGACGGTATAGTTAAAGATGGACTCGACAAGTTGACTTTGGTGAATTGGTTCAATAATTTCTTGCGTTGTCTGCTTTCTTCATAAGTCTGAATATGTTCGTCCTGGTTGAAAAGTAGTGTTAAAGCATGTGCATCTTTTGAGAGACGAAGCTCATCTATATTGAAAATGCTAGAGGAAATATCATCATAAGTGGTGAATATAGAGTCTGCGTCGGTCAGACTACCGTGGCTCATGATCGAAGAAGATCTGGTAGAAGCGGTTGTGGAGATAGAAAAGTTACGATCGTTATTACCAAAAGTGAACTTTTCACGTTGACTCAACGATGGTAAGGATTGAGAAACAGGCACATTGTATACATATTCGTCTTCGTCAATTTCTTCATCTTCGCTGTCTATACTGGTCAATTTGGTCGATTTCGGGTCATGTTTGACAGTTTCGGCAGGAGGGCCCGTTTTATACTTGGCAATGCTAGTATTGAGTCGAGCCTTTCTGAGCATCAATCTCTGCAGTGGGGTCATATGCTGGGGTGTTTTATCGACCAGAACCATGTATTGAACGGACGAGGCGTTGGTTTTGATGCTTGCGGAGCTGCCACTGCTTGTGAGCGAAGAAGACCTCGATACCGCTGGGACTTGATGTTTAAGAGGGCTTGGTGTATGAGCGGCAGTCTCGACGGTAGCCGTATTACTGGGTATGATGACTGGTTTTTTCTGATTCATTTGGTTTGCTATAGCTTTATAAGGACCAGGAGGCAGTATGGCGATGATCAGGTTACTTTGGTTGATGTGAGACGTGTTTAGGTCGATGTCGTGTAAATTGGAATCCGGAAGCGGAGGAAGCTTCTTAGTGGTCATAATGAATGTGGGGCATCAAGTGGTGAGTGATAAACGAGTGTTGTTGAACTTGATAAGGGTGTTGACGAGGTAAGGGTTAGCGAGTGGGGGGATAGTGAGGAATAAAAGATACGAAAGCACGAACAATTTAAACTTTGTTGATGTACAACAAAGTAACTACCGTGTAAGTAAGACACAAAACGTAAAGTACACAATAAACGAGGACAAACACGACTGAAAAGTTCGTTGCGGGGCTCATACTAAAGAATGTGTAGATCTACAGTACTCCTGTAGGACTACCCATAGAACATGAAATACGAATACAACATACAATAGAGAGAATAGAGAGAATAGAGAGAATAGAGAGAATAGAATAGAATAGAATAGACCTTGGATTATATTATAGAATATTATGATGCTCTACTGTACTCTGTAGTATACCCACTATTATCAAGACACAGTGCGAATGAAAAGGACCATACGTGCCAATGGACCAACGGAATGATCCACATACACACAGGATCGGCCGGTACGTATACTGTGCTACTCTCAATACTCCAGCTCTGTACGCTTTATGGAAGCTTCGGCACGCAATGTTGCTTCTCCTTGCAGTTGTGAGTTCACGCGATTGAAAACAAACGCGGTCAACGATCGAAAAAAGATCGCTTCTAACCGTCATTAGTCAGAGTCTGGACCAATATGGACTAAATGGGAAGAATTAAAGACCAGACCAGTTGTGTCTATATGGATAATTGATCATTGCACACTCTTGATCTTATTGTGTGTGATTATATACCTGAAACCATGCCATCGATACCCTCGAACCTCTCACCCATTACTGTCTTATGACGGCCACTTATTCTCATCTGCTCTCTTCTGTATCTATCGTGTGTATTTGTATCTTATTATCTATGTACAATATTATTTACATCATTACTTCTTGTCTTTCCTTTCTCCCATGTTGAAGAAACGACCCAAGAACTTGCCAATGCGGTGCTTGGTGGAATTGGCTTCTTCGTCATAGGTTTCTACCTTAGGATCGTCCTCGACATCAAGCTTCCAGTGCGCATCGGTTCTTTTGGCGTTCTTATCATTGTAGGCATCAGCCAATGCTTCCAATAATGCAGTCTGGATAGGTGTTTCGGCCACCAAGGTCTCGACCTTGAGTTCTACTTCCAAGTCACCTCTGTTGTTCAAATTGCGCCCAATTGGTACTCCCTTGTCGGGTATGGTCATCTTGCGTCCGCTCTGTACACCCGGACGGACCTTTAACTTGATTTGTTGCCCGTCGATAGTAGGCACAATGACTTCTCCTCCCAAGGCGGCCGTGGTCATCAAGATATTTTGCTTGACCACAATGTTGTTGCCGCTTCTGGAGAAGACCGGGTCTTTGGCGACATTTACTCTGATGATTAAATCTCCCTTGCGTACTCGGTTATACTCGTCCTGCAGCACAAATGGGGCGTCTCCGGCTCCAGGAACCCTTAATCTGGTTCCGTCTTGAATACCACATGGCAAGTCGATGGTGGTGGATTTGGGCACCTCTTCCACTCCATGTCCATGACAACTTCCACATTGGTCTGATTTGGCAATGGTCACACCGGCTCCTCCACAGCTAGGACATGTAGACGACATATGGAATCCTCCAAGAACATGTGTGCTTTGACCAGTTCCGTGACACGTGCCACACGTCTTCTTCTTGCTGCCCGTCTTGAGTCCACTTCCCTTACAAGTATTACAGGTGTCTACCGCTTTATAGTTGATGTCGACCTTCTTGCCAAAGATCGACTCCTTGAATGAGATCGACTTAAGCACTTCGATGTTGTCCCCCACATGTTCGGTCACAAACGAACCACGCCCACGGCCACGACCGGCCCCGCCGCCAAACGCTTCGCTGAACAAATCCTCAAAATCAAACCCAAATGGATTTCCTCCTTGTCCGCCTTGGCCGCCTCCTCCAAACGGATTGCCTGCATATGGATTGGAGTTGCCGTTGGCATCAAAAGCGGCCGAACCAAACTGGTCATATTGCGCCCGCTTTTCTTTGTCGCTCAAAAGTTCATACGACTCTTGGATCTTATGGAACTTGGCTTCTGTATCTTTCTCCTTGGTCACATCCGGATGAAACTTCTTGACTAGTTCGTAATATTTCTTTTTGATTTCCTTTTGATCCGCTCCTTTATCAACTCCCAAGGTCTTGTATGGATCGAAGTTGATAAGACGGCTGGCCGATGCATGGAACTTTCTGGCGAATGGAACATGACCAGGTCTATTGGCAATTCTAGGTAAGGATGTAATTGACCGTCTCAAACTGCTGCTAAAAGATGGTATAATTCTCATTTCTGTTCTATTATAAAATATTAGATCAGCTGCACGAGTAACTTCCACAATCAAAATGCTTTAAGTTTTGTTTTATATCTTCACGCTATCAGCTTCTGTGGGTTCGATCAGCTTCTAAAATTTTACAGTCACGTGGTTTGTTTTTGTCACGTGAGGATTCCCTATTGAATTGGACTAGGCTGAAGATGAATGCCCCAACATACCAGAGAGCAGCAATATATCCCGAGTAGAGTAGCTCTCCAATAGTGAGATGCTTAGCTTCTTGAATTTGCACTAAATGAGGTTACTGCCCTGGTACGAGTAGTATAGACGTGAGCAGTTCATTCAATTGCACCAGCAGTAAATTACTCCACTACTTACCGTTGATTTTGAAAGCACTAATAGGGGTAAGCATAAGCATATTCGCTTACTGGATAGGTAATTGATACTTAAATTCTTCCACCTAAGTCCGGACGATTGGTCGCAATCTCCGCTCTGCCGCCACCCTACAAATCAAATTCTGGTAAATTTTTTTCAAAATAGGCAACTTGTCCGAGCGGTTAAGGAGAAAGACTTGAAATCTTTTGGGCTATGCCCGCGCAGGTTCGAGTCCTGCAGTTGTCGCTTCTTTTTGATCTCCGGGAAAATGAATCACGTGGACAGTAAATTGGAACAAGCTGCCATGTCTTTCACTATCTGGCAACTTGTCCGAGCGGTTAAGGAGAAAGACTCGAAATCTTTTGGGCTTTGCCCGCGCAGGTTCGAATCCTGCAGTTGTCGGAGTTTTTTTAAGTTTTACTATTCAACTTTTGGTTTTTGATTTGTATCAATTTTGTTCATTTGGTTAAAATTGTTGCGAAAATTCAAAGCACACGGGAAAACCCTACAGAAATGTGTCAGTTACGTCGATCTCACCAACTCCCACCCAACTCTACCCTCAATCCTTAACTATCACTATCTGCTACCAGCAGTTTACTACCCTAACACCCACTAGTCTCTGGCGCGACTGTAATAATATAATGTTATCAGAATACGAGTGAAAAATCACACCAGTGGCACCTTTCTGGAGTATTTGGCCATTGCAAACTAATATCAATGTACATTTTTAAACTAGTCGCACTAGAGACAATATGCCATATCACGTAGTTTTACCAATAAATGTTCAATTATTCTCAAAACTAAACCGAAATTAGAAAGCGCCGGTCCGTATAATCGCTTTCGCTAAACCGTGTTTCGCTAGTATATTCGTTTCGAGCTTATATAGACGTACTTGCTCATTTCATTGCTGGCGTGTGCTAAGCTAAATGCATTGGCCAGTTTTCGCAGCCAAAATTGAGGCCCGCTAGAAGATGCTAAGCAGTCCAATTCAATGAGCCATTAAAGTTTTCAATATAGAATTCAACCATCGTTGGCTCATTGAAGTTTATTGTTCTCAGTACCCAATCTATGTAAATACTCAGGATAGCTGAAGAGTAAGCAGCAGCAAATAAGTATGAATCGGGCAACGAATATGTACTAATATAGGCAACTTGTCCGAGCGGTTAAGGAGAAAGACTTGAAATCTTTTGGGCTATGCCCGCGCAGGTTCGAGTCCTGCAGTTGTCGTTATTTTTTTGGGTCCCAATTCAAACCACGTGACCAATCTAGATTTGACGCAATCAGATTAGCATCAAGAACTTATTACTCATTACCAGCTCACAAGATGGCACCTCGGAACCACAAGGATTCAGCATCTGAATCTGAATCGAGCAAGCACTTTAGTCATGGGTCAGGCTCAGGAATGGGCGGCTCTGGCACCAAGGCATCTCAGAAAGCAAAGACCCAAGCAGCCCTTCAAGCACAGCAGATGTACTTGTCGAAGCATATCAACTCGAATGGGCCCAACGATAAGCCGCGGGTCAACCCCCTTGACTTCGACTCGTTGGACGACGATACCCTCAATAGATATAACCAAAAGTACGGGCTTGGGCTTCCGCCCATCATAAGCATCAATAGCGATATCTTGAACAGTGAGATCGGGAAGAAAACGTATTCAAAGAAAAACAAAAGCAGGCAAAGCAGAGGCGGGATTACCAAAGCCGAGTTGTCAAACCATGTCAAGGCCCATTTCAGCAATGTTCCGTGTAAGGAGAACGAAATGGTCACCAACTTCTTGTACAAGGTGAGGCATCAAGACAGCGACTTCAAGTTGACATTCAAGTAATATAGTAGGTAGATGTTCAGGAACAATACAAGCGTAATAAAATAATAGTCAGTCAAAAGAATATTCATGATTAGCACGCTAGATCCTGGCGAGTTGAAATGAGAAAAAGGATGATTAGAGACATACATCTACACATACATCTACGATATATCCAAGACTATGCTCGTGCAAGGACCGAAAGAATAGAGACGACAATGGAATCAACCTCTTTTTATGTGTCACTTCTCCCCAACTTCTCTTTTAGTTCTCCCCTAGTTCTTCCCTAGTTCTCCCCTAATTCTCCCCTTCTACTCTGTTTCATTAGCTATTAGTCAGAAACGCCACTGTGAACCGATCCATTTACTGTATCGCTAGTTACAATTGTGTTTACAGTATGCTAGCTTGTTCTTCATACTGCTATTTCCATGATATCGCCAGTCTACGACCGAGCATTACTCACTGACTAGCACTTTATCGCCAACTTTTCTCGCTAGAAAAAGCTCGCGGTTAAACCAAAGTTAATTACCTACTAACATGGATTCATCAACATTGATCTTTATATTGACGCTTGCCTTGGCATTTATCTTCTTGAGATGGTTGATAGCACCCATTCCTGAATCCAACGAGTTTGATTTGCCCGAACGCCAAAGAACCGGCGCTTCACCCTCCGGAGAATCCACTGGAGCCAATGTCCGCGAGCCTGAGACCGCAACTTCCACCACTACCAACCGTACAAGAAGACCTGTCACTGAAAGCATGATCGAGGTTGTTGAGACGATCGCTCCTGCTTTGACCAGAGACCAAATCATTGCCGATTTGAACCGCAGTGGCTCGGTCGAAGCCACCGTCGAAGCATACATGGAAAACGGCAATTTGCCATACCCCGAAGGATCCGTTCATACCTCGGAACCCCCAGCACAAGCGCCTGTTCCAGCCTTTGGAGCCAAAAAGGAAAATCTTCTTCAAAAGTACGACATTGATGTCAACAAGTTGGACGATGCTGTGGACGAAAGCGACAAGTCTTTGCTCAAGAAAAAGCAGGAAATGATCATCAAGGCCAGAAAGAGATTGGAGGCCCAGCTCAAAAACGAAATTGATCTCAAAACAGTAGTAAGTACAGATTAAGAAGCACTTCAACCAGCATAATGTAGATAAGATGTAGATCAAAGTAATGATATGTTACAAGACAAGTACCTCCCCAACTATTTGAGGAATAGAACAAGAGTAATTGAAGTACACGCGACCCAGACGTTTCAATAATACAAAATCTATTTATCTATCACAAGGGTAGGTGCTACTCTCTTCTTTTCCTTGGGTTTATAGAACTGATCTATTGGCTTCACTTTTTCTACCTTTGCCCCATTTTCGTTCACCGCACTCTCTTTTATCTCTTCCTTTGTTCGTACCTTTTCTGTTACTTTAATTTCTTTCTCGTCCGTTTCCATTTCATCGACTACTTCGTTCACTTCTTTTTGGGTCTTATACATTTCTCCATGGTATATTTCTCCGAATATACCTTCCTCAAACGTAATAACCGAACAAAAACCATCGGTAGAGCTCACCATGAGTTTGCTCCCATCTACATCCCAGTTCAAGTCAGTGATGGAAGAGTAATGGAGATTGGAGACAAACCCCAATGGCTTGAAAGTATCGGTCTCATACACCAATACCGAGTCCTGGGTGCCTATAGCAAACACCATTTTGTAGGGAAGTGTCGAAATGGTAGCTTCAGAGGGTTTGGCGACGTATAGTTTAGGACTGAATGAGATGGCTATAGCAGGTTTGTTAAGCCCAGATATTTGAAATATAGGGGATGTGTTAAGACTGGATCGAGAATACACATACACAGCCTCAGCCTTTCCTTCATCAGAATCGTCAGTCTCCTTAGTCTTCTCGTCAGACTCGTCAGGCTTTTCTTCAGATTTCTCTTTGGTGGTACTTTTTAATCCAGCTGGAGTAAGGAGGTAATTGCCATCTGGAGAGAAGCAAAGTCGGCGGAAAAAAGACTGAAGCGTTTCTGAATGGTACATATACTCACTGCTTATCTTGGTAAACCTATGGTAAAGTTTGAACTGTAGATTATTGTTGTCTCCAGTAGTTATTTTGTAGATATGGACAGATCGATCGGCAGATTGACTGGCAATATACTCGTTTTGCGGGTCCCAGAACACTCCCTGGACGTAGTGCGAGTGGTTCTTGAACGAATCCACTAACTTTCCACTCGTCTTCCCACCGTCTTGCTCCAACTGGTATATCCTGAGAGTATTATCCATGGAGCCAGTCACCACATACTCTGAGTTGGGAGACCAACAAATATCGTTAATTTCGCTGGTGGATGATCTGAGCTGAAGACTGGCCCGCCAGCTTTCTTTGGGCTCGTCGTCGTCGTCGTCGGCCTCCAACTCTTTGACTATTCCATCTGCTAGCTTCCATAGTATAAGAGTGCCGTCATCACCAGCACTTGCAAGTATCTGACCACTAGGATCAAATCGCACAACATTGACGGCCTGGGTGTGCTTTCTTAATGTGCTGAGATACTCAATGGTGGGAGTTTCTGCTTCGGTATGGACTTTCCACATCCGTACATTATTGTCTCCTCCGCCAGTAACAAGCCGGTCCGACGGGCCGTTTGGCTTGGGCTGGAAGTTGACGGCGTATATAGGCTGGCTGTCGTTATGCCAATGGACAGTTAAAGTACTAGCGTTCATAATGAAAGGACTCCTTGAAGTCTTCACGCTCAAGTCTAAACACATAGACGTGTAGAGATGGATATACATCACATGACTCAAATCACATGACCTCGACCACCGCAATGGATAAGAGTAGAGAAATAGGAACTGCGGCATGAGTACAGCTAGGAGAGCTCACCTGAATAGCTAACCGTCACAAGACGTAACCTTTTAAAGAGTCCTAAGCTCGATTGAACTGATGAAGATACGAACTACGTTGTCACGTGATACACACCATGTGACTGGTGCCGTCCACTCCACAATTGATAAGACCAGCAGCCAGCCAGAAAGCCAGAGGGAGATACTACCGGGACATGGCAATGGGTGAAGAGAATACTGAAAAATTCACACTTGTGAGCCGCAATATTATATCTAGCGACGACGACTGGTACAATGGTTCAGAGAGAGAGACCACGCCTGGAGAGTATGACTTTACTACTGACGACGAGACGGCTTCGGAAGCAGAGACTCCCGAGTTGCAAGAGTCTAGTTTGAATGTTGGGGAAGATTCTTGTATGTATAAGTTACCCAAGGTATCTGTTTCGCAAGGCACTATAAAAGAAGACTTTACTGCATATTATGATGGATATTCGGACCAGTTCATCAGGTGTATGAATGAAACCCCCACTACTTATCACTTCATTAGTCACTTTAAATCGGTTTTGGACAACAATGGGTTTGAACGGATAAAAGAAAATGATCATCCCGATTATTCTAAACCCGGCTTTTACTACATTGTCAAAGACGACTTGTCATTAATAGCCTTTGTGATAGGAGGAAAATGGAAGCCAAGTAATGGAAGTTGCTTTACAGGAACGCATTGCGATGCTCTCAGTGTTAAGCTCAATCCGTCACTGAAGAGAGCTCATGTAGACGGATACGAGCTACTTGGCGTGGCACCTTACTCCGGTAGTTTAGGTGTGGGCTGGATGGACAGAGATTTGGGGCTAGCAGGAGCAGTTCTAGTCAGGGAAAGCAGTGGAAATGTGACCCGCAAGTTGATTTCGACAGGTTCAAACCCAGTGGCTATTATCCCGTCTTTGGCAGAACACTTTGGGTTACCTCTTAGTCAAGGTCTCAATCCGCAGACCCAAACTGTACCGGTTCTTGGGCATGGAATTGAAGAAACGAACCCCACAGACGAAGAAAAGGCGTCTCCGTTATACGCCAAACACTCGCTTTCACTTCTCAGACTAGTCAGTAAACTTGCAGATACCCCCCTTCTGCAGATCATCACCTTCGACTTGGACTTGGTCAACGTGCAGCCGGCGGTCAGGGGAGGGTTGAATAGCGAGTTTTTGTATGCTTCTAGTCTTGACGATCGGCTCTGTTCTTTTGCTGCCATGTATGGACTTCTAGAGTTCACAAAACAGTTCTATACCGATAGAGATATAGAAGACTACGATGGGTTTTCGGGGGTCTACTTTGCCAACAACGAGGAAATCGGCAGTCAAACGCGGACCGGTGCTGGCGGAGGGTTCTTACTAGATACATTTAGGCTGGTCATCAACAGCAGAGCACTAGAAACACCGGAGGAGTCGTTAGCCCGGCTTCTGACAAACACCATCATTTTGCTGTCAGACGTTACCCACGCCTTCAATCCCAACTACGCCGGCGCTTACTTGAAAGACAACTACCCTTTAATCAACACAGGGCCCAGTGTCAAGTTTGACGTTAGCAAACACGTACTAAGTGACCCCGAGGGGTGGGTGTTTTTACAAGGTATAGTCGATGCGCATCTTCCTGGAATTACGCTTCAAAAGTTCCATATCCGCAACGACTCGAGGCTGGGCGGCACCATCGGGCCAATCATGGGAAGCTCTGTCAGAGGAATCAACGGAGCGGCCATGATTATCGACGTAGGAATGCCTATTCTTGCCATGCATGCGTTCAGAAGTGTGGCTGGGTACAAAGATATAGGTATGGGTGTACGTTTCTTCAGAGAGGTGTACCACCACTGGCAAGAACACAGTAAAAGCGACAAAACATGATATAAACTATACAGTCATATAATTGAATAAAATACTAATACTATACAGTCCATATAATAATTGAAAGGACCATTGGTCCAGTACCGCATGAAAACCCTTTTGCCTCTATGAAACAACTATGAAACAACTATAAAACGGCTATAAAACGCCCACACGGAACCCCACAACCTTGTTGTCCCTTCGGTTCCGGGCCAATATAAATGTGACTCTCTTCTAAATAGAACTGATGAGCACCTTGGCTTTACTCTAACTACCAATGAGCTCAGAACTTGATACTATACACTCTATAAAACTAATACTATACAGTTTGGTCAATATAATTTAATATAATACCATACTATACAGTTTATTCAATATAGTTTAATATAATACCATACTATACAGTTTAGTCTAAATAATATCAGCACTTCCGCTAATAAATTGTGATACTATTGAGGTAGCGGAAAGCCAAAAGTAAGAACCCTAGTTTTACCTAGCATCGGCACAGCCATTCCTAATGCTAGCACGACACTAGAAAGCGCATCACAATCGTGAGCCGTAACTGAAAAGTACATTCCGCTCCACTCCGGGCTCCTTTGTTCCACTAATACTACGCGGTATGTGAACAATAGTCCGCCACAAGTCAAGAACGCTGTGCGATTTCCACTCCAGTAAACCAAAAAGCGCGTGGACGGGGTCTGGTAGACTTATACTTCAGTCTGTAATATACTTCTCTGTACATTCTACTCCGTACATACTACTCTGTAGAATACTTCTCTCCGCAATGGCCATGCGGTAGCGGCCATTACTAATCACGCACTATTAGCTACACTACAATTTGACTCTATTTGGTAATGCATTATACCGAAAAATATTTTTGCATGCATTATGAAGAACTAAATATTATTCTTTTGTAAAGGAGGACTCCTCCGCTGGCAGTCGTAAAACTCAAGGAGTGCAAGTGCCTGTTTGGCTGGTATGTTAAATAGATGTGTGGTGTGTAGATTGGGTTTGGTCGTGGGTCATCATGTCGTTATTCGTTTAGTTTACAATGCAGCTAAAAAAGAGCATACAAACATCGAGCCAACTAGCAAGCTCATTTTGGAGATTCCGCTGCCGGTGTCTGGTATCCTCAAGGAGTTTGCGTTTGAGCCAGAAGAAGCCGATGCAACGTGGGTTTTGTCCTTTTTCGAAGACGACGACCGAAGGGTCAAGGTATGCAAATCAGACGCCTCGCTGAACAGACCCGTCTGGGTGCTTGCACCTTCACTTTGGACAAGCAAACCCAGCGCCGCGTTGTTCACGGCAGTTGGAGTTGTGACTGTGAGAACACTGCCCTGGGCACTGGTCGAGGCCAAGTCCAAGCTAGTTAATGAAGGGGCGGTGAGGCCAGTGCCGGCGGCCACAGCTGAAGTATCCACTAATATAGACATTGTGTATGAGGTCGATGGGTGTCGCTGGTGTTTTTTGGCATGGAAATCGGCCGTCTTATATACCTCGAGCGACGCCAAGCGTAATATCTCACAAATAGGCACATCCCATCCCAACAAGGGGAATTCCGGAGCCCCAGGGCTTCTATATTGCATCAAAATTCAGGCACATGCTGCTTATTTTCCACAACAATGCAAGGGGTTGGTTCCTCTGTGCGTCAAAAGCGTGTCACAAACATCCAACAAACAGATGCTGACTCTGCTAGCCTGTGGCAGTTTGTTTACATTTTGTCCTCTACTCGTCTACTATATCGTTCTCAACAATGCAAAGAATGTGCTAACACTCATTAGAGTTTACACAATAGTAGGGTAACCAACTAACGTGCTACGCTCCAAGGCACATTGGACTCTGAAACATTCTCCTATAAGGGGTCACCGAAGTTTCCGTGCCCAAGTCGTGCCGCACTCCAAAGCTCACGTTTAGCCGTTTTCCATCTAAAATGCTGCATTATGATGTAAGCGTGGGCCACAAAATATGTTTCAACAATTGGCAGGGCCCATATCCCAGTGGTGGCGCCCCTGATTATAGACAAAGATAAACACGACGCGATCACCCCAACCAGAGGAGTGGACCAGGTGCCTAAACAGTGCCTAAACAGTGCCTAAACAGTGTCTAACCCATTGCATATGTGCGTGCAAGAGCTAGCTCTGACGTTCAACGTGGCCCTCTTACCTGCACTCTAGACACCCGGCGAGGCTATACATTATCGTCGGATGCAAATAAGCACTATAGCTAATCTCCAGTCTCGAGGACCCGATCGAGTGCTATGAGGCGCTGCACCTTGTGCCCTAGTAGATAAGTATGGATGAGGCGCGGTACTACAGATTCATGGCATAGCACTGGTTGTAGCTGTTAAGCCACGTTCTTGTGACATTCCAATCCTCGAGGCAACAATCCTTTTGTTTCGGCTTATAGACGGATGTGGTTGGGATACTTGAGCATGGCTTCACAGGGTGAGAAAGATTTGTAAGATTGGAGCTTGAGAGCATGGGCTTAGACGATCCGGCAGATCCTGTATTGGAACTGTACTACGCGCACTGTCTTCCCACGGTATGCTTCCGTCATGCAACAAGCATTAGTCATGAGCATCTTTTTAGGTATGAGCGACGACTCACCGTAGCACTTAGCAGGTGTAGTGTCTCTCAGTATTGTAAACGACAGAATTATGGCTGACAACTACGTCATACATGGATACCGTGCTACTCCAACTCGTCTCATGTTTGGCTTTCATATAGATTTATCGAATTATACAATATCCTGGCATATTGCAACGAAGCAGCCTGAGCCTGGTAAGTATGATATATCGCATAACATGAGGTGATGACCCTAACGATATTTCTAGTGCTGGTGAACCTGGAGGCTACAGCAAGACTCTACATCTCTTTTGGTGCTCAAAGTGCTAACAGCCTTTTTGTCTTTCATCGTACACTTCAAACTAGTCATTTGGCTCTAGAGCCAGACATCACGAAAGCTACTGAATAATTCATGTAATTGAAAGGCAAACGCGAATATCAAGCAATATTGAGGGTAGAGAATTAGTCAAGAGCCATAATAACGAAGGACCAAATTGAAGAGAGAAATATACAACGTCAAATACTGATAGGATAGTCAACGATCAAGAAAAATGGTACTCATATCCAAATATCTTCAGATCTAATCATCCTAGGAATAATCTCAACCATACAATAATTATTATAGCTGCCAGATTTTGCGAGCTTAAGGAACACTCTATTGGCTTCTAAAGCGATACGACCCAGCAAGCAAAATAGCAGGCATAGCACTACCTCGTGGCACAGACCAAAATTCAGAACTTGCACATTTAGACCAAATCAAGACTTGTAATTTTAGAGCCAGAGGTAGGCTTTAAAGTTAAATGCTAGTTTGACAGACCAGTATTTAGGCGCGTGAGAACTCACCCATGATGCAAGCATGATGATGCTTACTAGTGTACTCCAGCTGCAAATTATCGGACTCGTCCAGCCCATTGTAGTTTTCATTCATATATCAAATTTCACAAAATGATGCGGTGGCTCAATGGTAGAGCATTGGATTCCAAACCCAAAGGTTGCAGGTTCAATTCCTGTCCGTGTCATGTACTTTTTTGAATACACAGATCCAGTCACGTGATTCGTTCGCCCACCCGTCGAGTTTTCGAGTGAACACGAAAACTAAATGTGGACGATCCACTATAAACAACTACACGTTATTATCAATTGATACCTAGCAGTCAAGTACATACTTGGACTAGTTCTAGATCAATTCTCCAGTTGTTCTTATATCAGTTAGTTCAATCCGTGTTTTCTAGCCTACTATAGTTGATAATGGTTGTTTTGGCAGCATCGATATGTACTCGGGGAGGAAAGGCGTTACTCTCACGTCAATTCAAAGACTTGAGTAGAGACCGGATCACAGCTCTTCTTGCCAATTTCCCCTCGTTGATTAGCGATTCCAGTAGTCAGCACACTACAGTTGAAGATGAACACGTACGGTACGTTTACCAGCCACTTGAAGAGTTCTACATTGTATTGATCACCAACAGATCGTCCAACATTCTTCAAGATATCGACACGTTACATCTTTTTGCCTCCACGATCAGCAACCTCTTGAGAATCGTGGACGAAAGAGAAGTGTTTGAAAATGCCTTTGAAATCATCAGTGCCTTTGATGAAATCATCAGTTTGGGCTATAAAGAAAACGCCACTTTAAGCCAAGTACAGACCTATCTCAAAATGGACTCCCACGAAGAGAAAATTCAGGAGATTATCGAAAGAAACAAGGAACTCGAAGCCAACGAAGAGAGAAAGAGAAGAGCCAAGGAGATCCAACGTAAGGAATTGGCAAAGAGAAGTTTGGAACAGTTCTCACCAAACGGGCTTGGAAACGCTGGAGGTTACGATTCGTATCAAAATGCCCAAGCAACCCAATCATATCAACCAACATACCAGCCTCTGCCGGTTATTGAAAATAACGACTATTCTCCTTCTATTGCTAGTAAACCAGCAGGACCAAGAGGAGGAGGTCTTCAGCTTGGTAAAAAGCCAGCAAAGGCAATTCCAGAATCACATCAACTGCTTTTGGCCCAATCACAGCCAGTTTTCCAGAACCCTACACAGGCACCAAAAGCACCCGAAAGAAGTGCTTCGCCGGCTTCCACGGCACCAAAAGTGCCTAACAATGGTATTTTGATCACCATCAACGAAAAGGTCACTGCCGAACTCACTCGCGAAGGTTCAGTGGTGCAATCTGAAGTCAAAGGAGACTTGCAATTGAGAATAAATAACGCTGAGTTGGCCCATTCGAAGCTCTTATTGAAGACAGACAAGTCGAGTGGTGTCCAGTACAAGCCACACCCTAACGTAGACCGTAACTTATTTACTTCTCAAGGGGTAATTGGATTAAAGGATAAGTCCAAATCATTCCCATCCAACGACCAAGCCATTGGAGTATTGAGATGGCGTGCTACGGCCAAGCAAGACGACTCGTCGTTGGTTCCTTTGGTCATTACCGCCTGGGTCAGCATCAACGATGAGGGAACTGCAGAGGTCACCTTGGAATACGAGCTTTCCCAAACCTTCATAGAATCACAGCCAGGTATAACCTCTTTGGATAACATCAAGATTTTGGTTCCAATCACATCTTCCGACGTCAATTTGAACGATGAGTCGGGAAATGTCTCCTATGAAGAAAGCGACATTGGAACAATCTTCAGTATTAGCGGTATATCGTTCGATGACCCACAAGGTTCGTTTGAGTTTACTATTCCTGCCAGTGACGAAGATTCGTTGTTCCCATTGGAATTACAATTTGAGGTCACAAACACTTCGGCGACCGAAAGTGATGTTTCCTTGGGCAAAGTCCAAGTTGTGGATGTAGTTTCCAATGATGACGACGAGAAGTCGTTGCCTTTTGACTTACATTCCAACTTGAACTCCGAAAGTTTCCAAGTAGTCTAAAATATGAATTAATCTGTATAGATAATATAGCAGATGAACTTAAACCACCCAGATTACTAAGGTGTAGAACTTCTTTCCAATTATGCTGGTCATTCGATGGCATTCTTTTGATCTACCAAGATACTATTGATAGAACTGTGGAGGTGAGCTACTATATGCACTGATTATTCGGTTAATTTTCTACATAAACCAGCGATTACTCCTGGATAACTGTAGATTGGGATGAGTGTACCTTACTACAAATATTCTGATGGAATTCTAGATTATATTACAAGAGTGGCTCCAGAGAGAGCAATGGAGAATTGCAAGCCCAAGTTTTCCCGACGATTAATTTCGTTCAACTCCCTTAGCACTTTTTGACGTGGGTCAAGCAATTTTGGAGAGTCGTCATTCTCTGCTGCTGCTGCTGCTGCTGCTCCTCCTCCTCCTGCTCCGCCCCCGATTACCGGTTCTTTAACATGGTTTATGATAACATTTAGGCCCTTCAATGGCTGTACTGTAGAGTTAATTTTGAAGCACTCAGATTCAAGAGCCTTGAATTCGGAAATCAAATGGTCCGGCACCATATGGCCATATAGTTCATGTTCATTTATTCCGTTAGCATTGGAACATTCCAAAATAATGGCCTTCAACAGCTTGTCAACTACTAGAGGGGCCAGATGGCGCCATATTCTGTGGTTGAAACCGGTTCGAGAAACAGAATCGGCCTCACAGTCTCCGAATATCAAGATGCTATGGTTTTTTTCGCGATGGTTGATGAGAAATGACGAGGAACTGTAGTGATAACTCAGACACGAATCCAGATTCGAATCTTCGTCGTCACATCGAGTTACGTTCTTGGGGGGAGGAGAAATGGGAGAAGATGGACCATTAGTTTGGTTCAATGGGGAGCATTTGCCGTGGCTCAACTCAAACATGGTGACATTGTAGATGCCAGCTTTCCAGGTTTGCCCGAAAGAGTGGGGTTCAAGCGAGAGGGTCCTATAAAACGGCATGTTGGGCCATATGATTCCGTTGAAAATGTGGTTCTGCAACGCTGTGAGCGTGGGAGACGAGCCGTGGATGGTCTTGGGCTTGCGGATGGAAAACCCCGCCAGGTTGATCACTAATCCAGCTATGTGGTCAAGGTGGGGATGCGAAATCAAGAAGTTGGTACAAGCGCAGAAGATGGTTTGGGCCAACTGGAATGGCGATGCAATGTTGACAGCATTGAATGCGCGGCGGAACGGAAACGACACCTCGGTCTTGACGTAGTCGTGGATTGCCAACGCATCGGGATAGTGGTCGAGCATCTTGGAGTACGGCACCTTGCCGTGGCACTCATTGTATATGATTTCACTGAGCGAGCCCAAGCCCGAGCCTGCGTCAATGAGGAGCAAGGCTGAGTCGTGGGAGGTGTTTTGGATGAGTTCGGCGTATGGGATTGTGGCGGGTTTGAGTAGAATGCTGCAGGTGTTGCCCTCTACGGGGCCACCACTGGCGCCCAAAAACGTTATCTCAAAGCTCATGGTGGAACTAGGAAACAACCGGTGGATCCAGTTGTTTATATAGTGGAAGAATATCAGAAAGCTAGATGCACAAAAGCAATGGAATGGCCACTCGTAATCGACATTCAACTAACAACCAATAGAAAAACTGGTCGTCGAGAAAATAGGCACTAGCTATCAAAATCCAACGCGGCTTTATTGTTTGACTGTTTCTAGAAACTTTTTGGCTCAAGCACTAACGTCGTGAGGGGTTACACAAAAAGTGGTAGAGAGGTGGACCAGAGTTGGAGTTGGTCTATGAGCCTATTGGTTGTCCACGAGCCTAGCGGTAGTCTGGAGCTAGTCTGACGATAGACTAGTGTTAGTCTAGTAGGGTTGGTAGAATATTCACCAGTGGGTTCTTTTTCGGCTCACTGTGGAGAATGAGTCTGGCGGGCTGACGCACAGAACTCTTCCAGTATAAATTGAGGTGCGTGGAAGCCGTCGACGAATTTGAAGCACTTCCGCGCTCTAATAAAACAAGAGAATTTAACCGCGCTTGTATCGCAAACAAAATGAGGGCGTGTTTACCTAGCATTGACGTAACCCACGTTGCTTTGCACGTCGCCTAACCCATTGCGTAATACACATAGCTACTTAGAACATCAACTGAGAACGGTTCGGTGTTAAGTGTGCGTGAGGAGATTTAGGGTGCGGGGCTGGTGTCTTTGTGCATTTTGGCACGTAGATCTTCTAGAAAATCGCCTGTATCAGTGTGGCACGGCTTGGAGGCTAATTGTTGGCGCATTAGTCTGGTTGTGTTGCCGATTAATATAAACTTAGTTGCATAACGTAAAACTGAATTTCGTTTCAATGTAACGTCTCAGAAAATGGTGGTAGCCACTGATAGCACTCTTTGCCGCTTCCACGAGCGCTCCACACATTCTCATCTCACGATTTGCGCTCGCTATTTGTCGAACCTTCGCTCTCAATCACTACTTCTCCCACCACTCTCTCTCCACATTCGCACTTCTCTCTCCATCCACTCTCTCGATAGTTCCCAGTAGCTATCTGGTTAGCGCTTTGCGTATACCTCCAATAGTGCTTCTGTGCACCTCTACCTAGTGCTTTCGTGTGTCTTCTACGTTATCATTTACAATTTCAAGGCTCGTTTATTACTTATTGCTGCTTGCTGCCATAACCCCTGATATCATGCGCAAATCTCCAGCTTTGGTTGCTGACCTTGACATCCTTCTCGAAATCAAACGTCTTGCCTCCATTCTTGATGGTAACCACCGAAAAGCGGTCCAATGATCTGGCGTCTCTGTAAAACAACACCCTCATGCAGTCCATTATCACTTTCTTGGCTTGTTCTTCGGTCACATTCACGTATTCGGGATCTGATGGGATAAGTTGTCTCAAAAGCGGGATGGCCAAATGGTTACCAAAACCAGTAGCAAGCGTCGACGAGCCATATGACACACCCAACAAATCTACATACCTCAAAAACGGAGTCCCATCATCATTGAAACCTCCAACCAACACCGCATTCCAAAGCGGATCCATCTTGTTTCTACGGTTGTACAATACTCTGGTCAAGTACTCATGGACGTGGGGAGCTCTCAAGTTGTGGCCGCCATCGTTATCATATACTTCTTCTGTGGTTTCCAATTCCTCCAAAATTCTCTCCAATTGTTGCATATCACTGATGTCTCCCGAGATTCCAACCACCGTTTGCTGGCCCACTTTGATTAATCTCTCGATGTTGTTGAATCTTAACAAAGAGCCATACGATCCCATCGTGTCGGCTGCCATTATAATCCCATCCTGGTACTTCAATGCAATCACAGAGGTTCCGGTAATAATTGGCTGTTGGGTGTTCTTCTTGGGGAATTGGTCGAGGCCCTCCATGGTGGCCTCCTGGGCCAGGGCCTGGGCTATATTGTGGTTGTATGCGCCATATGTGTCGTTACTAGGACGTCCCCAGCTGTACGGATCGTGATTCATCTTGAGGTGTAAGGAACTGATCTGCCAACCAGACTCGTCTTGATTGAGTGGCGATTTGTCGGTGGGCACCACTGTCACGTGACAAAAAAACACGTGCTGAGGCCGCCCGCCAGTACTCCAGAGCCTTACTCCTACAGGATGGGATAAATAGTGTGTATTTGGTATGTATTTGGTATGTATAAGGTATAATTGGCTAAAAGATCAACTCGGCACCTCCACTGGTAACGTTTTCAATCTCAATCTCCTTTGGTGCCTTGTATCTGAATCTGGCAGACAACTGGCTTCTGGAGAAGAATTCGCCGTTCTGGGGTTCGACCGGGTTCTTGTTGAAGTAGGTAGAGCGCGATGCTGAGGATCCAACACTGCCTGGGACTTCGCCGTTTGGTGCCATCGGGTGGGCTTTCACTGCGTGTGATACGTTTTCTAATGTTAGCGATGTTGGTTTGGGTGGAAACGGTTTACTTACTTGGTGCAGGGTGTGGGCCTCCTACAAACTTGATGAGGGGGGTGTGTTTCAACAATCTGGTAGCTGCTCTCATGGTGTGTTGGTAGTTGCGGTTGTAGTTGGTCTCAGCTGAATTTGATCATTGGTCGAGCGGGGTCACGTGTGCCCATCCTGGAATCACCGGGTTCGCTTTATTTGGCATTTGTGCTGCAACCCGAAGCATATGGTTGAGATGCGACTAGTGGAACTACCGCCCGAAGTCATAGCGTGTATCATCTGTGTAAGCTACAAGGGCACTCGCTCTTGCAAAGACGCGTGGTCTCTTCTCTACACTTGCAAAACCCTCTACTACGCAGGCATCTCTACCGTGCGCCGGCTCAGTCTCGTATGGATCAGAACACCAGAGCAGCTTACGGCAGTGTTGTTGCAGCCAGGTGATTTCATGGCCATAAACATAGACCCTTGTTCGAAAAACAACATGGCCCGTCTCTTGGTCTCTCAAGGCCAACGCTTCACCTCGCTTCGTATCCTTCTGATCCGTGCTGCATGCATGGACGTGTTCGAGCTACTTGCCATCCCCACCTTAACTTCACTATCGATACACTACGACACATTCGAGCCTTCCTCTGCGTCCAAGCTTGCTCGGCTCAAAGTGCTGCCCTCGCCCTCTTTGGTGCATCTTCGCCTACAAAGCGCAAACCCGATTTTTCGCAGCCATATAAACCCATGGCGGTGTGCCATGGCCATGCACTCCGAACTCGACCATCACGTACTTCTCGAACGGTACTTCCTGTCACCATGGGTGCGTTTTGCATTTCCATCACGTACGCATTCTTCTTGGGTCAAATGGGGAAAATCTATGTCGTCGATCCTCCACCTCTCCTCCATTCAGTGTCTCGAATTGTATCGAGTTGATCCAGCCCTACTTTTTGGAGCCCCATTCCCTCACCTTCGACTACTACTCTTCGATGCCTCTTCCTTAGCCTCAATTCCTCTTTGGATATCTCACTTTAACATCCCCCACCCTCCGTGCTTGGCTGTCCACGATCCTGTTGCTGGTAGCCTTCGAATTCGCAGCCGCCCCGGCCCATGGTCCTACCACTATAACCCCGCCCTAGCCCTTTCGAAACTTCGAAAAAGACTCAACCTCCAATAGCCTACAATAACTAGTCTACAATGACCCCCTCCCACCAAATTCACCTGCTCTACTAATCACGCTCTATTCATATATGTTCAGTCCTTGTCACGTGCGCGCTCTTTAATCTCTTTTAACTCGCTTGGACACCTAGTCACTGCAAACACGACGATGTCAGACAAGTTACAAAAGACTATTCAGAGGTTCCAGGCCAAGATAGACAGCGGCTCATTCTATGAGGCCCACCAAACATTAAGAACGATCACAAACAGATATGTCAAGAGCAAGCAGTACAACGAAGCCATCGAGATCTTGTCTCAAGGAGCGGTCATCTTGGGAAAGAACAAAGAGTATGGGTCCAGCGGTGATTTGATTGGCTACATGATTGAAGTGATGAAAGAAGCACACCTTGAAGATAAGGTCAGGTTGATTGAAGCCATCAATTACTTGCCAGATGCCGACCTTAGCGTGATAGACTTGGCCAAGCAGGTGGGCCAGCTTTCCACCAAGAAGTTTGGAGACGCCGAACTCCACCATTTTTTCGGAGTCAAGTTGCTCAATGCCGTCAAGCAGGGCGAAGTCAAGGTGTTCCCATTGGCAGAAGTACATTTGGTCTTGGGAACATACCAATCGGTGCCTATATATTCTGATTTCTTATACGAGTGGTGGAAAGCCAATTCGTCGGTCGATGCTGGGTTGTTTTTGTCTCGCGGGGTAATCAACTATGCCTATTTGAAGAACATCAAGTTTGCAAGGGATGTGGCCGAGAGATTTATCACCAGAATGGTGCAGGATGGCAAGTTGGCTGAGCAGGATAAAATCACCGAGGACTCCACTACGGTTTGGGTCGACTCCAATTCGCCCCTCTTGACGTTTCTCCAGCTCCTTTTGCTTGCTCTCGCCAAGGATGCTTCGAAATTCACCAAGTTGGTGGAACACTACAAGGCCGGTTTGGTGAAGAACTCACTCAAGGCACCGGTAGACCATTTGGGTAGTCTTTACTTTAAGTTGAAGGGCCCAGCTGCTGCCCCAAATATGCTTTCTTTTATGGGCGATCTCTTCAAATAATCACATTATACTAAGATAATATAAACTAAAGGAAAGTGCTGAGACTGGGTCTTGAATGATCAAATTTAGTGAGTTAGTGAGTCAGTACTGGCGAAAGATAATGTAGTCAAAAGTAGAAAAGGTAGCTAGTGAGCTAGTAGGTCGGTGTAGCAGTGTTGATTCAAGTGATGTAGTGCTTGGGGGTAATATGATGATCCATTGAGTGCTAAATTTCAAAAATACTGATACTTACATACTATTTATACTTAATACTACTAATACTCAACCTTTTCTCGTACCATACTCAGGCTCTCCAACGCTGCGATTAACTCCTTTCGATTTGACCGTGCCAACTCGTGCTGGGCCTCAGAAAACGTGCACCACCGACGCTGACGGACCTGGGATTCGGGCCACTCTTGACTCATTTCAGACACAATGAGCTCAAAGAAGTGAAATTCGGTCTTGGGGATCACTTTGGCGTCGCCATCGTACTTGAAATCCATATCACTGGCCACAGGGGCATTCTTCCCACGTGAATCATATACGACTGGAAGCTTCCGGGTGATGGTTCCTTCTACACCGGCTTCTTCCCAAGTTTCACGGAGTGCAGACACCAGAAAGTCGTCGCCTTCGTCCAACTCGATCCCCCCTTTGGGCAATATCCATTTGCCTGCGTGTGCCATCGACTGGATCATCACCACTTTGTCTTTGGACTCGTTGAGGCAGACGCACCCGGCCACCATTCGGGAGCCTGTTTCGGGGTTATAGCGCTGGTTGTCACGGCCGACCCGTGATGCCTTCGGTCTGGTATCGGTGTCGATAACAGGTTCGGGCTCTAACTTGGTCAATTGTGTTCTTTGGGTGGCCATTGCTAAAGAACCATGAGATGTCACATTTCACTTGATTTGTGGGGTGGTGTGCGGACAGTATGCAGGAACAGCTTGGGGCTCTACTCATCATAATAGGAGGTAGCCAGACTGGTAAGAGGTGTTGGTTTGGGTTGAGTATGAAGAGATATTACAATAAAGAGATGGATTAGTTGAAGAGTAGAGTTTGGAAGTGTGTGGTGTTTGCAGTAGTGTAGTACATAGTATCCCAAAGTAATACAAAACGTTGATTAAATCAGGATCAACATCATTGTCAACATCATTATCATCATCAAAGTCTACAGCCTACTTACTGCACCAATCAGTCCGTCGGCAGCCATATTTTGTTGCTGCCAATTCAATCATGCAGCCAATTTCCAAAATATTTATGCGAGTGCGAAATCATCACCACCTGTCCACAACAATGAAAGGGGCGATACTAACGAGCGTACTAGCATTAGTCAGCGGTGCAGCGGCGCATGGCGACCACGGCGACCACAACGGCGTCAAAACCAAACCAGCCGGTGTGTCGTGGCAAGACTGGCATATGTTGGAAGAGCACAGCATCAACCAGTACGCCCCCGAACTATTCTTCATGATGCACGACAACGGCAAAGGGTGGGGCCGTGAGGAGATCTTGAATCTCTACGGGTTGCACGAGACCATGGGAGACGGTTCAGGGATGGGAGAGGGCCGTCGGGTGGTGGACGAGTCGGAAAAAAACCGGGTGGTCTCGACCGTTCTCGAGTTGCTTGATACCAATGGCGACCAAAAGGTGTCGATGGAGGAGTGGATCGACTTCCGAGGCGAGTTGCCTGACTTTGGCTACGGCCAGGGCCACCATTTCGACTTTGAAACCGAATACGAAGAACACCACTGGCTCCAGTACCACGCCAACGACGATCCCGATGTGTTGGTCAAGCACAAGGAGGATATCGAGCACGAGCTTCTCCATCACGAAAAGGACATCGAGGACCAAGAGGGGGGCAAGGGCGTGGACTGGTTGTCGAACATCCGTCTAGACCAAGTCCCATTAAAGTACAGAGCAACGTAATCATACAGTACAGACTATTAGCAGTTGATTGCGAGGTAGAAGTAGATCCATATCTCTCCAGTATACTTACCATGTAGTTCTAGCTATACTCCATACTTAACTATAACTTATAACTATACACATCAGTATATCACTATTTGGTGAGAGTACCAGAGGCACACTCGCGCAACTCCACCAACTCTTGCTTGCAGTCGCCCGTGGTTTCCCGGAGACACCCCTCGTACGCCTTCAACTTGTCGGCACACTCGCCCTGGATCTTCTGGAACGTTGGCACTCCGCCCCGGATACATCCTGCCAACGTCTTCTGCTCTTCGTCGCAAGCTCCTCCTTTGGCCATGCATTGGTGCAACGCAAGAAATTGCTGCGGACAGTGACGCGCGATGTCTTCCATTAGCAACTGGTCTAGCACTCCACTCTTATCCATATTGAGGTGTATCCAATCGTCTTTTGCCCACACCCTGAAAAATTACGCCGCTTGGGTCCACTGCGTCCTGCACACACCCACACCCAACCAGGCCGCTTCATCGCAAGTCGGGGTTTATGACCAACACCACCATCACAATGTCGGTCCGCATTGCCTTGCTCTCGCTCACGTGGATCCCTGTGGTGTACACCTTCACCAACCATGTGTATCAGCCATATCAAATACGAGGAAGCTCGATGAGTCCCACGTTCAACCCGGCCCTACATAATACCACCAGAGACATAGTATTGGTAGATAAGTTCAGAGTAAAAGAAACAGACTTCACCAGGGGCGATGTGATTATGTTCAGGTCCCCACAAAACCCCGAAAAAATTCTTACAAAAAGGGTAGTGGGCATCCAGGGCGATACCGTGAGACCCAAATCCCCTCCTTACCCCAAAACATCTACAGTCATTCCGAGGAACCATTTGTGGGTGGAAGGAGATAACTCGTTCCATTCGGTGGACTCCAACACCTTTGGGGCCATAAGTCAAGGGTTGGTCATTGGCAAAGTTGTATCTATTATATGGCCTTTGAGTCGGTTTGGTGCCAATATAAGTGGAGGTCGTGACGCGAGAGATGTAGCCAAGTACGAGTGAAAGGCACTAGAAGACTCTGTATGTGAAATCATGTAGCCGGTGAATGGTCAAAGCAGGCAAAATATCTCAAACCCTTCTCAATTACTTCTACGAATGTACGATCTTTTAGAAAATTTGTAAAATATTCATAAAACTAGCGATTAACACTTTTGATATGGAGTCGACTAGAGTTCCCTATGTCAGGAAATGAGTATCTGAACTGCCTGATATCGTCTGGGTGTTACTACCGTTCGGCAGTGTGTGCCAGGATGTTATTCGCCCTTTTTTGTGTAATTTTAGTGATAAGAATTCGCGCGCCGATGTTTACCATAAACCGGCCGGTCTAGTATAGTGGTCAGTACAGTTCGTTGTGGCCGAACAGACCCAGGTTCGATTCCTGGGACCGGCAGTTTTGTTTTTTTGGGTCTCATCCGTCTCCTTTTACATTCTTTATATTTTTGATGGCTCTACATTAGTACATACATGTCATTTATTAGTATTGCTCGATATTATTGTCTGTGTCGGTGACTTTACAAGAATCAATCAACACCACCACCAATGCATTTTCGTCGTTTTCAATATAGTTCTTTGCTTGAACATGGTCGATCTTGGTGTTGTTGAGGTGTAAAGACTTGTAGAACTCGAAATTGGCCGGGTCTTGGGCTTTATCCACGATGGAAGCTGTTCCTTGGATCATGACCGAGACACGGCTCAATTCATTGCGGTTGATGTTGGCCAAAAGCTCAAACAACGAGTTTCTCCTCTCGCTGCGGGCACTGCTTTCACTATTAGAATCGGTGTTTTTGGCGGATATCCAGTCGTGAATGAGAACGGATACCGTGGGATTCGACACCATATTCTTATACTTGGTGGTTTTCTTTGGCGTGGATATGATTATATAGTCTTTGGATCCGTGGTGGTAGTAGGTGTAATTCATCAACGAAACATGGGGGATGTTGTCCGAACATGTGGCCAAGTGAATGAACCGGGTCGACTTGAGGAGATTGGTGACAGATTCAGGCAAGGCGCTCATATTAACTTGTATTGCCACTATATAGTTTGTCTGTGACATTTTGAGACTTACAAATACGCTAGTGCGCTTACATAAGCGGGCCCGTTGAGGTCAGAGCCTGGTGAGTTTTTTGAATACGTGGGAATCCCCCACGAGGGAGCCCAATTCGTCGAGCGACACGTCTAGTTGAACCATCCTGTTTTCTTCTATGATCAAGTTTTTGTTCAAGTCGAGGTTGGTGATCTTGTGGCCCTCGTTGTTGGTGGTTATTCCGGCCGAATCAACTAGAAGGCCCAATTTGTACAAGATCTCCCACGAGTTTTTCAACACATGAGGCGACCAGATCTTCTGGTTGATCTTGATATTGGTGAGGATTTTGGCATCCAAATTCGAAGTGGTGGTCGACGAAGATGTGACATTGATATTGAAGCCCTTCATCATATCTTGGTACTCTTTGTAGGCGAGGTTGAAGTTGATGACTTGGAGTTCGTACTTCTCTATCCATCTTGCAGCTGCTATTGCCAACAACAACTCCAATGTAGACAACGATTTGACCAATTCTTGGACATGGTTGGACGACTGGTTGTCGACGTATTTGAGGAGATCGGTCTCGCTAAGCGTCGGTTGAGTTGGTGATATGCGTGACACAGGGTACAAAAGCGCATTGTTGAGCTCCCTATAGTTGTTTACCGCATAAAAGTTCTGGTATACCATGCGTCTGAGGAAAGCACTGGTATCAAATAGTTGGTTGATATGATCATTCCAGGCTTCGCCAGTGGCCTTTTGATTCAAACTCTTCATATAACTCTCGCTCACCATCAAATTAAACTTGGCATTGTCCCAGAATTCAGCCACCGTGCTTGCTTTGGGTATGGCTATTATACGCTGAGAGAAACGACTCCTGACTCGTTTTTCAAGGAGTTCTCTGGCGTTGATCTTGGAAGACACCCCCACCACACATATGGGCGTCGAACTGTTTTGAGATGCGTCAAAAAGATTATACAAAAGGGTCTGTTTGCTGTTACCGGTGAACTTTTCAAACTCCTCAATCACAAAAACCAAAGAAAGTTTACCCTTTTCGGTATCGTTGAGCGTACTCAAGATGTTGGTGAGTGTATCGTTTATAGATCTCTGCTCAAAATTGCCGTTGTCTTCAATTGATTCTATTTCTTGGTCAAGGTACCTCTTTGAGTTTTTGTCTAGTTGTCTGGCTATTTCTCTCAAAGCAGCATTGTCGTCGGTATGGATATATGCATTGAGCCGGAACAACAAGAACTGCTCGCTGTATTTAGATTTCATTTCTTCGAGGGCCCGGTTAACGAGGGCAGTCTTGCCTGAAGCACGGGGTCCAATAATGAGAATGGAGTGGCCTTCGCTATCACGTATCGTGTGTTCAAAGAGCTTACGGATTTCCTGGTACTTTTCCTGAAGCAAAGGTGCCTCTGTGACATTGGAAAACGTTCCAAGAAGTTGCGATTTGACCTGGTCTCGAATAGCAGATATATCATCAGCGTTGGTCTTCTTTTCAGTTTTTTTGAGAGAGTTTCTCAATGGGATGTTTTTGATTCTGTCGTATCTTTTTCTTTGGTCTGAGGAGTTGGAATCGGTTAATTTGGACCCTGTTTTGGCAGCCTTGACGGGTGCATATAGCTCCGTACTGGGTCTTTTATTTGTTTCGTGTTCAACATTAGTTTGAACTTCGTTGTGATCCTTCGTTTCATTTCTTATGCTCTTTAGCCTTTGCAAAAACTTGTCGTTGGTAAGCTGATCCAGCGGAAGTTGCCTTACAGAGGCAAATTCCCCTGCAAAGTCCTGGCCCATGGAATCATTGAACACGTCGTCATCGTTGTCGGGCCCCATCGTAGTGGGTTGATCTGTGTTTGGATTCGCTAGATATACCGCGGTCACGTGAACACCCACCTGGTACCTTGTTACTATCTCGGCGACGTCCACGTGACGCGGACCGGTTCTTCTTTCGAATGTCTATGGACGCCCGTGCAGAGTCCCGAAGCTGCTATAATCCGGCGTCTGCCCTCTGGACAGCCTCCTACTTCTATCTAATCTTTTTTTTCCATTTCTTTTGGTCTGTTTGTGCCGGTTATTCTGAGGCGATGTGCTGGTGACCCAGGCGGCCGGAAGTCGAGTATTCACGTGCACACAGCTTCTCACCCCGGAAATGCCCTACTACTATAGTCCGTTCCTGCTCGAGCGAGAGAGGGTGCAAATGGTTACAGTACGGTCAGATGCAATCTCACTATAAATTATTAATCCCTCCTTCAGAGGATTCTCGTGAACTTTCGTAGAGTGCGTTTAGTCTCACTATTACTAAAAGCTAAACGATTCTCTCTAAAAGTCTCTCACTACGAGTCCAAACAATCCCACTATTGTTCGAGTCGGAAACATCGTGCTGGGATTTCTTGATACATCGTGCTGGGATTTCTTGATACATCGCGCTAGGATGTTGTACATGGAGCAATATGGGGATCTACGCTCATCCTATTGTGCGAAGTCCGTGCTGAAATGTGGCGATTTTCAGACTCGCGCACCAAATTGGGTCGCCTGAAACACTTTTAGCACCCCAACCAGACGCTTGTGTCAGGTTTGTTGCAGCGATGACGGCGCCGTATATATTGAGCGACACTCTCTTCAACTCTGTATCATTGAATGTTGAAAAAAGTCCATGACCCTGACGAACGCCAGCGACACTCGCATAATACACCAAACGGTGTTGACCAGCTTGAACAAGACCGCATCGGGCAAGGTGTTTGAGAGCGACCTCAAGGACATCTACGCCATGATGCTTATTGGACTCGAGCTAGACGGCCATGCTGAGAGTGCAGGGATCCTTGGCAAACTCAAGCTATCCAAACCCCACCCCTACACATTTTACGTGGACCAGGCAATTCATGCCATGGGGTGCTTGCAGATCAACATCGAGTGTTCGCGCACCACCACGTCCATGTCGTACGCCATCAAGCCCGCGCTCGCCGCGCACCTCATCAACAGGTTTTTCCACTCCAAGCTTTTGCACTCGCCGAGCGAAAGAACGCGCGGCGCGGTGAAGCCATCGGTGGCGCTTCAGCCCACGGCAAAGGGCGTGGCGGTGCTCCAGGACTTCTGCACCAAAGTAGGTATGCCCCACGACAGGGTCCCTAGTATAGTCCACTCGCTGCTCAACACCATGGACCTCTTCAAGTTCGAGCGTGATCCTGTCACAGACAAGGTCGTCTACTCGGAGTACTTTCTATACTTGGTATTTATCAGGCTTTGCGGGACCCGTCCTAACGTGTGGAGCCCGTCCAGCAAGCCCGACCCCATCACCCTCACCCATCCAACATGCCCAGCGTACCCAAGCATGGATTTTCCCGCCGAATCAGATGCACCCAAAGGCTTTGCACCCAAAGGCTTTGACGAATTTGCACCCAACGGAACTCAAGTATTGCCCGGGTTCGATGAACCACCCAAAGAACGTTTGGGTGTAACTTCCGAGCCCGACCAACAGGTGAGCCCGTACCACCACCGGTACTTTACCAACCCCGAGTCAGATGCTCACACCCAGTATTACGTTTCGTCTTCGGGCGCACGCCTCTTTGGCAACCGCATATTTAGCATGGACGGCAGCGACGTGATGATCAAGCACTGCGTGAGCGGGAAAGCCATTTGCCAGTGGCTATTCGAGTGCACCGATCTCTTGAGCGGGTCCAACTGTGTGGAAATCGCCAACCTAATGATGAAAATAAAGTTGCTCGACCCGGTAACCTTGAAGCCCTCGCGGGCCACCAACGACAGCTTCTGCAGCGACCGCGATTGCTACTATGTCTTGAGCGGGTTGGGCCGAAAAATCGCCCACTGGGACAATAATGACAGTGAAAATGACAGCGTGAACGACATCGACGAGTCCGACCTGGACCTGTCCGAACTTTCGCTCAAAGACGTTCTTGACGATCCTGGAATGAGATACCTATTCCGAAAACACTTGGAGAACGACCTCTGCTCGGAGAACCTCAACTCGTACTTGCAGTTGCGGCTGTTTGAAAGAAAAGTCCGCGGGTGGGGCCGTCTCGTCAAGCTTGAGGCTACCGAAACCAATCGCGACAGACTGCGCAAAATCAGCCTCCAGACCTCGAAACTAGCCAGCCTGTGCCTCTCTCTTGCGTACCACATCTACTTCACCTATCTCAGCGCCGAGTCGCCATTTCTACTAAATATAGACTATCAAGTACGCGAAAAAATTACAAACATCATGTCACCCGAAACTGTACAAGAAAACCCTCAGTTTGATTCAACACGCGAAGCCCAAAGAGTGAAGTACCCAAACATCAACTTGGCAGAACTAGCCACCTTGTTCAAAGCCGTATCCGCCCAAGTATACAGGCTAATGCAGACGGACCCGTTCCCCAAATTCCTCACCAGTGACTTGTTCAAACAAGCCACCACCAACATGGAGGTGAGGAGAAATAAATAGATCTGGTCTATTAGCTTACGAATATTTATTACTCGTTACATACATTATGCAATAGGCTCTAACGTAGTACCCTTCTTGATGGTGGCCCAACCAATCAATCTCCAATGCTTATCGATTCTTCTCGACAAAGCAATCTTCTCATTCACCTCAGTACAGGCTGGCGAGGTCAACTGCAATCTGGCCATATCGGCCTTGACGGCCAACACCCTGGCACCAGTGGCAGTCGAGCCGATGTTGACCATCAACACTTCACCAAGCTCCAACTTTCTGACCTTGGCACCCTGCTTTTGGCCGTCGGTCTTCACACCCAACAATCTTCTCAATAAAAAGTAGTTGATTTCGATATCGGTATATATCGAAGGCAAGTTGCCGGTAGACCCAACCACTTGACCAACCAATCTGTCGGCTCTACACAAGGTCGGATCGACCTTGGTACCCACCCCGATCAACCCACCAGGGACGGCGAACTTCAAGTCGTTGTGCTCGGCAAATAATGATACAATATTAGAGAAAATAGGCTTGCACTGGATCTTCCCGTTGTCGTCCTTGGTGACAATACCGGGTCTGATTTCGATTTCGTCGCCGATCTTGAACACACCGTTCAAGATGGATCCTCCGGCAACCCCTCCCTTCAAGTCGTCGATCTCGGCACCGGGTTTATTGACGTCGAACGATCTGATCACTATTAATCTGGGGGTGGCTTGGAAGTCTCTCATGGGAACCGGTATGGACTTGACGATGAACTGGTTGACGGCGTCGATGTTGTATTTCAATTGGGCAGAAATAGGAACAATGGGGGCGCCGTCAGCAATGGTACCTCTGATGAATGATAAAATGGACTTCTGGTGCTCCAACGCCGACTCCTGTCTCATTAAATCCACCTTGTTTTGTAAAATGATGACGTGCTTCAATTTCATGATCTCGATGGCAGCCAAGTGTTCGGATGTCTGTGGCTGCGGACAGCTTTCGTTACCTGCAATTAACAAAAGGGCGGCGTCCATAACGGCGGCTCCTGACAACATAGTACTCATCAAGATGTCGTGCCCTGGACAGTCAACAAACGAGACGTGTCTTACGAGTTTATAACGGCCTGTGCAGCCTGGTCTGGCACACTTGGGTCTGATTTCTTTGTCGGATTTGAACGATTTGTAGCAGTCTGGCTCGGGACAGCTTGGGTCGTCACACTTGTAGATCTTGGCGTTGGCGTACCCCAACTTGATGGTAATGTTTCTTTCCAACTCGTCCTTGAATCTGACCGTCTGCACTCCAGAAATGGCACGCACAACCGTGGACTTCCCGTGGGCGACATGCCCAATAGTACCAATGTTGATGGTGGCTTGTCTATTAATGATGTCTGCCGATAATGGAGTCAACTCGGCGAAATCGGGGTTTTCTGGTTGTTCAGGCAATCCTCCACCTTCTTCGAACTCACGACGCTGTGCTTCCTCGTCTTCTTCCTCGTCGTTCAAACCCGCGAAACTAACCGACTTCTTGGTATTGGCTTCCTCAACCTGCTCGGACTCTTCCCTGCCTTCGTTGTCACTTTCGACGTCGTGTTCGTACTGAAACTGTTCTTCTTCTGGCATATCGCCGCCGATCACAATGTCGGGGACAGCATTATCAATATCGTCGTAGGACATTCTGGTAGTTGCTGACTTTTAGTTGGTCTTTCAAATCAGTATCAAAATTTTCATTATTTTTTTATGGTCGTGCGCGACCGTGAACTGGAACCGTCACGTGAACTCGGAGTCACTATAACAGTAAAGAAGTAGTAAAAGAATAATCGAAGGAAAGCGAACTTTGAAAATAATCCTTTCGAGATATTCACAAATTATGAGAATAACGGCTTTATCGATATAATTATTCGAGAAATATTTCAGAAATGTAATAATATGACTAGTTGTTTACACGCCGTTGCCAGCTTGGGTGCAAACACAAATCGCAGGTCTAGGAACGGATCCAGAGGTACCAGGTTGTACGATTGCGGGACAGTGTAGTACGGTGTGATTCTGGATTAGCAGTGGTACATTTAATGCCCTATCTTGTTTTCTTGGCATTACTCTCTCTAGCTTTATTTTTTGTTTAATGGTTCTCTCCCAAATGGCTGCAGTTTTTACAGTGAAATGTCATGGAAATTAGGTATTAATATGAGGGCGATTTATGAATGATAGTTTCATAGAATCATTAGGAGAACGATCTTTCTTAATGGGAGGTATATGTATGCCGCCTAGGATCTACTATTGTAGCGTGTCATGCAATAGCCAACGAGAGCCACAAACCCACAGTGACCCCAAGTCGCTCAAAAGCAACCTGTAGTACCACCAAATACAAAACTCTGGTATTTTTACCCGTCTCGGTTTATTTGGTGATGCAATTTTCTACTTGCATTGGCTGCGAAAAATTGAATTTTCATCCAAAAATTGCTCGTAGATTTGCTACAATTACACATGTATTACCTCATTATTCATTCATGATACTGGCTGGCAAGCTACAGTTTATAAGCTTATCATCAAATATTACTCTTTGCTATCTCTGGGCCTTGTACCAGTCATATAATTACGTGTTCACTCATCATCTGGATCTCTAGCTGGAGTCTCATATTAGTTATAAATGCTTGTAAATTAAAACTCCACTTTTCAACAAACTACTATTCAATTATTATCAGTCAATTCTCAAATTCCATTGACATATAAAGATAGAAAGTAGCTAAACATTATAAAATGGCAAAGGATCCGTTTCTTTGGATACAAGTAGACTTTTGATGGTCAGTGAAGTTTATTGTTATAATTAGTATTTCTATATTACAGTATTACTTGGTGTGAAACCCAAAGTCGTTCATCACGCTATCAACATCTTTCCACAAAAGATCGCTATTCATGTCGAAAGACTCGAGTGATAATGGCAACGGCGACTCTTGACCAGGAAGCATGCTCATGTTATTGGGCTGGTTAGAGATGTGTACTATGTGACTGGCTTCTGACTCCATATTGGCTCCATTATAGGGTTTATTGTCGGAGTATTCAGAGACCTTCTTGCCAGGATTCTTGAAAGAGTTTGGATTTTGGAAATTACCTGGGGAGTTATCGGAACGAACCCGAGGAGAAGACTCATTTGAGTTGTTAACCACTTTGAATATAGAGCTTCTTTCACCAGCGGCAGAAGATATGGGCCGGGGGTCAAACGGTATAGTACGGATGATTTTTCGGGCTTTAGATTCGGCATTGACGGTGTTCGAAAGCGAACGTTGGCGGCGCCGGTTACTGGAAGAGGTGCTGCTGCCTGGAGTAGATTTCTGGCTGCCGTCACGGCTATTGGAAGGTGCCTTGTCGTCTTCATCACTAGCCACTGCTGCTTCATCTGGATTGTCTTCATTCAGATCATCCTCTAAGTCGTCGAGCTCATTGGATTGTTCTTTCACTTCTTCGGGGTTTTTCACATCATTCTTGCTATTTAACTTGATCATTCCTACCTGGTCTCTTAGCAAGAACAAACAGTCAAAAAACACCGAAGCGGACATTCTGTTTCTGATGGTGATATTAAGATTATTGAGGTTTTTTTCATGAAGCGTACGGAACAACTGCCACATATTTCTCATAATACCAGACGATCTATGGGCCATATCGTGTTTCATTATTGAGGCCTTTGCAGCCAAGGAAATGGCGATTTCGTAGCTCTGTTTGCCAGAACCCGTATCAATAAACTTTCTCATTGAAGAGTGAATTAACTTGCCTATGATACACGCAGCCTGCCAGATATCTAGAATATAGACTCCCGGCAAGTACTTGATGAACTTCCTGTCTTTATGCTGAAAAGACTGGGTGTGGTTAATGAGCGTTATAGCCGCATTGAAGAGTTTTATGAGCCCACTTTGAAGCTCAAACTGTGACATGAGCGAAGAGTCCATGAAGTAGTAGGTGAGTAGATGGACTCTAGCGGAATAAAGCTGGAACCTCCGGAACCCATCATCGGGCGAAAGCTCGAGGTTCATATTAATTTCGATTTCGTTGAGTCTGCGAAGCAAAAGCTTCAAAATAGGCAATCTTTCTGCAGAGTTGATAAGACCGTAGGGGTCCATGGGGTTGGTATTAAGGGTTTTCGAGACCTGGTCTTCGAAATTGGCGAGTTCCATCATATACTTGACGGCAGGAGGAAGCTTGTAGATGGTAGAGGTGCTGGTGGTCCATATGGAGGTGTCGAATTGTACGAAAGCCGGGAATCCAAATGACGTGGCGATGGTCTGACACACTATATTACAAAGTATCCACGTTTTGGAGTTTTCCTGGACAAGTGAGTCTTCACTCTGAGACAAGCCGGGGGAGTGGAGCCCTATACGGATAGCTTGGAATAAAGCATTTCCTATTGTGTTATAAGACGAGTCCGCACTGAGGGAAGAGGTTATAGGAGGCCAAAAAGAATAAAGAAGAAAGGCCTGGACGGAGTAGACAGACAAAGCATTGAATATCGGCTCGTCTTCTTCCACTGGGTCGTATCTGGATATAGGAGAGATCATGATTTCCGCCAAAATTCCCTTGACTAGAGGAGAAAGCTGGAGAAGAAGCGACTTTTCCGAGTCTTCGTTGAACCTCCTCAAGGATACAAACATAATTACCCAGAATAACGCAGGACACAACTTATAGATCCGTTCTGGCCCCAACAGTATGTCTACCACCGGCAAGATCTGGTGGTACCTTTCAATATACTCAATATACAACAGCTTGATTGTTTCCGAAGACAAGCTTACTGAGTCTAGGACCTTTTCTTCACAAACGAAAGAATAGTTTGGAATTTGATGTATGATTGGCTGGAACGACTCGTCTAGGGGACGGTGGATGGAGGGAGTATCGGGTATAGAAGTGTTGGAAGAGTTGGATATACGAGGCGAATTGCCAAATTGACCTCCTACGTGATCATGTATTTGACCCCCCACTTGACCTCCTGGTTGTCCTGTATGATACTGGCTCTGGTACGGCTGGTGGCCTTGTACGTACGAGTACGCTAATGGTGAATAAGCCTGTCGAATGGGAATTTTGATCCCTGGCGACCCGCCACCACCAGCGCCCAATGGAACAGAGCCTGCCGAAGAGCCTAGAGGGGCCGAGTCTGTAGAGCCTAGCGAAGGAACTTTGCTGAAAAGCTCGGCGGCTTGGGCCGGCGTCAATGTCTTTTTGAGGTCCGAAAACTCCTTTTCGATCTGGGCGATCCGTGCCCTCTTGTACGTTCTCTTGTAGTCGCTTTTCAAGTCACACAGTAACCCTTTTTTGGCACACCGGGTGCATGGCTCGGGATGTCTTTGGGAGGCGTCGCATCGGCTCTTTTGCTGTCGACACTCCACACACGCCATTCGCTTGATTTTGCCTGATTTGTTGCTGGCGGGCGGTGGGGTCGAGCTGTTCGATGCTTCTGCTAGCCCTCCGGCGTGGGTGGAGGGAGACGTTTCTGACTCTTCTTTAATCTGCTGGTTGAGCACCTGGAGCTCGTGTGACATGTTGGCAATGTGGGCCAAGCTATCTAGGGAGTTCTGGCCCCCTCCATTACTCATTTTGCCTTAGCGTGGTGTTGAGATGTGATGGATATTTTGGCATCGCTTCAGCTGATAAGTCATGTGACAGAAATACTGCTAAACATACACTACCCACACACCACAGTAGAACTAGCACTACAGAAAACAAGTAGTTAACTCTCCCTAAACTCTCCTAGAATATCCACTACTTACTCTCACCTCTATACTACCCTAACTTCACCCACTTTCACCAACTCTCCTCGCTAAATCGAACCAATTGCTGTAGATATTTTCTACTGACACTCATTTCTCGCTATCACACTACACTACCCCTACTGGAGTCCCCCGGTACAATCTCCCGCTAATCCACTCGCACTACATTATCTCACGGTACAATCTCCCGCTAATCCACTCGCACTACATTATCTTACGCTACCACCTAACCCTATACCCACCAATTCGAGCTACACTCGTATGCTTTCAGTGATGTGCCGAATGTAAAGAGTGGATGTACTACTCTCCACTTGGGCTTCATTGAGGACGATCTCACCACTGCAAATACATCTAACGCGGGCAGAGATTCGAGGCTGCTCTGAAGATCAGTTGAAAATACTATTACATCAAGCATTCTATTGTACTAATAATCTGCAACCAGGTGGACACATAAAATTACCGCAAGACTCGAATTAATTCACAAGAGTTCATTAGTCACACCTAAAGTGGGTGGTTCTAAAAGGTACAAGAGAAGATGAAAGACGTTGGTAGATTGAAGGACTTCATAAAATGACTGTCAAAGGTATCCTGGTTCAGAGATCTGATGACAATAAGTCAAGAACTCTACTTCTTATATTATCTGAATAAACTAAGAAGCCTATCTGGTTATTGTTTCATTTATTTTCACTCTTGATATACTCATACTTAGCTCATATTCTTGCTATCCCCACGTCAACATGGAGTTGGCGTTCCAGTCCAAGTCAAACTCGCTTGATGTCGAACCAAACTTCTTCAACATAGGCAACACCCCAAGCTCTTTACCATCGGCAATATGCTCAACCACAACTTTCGACTCTTCGCCATTGAAGTGCTTTGGCAAATAGCTCAATAGATAGTCATGGAGAATGGGGCCCGGAACGTCACTGGGCAAATCATTGACTGAAACAAACACATGACGGTGGGCAAAGTGTCTGCTTCTGGCCACATAGCACGCCACACTCAAGAGAATATCCAAGTCTTGGAAGTTGTAGCCCCCCAATTCGTTCAAGCCAGTAAACGACGACCCTCTGCGGCTTCTTCTGCCTCCCATTCCAGTAGGGTCGGCAGGGTAGCCGATGGCCTCGAACTTCATCTCGCCCATGCCCAATATCACCATGTGTTTAGACTGGTAGGTGTGCCAGATAATGTAATAGGACTTGTTCTGCAACTCGTTGGTGAAGATAGCCCCGTTGATGTCGTTCCACTCCACCGCCGATTGGGGGTCTGCAGCCTTTTGGGCACCGGCTTCGGTGATCAAGTGATGGCCTCTGAAGGTGGCGTAAGAAGGCTTGATTGAAAACTTGGGAACGGTTTCGGTCACCACGGACGAATTGCGAGTGGGCCCGGCTTCGGATATCTTCGTCAACGACTTGACACTTCCTCTTCTCAAAGCATCGCCCAAGCCCACCAAAGACGACGACGAACGCCGGTCTCCCTGCAACTCGCTGTGCGAGACCATCTTGTTCAATTCCGTCAAGATCTCCAACTCCTTGCCCTGTAAAATGAACGAAATGAGATCCTGGTCGGCTTTGCTCGAGCCTCTCAAAAGCTTGAGTTTCTTGCCTGGCGGCGCGTGCGTAGTCTCGGGAGAAGTGGCATTGGTGATCAAATGCTCCACCACTTCTTCTTGGGAGGGGGTGAGGATGGATCCCGGGATTTTGTAGAACTCTAAGGGGTATGCGCGGAACCCAAACTTCTCGTACCAGGTGCCAATTGCCGAGTACAATACCCAGAAATACTGCTTGCTCAAGTAGTAGTTGGCCAACTGCTTGTCAACAATACCGTTTGTGACGACCATGTTTTTGAAGCTGTCGTTTTTGGAAGCATCGGACGCTTCGATCTTTCGAGTAATGATTTCGGTTTCGGTATACTCTATTGCTCTCGACGTCAATTCGTTAGCCAACCCTTTTCTGCGGTGTGACTTGAGGGTGAAGACATGACCAAGAAGTAAAACTCTGACATTTTTGACCCCAAAAAGAGTGGGGTCAGGCACCGACGAAATGGCCAGCGATCTATCGGCGTCTTTGTACAATCCTTTACACTCTCTCACTGATGTGGAAGCCACTATGGTTCCGTCCTGGTCCTGCAAGTAGAACACACGCATGGGGTCTCCGCTTTCGATGATGTATGCGTGGCGAGACGCTTCAACCGCGCCAAACTGTTCGGCAGTGAGGTTGTGGCCCCACTCGGTTCCACTCACAGCATACACCTGGCGGATTTTCTCGGGATCTGTGGTGGTATGGAAGGTATACGACATGTTGTTGGCGACCCCAGCTTTCCCCTCGCGGTGCTTATATAGCAAGTGGTTGCATGCAGGACAGATCTGACGTCACCCGCCGCGTCGGTCGAGGTCATCTACTCACGTGGTGACCTCGTGAGGTCTCAGGTGACCGACCCGTTCCCCGGCCCTGGTTCGGCGAGCTCGCCCGACCCCCGCCCGGCGTCGCCCAGCAACCTAGCGCGAGAGCGCCTAACCAGCGGCCAGCTTTTGTGCTTGTTACGGCAGGTAGGGCCGTTGGCGAGAAAAATAATGAAATTAAAAAGAAACGCACGTCACCCCGATGCCTTTTTTTACTAGGCAATGCCTCACGCACCGAGATGCCTCCTGCACACACCCGGCTGCAAACACTTCATATCCCGCCAACGGCCCTGTTGCATCACTAAATCCTGACACGGTTACTAACGCAGATGGGGTTGAGGCTTCCACCGTCAAAGACAATAAAATTTTTATATTTTGACATCACTCCGCACAGTTTTCCACTCACCAGTGTCTTTTTATCATGAAGCTGGACGACACCTACTCAAAAGAATCTATACACAGCAGTTCAGATGACCAGGTCTTTGTGGCCACCACGGTGTCGGAGCCTAATGGCACCAAGCCAGGAGTGTGGCGGAACTTTGCAGACTCGTTCAAAAGACAAGAAGGTGGCCACCTCGGCGTGGACGTGGAATCGGGCAAGCCTCAGCTCAAAAAGGGCCTTAAGAAGAGACAGTTGCAAATGATTGCCCTTGGAGGGTGTGTTGGCTCCGGGTTGTTGGTTGCGTCAGGCTTGGCTTTGCAGAATGGCCCCGGTGCCGTTTTGGTTTCGTGGGCCATTGTTTCAACGTTTTTATACTGTACTATGCAATCATTGGCCGAACTAGTCAGTGTTTTCCCCGTTTCCGGATCCTTTGCGACTTATGCCACTAGATTCATCGACCCGTCATGGGGATTTGCCATGGGATGGAACTATGCGCTTTTCTGGGTCATCGTGTTGCCCTTGGAACTTGTGGCGTCCTCGTTGACCATCAACTTCTGGAAATCGTCCATCAATTCCGTCGTATGGGTGGCTGTGTTCTACGTCCTTATTATTGGATTGAACCTTTGTGGAAACCGAGGATTCGGAGAAGCCGAATTCGTGGCTTCTATCGTTAAGTTGTTGGGTATTGTCGGGTTCGATATTCTTGCCATTATCTTGATTTGTGGTGGCGGTGACGAAGGATACATCGGCGGAAAATACTGGCACAACCCGGGTGCCTTTACCACTGGGTTCAAAGGGGTGGTATCGGTGCTCATCACGGCCACCTATTCGTTAGCAGGAACAGAGTTGGTGGGTTTGACGGCGTCGGAATCCCAAGAAAACCCCAGAAAAATGTTGCCTAGTGCCATCAAACAGGTCTTTTGGAGAATCATTGTTTTCTACATGCTTACCTTGACCTTGGTGGGCTTTTTGGTCCCGGCCGACTCCCCGTTGCTTGCAGGATCATCGGAAGGTGCTTCGGCGTCTCCATTTGTCATTGCTATCAGAGCTGGAGGTATAAAAGTGTTACCTTCCATCTTCAATGTCGTGGTTTTGGTGGCTCTTTTGGCTATTGGAAATTCGGCAGTCTACGGGTTTTCTCGTACTGTGTTGGCATTGTCGGAACAAGGTTTGGCTCCTAAGTTCTTGGGCTACGTCGATCGTAAGGGAAGACCTCTTGGAGGCATCTTGGTCTCTGCAATCATTGGCTTGCTTGCATTCGTCTCTGCATCGCCTAAAGAATCAGAAGTGTTTGCCTGGTTGGTGGCCTTATCAGGACTTTCAACCTTGTTCACATGGGGAAGTATCAATGGTTCGTTCATCCAGTTCAGAAGAGCTATGGCTTTCCAAGGCAGAGATTTAAGTGAATTGCCATACGTCTCCAACACTGGGGTACTTGGTGCATACTACGGATTATTCATGAATATCTTGGTATTATGCTTACAATTCTGGATCTCCTTGTTCCCACTCGGCGAAAAACCCGACGCATCCATGTTCTTCCAAAACTATTTGGGTGCTGTCATCATCCTTGCGTTCTACGTTGGCCACAAGATCTACTCGAGAAATATGAAGTTTCTCGTCAAAGCTAGTGATATCGATATTGACATGGGTAGAAAGGATATTGACCTAGATCTTTTAAGGCAGGAGATCGCCGAGGAAAAGGCCCAGAGGGCTGCCCAGCCTTGGTACCTTAGAGTATACCACTTTTGGTGCTAGACCAAGCACTTTATACGTCATTTGCATCCAGTTCGTTGCCCTTGAAGTGGTACGGACTATTATACGACTACACGATTACTTTTTTTCTTCACATAATAACTAATAAATGTATAATAAGACTTGGGTAAAGAAGTAACACAATAGCACTTCTAATTGGCACTAGCTTTAGCGCAAAAAGGGCCAGCAAAATCAAGTGTTTAGGATGTTATGATAATTGAAATCTACAGCATAAGGTACAAATTAGAACTGCAGTCAACGTTTGGTAACAGGATCAACCATTATAATGACACCTAAGCCACGGAAAAGTCTGATAAACTTGATTGAGTATTGCCAGGAAACGTAAGAAACTTGTCATTTACTGACTATGATACGAGCGCAGTGAGTCGAACTAATATGTACCCGAATACCTCTACACATGGCCTGATTAATGTAATATATTTACAAATTTTGCAGCTATTTTATGCGCATTTCAACATCGCTCAATGAGGAAATGCTGTTGCATCAAATGATTGGGAAATTGACGTATGTGATGAGAAGTAGAGATCTCCTCGTATATCAATAACCACCTAGAATGGTTTCAAGGACAACATTTTTTTCTAAACACAGTTACTTTGGTACTTTGGCAGATGGTGCAATTGGGTAGATTTTGGGCATTTTCATAATAATTTGCTTCCATTCTAATTATACAACTTCAATTAAATATTCGTGAAATGAAAATGAAAACTAGATTATAATATACCCTCAACTAGCCAATAGAAGTTTAATGTTCTCAAACCATGAAGAACGGAGAGCCTCACCGAACAATCCACTATTTTGATAGAGAAAGAGTGAAACTGTTTATATCAGATAAACTGTAATAATGCTGGAAATAAATGCGGAGATTTAACAAGAAACGAAAGCGGATTAGCCCTTCGTCTACCACACAACTGGCACAAATCAGAAGGTCTATCAACAAAATCATGTTAGGTAGACAGAGTGGGGGACACCTCATATTATTTTCGGGACTTTAAACATTATCGACCAGCCTGCGTAGCGTAATGGTTAACGCGTTTGACTTCTAATCAAAAGATTCCGAGTTCGACTCTCGGCGTGGGTTCGATTCTTTTTTTTACAAGTAGTGCTAAGCTATTTTTGGTTTTGTGACTCGCAACTACTATAAAAGAGCACGTCAAACTTGAAGACGATATTTTCCGCTTATCTTATCATGCATTTGATAAAGTCATTGAAACAGTCCAACAGTGATATCCGTATTCTATGGAGCTCTGTGTTCTTCAGAATGGCCAGCTACGGGTTGACCAACCAGGTGTTGACGCTTTACTTGGAGGCGTTGCATATATCCCCCCAGCGAATTGGATGGTTCATGACGTTGACCCTCGTTGGAGATGCGGCCATCTCGTACTTTTTGACGTGGAATGCAGATAGAATAGGTCGTAGATTAGTTATGATCATAGGCACAATCATGATGCTTGGCTCGGGACTAGTATTTGCCGGGTGCTCCAACTACTTTATTCTCTTGACCGCGGCGGTGCTCGGGGTGATTTCGTCGTCTGGCGACGAAACCGGGCCCTTCAAATCGGTAGAGGAAGCTTCCATTGCGCATTTGACCCCGGACAACCATATGCCCGAGATCTTTGCGTTCCACGCGCTCTTTTCCACGGCTGGGGCTGCGTTGGGGTCGTTGGTGAGTGGTGCCTTGGTGGACTTTCTCCATCTACGCATGGGCTACTCCATGGTCAAGTGCTATAGGTTTGTGTTTGTGGTGTACTCGGGGTTCGCATTGGTTAAAATGGTGCTCATGCTATTCTTGACTGACAAGTGCGAGATCAAAGACACGAACGAATACCACGAAATTAGTCAAGAGGAAAGTATTGAGATAAACGGCAACGACGATACGAGTGGAGCCGGGGTACTTGGGTCGATTTCTCCACTGACAAGATACTACCTTCCTCGGTTATTGGTTATTTTCATGTTGGATTCAATGGGCTACGGATTTATGCCTTCGGCGTGGGTGGTGTACTACTTGAAAAAGAAGTTTGCCCTCAATGCCACCACATTGGGGGTGTTGTTCTTCTGTGCCAATGGGTTCATCTCCGTGTCGTCGCTTCCTTCCGCGTGGGCGTCGAAAGTTCTTGGTCCGGTGAGGGCCATTTTGGGGACGCAGGCCCCTTCGGCGGTATTCTTCATAACCATTGCATACCTTGATCTGTTTGTGGTGGTGGCATTTTTCTTGTCGCTATACTACATCACCTCGGTCATGGACGTGGTTCCTCGTCAGGTGTTGCTCGCGTCGCTCATGCCCAAACAGGACTTGACCAAGGTCATGGGAATCGTCAATATTGGCAAGACGTTTGCCCGGTGCGTCGGGCCGGTGTTCACAGGAGAGTTGGCGCTGCACGGCCACCTTCGCTACGGGTTTGTTATCAACGGGGTGTGTGTGTTGATGGCCGATGTAGTGATGGCCATCAACTTCCTTCACTTGGACTACGAGATTCTTGAGCGTCAAAAGGTCGACAATGCCATTGAGTAGTCTATTCATAGAGAATCAGGTCGTCAATGCCATTGAGTGGTCTATCCATAGAGATTTGGGGGGTGTTCTGCGGGCCCTAGAAAAGCATGTCCAATGTACAACACACACACAAAGCTGCCATGCACGCCATCAAACAACTTTCTCCGCCCCCCGAGCTTCGATTCTGCTGGACGTACATGGGCTGCTGGCCTTGTTGCTGGTAGTATCCCCCTTGTTGGTATCCCCCTTGCTGGTATCCCTGCTGGTATCCTTGCTGTGGATAACCTCCTTGCTGCTGATATCCGCCGTAACTCTGTGGTGGTGGTTGGTTCCCGTAGCCCTGTTGGGGGTAACCTCTCAGCTGTTGCGACTGGTCATAAGATGGTTGTGGTTGCGCGGTATATCCTTGGCTCTTGCCCTCTGATTGAGACCAGCTGGGTGGGGCTCCTGTGGGTGGAGCGTAGCTATCTTCTCCTTTTTGGTAAGACATGATGTGTGAAACTCAGATTATTAGCAGTTGGTTGTTATTTAAGTGGTTCAACTTTCTTGGCGCTTCGTGTGAATACCAGTGATGATGTAGATCCAATGACCGAGATGTCAATTGATGATGCGAGACACTATGCCGGTTACGAGAGTATCGCAGGTGTGACGCAGGCGAAGCAGCGGTGCGTGGTCATGTGACGAGCCTCGGACCGAAAATTGGCAATATGAGAAATAATAGTAAACTGCGCTTGAAGAGATCCGCGAACTATAGTAATAGAGGTATGAACACAAGGAGCCTACTATTGCCGTAGACGTGCAATAATAAAGAGCAATACTATGGCAGATAATAAGAAGTAGATCCGAGGTACCAGTGTAGACACAACAACAAAGAGTAATACCATGGTCGATGCTTTGCTCTCTTTGACACCTCAATTCAGCATTGGTCAGTTGAAGTTCACTGTCCCTTGGCTAATTCTACTTGTTACTAGTAGGTGGATTGATATAAACGGTAGGCGTAAATACTCCTGGTGTACCTTGGATAAGTTAAATGGGGTTCGCATCTATTGCAAGTCATCAGCGATCAAATCGATAAACAAAATGCTCGAGCGCATCAAATGAGTCCCCACATTTTTCTTGATCACGTTACTCAAGAGCTACCAGTATCCATTTACGTACTCAATGCTCTGAAGTCAACAGCCGTAATCGTGAAATTACAAACCACTTACTCATTCGACAATTCCCCAGTTCAACGTCTAATTACCTTACTCGCTCGCAGGCTTTGAGTGCAGTCTATGCCCTCGTTTACTCTACACGGTATGGATTTTACATTGCCTATTCGGGCTCATTAGGGCATTTTGTCGATTAGAAATGGCGACGTGCGCCTACCGGTCTCGGGCGTGTTCCTGGAATTACGCAGTCACGGTATGGTTTTTACATTGCCTAATTGGGTGCATTAGGTTAATTTGTCGATAGAATATTTCGGCTAATATGCAGGGCGTGATGCTCCAGTTTTGCAGAGCTTGGTCAAGAACCGACCGCTGTAGCTGCAAATGGACCTTCATAACTAAGGAAGTGTCCCCAATGCTTCTAAGCTACTCCCAGAATATGTGGACCAGCTTTCAGCTATTTCTCACGTCTTGAACTCGCGTAGTTGGCCATGGCAACCAAAAATAGTATAGTATCGAAATTGCTCCAAAACAATATCTTAGTGACACCTCTGAAACTTCTACCATAACTTGTTGACACGCTTGGATGCACCCTGGTGCAATTTTGACCAATTTGCATGTATTACGGGCATGTTACGTCCAGCTTTGGGTTTCACGTGAGACGAGCTAGGGCTGGCGCCCTAGTCACCTCGCCCAATTAGGAAATCATGCTCACGTATTCACTACTAACACCAAAAAATTCAAATTCTCATACCGCTATATCCGGGTTACCCCCGTCTTCGCGACTGCTGAAAATTTTAATCCTGCGAGATCATAACGAAACGATTTTGTTGGTAGCGAAATAAAACTTCTTTTCAATAGAATTTCTAGTCAAGTAAGCAAACATGTCTGACGTCGAAGAACAATACGTTGAGGAACAACCAGTTGTCCAAGAAGAATTACAATTAGTAGAATTGGCCACTGCCATCCCAGCCGATGTCCAAGCTGCTCAACAAGAAGTGAAATTATTCAACAAATGGTCTTTTGAAGACGTTGAAGTTAACGACATCTCTTTAGTTGACTACATCCAAATCAGACAACCAGTCTTTGTCTCCCACACTGCTGGTAGATACGCTTCCAAGAGATTCAGAAAGGCTCAATGTCCTATCATTGAAAGATTGACCAACTCTTTGATGATGAACGGTAGAAACAACGGTAAGAAATTGAAGGCCGTCAGAATCGTCAAGCACGCTTTGGAAATCATCAACGTTTTGACCGAATCCAACCCTATCCAAGTTGTTGTCGACGCTATTGTCAACTCTGGTGCCAGAGAAGACTCCACCAGAATCGGTTCTTCCGGTACCGTCAGAAGACAAGCCGTCGATGTCTCTCCATTGAGAAGAGTCAACCAAGCCGTCTCCTTGTTGACCACCGGTGCCAGAGAAGCTGCTTTCAGAAACGTCAAGACCATTGCTGAATGTTTGGCTGAAGAATTAATCAACGCTGCCAAGGGTTCTTCTACTTCTTACGCCATTAAGAAGAAGGATGAATTGGAAAGAGTTGCCAAGTCTAACCGTTAAGAAGCTTTATTCTCCCGGGTCATTTGTGTATTTTTATCTCGTCTTTTATAAAACGCACATTAATGTATAAAAGAAATATATAATATCTTAAGCGTATCTGTAAACGAAAGAATGGAAAACAAATTCATTACCGAAATTTGCAAAGCTCAGTTGATCTTGCTCTATCATGATATTTAGTGGACTTTATCGTATGGTATAAGACCCCGCTTGGTTTTTCAAATGCTCTACTGATTTACCCCAAAGAGCCTTGATTTCAAGTCTTGAACAATAATATTGTCAAAATGCATACACACGGAACTCAAAATATTAATGAACACTAGTTTGGTTTGAAGTTGGGAATTGGTTGCTCGTCAGACTACAATTACGGTCTGCTATATCCTGTAGCTGTCTCGAATAAACTACGCTCTGACTTGACTGGACAGTCTATTTCTACGCTGGTACGGCACTTGGACTATAGTATTCTAGGGAAAATTCAACTAGTGAGTTTATGAAAACTTGGTTGTGAAAGCAATCGGCAGAGTCATAGAGAGAGTCAAGAGTAGCCAATTCTAATCGTTCAAATGTGGTCTACTTAGGCTGACAAATGCCACAGTATTATGATATAATTTTCTTTATAGCACTCCCTATGTCTAAAGCACTCCTTTTAACCCAACACTCAATAGCTCTATTCTGACCCTTCACTACAAGATTTTGCACCCAAATCCACGTGACTGGACCTTCCCCATGTATATAGCGCGATCGGGGTTGCAAAAGAGTTAGTCAGATGAAGTTAACTAAAGACAATGTTAATACATTGACTCCGTCTGTATCTATGAATATAGGAGACAGTGTCAGCTGTAGCTTGTTCGGCTTGCAATTCAGTGCAATAAGTACCAGGCTACGACCTCCTTGGTGGTAGTGGGGTCGTTGTGACGATGGGTGGCACTAGATGAACTAAATACACAAACTAGATCACACTAGACGAGATGACTCTGACTGACCTAAACTGACTTTAAATCATTTGGTATGGTCTCCATTTGTTAAGTAGTGTATGACTCTTGGCTACCTGTGGGGTGGGGGGCGATTGCACCGCGCACGACCTCGACTGTCAATTGAGTCTAACTTCCACTAGACTGATAGAAGAATATAGGCTCTAATGTCTGGCTCTTCTGATTTCCTTACCAAAGGCATAGACTTGGTACAAAAGGCTATAGATGCAGATACGGCCACAAGATACGAAGAAGCATACAAACTCTACTACAATGGATTGGACTATCTTATGTTGGCGTTGAAGTATGAGAAGAATCAGAAATCCAAGGAGCTAATCAAGTCCAAATTCACTGAGTATTTGACCCGAGCCGAGCAGCTCAAAGAACACTTGGAAAAGCTGCAATCTTCTGGAGACAATCCCAGTAGCAATGGCTCTACCAAGTCGAAGAAATCCGGAACTGGTTCTGGAGACGGCGATGAAGATGATTCGGATACAAAGAAGTTACGAGGAGCGTTGGCAGGAGCCATTCTATCGGAAAAACCAAATGTGCAATGGTCCGATATAGCAGGGTTGGAAGGTGCCAAAGAGGCCTTAAAAGAGGCGGTTATTTTGCCCGTAAAGTTCCCCCAGTTGTTCACCGGAAACAGAAAACCCACGTCCGGTATACTATTATATGGCCCGCCTGGTACCGGTAAGTCGTATCTTGCCAAAGCGGTGGCCACCGAAGCCAACTCGACCTTCTTCTCGGTTTCTTCGTCGGATCTTGTATCGAAATGGATGGGAGAATCCGAAAGATTGGTCAAGCAATTGTTCACCATGGCTAGAGAAAACAAACCGTCCATCATCTTTATTGACGAAGTAGATGCATTGTGTGGCCCCAGAGGCGAGGGAGAAAGCGAAGCTTCCAGAAGAATCAAGACCGAGTTGTTGGTCCAAATGAATGGTGTCGGCAACGATTCGGCGGGGGTCTTGGTCCTAGGTGCCACCAATATTCCCTGGCAATTGGATGCAGCCATCAGAAGAAGATTCGAAAAGAGAATCTACATCGCATTGCCCGAATTGGAAGCCAGAACAAGAATGTTTGAAATCAATATAGGCGATACAGCGTGTGAATGCAAAAGTCAAGACCTCAAAGTGTTGGCCGAGATGACAGACGGGTACTCCGGGCACGATATAGCTGTGGTGGTTAGAGATGCCTTGATGCAGCCTATTCGTAAGATACAACAAGCCACCCATTTTAAGCGTGTAAAGGACGAAAACGGGGCTGAAAAACTCACGCCTTGTTCTCCTGGAGATCCTGGAGCCATAGAAATGAGCTGGATGGACATTGAGACTGACCAGTTAAAGGAGCCGGAATTGACTATCAACGATTTCATCAAGGCCATCAAAAGCAATAGACCAACGGTAAATGATAGCGATATAGCCAACCATATCAAGTTTACCGATGACTTTGGCCAAGAGGGGAACTAACTACCACTGTAAAACATTCAACTGATTACTCTCAGCATTCAGTTAGTATAATTATACTCAATTATAATTCTATATTCGGATTGTGTTCCTTTTTCTGTTAATTCAAATTTGGTTTCTGTAATCAAAGTCAACCCAACAACTATAGATCTGTACAGGCAATTTCTGATCATAACTGTTACACACTCATAACTCTGTTGTCATACGTTCTTGTTAATTCTACGGTTAATTACATTCAATTCTGGCTGCATTAAATCTGATTACTCCAACCAATTCAAAATACACTTCTGATTACGCTTTATTGGACATTCAATTTTAACATCACTCTGGTTATTAGTCTTGATTGTGCTTTGAAAATTACACTATAACTTGCTATTCGTTGAGTATATTACCCTACATACCACCATTTTCACCTTGAATGTTGAGTGTTGTTTGACAAATATTCGTAGCATTTTAGCAAGTATAACAAATCGAGACAGGTTGCTATTGATATTTTCTACGGAAGGTTAACAGTAGAGGGTATATATTATACAAAAATCGACTAGTGAAAAGACTTGAGTAGTGACTAGTAACTTTTATCCAATATATTAATCATACACATTATACTGTTTTATTCAATGGCCCACTTAGTGGGCCATGATAACTAATCAGAATATCATTCATCTATTGTACATTGGGCTCAGTCCAACCGCATGGGCGAGCGAGATCTGTCTCTCATGCGATCAGCAAAAAGATCCTCCTCTTCGTCCTTGCCCTTGAGCTTATAAGCAAAGAGATCCTCTTCGTCGTCGGGGGAGGTTTCACGGTTGCGTCTATTTCTTCTACCTCTTCCACCTCTCGACCTCTCGGACCTTTCGGGTCCAAACCTCTCAGATTTCGACGACCGCTCAGTCCTTTCGGGTCTTTCACGGTCGTATCTCTTTGGTTCACCATGTAACAAGTAATATCTCGAGTACGCCTTTGCGTTTTTCACCTTTTTATCCGACTCAAATGCTTGTCTTGCGTATAAGACTATGGAAGATTCGTCTTCGTCCATATTGGTGGAATTCTCAGCCTCTTCGTTGCCCAAGCCCAAACGGGTCGACAAGTCCTGGTGCTTGCGAAAAGCCAAAATAGGAGTATATGGTTTGGCTGGGCGCTTAATATGACTGTTTTCAATGTTAAGGCCTTCTTCGGGAGTTTCGGCTACAATCAGCCCGAGTGTTTTGAGCGAGTCTTCAACAGATTCAAACACGACGTTGACCGAAGTGTCGTTTATCCACTGGATTCTAAACTTGATCTGGTCGTCAATTGGATATGGAGTATAGGTGATACGGCTCTCGCCATCCACCTCCTCGGTCCCAACTTCAAAATTTTGGTAGTAGTCCACAAATGCTTTTATGTCTTCGGTCGACAAGGTGTCTACACCTTCAATATGGAGGGCTTCGGGTCTGGTTGTTTCCGTGAGTCCGTCAACCTCGACGTTTTTGGAAAGCTCCTGGATCTTGGCGTCTCTCTCTTTCTCTACTTCCAACGTATGCGTCATTAGGCCCCCGTAGGGTGCTACTACCGGCTCAGACATCTTCCATCTATCTAATCAAATCTGTTCAGCGGAGATTCTTGACTATAGTGGCACGTGATCCGGGTGGGCCACGGCTGTGCAACCACCAGCCACCAGTAAAAGAGACCAGCGGAGCACGGCAAGCACCACATTCAGAGCTCACATCTAACACTTGCTCCGGAATGACTGCACCAAACACCTCTATTCCACTTACTCTCACTAATCTTACCGCCATTTTCATAAATACTACTCACTCTCACACATCACTACCTAACTCTCACTACCGTACCGCACTTATTTCCCATACTCTCGCTACCGCACCGCCTACATTTCCAATACCTCACTAATTTTTACCACTATTTTCCAATACCCTCACTAACAATACCCTACTCGCGCCAAGTTCCACCACCATATCTCAGGTTCATGGACTGGTATTGCAGCTATTTTGCAAATATCATACAAAATCAATTAATGTCGACATCTAATGCACTTGATACACTCTCTAATTTCCCATTTGACTAGTAATGATGATTGTGGGTGTAATCACTAGCCAGTGGATGCACCTGCGTTTTGATAGATTCCAGCCATTCTCGTTCTACTTCTCCGAGCACCCTGCCCTCATCTTCGCACCTTTTCTCTTCTCCTCTTTTCTCGTCGCACCTTTTCTCGATACTACACTTCAAGTTTGTTCATTACGTGTATTGCTATACCTTATGTTGTTACTTCGGTAGTCTTTCCATTCGCTATTTCGCCCTCGCGAATAAACAACACGTTGTTGCACCGAATAAATATCTCCCCTATGGACTCCTCTTTGCCCCCTTCTATCTCAACAGTTTCTTCCAACTGAAGATTCATGTAGTTGTCTACCGACACTAGGGTACCCTTGTACTCTGTTCGGTTCCACTTCAACCGCACCACCACCGGCTTATTTATGAGCGTCTTAAGAAACGGCTTGGGATTGATAGGTTGGAACTGCTCGTTAGTATTGTCTCTCCCTCTATGCCCTCCATACTTACTGACATCTGGTTCTTTGCTTGTCTCCATCGCGCAGCATACCCAAACCTACTTGTGGGTGCGTGGTCACGTGGCCGACCGCATCAACAATATCCCACTAGACGTGTTATTTAGACTGCGCTACACTGCGTTATCTTTGGCTGGTTGTCATGAGCAAGTTGGTACAGGTGTTTGTGATTGGGGCTGCATTCCGGTTTCTTCTCCCACTTTGGGTGCCTGGAATCCTCGATGTGTTGTCGTCCAGTGTCGTCACGTCCACACCTATAGACTCGTTCAGAGCCCTTCAAGAGGGGTTCTACTACCTTGAGCACAACATGCCGCTCTACGATGGTGGCGTGGTACATCATCCGCCACTTTTGGTGGTAACCTTGCTGCTAATCCACTCGCTAGGCGATATATCTACGGTTATCTTCCATGCTCTCTGGACCGCCATGGACTTGTATATTGCCTATAGAATCATCGGGCTCAACAGGTGGTATAACGAGCGCAGCGGTAAGCGCCTAGGCCGACAAATCGCTGGCTTCAACGACGATTTAATTGCCAGTTTCTACCTATTTAACCCGCTCTTGGTCCTCACCAATATCCTGCATTCATCACTAGTATTTTCATTATTATGCTTTGTGGAGTCGTTGCATCAACTTGTGGTGGCGAAAAATGGCTTGAAATCCGCAGTGGCCTTGAGTGCTACTAGTTATTTGTACTTGCACCTGGTATTCTTGGTAGTGCCCATGACCGCATTATCTTTGGCTGTATCAGACAAACCGGTAGTGGGAGGAGCATTGGAGTATCTTGGTACGTACTTGGGTGCAGAAGTAGCATTATTTGTGGCGTCCTACACTTCAATTCTGTCATGGCTGTTCATAAATCTGTGCTACGGAACAGTGTTGTTCTTCGATAAAATCACTCCCAACTTGGGCTTGTGGTGGTACATTTTCACCGAGATGTTTGAGTTCTTTACTCCATTTTATATTGGCTTGTTCAATTTGTACTCATTTATCTTTGTTCTACCCATTGCCTTGAGGTTGTACGAGCCCAAGAATTCGTACCTCGGCGACTCATTTTTGGCAGTGGTGCTCACGTATTTCTGGATCTCCTTCACCAAATCATATCCCACCATTGGTGATTTGGCGTTTGGGCTTTCGCTTTTGCCTATTTTCAGCTCCACCATCTTTCCATACTGTAAATATGCATATGTCACCGGCTTGGGGTTGTTGGTATCATTGCTTCTATCCCCAATCTTCTACTACTGCTGGATCGTATTGGGCAACGGAAACTCCAACTTCTTCTACAGTATCAGTTTGTCTTGGGGAGGAGTTCACATTGCCATTTTGATGGACTTGATTTGGGGCAAGTTGACCTCCGATTATGTAGAGGAAAACAAGGTGCCGGAAGAGAAAAAGAGCAAACTCAGACTTACCCAGGTATAAAATTAGAGATACAAAAGAATTGAACTTCTCATAAATAAATCTCTCGTTGTACAACTTACTCATTATTGACATTCCAGTTTTATGATCTTCCCGGATTAACTTCAGAAGTATACTCTAGGCAAATCAATGATGCACGTTTAACTTGACGACTAATATTATTCTGAAGGAATTAACAAAGGCATATTGCAACTCTGAAGCTAGTAGTTATAATTTGAAGGTAATCCCACCCATAGCTGGATGGGTGAAAGAGCTCGGTGTTGGGCTTATCGGACACTACTAAAGCTAACAGGTTTTGGTATTTGTAGTTAATACTCTTTTTAATCTGCATACTCAGGACAACTATTATACGCAATTAAGACAATGATAATTAATTCACCATTAGCTTACTGTTAGTGAAGATTTTAGAGTTAAACACAGATACAAAGTGGATCCCGAAACAAGGTCATCGTGTATATCAGAATATGGAGCAGCAGTATGGTGTGGATAGTCTTCTACTGTGCAAACATGATACCGACAATTGAAAAACCTCAGGGTAAACCCTTCCCGTTCATCTCCACTTACTCTCGAGTTCAGATGGTGTTATGATTCGATCACGTGACCCGCGCACCGCTTTCTACCAATCACACACGCAGAATTTTAAGTCGTAAGTATAACGAAAAATTTCAAGACCAGTCCCACATAGGTACCAATCGAAGCTAACACCATCAATTATATTATGTTACGTTCCACGCGTTCTTTGAGTACCGTCAAGTTGGCAGCCCGTGACGCTCCAGGCAACTTATCCACGTTATCGGTAGTAGTAAACGGCGCCGGATCCAGAAACGGCAAGTCAGGAGTGGCTCACTTGTTGAGCAAGTTCAACTTCTTAAACACCACCTCCAAATCGGCCTTGAGATTCACCCGTGAAAGTGAATTGTTGGGTGGTGTGTTTTCCTCGACTGTCGGCAGAGACGCCACTGTTTTAAAGACCTCTTTCTTGAAGCAAGACTTGCCATACTACGTCGAAGCCTTGGGCAATGTTTTGGCCAACACATCTTTCCGTCCTCACGAGTTCACCGAGGTTGTGTTACCATCCGCCAAGGCTGAATTCGAAGCTGCCACTTCGTCCAATGCCTTCACTGGTTTAGAAGCCTTGCACGAAGTCAGTTTCAGAAGAGGGTTGGGCCAGCCATTATACTACGACGGAACTGCTCCAGTCACCGTTGAAGACATCAAATCGTTAGCTTCCCAAGCCTACACCTCGTCCAACGTCTCTATCTACGGTTCGGGCGTCAACGCCGAAGACTTGGCCAAGTTTGTAGGCGAATCTGCCTTCTCTGCATTGCCAGCCGGTTCTGCTTCTTCTCCATCTGCCGAATTGTTCAAGGGCAAGGAAGCACGTATCAGAGCCAAGGGTGAGTCTGCTGCTTTGATTGGTGTTCCTGTCAAGCCTGCTGACTTTGGCAAATACGAAGCCTTGTCTGCTGCCGTTGGCAACGCCTCGTTGCCAGGCGCAGCCACTCCATTGGCCAAGATCCCTGGTGCTTCTTCATTCTTATACAAATACCAAGATGCTGGTTTGTTTGTTGTTTCCGTCACCGGTGCTGCCTCGGACGTTGCCCAGGGAATCAAGGCTGCCAAGCAAGCGCTCGCGGTTTCCAAGTCGGAATTGTCCGAAGCTGTCAAGGCCGCCGAATTGTCTGTGGCCTTGCAATCCACCTTTGAAAACCCACTCTCAATCAAAATCGAAGCTGGCGATGCATCTGTATCCGACTTTAACTACGTTGCTATCGGAGACGTGGATGTGTTACCATACGCCAACGAATTATAATCGCATATAGTACGAATAAACTAGAACTAAATTAAAAGTACAGAGTATAAGTATAGTGTACTTTAGATGGTAGATCTAAGTAGAAGTGGGGAATAAACATGGTGGGTGTGAAATCACTAGGCGGATTGGTCGTGCGCAGACCGCTGGCTCGATGATCGATTTTTCACCGAGATGGGTGTCCATCAGCACTACACCACCACATCACACCATGTCTGACATAGAAGACAACGCATTCAACGAAGGAGCAGAACACTTCGACGACTTCGACCAGCCTGAACATTTTTCCGACGAGGAGTTCCAGGAACCAGAACCAGCCACCAACGGCGAGGTCAAAACCGAAGATGGAAAGACAGTGGTGAATGGTGGATTCGGGCCCGAAGACGCAGCTGTTGCCGCGGCCCCTCGAACCAAGACCACCAAGGAATTGGCCATACCCAAGGAGCAACGTAATACCACTCCATACATGACCAAATACGAGCGTGCCCGTGTGTTGGGGACCCGAGCATTGCAGATTTCGCTCAATGCCCCAGTGTTGGTGGACATCGAGGGAGAAACCGACCCATTGCAAATAGCCATGAAGGAGTTGGCGCAGAGAAAAATCCCCTTGGTGGTTAGAAGGTACTTGCCAGATGGATCGTTTGAGGACTGGGGCTGTGACGAGTTGATTGTCGACAACTAATAATAAATACATCAACACCAACAACCAGCAAACCTCTGTGTTGGCCATAATCACCAAGTATATGTCGACATCAATACTGTTATATTAGTTCGTGGGACTGTTTGTTAAGTATCTGTACATTAATCTATATAAGCATCGAGCCATTTGGAGGCCAATAGTAGACGTCTGCCGTCAGTCTGTTCGTTGACAAAGCCGTCGACTATGCGGTCAAATGTAGCACGCAGAAGCCGGTGGTCGCCCGAGCCGATCTCGCCTAACTGCACCGAACAACACGCCTCCTTGAGTTTTTCGACGTCGATGATCAAGTCCTCCGAGTACTTGCGGGGATCGGCCGGCTCCGCAAACACCTTGAGGGCGTTGTAGATGGTCATTCTGTCGTCGAACCGCAGAAACTCCTTGGCCATGATGTTCAGAAACTGGGTGAAGTTGACCAGGCCGTGGCCGTCGCTCAACATCGCCGTCAACTGTTTGTCGGAGGGCACCGCCATCCCCAACTGGGTGTAGAGGTTGACCAAGTCCTGCTTGGTGATGGTGGAGTCGCGCGACTCGCCGTCGATCAACGTGAACGCATTGCGGAGCTGTGCCTTCTGGTTGTTGGAGAGTGTATTGAGTGCCAGCATAATATCAATCAACAAATAAATCTCAATAAAATCAAATCAACAAATAATCTATCAACTAAAATACAAATTCCATTAGATAATCAATCCCGCGCCCGCCCCGGCCGCCCACCTCGCACTCGCACTCCACCTTTCTTCTCGTGCTTCTTTCTACTCGCACTCGCACTGTTGATCCTCCGTTCGTTTTCTGGTCTCGCTCACGTCTTCACTGTCGCGCTCACTGTATATTTGTGTTTTGTCTAGTCGTTTGTTGTTTGTTGTGTCTGCTTACTCATTATGGACCTCTACAATCAGCCGGTGGTCATAGACAATGGCTCGGGAAACATCAAGGCCGGGTTTGCTGGTGAAGATAAACCCAAAGCATACTCGCTGGCAGTGGTGGGCAGGCCCAAGTACCACAAGGTGATGGCGGGATCGCTCCTTTCTTCGCACCGATCCGCCGATACAAACACCGAGGCCGCCAAACCGTCCAAGTACCAAGAAGACTCGTTTGTGGGGTCGTTGGCGCAGGCCAATCGTGGCATACTCAAGCTTCTGTACCCCATTGAACACGGCGTTGTCAGAAACTGGAACGATATGGAACAGTTGTGGTACCACACATACACCCAAGAACTACGGACCAATGCCGAAGAGCACCCGCTTCTCATCACAGAAGCACCCTTGAACCCAAGAACTAACAGAGACAAAATGTGCCAGGTGTTGTTCGAACTGTTCAACGTGCCGTGTCTCTATGTGTCGATCCAAGCCGTTCTATCGCTCTATTCTTCGGGCAGAACAACAGGAGTGGTTGTAGATAGTGGCGATGGCGTCAGCCACATAGTACCTGTGTTCGAAGGCTTTTCTTTGCCTGCTTCCATCAAAAGAATGGACATGGCCGGCCGTGACATCACCCACCAATTGGCGGCCAACTTGAGGATCATGAACGGAATATCGCTTCGAAGCAGCTCGGAACTTGAAATAGCTCGTTTGGTCAAGGAATCGGCGTGCTTTATCTCCAAAGACCCCGTTCGTGACGAAAAGCTCTACGCAAACTATTACAATGATCACGACTTGTACCTGACCTTTAAGCTTCCCGACGGCCATGAAATCAAACTAGGCAGCGAGAGGTTTCGGTCCCCCGAAATCTTGTTCAACCCGTTACTTGTGGGCGACGAGTCGCCGGGTCTTCATGAACTAACCAGCATAGCCATCGCCAAAACTGACTTGGATTTGCGGCCCATCTTGTACCAAAACATCATTCTCTCCGGAGGAAACACTCTCCTTCGGAACTTTGGTGATAGGATGCTTAGCGAGTTGAAAAACCAGCAGTCGATGAACGACACTGCCAGCGTATGGTCGAAAAATGACGCCTACAACACAAAGATGAAGATCAAACTCTTTGCCCCGCCCGAGAGAAGGTATTCTACGTGGATCGGGGGGTCTATTTTGGCCGGGTTGAGCACTTTCAAGAAGATGTGGGTCACCAGTGCTGAGTATAACGAAGATCCCGAAATAGTGCACCGAAAGTTCATGTAAAGCCTAATAGACTTTTTAACCAACCTCTACAGCTCAAACCCTACAGCCAAACCACTAACAAGTATTAACTGGACTCACCAGTGTCCAGGGGCACCAATGGCTTTCGGTAATTTCTACTCATCTGTTTCTACTTGGTCTTCCTAGTTACTTTCTATTCGGTTTTTGTCTGTTGGCTTAGATACAGTAGTAACGGTCGCCAAAATCACCTAGACCAGGAACTATATACTTGTCTTCGTCCAACTTCTCGTCAATTCCCCCAGTAATGATCTTCACCTGAGGGTACTTGTCGTGAAAAGCCTTGATTCCCTCTGGAGCTGCCAACAAGTTCAAGAAGAAAATTCTGTCCATTTGCACGCCTCTCGACAACAACACCTCTACAGCCATCATGGCACTACCACCAGTAGCCAACATAGGATCCAACAAAAACACATAGCGCTCGCTGATATCTTCAGGCAACTTTTCGTAGAAGAGCTTGGGCAACGCCGTCTCCTCGTCTCTCTGAATCAAAATCTTTCCGATTCTCACAGACCTACAACAGTCTCTCAATCCCATTTCCATAGACTCACCTGCTCTCACAATAGACACTCCGCAGATCTTGCCCAAGAACTTGGCCCCTTGGTACTTGTGGCCCCCATGACAGCTGACTTGGGTGGTTTCGACCGGCAACTGGTTCAAGCCTTCTTCGACCAACAACCGGATGATTCTGTCCGAGTAAAAGACAAAGTCGCCTCTTTTGGTGGTCTGGTCGCGGATAATCGAGTACAACCCAATGAGCTGGTTGGTTTGCTTGAGTGTGATGACGTTGTCGGACATGCTGAAGAAGAAAACGAAAAAGTTGATGCGCGAATTTGAGAAATAATTGCGAGAGAATAAGTGAGAATAATGGAGAATGATCGATAGAGAATGTGATAAAGAGAACGAGTGATACAGAATGCGACGACCGATACCGTCTAGCCAGTAAAAGTTTAGCGAGGTCGGCGGTATCATCTCCTCTCTAACCACACACCTTGTCGATTGGTATGCATTATGGTACCTCGCTTGCCTATCTCACGCTTCGATCGTTATCTTTTTTGCCCTTAATATCACCTTTAATTTGTTATTGCTCTTGCAGCTTAGTCTTATCTGTCCTTTACTACTTTTTCATGCCTACTTTATTATTGTTCCTATAGTTACTACTTTTCTTGCTAATCTTACATTGCTTGTAGTTTATTTTTATACATCTATAATACACTACTCTTGGGGAGGCGCAAACGGATTGTCTATGACTTCACTGCCATTGACGGGCGAAATCGTCAACAACGATGTGCATCTCACAACAACCAACCCCAAATCCCTGGTTTCTCCTGTCAAAACACTGTCGTCCTCGGGGTCTACATGTTAGTATCAATCATTCACGGTGTTCTCTAGTACGTACCTCTTAAGTCTTCCTTTACGTTTTCCAAGACCAAGTTCATCAATTGATCGAACCCTTTCAACACTCCTTCGATTTGTCTCCCGCCAATAAAATTCACTCTGATCAACTCATCCTTGTACTTGTTGAGGTCCAAGATCGCATCTCTCTTGGGTCCTTCTTGCTTGGTGCTATTATTGTTGTGCCTTCTGCGGTTATTGTGTTGGTTTCTCTACACCGTTAGTACTCAGCTTATCATTTTTATCCTTCTCACTTACCTCACTCATCTTGTCGTTACCAGTCGTTGTCTGTCGTTCAAGTTTGCAGTTCATTTTTATGTTCGCGGGCGTGCGAAGTGGGTGAAAAATTAGAAACTGGAGGCTACGCTATCTGACTACAGTGGGTACTTTGAGTGGGTACCTAGTTGTGTACTTACATTGCTACTTACATTTTGTGCTATATACATGCTAGAACTCGCCTCTCAACCAGAGCTGGGTTCTTCTCTTCATCTCTGATCTTCTCTCCAACTGTCTCGCATTAAGTCCTGCTTCTGGGTCTACCTTGTGTTCACCCTTCAATATACCCGTAAAAACATTGACTTTCTTGCGGTCGACTCCAAATTCCTCACTCAATTTGCTTATGGTCCATTTTGCAGGATCTTGGTTTCTTAACTCTATGATCTTTTGTACTACTTCTGGGGTTACTTCATAGCTTCTATTACTTTGCGCTTCGTAACGATTGATTATCGGGTAGTTTTCCAATTGTTCTTTGGTTATTTGGTTGTGCGATGCAAGACTTCTTCTGGGATCTTTCTCTGGTAAAAATGCTTTGGCGGTTTTTATCGATGGTTTGGTAATGGCTGCTGGTGGGTTGTGGACCAATCCTTGGGTCTTCTTGGGCTTGATATTGAACGCAGATCTGGCGGGGTTGTATAAATTGATAGGCACCGGCTCGTATGCTATGCCGCTGCTCTTGCTCGACACATATCTTAAGGTGGTCTTCCACATATTGCCGTTCTATAACCTTCTGCCTCTGTTACGAAAACTTTTCATTTTTTGGCACACGAATGATCGAGGCAATCACGTGACATTCGATATGGCGGTTGGTAAATCGCAGCTCCTCGTATGGCTCCTTCTTAATGACAGCTCTATTCGGTAGCATGCACTAGGTGGAGCACCTGGCTCTCTGGAACACCAAGCTTAACTGACAAGAAATCGTACAAATAATACGAACAAAGCAAGTTGTGAAAGACTCAGGATCCAGCGAATTATGTTGTAGTTAAGCCTAGTACTGCTCTGGAGAACGACGTCACATCTCTAATCGCATAAACATATCAATAGGAGTGTTTCGAATTTGGTTGATTTTGCAGTATCGCTCAACTCAACCTCTCGGATTTTAGGCAAAGGTATACGAAAATCAGTTCTGAATGCGACATGGGCGCTGAGAGGATTTGCGAGGGTTACATTGCAACTGACGCTACGTACTCTATTGGGGCACCTCAGATGTGTGGCACCAACTAGAGTTTATCTAGTTTCACAGTCCACGTTGCGACACGGCGCTTTTACGAAAGAGATACGGCGAACCGTTCCTACGAAACTTGATTATATTCTGTTCACGACGTACATGCATCTATTAGACCATCAAAAGTTAACCTATAATATCCGAAACGAACGCTAAACTAATCATATTTCTGCTTATACTTTGAAGAAAATTGGCGTTGAATATATTATTTGCGAACAAAGTTCCGCTTTATAGTTTATGCACTATTTAAGGCTCTTTAAAATATCATAAAGAAAGTGAAATTTGTGCTTCACCGTTTTATTGATGCAACAATATTTTATATTTGTTGTGAAGGCGATAGCCTATGGTTAACAACAGAGACGGTGCGGCCAAACCTCCATTTTGACTATCTCACTTTAGCAGGTATATTTGCAAATCGCATATCTTTAATTACAAAGTCCGATATAGTGTAACGGCTAGCACGGTTCGCTTTCACCGAGCAGACCCGGGTTCGACTCCCGGTATCGGAATATTTTTTGAAGGTTGCCTATTTTTTCCTTCGTCTACGATCATATATGGTGATTCGGGTCAGTTTGAGGATCTGGCCTGAAAAGGAGTATACAGTAATAGTTAATTAACTTCTTCGATTCTTGACTGAAACAGAACTACAATCTAGCCAGACTAACCCAGTGCTTCGATTCTGGAGTGAAACGAAGCATGGTCTACCGGATGTATAGAGCTGACGACGGCACGTCTCGTAAAATTAATCCACCAAGAAACATATGCAATCAGATCAGCGATAACTCCACCTCCTATAATTATAATTGGAAATATCCGGCGATTCAATTTTTTTCAGCACCGCTGATTATGTCATCATGCAGCGAGTTTATCCAAACCATAGCTATGAGCATTGCGCCTGAACCTGAAACGGTGCCTCATAAACCATAGTGCCTTGCTGATAATAGTTCAACCCATCGCCGTGCGCAATTCGTCAAAAAGATCTTATTGTAATTAGAAAATAATTTTCCGTTAAATTGTTCTGATTGACAGTCGCGTGGCAGAATAGGGATGTAAAAAAATAGTGTCCTAATGGCGATGTACTACAGATCAATACTGAAATGCCACACTGCTTATTTATGAAACTTTATCACATTCCAATGAACTAGCAACCACGGTCGAGAACAGACTTGGTATCCGTCCCCTCATACACTCAGAATGCTTGAGATGCGGTCTAGTGCAGAAAACACTAATTGTAAGCCCTTAGCCGGTTCGGATTCAACCAGAGCAGTTTTTTTTTATCTAAAGGTTGAGGCACAAAGAGATATCTTCGGCACGGATTTTTTGGGTTAGGTTTTTTTTCTCTCTCGTAATGATAGCTATTGAGCGAGCTTTAATAGTCGAATGATGCGGCCATTGGACACAATCCACCTGCTACAGGTTCTAATATTCGTCTATGTATAGTAGTTGGGGTGCATTACATGTGAAGCAAATGAACAAATAATCAGAGCTTGACTACCTAGCCCGTGGCAACTAAATGCAAGTCTACGTTAAAGGCTGCCCAAATTACGTTGAAGTGCGCTTCAATTTCCTCGAACTCCTAAAATCGGCGAATTGCCCTGTTCCGGTGCGCGATGGTTATCGTTCAGGTACTGCAAAAGGGCCCAATTATGATACAAAAGGAAGTGTGTAGTTAAACCTGCATTACGTGTACTTTAAACCATGCAGCGTTGTTATTGTTCTTAGACGATCAACAATATTCCAGTTACTGAACAGTAGGCATGGTCGTTGTTAATTGGACAGACTGGCAGTTATGCGGGCTCTGGTCGACATTCGAGGGGCATTTTTTTATTCGATCGAATTTCTATTTGAAATTTTTCAGGCCAATTGTCAAGTATGTCATCACCCTATGGCACTACCGACGCAGTTTGTGGCACGTAGTTGCGGTGCAATAGAACCGTTTGATTAAAGCTTTTTAGCGATATATAACATTTAGTAATTCCTGGCAAGACCAGAAATATTCAGCTGCAATTTACGACCTAAAGTACCAAAGTACACGTGAGCTCTTCTATATCTCAAGTTGCCATACTTCTTGATATTGAACCAGAACTGAACATGGCCGCGTTTTTACTTATTCTGAGTGATTCTCAAGTCAAGAGAATCGAGAGAGAGAAAAAAGTCAAGGTTAGAGTGAAGAAACCAAAAAGGTCCACCGACTCGAAATCAGTAAAATCGTCGTCCTCCAATGACTCTGGCCAAAGATCGTCCAAGCTTAAGACCGCCTCTACCACCTCTTCACTATCGTCCAAAAATAGTGAAAATTCCAAGACCAGACCCACTACTCCCAACAACGAAGAAACTTATATACCATTGCGTGAGCGCAAAAAGAAAGTATTTGATCTTAATACCGACAGTTATGTTCTTAAACCAATTCCATTGCTGCCGCTTGTCCAAAAAATCAGTGAGTATGAAAGAGAATTCGAAGAATTGGCAAGCAATTGCAAATATCATAAACTGAACGAATTCATGAACAAATATAGAAAGGAATCAGGCGAGCTATTGTTCAGCATACGAAACCTAAACATCTTGAGATATTCATACTTCCAAGAGTTCACAAGTGACTATCACCTCATCCAACTAAAATCCAGTCAGTATAAAAAAAACGGGGTTCACAAGCTCAAGTACATACGAAAAATAGAGAAGATAACCCAGGCAGCTAAGCAAATCAACGGGTTCCCGTCCATGCTCGGAGTGTCTCAGGGAGACATCTCTGAGATAAAAACCGATTCTGACAATGACGAAGAAAGTGATGACGAAATAGATACGCTTTATAGGCTCAACAAGTTTAGTTTGACGGATTCCGAGAAAGTTAACAGACGGCTGTCGTATCTAAAGACCAACGTGAGACAGCTCATCAAGTCAACCCAACTATGGAACAATGTATATCAGGATATAAAATTCCAGTCAATCGAAATGCAATCCGGAATCAACTACTTTGAAAAGTTGCCATCGATTAATCAAACCAAAAACTTTTACGGTGAACTAATTGACTACTTAATGTATAGTTTGTTCACTTTATCGGGAGATCCTACCAACTTGAGTTCTATCGTTGATGTACAAACCATACAAAATTATAACTTTTTTTACTTCAAAGATTTCAGTTATGAGTACATCAACTTGATGAGGAGAGTGCATTTCAAGATGTACAACCACCAATCGGCGATCAACGAATCGTTTAATAGTCCGGTTAGTGGTAAGTTTGGAGCGTTTGAGGGAAAATTTAATTCGCAGCCATTTTCCGACGCATCGCGCGAAACTAACCGCGCTGATTGGGAGACACATACAGCATTGGTCAATAAAATAATTGATTCGATAATAGACAACTTGAAAAGCCTCACAAGCATCAGTCAATCGGATTCGAGGATGAACAACTTTAACGATTTGTTTGATTTGTGGCGGAACTTGCTTAAGTTCATCATGATCGAACTTATCATCAACGGCAAGAGTGTGGTTGAGGAAAACCCAAAACTAACCCTTGTGATGCCCCCTGCAAGAGAGAAAGAGGTGATGCATTCTGCTCCAGCAAGTCCAAGAGGGGATAGACCCCTGACTTCTGGCGGCTCGCGTGGCGAAAGAATCCATCAAGTACTAATGAGTAATTCTTCGCGAGCATCTTCCACAAAATCTCCAATAGTGGATAACAGTGGCTACGACGAGAGCTTTGAGGAAGACGACGAGAACAGTATTCTCAAATACTACGAAAGCATTGGAGTCAAGTCCAAGGCTACCAAGATATCGCGGAACGAAAGCATCAGCTCCAAGAGCACGTACCAATCGAACATGTCTGGACATAGATTTGATTCAATGTCCTCCAGTGTGAGTTCAACTGGATTGTCACACAAAACCCAAAACAGCGAACTGCACACTTTCTTAGCTGGTCGTCACTTGGGAGGGTTGCATGAAGAGGTCGATTACGGTGACGTCCAAACTACAAGATTAGCCCCTCCTTCTCATATCGGCTACAACATAGACAGCCCCCTGCTCCAGCACATTAGTTTGGTTTCCCCCAAACATCCTAGCTTCGCCCAGTTTTCACCTCCAAGTCCTCCATATACCGGTGGCAGTAGTCCAGCCAGTATCAGCGACGTCCCTAGCTCTCCTTCTGACAAAAAACCAAAGAGGCTGCTTTTCACCAAATTCAAGAAATCCGAGAAGTAAAAATGAGCTTGGCTACTCTCGCGTCGCAGTGCACAACTTTGGATAGCAAGCATTTTTCAAAATATTTTGAGCAATTTGGGGTGCCGCGTTTACAAAACAGTTTTTTTTTCAATTCAACGGTGTGTTTGTGGTTCCAATCCAAACCGGTTGAATATCAATTTCAATTCCAATTTATAGATTCACTTCTTCAATCCAAGTAAAAGTCTTTGCACTGCAAATCGTTTCTCATGTAGCGGAACAAAGGGTGTAACCGTTTATTATAAACCCGAAAAATTTGTGCATTGCAGGAGGACATTGTGCATGCATTTGAGTGCGTGGGATAATTATTTTATAGGGGAAAAAGACTAGTGGTACTCAAGCGGCACCTTGTTGATTAGCGAAAGGATAAAGTTTTTTAATGCAATATAGCCAGGCCGAATCAATTCAGATCGAGAACCCATAGAGCAGCCAATCTACCTTCTGGCTGCGATGCTCTTATCCTCTCAGGTGAGCAAATCTTGCTGAAATGCTCAGGTGCATGTCCCAATCTATGCAATGTAACCAGACATTTTATTGGTAGTTGGACGACTGACGAATGTAATTTATCTGAGTCTCTATCGGGAACATTCATAACATTTCTAATTATACAAAAAAAATTTGCTCGGACATTCCAGGGGAAGGGGGGACGGAGTGTGGCGAAGAAAAAAGTGAATAAAGCCTTGCATATACTGATAAGTGACCTGTTACCCCAGTGAAACCACAAGATGAAATTTGGAGAAAGTATCAGACAGATGAGAAGCGATCCCAATATAATTGTCCGCCAAATAAGAATCTTTCTCAACACCTAACAATCTGTTCCGAATCGTATTTCGAGGCTTTGTTAGCATGTCCCAATCAGTCACTCTAGCCTCCAATAGTGTGATTTTTTCTTCTCGAAGTTTTGAGCCTCTAATCTTAATCACCAGTAACGTCATACTTTACAGGACCTATATACACTCCGTGAGCCTGTGTTTTTCTTTCTATTTTTGTTTTAGTAAATGCGGATAATTGATGAGCAACGACAAGCTATTAAATGTGGTATATATCCAGCGAGTTTTTCTGAAACCAAGTATATTAATCTTATCTTGAAACACAGCACACACTCGCTCACAATGGTACCTTTACCTACATCTGATGCGGCCTTATTAGGCGAGCATGCCTTCTACGACACTGGCAACTTGAAGCACGTGATACCATTCATGAAGTTCCAGAGCTACGACTTGGTTCTCAAAAGATACAACCACGGTTACACACACTCCACTGGCGAACTAAGCATACCATCGGTGTTATTGATGGCATCGGGCGCCTTCTTGTTATTTGCCATTAGTGTCTATATCAGTAAATGGAGGCCCCTTCGTAATCATCAAAAACAGGAGCACATAGTATAGGAGAAAATTTCTTGTCCTATTACAGATTGGTGGCTGCACACGACCGCCTCGATGCTACTAAACAAAGATGACATGACGCATCAATCTTGCAGCCATACCAAACAAAGTCACTGTCTATTTCCACATAATACCTCAGCCCTACTGAGGGCCCATTACTTGCATATTTTCGTTCTTCACGCTTCGCCACGTTTTGCTGTTAATTTTATTTCTATTTGCATACCTTTTTTCGTCCGTTCAGGTGACCCTTAATGGTGCCAGGTTGATCTCGATTTGCGGTTGAGAATCAACATTGTACCGTCGCATAGCTATTTTGTATACTAGCATTTCTATTTCATTAATTAATATACTAACTAACCTTATTCACATCTCCCAATTTGCTCAACTCAATCTCCCAAATAACCCATTCAAACCATAATATGGTTGGGAACATCGTGAAGAAATGCCAAATACTATGAGCATCAATAAGCCGGAAAATAGGCTCAAAATCCATCAACTCAAACAGCATTCCCAATACCAACCAAAAGTTAAAAAATATAGGTAATAGAGGAATTAGCTTGGCTCTGGACAATGAAAGCATATTTAGTCTAGAAAGAATCTTTGTCTCGAATGGCAACAACTGAATTGAATTGTTATAGTAGATGTAATTTTCTTTGTATTTGCGGTAAGTGTTGACAGCGTGAGCATTCCACAACACTATGGCTGCCACGCCAAATACCGAATTCACAAACGTATTGTAGCCATAATCCCAGCTTATTTTGAGCCGCACGCAGTGTGACACATACACCACGATCATGAGAGCCTGCCAAATTCTCAATTTGCGGGGGTTCTTGAAAAGCTCGAAGTACCGAACGGCAATGCAATGGAAATTGGATAGAACAAGGGCAAATGCCCCGTAGTAATCCAAAGTTTCCGAGACCGCATTATCTCGCGTGTGGAATAACGTACTAAAGGTCCACGCAAAGAGCGACACTATAACGAATTTAATAAATTGTCTGTATAGCACATGGTACGTGTCGTTGGGATCCTTACGGTTCTTGTTGTATTGCTGCACAAGCTTCGGTAAACTGACAAAGTTGACGTAAAAGTTCCCAATGGAAAATAACACCGAAAATAATTCTTGAGTGAAGAGCACGCGAGTGAAAGGCCACTTGCCAAAAAACTGCACCATTGGCAAATGGTTGGCCTTGCGAAGGTCGGTGATGATTTGTTGGCATTTATAGTTGCAATCGTCATGGCAGTTCCAGAATACCCTGAACAAGGGCGATATCAGGTTTTGATGGAAATCTACCGTTGATGTGTCAAACTTAGTCGAAACCGCCTCCGAACTCACCACCTCACGCTTGGAGTTTGGGGCGAGAATCCTTCTGACGATTTGTTCCCCTTCAACACGAATCTGTTCGAACACGTTAACGCAGTTCATGTCCGATAGACAATTCTGCACACATTTTTGGTATTCGGGAAAATATTCCCCCTGCGATGCACCTGCGACCGCGTAAAGACTAGCGAATACTAATACAGGAGCCACCTTCATGACGAGAGTGCTGATGGAGTTACTCGATCATTTGAGTTTATATTTATGCGTAGTCACGTGAGAGAAAGCCCCTACCCCCCGCGTTCGGGTAATAGTACCACGGAGGGTGAAGGTGCTATGGTATAAGGAGACTGTGGACGGCAACCGGCGACTACAGATAACGGGGCGTAACCGGAATCAAATGTGTATAAACGTAGTCTAAAACGGGCAGTGCGCATTGGGCGACTCCTGCGGGGAAACATCCACTTTTGCAGCCAATTATCAAACAATCGCGCAATCGGTACCAAGAGTGACCAAAGGGATACTATTGAGCAGACTGCACATTTCTCTTATTCTTGTGAAAGTGTCTTGCTTGGGTTCTGACGTAGGTCACCATACCGAAACCAATCACCGCAGTCGACGCAACCAATATAACGTTGATCGGAAGGGGATTCATCTTGAAAGTACTGTGGGTCAATCTATCCAAGATGCTTTGACCAAAATTAAAGATACCCGAAAAAGTAATTATGGTTCCATAAACCGTACCAAACGTATCGAAGCCAAATACTTTTGCGCAATAATCGCTCACCACAGTGTAGAACAAAGGTCTGTAAACCACAAACAAGCACACGTTTAATATACCGGTGACGTAGTGGGCGAACAAATTAAGGATTCCAATTGACAACGAGATCGCCAACGTGGAATCGAGCACAAACACAGACGAGCAGGTATCCAAAAAGACACCCACAAAAGGCACAGAGACCAAACCACCAAGAGGCAACGCGATGTCGAAGAAGTGGTTCAATTGCTGGGCTTTTTCGACCGACCCAAGCAAGTAAGTGTACTGACTGCCAATGGTGGCCACAAAGTAGTTCAATCTCAACATCAGGATGGTGGTGAAGAGAGCCATCACGTAGAACCAAGGGGTCTTGAGCTGCGCCTTGGCCGACAAACCGTGAAGCACACCAAACACTCCTCCCGAATGCTCCACGAGGTACTCCTCTCCTTCCTCGTCGTAGTGTTGCCTGATAGCATTGCCGATAGAGTCTCTTCTCTTAGCGACCGGAGCATCAGCTGTAGAATCGGGAGCCAACAAGGGGGTGTTTTCGGTGGTGGTGACCTCAGCGGAAGGAGCTTTGTAACTTTCGCTTGGCATCACAAAAACTTGAGCCAAAGTGATGAAGGTGGGCACCAAGAGGTACAACTGGAAGAACTTGGCGATGGTGAAGGAGCCCAGTAAATTGTAGTACAACGACTTGTAGATCAAAAAGATGGCCAGTGACGCATCGAATGCTCCGGTGATCAAAGCAAGCACTATGCCACTGTTCAGAGGGAAGGCGTTGGACAACTGGAAAGAAGAAATAAACGCAAACGGACCTCCCAATGCCAAACTTGCATATCCCAAGAGGTACGGATCGAGCGGGGTGTGGAGTGAAATGGACTTGGCATATATAAATACGAGGGACCCCAAGTAAATGAATGCCGCGCCGATCAAGCCACACACTTTGGGACCATGGCTATCCAAGACCCGACCAATAATCAACGCCGACGCATTGGTCACCACTGCTGCAATGGTGAAGATCATATTGAGTTTCAAGTCTTGGTTGGTGCACTTGGCCGTGGAGTCCGACTGGATGTGGGCGAATGAGGTCAATGTCTTCATTGCAAACGAGGGAGGGTTTATCGCCATGTCACACGAATCTTCATATACATGTTCAGCGATCAAGATGGGCTTCAATGCCGCAAAGCCAAAGATGATTCCTCCTGACAACAAGCACCAGGTGATGGCACAGGTACATTGCGCCAAGCGGCGTGAGTAAGCAACTTCTGACATGATGAGCAGTAAACAGGCTCTAGACAAAGAATAGGTGTTTCTGGAAAAAAGGGTCTTGCTTTAGCTCGTCGAAGTTATGCAAAGAAGATACACCTTTTGTGACAAGTCCTTATCTACGTTCTGTGTTACATAATACGATGAGATGAAGTAAATTACAACGAAATTATATTAGATATGTACAAAAGTATTAATTCTATTAGTCTATACAGATTTTTTGATGGGGTCGTCGACCGACCCGTACGAGGACTCGAGCTCCGAATGTTCGGTCTCAACCACCACCTTTCTCTCCAACGCAGTAAAGGGTTTTGAGGTGACCCGCGAGTACGCGTATTCAGCACCGATTCTCAATGCGCACGCAGCAAACGTGATCACCAATCCCCCAAAAGGTGCTATGACAAACGCCCCAAATGGGCCCCAGTCTGCACTGTCGTAGATTCCATTCCACACCAACAATAACTTTCCACCCTCTCTTGCGCTGTGGTAGTAGACAGTTCCAAACACAAACACCGCAAGCAAGCCACCCAAACCTCCGCACATCACATCGAATCCTCTGAGGTACCAGAACCACGAGTCGCTCAACCCCAAAAATACCGATGGAATGATCGCAGCCGAAACCAAGTCGGCAATTAAGTAGATTTGTAGAATGTTGTCGGCCACCTTGATGGCCAACACCACTATAGGAATCATGATCAACACGACCAAGCCCCTAGTGTAGAGAATATGCAACTTGTTACGGAACAAATCGTTGGAAATGGTTGATACCATGGCCGACTGCAACGAATCAAACGTGCATGTGGACAACGCAATGCAGAAGATCAACACGAATGCGATGATCCAGTTGGGCATTTTGTCCAACAAAATAAAAAACGCATTGGCGCCGTTTTCGTCCCCCACTGTCAAGTCGCCTGACCACACTGCAAGGAAACCAGTGGTACCAACCAAAGTGCAGATAACGAAGGTGACTACAGTGGCAATAGAACATCCCACGAGCAAATCCTTGTTTGTTTTGCTGGCGAATGTTCTCAACCAAAAGCCGGCCATGAAACAATCATTGGTGACGATGGCGACAGTCAAGATATAGACCAACTGCCACCCTAGTTTGTTGGCCTTGAGAAGACCACTGGGGTCCACCTTGGAAGGATCGATATGAATATACGAGCCCATTCCTGCCGCGCATATAATCACCAATAATAATACGAGCGCGCCCTGGAAATTATCGGTGATAAAACTCACCTTGAATCCCCCGACCGCCGTATAAATGGTGGTGACTACACATTCCACAATCACCGCACCCAACGCACTCATGCCCGTCAAGGTTTCTATGGCTCCTCGTATAGCGGACAACTCTCCGACCATGAACAAAAACATGGTCAAACATGTAAAGAACGATAAGTAGAGCGCGGTGACGGGTCCGTATCGTTGACGGACCCATTCTGTAAAGATGAACCCCTCGGGACACTTTTTACGGATGATTGGTCCCACCAATGCGAATCCGAAAATGGGGATGGATCCCGATATGGTATAGACCAATAGTCCATGTAGCCCTGCCAAGTTTCCGATTTGGGCGTAGGTCGTCAATATACCCACCCCCATCGCTATTTGTTAGTAAGAGCAGAATTCATAAGGACATAGATTGGGAGCACTGAACCAATGTATACTACTTAAGATAAGCATGTCGTACACTAGTATATGACACTTTTGGGGCCAGTGTACCTGTATGCCTTTTGGGGCCAGTGTACCTGTATGCCTTTTGGGCCAGTGAACCTTAATGCCTTTTGTGGTGATCTGGCTTGGTGTTAACAATCCTCACGCAAGTATCAACTTGATCGAGTTCAGACGGTATATTCTCAGTCTAATAACTTCTAAGAAGAAATCAAAGACACCCGTTAGTTAACTGCTTACATATCCAGTCCCACCAATAATACTTACCCGAAGCGATAAAATTAAGTGACAAGGGAATGGCTCGCTGCGTTCCGTTGGACGATAAGAATGAAGTGTTACTGGCGTACCTCCATGCTAGGAAAAGTCCCGTGAACAACAAGAACGCATATGAAAGGTATATAATGGCGTTATAGCCTTGAGATGATAGCTGCCCCATAATTGTTATACAAATTTCAGCAGTCTCGTCTGAGAATAAGCTGTTCTATATAGCTTTTATTACGGAAATAAAATAAATTAAATTTTTTAGACTCCCTGAATATGCGCTTAGAGGTGCTTGTGATTCAAAGTGTCAACACAAAAAAAAAGCACAAAAATAATGCTCCACGGCAGGTTCGAACTGTCGACCTTCAGATGACACAGCAAACGCTATGAGACTGACGCTCTGCCAACTGAGCTAGTGAAGCATTTGAATTGGGGAGAAGTGCTCCACGGCAGGTTCGAACTGTCGACCTTCAGATGACACAACAAACGTTATGAGACTGACGCTCTGCCAACTGAGCTAGTGAAGCTACTTCTTGTTCACGGAGCTCCCCGAATCAATACATAGTGGGCCAAACATCATTTGTACAGTAGCTTTTCAATCTTAGCTTTCCCAGACCAGCTCAAACAATCCCGAGGCTAAACGGCCCAAAGTATTGTACATATTCTTAATGTGAGCCACATTGTAGATTGTGAGGCACCCCAACTGCCTCTCTAGGCCCGTATTCAAGCAATCTCTAAGAAATATACTGAATTAATGTTGGTTGCGATATTTGAATAGCAACTTTTTTTGAAGAAACCAAAGGTGTCGCATTTTGGGCTCCAAACAAAATGGTGGAGAAGAAATTTAAGGTATCTAATATGTTGATTCTCCGCAAAACTTCTAAGTATGTAGTCATAATGATCCAGAGGAGCAACAGTAGAATCTGCCAGGCTGTGGATCTGAAGTTCAAGTTGCCTTTATTGTCAAGCCTATCTTACAAGCCGGTATTGTAGCTTTGTAAATTCTATTTTCCGCCTGGGTGCAAAATTATATGTTCAAAATTATATATGAAATATGAAACTACAACATTACCTTCTATAGCAAACTAGGTTCGAGACTCAGATGAATACTTAAAAGTCTTACCATAATATCCACTCCAATGCCTTTCTGTCCTACATAATTCTGTAGTACACCGTACTTATTCCGTGGTACTAAAAAATTGTTCCTGGATGTGAGCAAGAGAAAGTACCATGTTGGTAGAGGGATAGCTGATGATGAGAACTAATGGTGGTATAGAAACTTGGTGGTAGATGTTAGCGAAAAGTGTAAGGTTTTCAATGCTAGCGAGTATTAGTCAAAACGTAGCTGGATGTTAGTGAAAATCAACAGTGAAGATGTTCGCTGGATCAGTGACTTTAAGAGTTGGTATCTTCAGTATTAGAGTTGGCGATTGCACTTGTCTACATTCTACAGTATTTCAGTAATTTGGCTTAGGAGTATATTTATAATGTTCACGTCTCTAGAAATGACAGAACGTTTGGCTGTAGCCAGACAAAGAATTGAACTCTAGAATCCACCGGTCATGTCTCTGATTTTATCTACTTCTTCTTGTAGAGCTTTTAGGTCGTCAAGAATGTTGGCTGTGCTTCCATTATTGCTTTCCGAGTAATTGCTGTAGGGGTTGTTCGAGCCAGCTTGTGCCACTTTGGGGGGCAATGGAGGAGGGTTGCCTGCGGAGGTATTTCTTCTTCGTGAAGGAGGTGGCGGAGGAGGTACTTTTTGTACGGGGCTGGAGGGGAAAGAGGAGTTTTGGAAACTGGTGCTGGGGCTATTAAGGTTGTTTGACAATGGAGACCGAGGAGGTACATTTGGAGGCTGGGGAAGACCCAAGTTGTCGTGGGAAGGCGTTCTTGGTGTTGGGGACGACAACGATCTTGTTCTACGATTATTTGGTACTGGAGGGGGTGGTAACGGTCTGTTTAAATTGGGAGGCGACTGATAGTCCTGACCAGCGTTCTGGAGGGTATTTGCCATGGTGTTTCCAGTCATTTGACTAGTGAAAGACTGGAGAGAGATTTTGGGGGTATTTGGCTGCATGTACTGGACATCGTCTTGGTTGGAAGGAGCAAAGATCCGTGCCATGTCCGCAGGACCAGTTTCGTTAGGCCGCAATGAGTTGAGTTCCTCACGAAGCGCAGGGTCCGAGCTAAAGTATTGTTTCATTTGTGCTGGTCCGGTCATGTTTGGTTTCAACAATTCAGGTTCGGGAGATGGGCTGAAGAGCTGAGACATTTGTGCTGGTCCGGTCATATTCGGACGAAGCAACTCGTTGTGACTATACGAATCGATGTTTGCAGGCACGCCGTTGATTGAAGCCGTATCGACCGAATGCAAGTTCTGAAAGTGGTTCATTTGGGGCTCCATTTCCTCGAGAACCTGTCTATCTTCTTCGTCTACTTTCTGTGGCTGTTGTTTCATCTTCAAGAGCTGATCCATGGGAAGAGAATAGTCTAGTTCGGGTAACGGCGATCCAATAGGACTATTGACAAACGACTCTTCATGGATATCTGTGACAATCTGGTCGGAAAACTTGACAGATTTCAGCTTCTTGGAGCGTTTTTTCTTGGGGATTTCGTCGGGCCGTTCTCCAGTGAGCATAAACTGGGTAAAACTATCCAAATCAAGAGGTTTGGACTCAGACAGATTAGGGGCCATGGCACCCGCGGGGGAGTTAGTTCTCTCAGTATCACTCTCAGTATCGTTATCATCTTTCTGGCGCTTCTTGGAGAGGATCGACGGTGGTGTGGGCACAGGAGCCTGCGACTTGATCAACTTTCGCTGGGGTTCCTCCCCATTCAAAGTATGACTTATAAGTCTTAGCAACGCGAAAAACTCACCAATATTAATGGAATATAGTAGTTTGTGAAAGATCCGCTGTATTTTTTCCTTGACGCTAGCAGGGATCTTGAAATTGTGGAGGAAGTTGAACACGTCGTTCATAGTGATGGTTCTGCTGTTTGTTCTAGCTAGTATATCGCTGTACCAACGCATATAAGTCTTTGATTCTTGAAGCGTGAGCTCGCGCGCAGTCAACGAAAGAGGGATTCCGTACTCGTCGTCATGACTACTTTGGTCGTTCACCAAACTGTCCACACTGACAGCACCAACGGCAGGAATGGAACTATGAGAGCTTGTGGGGTGCTGGAAGTAGGAGTTCAGCAGCTTCTGGTGGTGTCGAGAAGGAACGGGTGGGGCAATTGAAGCCGAACTGGGTGGCTGGTGGGTGGTTGTAGACGTAGACTGTGGTGGAAGGTGGGGTTGCGAGTGGAAGTTTTGGGGCTGACCGACACTGAACGAGACTGCCGGTATAGGGGATACAGAACCATTGTTGTTTGGTGTGGTATTTGTGGAATTGTTGACGTAGGTGGCAAAAGAGCCCAAATTGTCTTTCGATAGGGACGCTCCATGGCCGGAGGCATTACCCCCGTTCAGGCCGGGGTTATTTAGCCAATCAAACCCGGGCCCATTCATGATTCAGGACGGGACTGTGTTGGATGGGTAAGGTGATGGATCCGGTCTTGCTATGCTATTCACCGCTGGTCGCAAGATACCTCGTGTGTTCTTATCCGTTGCTCGTGGTGTATTTTTTGTCGATCTAATTTTGGTGCGCACAGAAGACTAGAAGGACAAGTAAGACAAGACATAGAGAGGAGAGAACACTAGAGTGGGCGTAGAAGGTGTAAAGCCAGGTGATGGAGAACTTAGTAGAAGCAGTGTGGATAATAAAAAAGAACAAAAAGCTGAAAAAAAGGAGTAGTCAGGAGATAGAAGACAGAAGTATGTAGATGTATATTCACAAGCACTTATCAGGCGGCGAAAGTACGGCAAAAGTACTGATCTGATGGCAAATACCAAAGGCACCAATGTACTCAACAACCAGGACTCGACATCAGCACTCATTTGGAACACCACAAACACATTTCACTTCCACCCTGAGCAAGCATCCAACAATATTGTAGCTATTTTGCAATTATCTTACAAATCTGTAGTTGAATATACAAATTAATTTGTACTTTTCATGGTTCAATCAAGCACAAAACTATCGCTGAGGATTGACCACAGCCCGCAATTCTATACTCTTGATCCTCTCCAAAATGCACAAGACAAATTGGTTAGTAGTGAATGTACCGTCAACTTCAGTTTGAGTTTAGAAATGATTTACTGATCACAGACTCAGCCAACTGAATAGTTCGTGGAGAATTCTGAAGCGACCCCATTTGCAAATTACGAGAATGGTGAAAATACCAAGTACTAGACAGTAGAGAGATTATTAGCATATATTTCAGCGATAGAATTAAAGTCATGAATAAAACTACCTCATTGCTTCTTGCAATCCTACAGTATCAATGATATGTTTGGAGGAGTGCACTCCCGTTGGCTGCTTCGATACCTCACCACCAGCAGCCCAGTCGTTGTTCTCATCCAAATCAGCAATCTTTTCCTTGCCGGTTTCACCGATATTGGACGAGATTCTCTCGACTTCTTGTGCAGAAGGCATGAAAATGACCCTGGTCCCCGGGCTTTTGGCCATGTTCTGAATGGCATCCAAGTATCTGATCTGCATGGCTGGTTTGGAGGCCAAGATATCGGCTGCTTTTCTCATCAACTTAGCACTTTCGACCTCGGCCTTGGCATTGATGATCTTTCCTTCACCGATTCTCTTGGCTTCGGCTGCCATTGACAAGGAGCTTTGCACCTTATCAGGCAAACTCAAGTCTTTGATCAAAATCGACTCGATATTTACCCCCCAGTCGAAAGCGGTCTTGGAAATAATGGCCTCGATGCTCTCGGCGATCTCCTCACGTTTTTCAACTACATCTTGCAACACTCTACATCCAATGACGTCACGCAACGTCGTTTGGGTTCTCTCGATAATAGCCTCGTGGATATTGGTGATGGAGTAAATAGCCTTTTGCGGGTCAATGATGTTGTAGTAGACCACCGAGGTGATAACCACACTGACATTGTCTCTGGTGAAACAGCTCTGAGCCGGGATTTCTCGAATGTTGATCTTGACACTGACCTTGGTCAACTTCTCACTCCATGTGTTTACGTAAGACAACCCGGGCTCGACTGTACGCGACAACGCACCAAAAGTTTGGACCAAACCTACCTCGCCCTGGTCGATTGTTTTATACGGGTTTTCACATAAGCAACAAAATATACCACACGAACCAAAAAGAGAGCCCAAACTACTGACGAAGTTTTGGTACGAGTTGGGTTTGGGTGTTTCGTATTCTCGGGCGAAATCCTTCAACACCATTTCGGGTTTTACATGAGGCTCTTTGATAATTGATGCTGATTCAGACATGTTGGTGGTTTATGGTGTGCGCAGATTACTTGGCGGAATCGGCTATTTATATGACTTGAAAATTAATTTGTCTATGTATTTGACTATGCGTTTGACCCTGAATGGTTAGGTACGATAAAGGCGCGCGGCTTAGATCGCATATACGAAAATAAGTGACTGTTTAGCATGGCATCAATAGTGCGATACGCAACCAGGCGAAGCATGTTAGCCACTGCTCCCATTGTTTCATGGTAGTGTGTTCTCTGGCTCTTCGCTGGTTCTTCTCTGGTTCTTCTCTGGTTCTTCGCTGGTTCTTCGCTGGTTCTTCCCTAGTCCTTCCCGCTTGTTCTCTGTGCTAGCCGTTTATAGGTCTGTTTGGCGCGCGCGGTGGGGTAGACGGGGATGTGCGCAGTACCGGTTGTCATAGTACGGGTGCGCAGCAAGATCGCTACTTGGCGCGCTACGGGCTACAAACATTACCAAATATTATCATTACATTACATACAGAGTCAGTTAAAATTTGGTCAGTTCAAAATTTGGTCAGCCCAGTTTGGCAACACAAATGCGGCCTCGTGGATTCTTTTGTTGTAGTACTTCAAGTTCTTGGCCACAAACTCGTCGGACCAGTCGAATCTCAAGGGCTTGGTGACCACGGCGTGAGGGTCTTTGGAGCACACCATGAAGCCTATTGATCCAGATGGGTAGGTTGGAATCATGGTGTAACCGTATTCAGCAACCGGGAAGATTTCTTTACAGTCTTGCTTGAGCTTGGAAATGATGTTCATGTGCAACCACATGTTTTCGGCCTGGGTACTGATCACACCCTTTTCGGTCAAGGCACCCTTCAACAACTCAAAGTAGGGTTTTTGGAAAAGCGACTCTGCTGGGCCTTCTGGGTCAGAAGAGTCGGTGATGATAACGTCGAATTGGTTGACGTACTCGGCCAAAAACTTGAACCCGTCCCCAATATGAACCTTGGTTCTTGGATCGTTGTACGACTTGGACATTTCGGGCAAGTATTTTTTCGACACCTCAATCACCGCCTCGTCAATGTCGCACAACCATGCTTCTTCAATAGACTCGTGCTTCAAGATTTCACGCAAAACTCCACCGTCACCTCCTCCGATGACCAAGGCCTTCTTGGGGTTTGGGTGCGAGTTCAATGCCAAGTGGGCGATCATTTCTTGGTACGAGAACTCATCACGCTCGGTCACTTGGATACAGTTGTCCAAAACCAAGACATTGCCGTAGTCGGTGGACTTGAAAACCAAGACATCTTGGTACTTGGATTTTTCAGCGTGTAAAACTTCTTCCACTTTTAATGACATGGCTTGGCCCGGCCACATGGTGTCGGAGACTTCGGCAAACCAGCCGTCTTTGATAGAGGGGTGTGTTAATTTAGACATTGTTACTTGTAGTTTAGTACGAGTATCCACTAGCTCGCTTTTATATTGCAAGTATTGGAAAATTTTTTTTCCGCCGCAATCAGTTTCTAATTTGGCATCATTAGCCGCTAACACCAGAAAAAATGTAGATCTCAGGTATTATCTAGAGTAGTAGAGATACTGGCAAGAGTACAAATATGAGTGTTGGGATGTTCGATCTAGGCGCACGTGTCGCACCAATCCATCAATGGTTCTAAAAGTATCTCATCAAGTAGAAATGGTGTAGAGATGCTAAACACTTTTAGTACTCGAAAGCGATCCCTCAGATACCTGGTAATCAAGTACATCCACATCACTTACTGAGGGCCATTTCTTCTACACTCGACTGAAACTTCACAATCAACCATTCACAAATCAGTGCACAGTAACATCCTTATGTATACAAACACCATATGATGGATAAATATAATATAGTTAGTTATTCATCAGTAGCACATTCAGTCAGCTAGTACGGGAGCGCGCGCAGTTTTCCGTAAGGGGACTCGGGGTTTGGATGGATCCTGATAGCCCAATTGGGAAATCATATGGGTGGTTGCAAAATACTACTACGAAATAGGCGGCATAATACGTACGGTAACACTATACAAATGGTCCAAGACACACCTCAAAGCATTTAAAATTAGTAATTGATTGGTCCCCTTAGAAACGAAAATCGTCTGGCGGCTTTTTGTCAGCGGGGTACGCCCTGAATCCATAGTCCGGGGAACTAGCCTCAGACTTTGTATCGACATTGACAACTCTCGTCTCACTATGATCAGTGGTTTCTTTAACTACAGACTTTTCTGGGTACCTGACTACATCAGCGTCTTTGTATTCGTCTTGGGTGTTGTCTTCATCATCAGATGCGTAATTAGTTTGATTGGCGGTAATAATGGCTCTGACTTTGGCAGGTAGAACATCTGGTTTGTAGAACCTCAAGTCCACTCTACCTCCAATATAAACAACATTTACAATCGCCTCTAGCGCTCCCCAGACGATGTACATGGGAACCATTTTACTTATTGGAAGCTGGTAGCGCAGTTGACGGCCGTAAATGACCACGATGGCTCTCAAAAGAGCTCCAACAAACATGACCATGGTACTGAAGGAAATGATGAAAATTGACCAGTTATGTTTAAGATCACCTCTTTGATTGGACAAACCCTCGACCATGTTATGCTCGTGCAACGTGGCTGGAATTACCCTAACTGCGTGTCTATGGTTATGGTTTCTTCTCATAAAGGTGTCTTCAGCTTGCTGTGCAGCACCAGGTTTGACAAAGTAAAATACGCCAAAGCTCTCAATCCACCACGGCTGATAAGTATACAAGTTTTCATCCTTCTTGGTTGGAGCCCAGTACGACAACCCAATCAAGATCAAGGCGCAGAGCGAATACAAAATCACCAAGATGGAGGTGGTTTTGACCACGATTTGCCATTTTAGATAGTTGGTCGTGCTCATATAATGGATATAGGGCACAAATGAAGCAAGCACGGTGACTCCAAGAACAACCACAACCAAAACATAGATGGTGATCATAAAGTTCCAGAAAAGCTTGCGGGACCCACCGACTGGATGTCTCCAGGTGAACAACCTCTGAGCCATGACCAAATTGAGCGAAGTAAACGTTAGCGATGGCACGATTGCGAAAAACTCACCTGTCAAACCCATGGGAATATGGTAGGGGGATGGGGCCCAGCCTGCCCTCAAGCCAAAATTAATAATACGGCACGCACAGCAGATGATCCACCCCACCGTTAGGTAGAAGTAGTGGCCCCGCGAGCAGTTGATGCCAAAATACACCAGGTGAACCATCATCAATACAAAAAAGACACAAGCAAAGAAAGTACTGGGGACCACATCTGCTTTGGAGGGATAGTCACCGAAAACGTTGTTTTGCAAGCTTATTTCGTACGTGACAAGCACCTCGGGAATCGAGGTTCCTATAAGATTTTGGCCAAATGCCAACAATTGCATAACCCCGGTACCTTCATCTGGCCAGTTTTCGAGAGCTCTGAGAAGATTTATTAGTCCTTCAACCGCAGTATAATTCGACGACATTTTACTAGCCTGGCCGCTAGTTAACTCTACAGCATCTTACCCTTATATCTAATCTATGTACAACATCACAGTACCTATTCACGTTGGGGAAAGTGACTGGCGACGTTTTGTTGTAAAGGCTAATCCCTTATCAGGTATTTGTAATGGTGGGTTAGCCAAAGTCAGATCATGCCATCCCCGCAATTGCGCCGTTGTTTTAGGCACCTTGGCAAGATCCCCTCGATGAATAAGGTTCTGTACTAGTGTGATCTTGGCTCGCAGACGGCGCATGTGTAGGGCTGAGACAGATCAAGGGTCTCAATAGATGTCTATAGGTTTTGAACCATGGTGTTAAGAGCGTGGCAACTACATGTCTAGTTGCCTGGTTTAGCGCCCTGGTCTACCACTTATGGTCGAGTCTGTTGCGACCTTCATCACATACATCGTACTCCTGGTATGTTACCGTTTTGGGAAGCTTGAGGGTCTCGCGAAAGGCGGAGATTGTGGGGGTACAGAACTAAAATTGTAACGGATCGCGCGCGAATTTGCAGCAATTCAGCACCACATTCTTTCAAGATATCAGTTGATTAATTTTGGAGATATTGGATTGGCTCTATTTACATTTTGACAATGGATTGAGACTAGCTCAATCAGTATTTATTTGTTCGTAATCTTCTAAATAGTGTACACCAGACGGAAGAACTGAAATTTCTGGCACTGAGGTCTAATGCTAGATGGTATGCGTGGTATAATTACTGGCTCAAAAGTGGAACTCTGAGTCGTCCCCTTGCTTGGATACTGGGTACGGTGGTTTTGCAACACTCAGTTTTTCGTGGCGCGAAGCGTCGTCATCGGTGGGGATGTCCACATCGACAAAGTTCCAGTCGCCCAGCACCGAGCCGTCTTCAGCCAAGGTGAAATTGTATTTCTCAGGGTCTTGCTGGTGCTGCTGGTACTCGTATTCGTCATAATAATCTTTGTCCTCGGTATCCTCGTCTTCTGATTGGTAGTTTGTTTGTTCTGCGGTGACAATATCGCGGACTTTTCTTGGAAGAATATCGGGCTGGTAAAAGCGAAGATCGGCCCTGCCGATTAGGTACAAGAGGTTGATGATTACCTCCAATAATCCCCACAAAATGTACATGGCCACGGGATGCAATAGAACCGACTGGTTCCTTTGCTGCCTAGCCTGGAAGTTGGTGATTGATCTGATAATCGACCCCACAAAAATGAAAAGCGTGCTCACACAGAGCAAGAAGATGGAGTAGTTATGCTTGAGGTCGCCTCTCTGGTTGGATAAGCCTTCAACCATGTTGTGGTGGTGCATGGTGGCAGCAATGACTCTCACTGCGTGACGGTGGTTATGATTTCTTTTCATGAATGTTTCTGCAGCTTCCTGTGGCGCGCCTTTTCTGACATAGTAAAAGGGGCTGAAGCTCTCGATCCACCACGGCTGGTAGGTGTACAAGTTTTCATCCTTCTTGGTGGGTGACCAATATGACAAAGCAAGCAAGGCTATGGATGTTAACGAGTACAACAACACGAGCACAGATGTGAACTGGACAACGTGCTTGTACGACATGTATGCCTTTTCGCTCAAGTAGTTGATGTAAGGGGTGAAAGCACCCAAAATCGTCACTCCCACCAAGATCACCACAAACAAGTAAATGTTGATCATGGTGTAGAGGAAAAGCCTTCTGGCACCGCCAACAGGATGTCTCCACGTGAAAAGTCTTTGTGCGAGAATCAAGTTCAAAGACACCAAAATAATCTGCGGGAGGATTAGGAACAACTCACTGGTCAAGCCGGTGTCCACCTGCGTAAGGTCGGTGCCCCATTGCGCTCTCAAGGCAAAGCCTACCACTCTACAACAGCAGTAAAACACCCATCCAATCGAAAGGAAAAAGTGGTGGCCCCGCGAGTAGTTCATGAGAAAGATGCCTAGGTGCGCGAGCCCGAGCACCAAAAATACCACCGCGAATAGTACACTGGGGGCAATATCGCTGTGACGAGGATAGTCACCTAGCAAATTGATCTGGAGTGACACTCCGTAGTCAACAACCACAGTAGGAAGCTTGCTGCCCATCAAATTGTTGGAAAACTTGACTACTCTTCTGATTCCAGTACCTTCAGCTCCACCACCAGACAAAACTACCACCATCCGGTAGAGGCCCTCTGCGGCGGTGTATTCTTGATCTGACATGTTGTGAAAGTGACAAGCAAGAAATAGATGCAGTGGCTCAAATACCGTTCGATGTTCCGTTTACCTCCATATATATATATATATATATGTCACTCTCCATCGCTTAATGCATTGTTGTGCACAGTAGCCTTAACCCGAATTTCCAAATTAAGCAGGAGATAGTTCGATAAAAGTCGATTGTGTATACGCACATGAAAGAAGCTAGGCAGAATGATTCGTATTGTAATGATCCGGGCGACACCTGAATCCAGTTGGGTGCCACTTTGAACTGATTTGCTATACAAACTTAAACATTAGATCTGGTACCACCTAGGCCCTTCAAGTCCAACGTAGGCCCCTCGAGGTGTCTCCGATTCCAATGGTTGTCTTCGTCAACACTGCGAGCGAAGTTTTTTTTGCGGCAGGTTCCCCGCGCAAAAAAACTACCAAACTAGGAAATTATGTGCAGAGTTTATTTCCAGATGAGCCTGTTTGACCATTGCCATCTCCGCCCAAGAAGATCTGATTGTCAGATCTTGAAATTGTTGGCCCCGTAGAACACCTACATCTCAAATATCGCGCGTTTCACTCACTCTCCAGAGGATAAATCAAGGATAAATCAAGGATACATCAAGGGCAAATCAACCTCCGAAAATGGCCTCTGCTTGATCTATACAGGCTGCAGGTCTGCTCATTTCTACTCACCTATTTGGGATGTTTAGGATGAGTTGATCCCCGCAAATTATGCATCAAATTTGAAGCGGAGTAAAGCTAAACATAGAGGCAAGTTGTGCACAGGTAAAAATTAGTAGAAGGGGAACTCTTTTTCCCCATTTAGATAAGTGACCATCCCTTTGTGGCGCGGAATAACGTGGTTTTAGAGCTTCAATGAATAATCAAACACCGCGGGGTGGTCGTCAATTGCAGGAAAAGATCTTTGTAGCTCAGATAGAATTGAAGGACTGCGTCGCTCTGGATCACTGCATGTTTTGTTTTGAAGGTGATTCGGATTTTGAGCGAAAATGAGCGGTGCCGTTTTGCAGCTTGCCTCGATATACCAGGCAATTCAACTCTGCCAAGCTATCTAGGGGTTACTAGTATCACTGATTTTACCTGTAGTTTCTTTCGCACCATACACCAGCCTACTGAACCTCTGAATCAAACTTTTTGAATCGTTTGATTTGTCTATATAATATGGTTTATTTGGTACTTAATACATTAAATAAGAGGTACAGATCACACTAGGAGCTGTAATAAAGCCCACCCAACAGATAACATTTCCCAAGATTTTTTTTTGGCTCATGAACTTTGTTCTGGACAACATGATAGCAGGAATCTGACTCATTTGTAGAAGAAGCAAGTAACCTCTGATATTGTTGAAAATGACATACATCACGAGTTCATGAACAATTGACGATATCAAAAAAGTCACCAACGCAGCCTGGGCTTTGTTCACTTTGAAAGTCGAGATGGAAGAATGGTAGACGTGACGCAACAAGAACTTGTACACGGGCTTGTTCCAGATTCTGCTGAACTCGGACCAATCGGTACAGGACCACCACGGACCGTAGAAGTCTCTGTCAGAATAGCGGGTCAATTCAGCCAATGAGTTCAAGATGACATCCCAGATCATGAAGAATGTCAAGAGATATTCAAGGAGAAATGGCGGGATGATGTCAAGGGTTATCATAAGATACCTGTATAGTTTGGCTTGGCCCGTAAGGCTGCGAGCCTCGACACATTTGACGACAAGCGGAAACATCATTTTTTGGGCAATGGTTATCATAAGAAACAAGATTCCAAAGATTCCACACACTTTTTCAAACACGTACCACCACCTAATTCGGGGAGTACGAGGAAAGTTGAGGGTGTAAACCACGGTGGGAAACATCGAGTATTCAAAGTAGTTGAAGAGGGTGAGGTTGTTAGGAAACTCAACAGCATCTGGAGGTCTGAAAACCCCGCCGTTTTCGTCGACGTTCTCTGCAAAGGCCTGCGAGGCCAATTCAAACACACAGAACGCAACACTTTCTTCGAGAGCACGGGCGATCTTGGCCTCGTCGCGGTCTTTGCCAATCAGAACCTTGCCATTGGCAAGTTTGCTCAAGTACACCTTGCTGAAATCCAATTCACGGTAGATCTTCCAGAGATAACCATTGTAGAAGCCGTACGAGTGCATCTTCATGATGAAAACCAAGCTGTGGAGCACCAAAAACACCTTTGCAATCCAGGGAAAATCCATGAAGCGGGCAAACCAGAGATAAAAAAAAAAGAACCCCAAGCAGTAGACCGCTTGCAAGACCCAGCCTGCTCTGAACCAAGTAATCCACTTCTTGTAGACCATTAGCTGGATGAAGAACACACCGTAGCTGTTCAAGTACATGGCCAAGTCCGTGAGGGCCACCTTGACCAAGTCACGACGAAGAATACGCACAATGGGCCACTCCCAGATGGGGGTGTGCACGGTTTCCTCAAAGTAGTAGTGACAGAGACCACTCAATATGAAGAACGCGATTCCCAGCCAAAACAACACATATATACCGTAGAAATCGGATTCTTTGAATTCCGGCGCATCGAAGATGGTACACGACACCGTCTTGAACTTGAGGTCCCCAAATTTGGAGATATAGGTATCTTGCGCCAGCTTGGTGTCAGATTTCGACTTGGGCTTCCTTTTTCTGGCCGACACAGCGTCGGTCAATTCCTCGAGTGCTGTGTCGACATCTATCCAATGGGCGATGGACTTGTACGACGAGGTCTGGGCTGTAGGCAGGTTGTTGTCAATGTTCTCAGTAGGCACTTGTGGTTCATTGGGATCTGTTTCGGATGTGGGAGAACGCAACGGCGAGTCTTCGATAAGAAGCGACCGTCTTTTGCCGTCGACGTTTCTCCTCAGAATAGTATCTAGCTGGTCATCGGTGTTGGTACGTCTATGCATTTTAGCAACAATGGGCTTGGTTGAATCTGCCTCTCTTATACAGAGGTACAGTGAAGTTTCCCGTATCTTCCGTTTCCGATAGTTGCGGTCGCACTGAGACGGAAAACGAGTGCGATGCGTAGGCGGAAAAGACTGGTGGGAAGACCGAGACCAACAGTGGTTGGAGGGGATTCCAGTGGTGGCGTTGGCGGAATGGGCTTCGTAATACCGAAGCCGACTACACTTGCTTGGTCGTCGCACTCTCATCACTGCGCACTTTCTCGCAGCTACAACGTAACCCTAGTAGGTTGTGTGATTACTACTGCATTTGTCTATGTACAATGTTGGCGACTAGTGCTCTACTTGTAGATCCGCTCAAAGGGACGGGTGTCGTTGAAACACGAGTTCCACACGGTGTTGACCACCCTCTCAGCCTCTTCCTTGTCCTTGCAATTGGGGTTGGCGCTCACCGACAATACGGCTCGCCGACGAATACACAGCTGGAACTTCTTGCCGAAGTTGCCAAGGCCCGTTTTCTGGATCTCGTTGAGGATGCGGCACTCGCCACTCAACATCGACGCTCTGATTTCGGTGCACGCATGGTGCTTCAAGTCGTTGAGGTTGATGTCGAACTTGAGGTAGTCGTACGCGTGCACCAACTCGTGGGTCAAGATGTCCTCCAACTGCCACTTGTTGCGAATCCAGTTTGAGCAGAGCAAGATGCCCACGTCCGGGTGGAACCCTCCGCCCTTGGTGTCGTCACACACGTCGCAAATGATGTTGTCTTTGGTGATGACATTGGGGCTGTTGCTGAGTTTCTGGATGTGCTCCATCATGAAGTTGACCAGCGGCGAGTACTTGAGCATCCAATCTCGGTTTTCGATACACACCGCGCATCTCTCGGGCGCAACCTTGGCCTGGAAATCCACCTCAAACTGCTTCTTCTCGTGGTCGTCCAACCCCAAGCCTGTCCGGTACTGGAGCGATCTTCTCCACCATTCGAACCCGGACGTTTTCTCTGGCGGCGACACCTGTATTTTTGTCTCGTCCTGCGCCATTTTAATCGCACTCAAACACTTGCTGACACCCACAATTGTGCTGGTGAGATTGAGATTGTAGATGAATTTTGGTGATACGCACGGGGATTTTTTTCACGATGCCATCACCAACTATACACCCAAGAATGAGTTCGAATATATGGGTGGCAGCAGCCGACAACCAAAGAGCGATCGTCGAGAAGCTTGTGAGCTCCGGCGAGTTTGCCGCAGACGTCAAAGATCCTAACGGGTACACCCCCATCCATGCCGCAGCCTCGTACGGCCACTTGGAGTTGGTGGAGTACTTGGTTGGGGCCAAGGGAGATATAGATGTTCAGGACAATGAAGGAGACACCCCGCTTCACCATGTGGAGGATGTCAAAACCGCCCAGTTCTTGGTAGAAAAGCTCGGTGCCGACCACAAGATCAAGAACTCCGACGGGTTGACGGCCGCAGAGTACATTGAGGACGAGGACGAGTTTCCTGAAGTGGCGGAGTATTTGAGAAGTTTGGCCCACAGAGGCATCAACAACTCGCAGGTGGAACAGGCAAACGACTTTGTGGCGTCGTTGCCAGCACCGGGGGTGATTGACGGCCATGAAATCAGGTACACCATGGAAAACGACCCATCCAAGAATGATGCCCAAGAGCTTTCTCCAGAGGAGTTGGAAGAGAGGAGAAAGAAGGTGCAGGCTATATTGAACAGCGACAATCCCGAGGAGGGGTTGAGAGACCTTGTGAGAAGTGCGGTGCAAGAAGGAATGGCCAACTTCCAATCCGAAGAGCCATCCAAAAAGAGAAGGTGAAGAACATCCAAGACAAGTAGATGTATATAAACGGAAATAAATCAGGAACGGCTCGACCAGCCAAGGATGGCCACGAGTGCTACCACAAATTGGGGGATTGGCAAGATTCCAACAAGTCCCAGTACTTTCGACGTATTTTCTTCTCTACTTAGTACTGGTCTACCCAACGATGTCCAAAACAAATAGAACAAACCACCAAAGTACCATACCAAGAAGTAACGAAAGCAGTGCGAGGTTAGGTGTCCAGAAGTGGGTGTAGAAGAGCTATAACTTGGTGTACTAGTGAGCCAGATAGTGGTGAGTAGAAAACAATCTCCAAAGAGTTTAGCATTCATCAGCCAATTATCATTAGCAGATCTCGTAGCTGATTTTCCAGTTTGTTCAGCCTAGACTTCTAAGGCCTGTATGTAGCTTGTGTCGAAACTACGGGCCCCTATATATTCTTGGTGTATCTTCTCTCTATCAAGATCTATTAGTCTCTAATTTTAGTGAGACTCTTTTCCGCGGCGTTTTTACACTTTTTCGACGTTGAATTTTTCAGTACAACCATACCACCATAGAATGATCTTGTCCGTGGCAGCACCATTGTTGTTCATCTCCCAAGCTTTGGCTGAGGCGTAAGTGTGATTCTTTCATTGAAGTGTTCAATGCTAACTTTTAGTCCTAGAAAATATGCCGATTACTCTGTCCAGGAATTGACCGAGCTCACCATTTTCCAGAGATTGGCATTGTACGACTGGAAAATCGAAGCCTTCACCTTGGCGCTCTGTGTGGTTTTCATTCTTGCCTTCAAACTAGGCGACTTGTACAACAAGTCGTTGGTGACCAAGTACCTCAAGGGGGTTGAAGGTGCCTTCACCAAGAACTTCTACCAGTTCGGGGTGTCGAGCAACGAGCTTTATATCAAGGATTCGTCCGAAAACTACTCGAGTTATGCCACCGGCAGAACCAATGTGGCCAAAGTCAACGTCACTTTCAAATTGAAACCAAGACAAAACGTGTTTGTGTGGGGGTTGGAAGTGGCCATGTCGTTCTTCACCGAGTCTGTCAAGTACCCTACTGATAAGGTTGAAATTGTGATCAGCCCTTCGAAGGAAGGCCACTACGAAAACTTCATTGCCGCGATTGTCTCCAAAATCGGCATGAATGACCACAGAAAGGCCAACTACTACTTGTCGTTGACCAAAACCTCCGACTCGGCCAACTTGCCAAACTCGTTCGTGTACATGGGAGAAGTCAACGAGTTCCAGGACAAAATCACCACTGGGGAATTGAAAAGCCACTTGGACGCCACCACCGCCGCGTACTTGAACTACATTGCCTTCACTGACCAACCTGTTCTCAGACCAGAGAGCTTGAACGACATGATTCCAAGAAGAAAGATCATCATTTCCACCGACGCCACCACCAACAAAGACCACTTGAAGCAGTTGAATGCTATTTTGGAATCTGTTTTCACCTTGGTCGACAAGTTGGCAGCTAACGAAATCACCTTCAAGCCCGAAGCCTTGAAGAAGGTTGTCAAGACCAGAGAAGCAGAATTGGCCAAGTTCAACAAGATCATGGATGAGATCAAGCAGGAAGAGTTGGCTGCTGAAAAGGCCAAGTTGAGAAAGGAGGAGAAGGCCAAGTTGAGGAACTTGTCTCCTGAAGAACAAGCCAAGTTGGAAAAGAAGGCTATGGAGAAGAAGCAGAAGAAGCAGCAAAGAAAGCAGAGAGTAAAAATGTAGCTGGTCTGTGCTAGTATCTACTCACGACAACAATATGTATTCGTCACTAATACACATGGTAACTTGCCGATGCACTGTCGCACCACACTCAATACCACAGCTCTACCGTCCCCAAGTTTCGATGTATTGCACCTTTGCCACCTTTTTTTTTCGTACTCTTGTCGCACTTCTTACTTTGCAGCATTGTTGCATTCTTGCTCCACTTTGCACTACTCGCCCTTGGTAGTCAATCTGGGATACGCCCACCAAGCCCTAGCACACTAGCGTTCTCTAACAGTTCATACTATTATGTTTTTCAATAATAAATACTTTTTTTATTCTATACCTTTCCAGTTAATTTCCAGCCTCTTCCTACAGGGGTGTTGAACACCTCGATGAGCCCTACGCCGAGAGCATCCGCAAGAATCCATCTGAGATCGTACCCGTAAAAGGGCGCGCGGAAGTTGTTCATTTTACACACCCCGTTGAAGTTTGTCCCTTCCCACTTGTTCATGATCTGCTCTTCCAAACTCTCTTTGTACTTGTTTTTGCTGAGCAACTTGACGAGCCACACGCGGCCAGAATTGACTAGTTTGAGAAACGTTCCACATGCTGGATACGAAATCGAATACTGGTGAGACTCGATCTCGTTGAGGTGGTTGGACGTCAACGTCACCAACCCGTACGAAACCAAGGTGGAGATCTCTTCTGTTCCCAACTCACTATCGTTGGTGCTCACAAATAGTGCCGTTGGGTTGTTCTTTACATACTTGATGAACTTCTGAAGACTTTGGATTTGACCAAGTTTGTTGTTTTTGTTCTGCTCACTTATAGTAGTGGCCTCAGCTTCAATTTCACCTTCTATTCCACGTATTTTCTGTTGTGTCACCTCGTAATAACTCTCTGCCTTTGCGAGCACCTCGACATTTTCAAACCCATACGTGACTCGGCCGTTCTGAAACTGCTGGGGCGAGCTCAGAATCACCGGCGCAGCATTGGTAATCACAAACTTCCTCAATACCCCTTTTCGTATCTGGATCTCCACGTTTTTGTCTACAAAAGTGGGGCCCTGGTGCTCATACATCGAGTACAACTGTGCAGTGGTGATCAAGCTTGGGAATTGCTGCGTGCGATACTTCATGATATCGGCCTTCACAGACATCGAAAGGCCCTTGAGCCCAAACACCAACGTCTCCATCGACTGGCCATCTTTTTCGTCGTAGTACCGGTTGTTCAAGCGCGATGACTCGCTCCATTGATTGTCTAGGATGGTGGAAATCCCCTGCACGATATCGTCTTTTCGTGATAGTTGGTAGTCTAGCTGCACATTGTAGTCTTGCACCACCAAGGGGTCGTCGTTTGACGTTGCCTTTTTCTGGAACGGCGATTTTAGTGTGGTGGTCTCTTTGCCACTGGTGCCAGTCAAGCTCTGCGTACGAACAAACTGGGCTGGTTTTGTAAATCCTTTGAGACCCTTCAGTAGCTTCTTTATCGAAGTGCCTGGTGCCGGCTTTTTTATCCTGGACGATTTAGCTGCCGTATACGTAAGGTCGCCCATGAAAAGAAGTGATGAGAAGTAATGATCTCAAAGTGGATCAGAGACATAAAGAGTGAGAACAAATGATAAGAAAAGAACCGTAACGTGACCCCAAGTGGTTTAATGGTTTATGTTTACGTTTACGTTTGTTGTGATTTATATACATATGTACAGGCTAGTTGACAGTCAAGGAGACGGTGAAGGACGCTTTTTCAGCAGGCGACGATATTATCCAGTTGTAGTTTCCGGCGTGGGAGATTTCCGAAACAAACGATTTGCCTTGGCCCACCTTTATGGCTGAAACAGGAACTTGGTTTCCCGACAAGTTGAAGATGACTGACGCCAAGTGTTCCTTGGTGACAGGGAACTCGCCCTTGATGACGTATGGGTTTGGAACCAGCTCCTTCAATTCAGATAACGTGTAACTTACCTCGCTGGCCCCAGTGGAGAACGACTGGTCTGCATTGACACTGGCCTTGCTTCTATTGTTTTTCATGGTGTTGAATAGACTGGACAATTCGTCCAACGACATGGCTCCGGCATTGGTTGGTGGGGTGGCTTCAGCGACCGGGGCAGGGGCGGTGGCCTCCACTTCTTTGGTTTCCACTACCTGGACCACTTCTCTTTCTACCACAGGAAGAGGAGGCGCGTGTCCCTTGAGAATATACGCGGCCTTGTTGTTCATATGTAAGAAGTTTCTCATGTAGGCTGGTCTGACCCTGAGGATTTCGCCAGCTGCCCCGACACCAGGCACATTTTTCAACAATTGTACTGGAATTTTTTCGGGAAGGGTGATTCTGGTTTTCTTGGTTCTTACCAAAGAAGGTCCTGCCTGGGAGAGACGTCCAAGACTGCGGTGAAACATTGTGGTCTGTGGTGGAGTATTGGGTCACGATCAGATTTTTTTGAGGCCGATTTTTCAGCCCGCGATATACGCAGCCCGTGTAAATTCCGGTCTGGCCCAGATCGCCCAAAGGTCATCGCCTTCACCAAACGCTAGCCACACACATAGCCAATGGATACAGAGAAAGGGTTGTGCTCGATATGTCACGTCAACCAGTACAAGTATACGTGTCCTGCGTGCAAAACCAACACATGTTCTATCACTTGTGTACGAAGGCATAAGCAACAGACTGAATGCACCGGGCTAGTTGACCAGACCAAGTTTGTCCCGCGAAACGAGTTTGGAAACTCGACCCATTTGAACAGAGACTATAACTTTTTGCTCAATGTGGATAGACTGATCCAGCTAGGCAAGAGTGACGTCAAGAACCAGGCCCGCAATGTGTTCAAGCACGGCTTAAATTCCCTGCACAACTCAGGCATCAAGCGATTCAAACCCAGTAACACTGAGGATGCGCGGCTCAAGAGTGTCAACGCCGTGTTCCTCCACCAGCCCTCAACGTTTGTCAAGAGAGAAAACACCTTGGTGATACAGCTACCACCGGGTATGTCACGAGCCACGTCCAATAAAACCGGGTACGATAAAAAAGCCAAGGCATTCATATGGACAGTGGAATGGGTCTTTTTGGGAGCACGCGGGAAGGAATTGTCGCGTTTCTTGAGTTACCGGCTCAAAGAGCACTTGATACTCAAAGAAGCTGTGCCGATGAACATCGTGAGCGGACTCGGCCACCTGGATGTCGAGAAGCTTAGTTTCCATTTGGAGAATGTGCTCCGTCGCAACAAGGCGCAATTGTCATTGATACCATTGGACCATACGCTTCCGATATCTCAAGTGTTGAAGGACAAGGTGGTTTTGGAGTACCCCACGATCTACATTTCGAGCGAGGACATGAAGGAGTATGAAGTAGACCAAAACGAGGCTTATGGAATAGACTCCAGTCTGGAGGATACCAGTCTGGAAGATACCAGTCTGGACTCAGACTCCGACGACTCTGATAGCGCGCCGGAGGAATCGTCGTCAAAAGCAGAACCAACAGCTGACACCCCATCTCAGCCCGAAGTTAGTATGGATTTGCACCCAAAAGATATAGAGAATGTAGATTGATACACGCACGACCGCGAAGAGCATCAACAAGAGCGACGCCAGAGTAAGACAAACACCATGACCAGTGTGTTTAGAAGACTACAGGACTCCGAGAGGAACCAGCAGGCGACGCTATACTTCGGGAACTTGGATCCCCAAGTGACGGAGATCCTAATGTACGAGCTCTTTGTCCAGTTTGGGCCGGTTCGCTCGCTCAACATGCCCAAAGACAAACTCTTGAAAACCCACCAAGGGTTCGGATTCGTCGAGTTTCTGACCATAGAAGACGCAAACTACACAGCCGACATATTGCGGGGCGTCCGTATCTACGGCAAAACCCTTAAGATCAAAAAAACCGAGGGCAAGGGTCCTGTCGCCCGGGCCGGTCCCGATACGAACACCGGATACATCGATGTGGGAGCCAAACTTTTCATCAGTAATCTCAACTCGCTCATCGACGAGCAATTTCTCCACAGTACGTTTTCGAGGTTCGGCACGTTGATCAGGCCACCCCTAATTCAAAGAGACTCCGAAGGGGCCAGCAAAGGGTATGGGTTCTTGGTGTTTGACGACTTTACCACCAGTGACAAGGTAATCGAGAAGATGGATGGGTCGATACTCATGAACTCGCCCATCAGCATCAGCTATGCCTACAAAGAAGACCCATCTGGTCACCAGCAGAAAGTGCGACACGGTGACAAGGTGGAGCGGTTGTTGGCGGAAAACGCCAAAGCCAACAATGTTTTGAAGAAGAAAAGAAAGACGTAACATTCATCATCAATTAATAATTCTCAACAAGTGATTATTAAAGTGAATCTTCCGATTTATAAGCCATCTTATCAAGCCACGTGACCTCTGTGGATTTATAATTATTATATAAATGCCCATTTTAGTGCAAGTCGAATCAAGCATCAATGTCTATTCCAAAAACTCAGAAGGTTGTTCTTGCTGAACAAAACGGCGAGGGCTACGACGTCATAAAATACACCGACCAGGAAATCTCTGCTCTTGGTCCCAATGAAGTCTTGATCAAGAACAAGTATGCGGGGATCAATTTCATCGAGTCGTACTTTAGAAAGGGGATCTACCCAGCCAAGTTTCCATACGTATTTGGTCGTGAAGCCAGTGGTGTGGTCCACGCAATTGGTGAAAACGTCAAAAACTACAAGGTGGGTGACAAAGTCGGATACATTGCGGGCGCCACTTTTGCTCAGTACACCAAGATCAACGACTCGCACTTTCATGTGTTGAAACTTGAGCCAGAAGCGTCTGACGAAAAACTCAAGCTTTTCGGGTCTATTTTCATTGCCGGATTGACCGCTTTGGCCTTCACTACCGAATCGTATGAAGTCAAGAAGGGCGACTACGTCTTGGTGTGGGCCGCTTCGGGTGGGGTAGGAAGGTTGATGGTTCAAATATGTGCCAAGAAAGGAGCCCATGTCATTGCAATTGCATCCACCGATGAGAAATTGGCCGTGGCCAAAAAGTTGGGTGCGGAATTCACCATCAACTCGCAAAAAGACGATATCGCAGCCAAAGTCCAAGAGCTCACCAACGGACAAGGCTGCCAAGTGGTGTATGACTCGGTAGGTAAGGACACTTTTGAGACGTCTCTCGCTGCTACGGCCAGAAAGGGTACTTTTGTCAGTTACGGTAACGCTTCGGGCGTGGTTCCTCCTTTCTCTATCTCCAGATTGACCGCCAAGGCCATCAAGATCTTGCGTCCTACGTTGTTTGCATACATCGACACCAAAGACGAATGGGACTACTACACCAAAGAGTTGGCCGATCAAATCGGATCGGGCGAATTGGACTTTGACATCTCCGCCACCTACGAGTTAAAAGACTATGCTAAGGCCACCGAGGCATTGGAAAACCGTCAAACCACCGGTAAGTTAGTATTGGAAATTCCTCAGTAAATAGTCTATATCTTATAAACGCGGCCGCGAGTTTTCGTATCTCATAAGATCTTCTGGCGTAGCGACTCCGTAGACGAAGTTGTCGTCTTTGTTGGCGATAATGGCAAAGTACTCGCCCAGGTTGAAGAACCTGGCCAAGTCTTCGAGGGGACTTGCTGGGGTGAGCTCATGGTACTTTTTCCCCGAGCCTATTTTTGGTTTCATTATGGTGGAGTGCAATGGGGCGTGGCGACGGTCGTGGGACGACTCTGTCTCATACTTGAGTTTGGCCTTGTGGTTGAACCAGATCATGTAGTAATGGGTCAAGGGCTTCAACGAGCTCTTGCCGATCTTACTGGGATCCTTTTTGAGATCCCCCACGTTCAACACACCCAAAAGTTTTCTGTTGGTTTCATGGATGACTGGCAAGTGGGTGAACTCATTTTCGAACGCTATTTCCAACGCCTGCAGCAAGTGCGTGGTAGGGGTGATGGAGATGGCTGGTTTGATATCCAAGTCTTCGATGGTGGCACCACGGTAGTCTCTGTAGTGGAATAATGTTATGTTTGAGCCCATAGAGTCAATAAAGTGTCCTGATTATAAAATTTAAAGGTGCGAAAAGTACAATTTGAGGTACAAAGTGAGATTTTATAGAAAAATGAAATAAAAAATCTAAAATTGATAATTTATGAGAGACGTCTGCCAACGACGAACCCGAAGCATTTTATCGAATTGGCGGACAAACGTTCAGTATCGTAATTAGCTGATTGGCTGGTAGTGTAATTTATATTATGTCAGACTAATGCTGTAAGATGACAATCATAACTAAGGACGCAAATTCCGATAACGAACTTGATCCATTGTCAAATCAGTAGTGCTATTCATGACTGCGCTTATGTTGAAGGTACTATCTTGATCAATATAATAACCAAATAATTCGACAAGCTCAGAACCAGATAAACGAATAAGTACGAAAGGTATTATGAACCTCTTTAGTCATCAATATCAGAGAATAACTCCAAACAGTCTAGTAATCCGCGTATACCTCTTAGTTGTTCATAATTTAATCTTTGTTATCGAAAAGCGTGTTCAGATAATTACTGGATACTGTAGAGGCCGGATCTAGATAGGTATATGCCTTGGTATTAATTTATTGATTTCAATAAGATTAGAAGATTAGTGGTGTCATAGAGATATGATGATTATAGACTTTTTATGCTGCTTCTGCGGTATGGTGCTGCATGTTCTGACGCCTATCCAGATCTTCCAGACCCCCCTCTTCCTTGGCTACTCTTCCCCAAACCTCTTCATTATTACCCACATCAAGAACTCCAATACGCATGGTGGCTAGAAGGTTGATGGCCGCAGTCAGATGGCCGTAGACGCCACCATAAAAGGCCTTGGTGGCATCTTTTCCATGAGATGCTTTGATAAGTTGCACTCCACCAGGGTGCTGGTCCATGAAAGGGGTGATATCGTGAATGATGTTCTGAATCACAATGTAGATACGATCTTTATTGGTAGACGAAGAGATGATACGTCTGAAGCCGTTGGGAGTAATAAGTGGAAGTTTGGATATAGGAGTGCCCCAGTTGAGTTGACTTTTCATCCGATTAATAACTTCCTGTTGCTGCTGGATCTGGAGCTGGGCAATCAAGTTTTCAGGCGTTCTACAAAGCTCATCGACGAGTCCAAGCTTGTCTAAAGTCCAGATAAACCACTTGGTCGGATCAAAAGCAAATGCAGATGACGAGCCACGGTAATCGTGAGGGAACTCGTGGTGGTAATTCTGATATGCCTGGCCATATGTAAGAAGCGAAACAAGCGGATTTCCACAGTTCTGCGATGAGTTTTTGTCGTTAAATGGCTGGCTGGGGAAGGAAACATGGATTTTAGAAAGGTGGCATACCGATTCGGTGCTTAGGGTTGTTTGTTGTGCTACAAGCATACGGAGAATGCCGGGATAAAGAAGACCATGGATGATGGAGTCCCCGAGAAAAACAGTCACTAAAACGGGAATGACTATACTAGTAAGTAGCCAGAGAAGATCATAATACTTTTCTTGCCAAATAAGGAGTTGCTGGATATGCTGGTCATAATTGTTCCGTGTAAGATCACGTTGCTCATCGTCAATAACCTCATTATTAACTTCATTGAATTCCTCAAAACCCACCGTTTCTGACGAGTTGGGAACTTGTGAGTACTTTGGAAACTCTTGTTCCATAAACTCCTTATAATACGTCACGGTCTTTGGCTTTTTGATCAACCAGCCCCAGTGGGCCCATACAAAGCCCCGCTTTATCGAGTATGGGTCCCGTTCGGTGTCGTCAGTGTTGTGGTGATGGGCTCTGTGGAACGATGCCCACCATCTGATAGACCCCAAACCTATGCTACTTCCAAAAACAGCAAAGAAATATTGCACTATTGGGTGTCTGACTTTAAATGAGTTGTGCGCAAAGTACTTGTGGTAGCCCGAAGTGAAGGCTAGAAGGCTGAAATGGAAGTAGAAGAACGTGAAGTAGAGCGTTGAGGGTTTTGCGGGAATGACGGGTTCTTGAAAGTGTAGTACGTATAGTACCGCCAACGCAGGGAACACTGCTACTGTCATGGCGTGGCCGTAGTTGATTCTGTTGAAAAAGTCCCGTTTGCGCTTTCTCATTTCGTTCATGTGAGAGTTTTTGAGTTGTGCTGCATGGCTGATGAATTTGGTATCCTTGTTGCGCCGTTTGACTTTGGTGGAAGTAGCTGCTGGAGCCACCTCTGGAGCCACCTCTGGAGCCACCACCCGTCCTGGAGAACCGCTCCCCAGAGTGCCCGATTCTGGTTTTTGTGATTTTTCTATTTCTATTGATTTTGGTTCACCAGACTCCTCAGAACGCCTATGTTTCGGCGGCGTCGAAGGTGGTGTCACTCCAAACGACGAATCCATGGTGCCTTAAGGGTTTGGTACTCACTCGAGATTATATTACATGTTCGGTCACGTGCGCGAGCCTTTATTTTTGAAAAGCGTCTCTTCAACATTGACCTTATTGACACTAAACAATATGCCCCAAATTCCTACTGGACAGCCTGTAGGCCAAAACAAAGTGAGACCGCAGCCTGCGGCCACTCCCGTCGTCTCATACACACCCACCGAAACCATAATTCCTCCTTCCTTATATCATAAAGTGCCCAATCTCGACACCTACAAGAAACTCGAAGCCGCCGAGCGAGACGTGGACATTTTGATATCGAGGAAAGCGTTGGATTTTCAGGCCATTCAGCAAAAAACCATTCATCCTCTGAACTTCAAGGGCGAAACAGGAATCCTTAGAGTATTTATTTATAATACTTGTGAGAACCAGCCATGGCAGAAACAGCTTCAGAAAGAGAAGCAGCTTCCGTTGGATGAAAATGCCGAGCCTTCGTGGACATTACGCGTTGAGGGAAGGTATTTAAGTGATAACAAAGACGAAAATGAAGCCAATGAAGCACTCAAATTCAGCTCCATTTTGTCGGCCATCTCCATTGACTTGATCCCCAACCAAGACTACCCAGCCTTGCAAAACTCCCAGTCCAATATTATCGAATGGAGAAATGACCCTGCTGATATTTCAACTAACCTCAACAGTGCCTCGTTCGACGGCTTGGATATCAAAAGAAACGGTATTTTTAACATCGGCACCAAGATTGCGTTGTTGGTAAAGAGCCATTCGTCGAGTCTTAAACTCAGTGACGAAATGTCCCAGTTTACGGGAAAACACGAGTCCACCCAGCAAGAATTGATCTATTTGATCTGGCAGTACGTTTTGTACAAAAACTTGATCAAAAAGAACGATTCGTTGACTAAGGTGCCGGTAGTATCTGCGCCTGGCTTGAACGAAGGAGTTCCAATGAACTCACTCGATGATAATGAAAACGACAACTTGACTATAGTAGAGTGTGACGGTGTCCTAAAAAGCTTATTCAAGGTCGATACCTTCAAATTCACCGATCTCTACAAGTTATTACAGCCGCACTTTAAACCACGAACCCCCATTTTGGTCGACTACGAAGTCAACACTCGAGTATCCACCACTTTGGGCCAGGTGGTGCTTGATATTCCTATTGAGTTGCCTCTCAATTTGTCGAAAATTCAAAAGGAATTGCTTGATTTCAACAAGGTTGCGTTCGATAATCTCACCAAGGCCGACGCCCAGATCCAAAAACTCAATGCCAGAATCGCTTTGGGCATAGTGGCTCTTCAAAACGCCAACTTAAGAGAAAACTTTTACAGAGAATTGAGTGACAATCCTGTCAAGTTCATAGAAAACTGGCTAGAAAGCCAGGCGGAGACCTTGAAGGCTTTGAAGAGCGACGAGGGCTACAATGAAGAGGTGGTCAGAAGAGCAAAGTACTTTGAAGAAAACGAACATTTGATCAGAGATAAGATCGACTTGTTGCTCAACTCCAACCGCATTTAAATTCTCCTGTATTACTATATGTTTTAATAAATCCAACACACTTTCTAACACTATTACACATGCATTAACTGTTTACACTTTTCTTAACTCTATTATACATCTATGACTAGTTGTCTGGAGCTTTTTAGTTATTAGTATGCCTTCTCTTTGGTACAGGTCAGGCTTTTCTAATATTGTACAGGTCAGTAACTCTATTAGTCATAATACTCTTCATCTTCTTCGTGTAGATCTTTCTCTTCGTTCTTATACTCTTCCTCATCATCGTCATCATAATCTTCTTCTTCTAGTTCTTCTTCCTCAAAGTATTGACTGTTTTTCTTGTCACTGTAATTTATGTCTTTTTGCCTGGACGACCGTCCGTCTTTGTTGCTGTATGTTTCTATGGATTCTTGCTTTATTAGCAATGGAAGAAGCCCCGATAAATAGCCGTACAAATGCATTACGGGCTTGTATATGGTAGATGTCATGGGTATCTCCTCATCGTCTTGGGTTCCAGTAATCCCCAACCTTTGTGACAAGAAATTGACAAAGCTGGCCAATTCCTGAACATTCGTAGCCACTTCATACCAATTGTCATATCCATCTTCAGATCTGGGCTCTTTCCTGTCGATGTCCTCGTTACTCAAAGATTGTACCAACATACTATGTACATCTTGAACATAGAGCTTGAAATCAGAAGCTGGCTCAGTTACGGCAGGCCCTGACCATGTTGAAACCATCTTTTTCACCGATGTCAAGCCTCCATTATACTTATCAGCCATTCTGCAAAGGTAAAACCGTCCTACGTGGAACCCTATATCACCCGCCAACTGCTCATGCAATCTGATTCGGAAGCAATGGTCTAGTGGGTCTGAAGTGGGGTCGATATACTTGACATCGTCCTCTCTTTTCTGGAACTTTGCTTCGGCCTCGATTTTGGCTTCAGATGCATTTTTGAAGCCTTTAAGTACACTTCTGGCTGCATAATAAGTTTCTTTGTCTCCTGGAATATCCATCTTCTGCGAAATCTGTGTGATATGACCTTTTATAGCATCAGAAGTAGATAATGCCCATTGTACAAGAATGCGTAATGTGACAAGCCTATCTTTGGGCTCGAGTACTTCTAATCCATTCTGTTCAAACAGCAGCATTGTAAATGGATTGAATTTGATATTATAGTCTTGCAGAAACACCTTAGTGAACCCAGCATCAACAGCAACACTAGGATCCACTGGACTCCCTGGAGTATCTTCCACTTCTTCCACTTCTTCCAAGTTTTCTCTCCATTCTGCTGGTAAGCCTAAAGAAACACTGATTGACTTCAACTCCATTATAGCACTGGATTGTGAAGTGACTTCTCTTTTACGGTTTAGCACCAACCCCATTAACTTCATGAATAATTGTTTCATTTTGGGAGAAACATATTTAGGGTTGTACTCTTGTTCATTCTCTTTAGACTCTTTGGACTCGTCAGACTCGTCAGACTCTTTGGACTCTGGTTTGTCTATTGGATAAAGAGCCAATCCAGTTTCTATATCTTGTGGTCCAATGAAGTCAAAGCCAATTACATCATTGAACTTGTTGAGAAACTCAATAATAAACACAATATACGAAGCATAAGGCGACCTTTTTACAGGGTATCCTAGCGCCACGGGTTCTGCTGCTGCCTTTGCGTTCTGGCTGGCTTCAATCACATTATCGTCATACAAATCATAAAACAAACCCACTAGCGGGCCCGGTAATTGGCGAGATATCTTGTGACTGGTATTTAAAACGGTGGTTCTACTGGTTGAGACTAGTTTTGAAGCCTGATGTTTTTTTACACCACCATTATCAGTTGGTTTAGTACGTTTTTTTGAGTTTCCATTCGGAAATTTAGGCACAGTTTCAGGCTCAGACGTTTTGGGTTCCGGCTTCTTCTTTGTAGGTTTCAGTTTTTTGGTCTTTTTAGGAGCTGGCTCTTCTATGACTTCTTTGACTACGGGTTTTCTAACCCTTTTAGGTCTCACAGAGTTTACTTCTTGTGCAATTTTTTCTATCACCACTTCTTCTTTTTCCTTTCCATCTACTTCATTTTCTCGTGTGTTTTTTACTTCTCTTTTTACTTCTTCTTTTTCTGTTTCTGTAGTCGCTTCGGTAGGCTGACTATCTAAACCAATCACTTCATTTTCATTGCTTTCCTCCTTCTTTTCCCCAATATCTCCAGCAATTTCCCTTCTTTCTTCTTTTATCCCTTGGGGCCCAAAGGGTAACGTCGATTGTCTCTTCATATCTACGATTTTTCCTCGCGGTATGCTTCGTACAGTCTTGCCTCCACGAGATCCAGGTCCTTCTAATGGCTGATTATCGAACCTAAACTTGGATGTTATGGCCCTTTTGAGGTTGTGGGTGGAAGAATCAGACGGCGACGGGAGATTCTGGTGATGTTTTCGCGGTCTCCCAAGACGTCGTGGTTTGGCGCCTGGCTTATATTGGCTAAAACGCGTGGAATTTGCACCAGAGTCGAGACTAGTAACCGACTGGACTTGTGATTTTAGGGAATGCTGACTATTATCGTAGTCTAATGATGCGGTGATGGGAAGATGGCTCGAGATGGCTTGGGCAGAGCTGGGGTGATCGACAAATTCGTTGAGGTGGAATACGTTGTTAATATGTGGGTCTAGATCAACCGTTTCTTTCGCTCCCAATCTTTCAAAAAGCTCGTGTTCACTTATCGAGCTTTCTATGTTTGGATCCATACCGTGTCTGGAGTCTCATACTGTGAGAAGTAAATGTATAGCGAGTGTTACCCGGCGCACAATATACTACAGATATATTCCACAGCAACGAAGTAGTACTGTACATTGGGGATCAGTAGAGAGTGTAGAGAGGGTTCGGCAGTGCGTAGCCTTGGAGACTCGAAGGTCGTGATGTTTGGCATCGAAGTCAATATATACATTCATAGTGATACTTGCCATGGCTGCAAAATAAATAGAGAGGTGCCAGGTTTATCTTTTAATGAAACGACACGACTACGAAGTAAAGACACCTACGAGCAAAGACACCTAGAAGCAAAGGCACCTAGAAGCAAAGACACCTAGAACTAAGACGATATTGAAGGCATATACTTTAAGTTGATAGGTTACTTGAGGAGCCTGTGCTAGATGCAGTACATGGAAGTAGTTGATAGTGATGTATAATTGTATATCGATGCTTCAAATCCGATATTGTATATTGTTTCGCCATGAATTAGTTCTTTGCAGCTAATTGTGTGGGACTAGTGGGTTCTGCCACTAGTGACCCGTCTACTCAAGTGTGTTGCAGCCGGTTCACGTGATCGTGATATACTTTATCTTTATATTTCAAAACCAAACGCGTCTCAATACAACGGCAACATGTCTGACTACAATATGAGCCTGCAAGGCGGCTTCAGTACCGAGAATAACGGCGGATCGCAACAAGGATCAAGTGGATTCCGTCAAACTGTTACGCCCGTCACAATCAAACAAATCAACGACGCCACACAGCCCTCTCCCGATGGCGAGTTTGTTGTAAATCACGTAACGCTCAACACGGTGTCAGTAGTGGGAATTGTGCGTAAAATAGTACCTTTCACCAACACAATTCTCATTACAGTGGAAGACGGAACCGGTTCAATCACAGTCAAGAAATGGGTTGTGGAAGAGAAGACGACGGTGGCGGAAGAGACCGAAAAATACGAGGCCCATTTGAACAAATACGTCATGGTAGGCGGCTCCTTGAAGATATTCCAGGACAAAAAGAGCATTCAGAACGTGTCTATTCTCCCAATCGAAGATCATAATCAGGTGGTATACCATAATCTCTCGGCCATTTCCAACCACTTGCTGGCCCACGGAGTGGTTCCTTCGAAGAAAACCGAAGACCTGTTGTTTGTAAGCGACAAATCTGAGACCGGAGGAATTTCGGGCAAGATATTGAACTTTATCAAGAAGCACTCCGAATCCATGCCTGAAGGTGTTCCTTCCTCGTATATTGCCCAGGTCCTCAACTTGGCTCCAGACATGGTCCAGCAAACATGCAATGATATCTGTGAAAGTGGGTTGGCCTATATGGGATCAGATGAGTCTTCATACCTTGCGCTGTAGCCCACGAGCTAATCTTATCTATAACATTTACAATTCCCGCCTTTCTGTATTTTAATGTAACTCGAATAAACGAACAAAATAGAAGTCTAATTTGGGTAAATCTAGAAATATATCAGTAATTTGGACAAAATGTTGATTAGAATTCTGTTCAATCATAGCCTCGAGAATTCCAGTATTAATCAAACATAATTGGTATTTGAATATAAACAATTAATGAATTGCAGATGACGAAGCAACACCCAAGTAGCTTACGATCTAATAGAATCAAAACATATATACTCAATTATAAGTAAAATTATACGTATGACACTATAGATACTTTTAAAAATTTATTAGCAAATACTGTGCACTAAATTGCAGGCAATCAGTACCAATAGCTAGTAGTACTATAAGTAAGTTTCGATAATTCGCAATTATTCGCGTATCTGTCATCTACAGAGTAGCCCCCCTAGAGCAAGAGATATAAGGGGGAATGCAAGGGGATGCAGGGAAGTCTGTGCTAGGAATGCTTGTGTCCCGATTCTGCCTGGTTGCGAAAAGCCCTGACGAACTTGGCAATAATTACCCCGTGGCAAAAGCGCATGGCGTGTAAAAAGAGCCAACTTCATCAGTATCGAAACATATTATAACACCTAACCATTAATATCGTTATATTATTCAACAATGAATCAACTAAACTTACCAAGCCCGTCTTCCGAATTGTGGATCGGCGATCTTACTGATTACAAACAATCACTCAGACTTGATCGTGAAGAATATGCGAGCATCATTATCTATGACTATGACAGCAGTAGTACTGCCAGATACTTGTTTTACATCTTATTTGATGACGAGCGTCCTTATTGGAACTTGCTTATCAGGGATGGCGTCTTCCGCTGCTACGACCTTCTCAACACTGGAGGTGAATTCACAGAAATTAAATTCCCTGGCTACGTTGTTAGGCGAGATAGAGAATTATTATCAAAGCTTCATTGATGCTAATCCTGGAGGAAATGCTTACGCCTATTATTACGTCTATGACAATGGTACAACATTGGCCTACAATGGCTGACTACCTTCACCAAGAGAGACATTAATTTCGATGTTAAAAGACATCTGAACTATTTGAATAGAAACAATTGCTCCAAGTGTCAAGAAAGATTTGGGTTCAGCCCGATGCTGTTCTTGACTGTTTATCATCTGGTATTATACCATCGGTGGGTACCAGAGGTACTGGAATGCTTGGGGCCCATTGCAAAACTTACAATCATTCAAACTTATCGGATATTGGAAGGAAATCAAAGGAATCTTCTACACTCGTTACTCATTTGCGGTTCCGAAACGACATATGCCTTTATTTCTCTCTAGCTTGGAATTCTTTTCGTAGCTTAGCTGGTTTCAGAGAGTATAACCCAAGAGATGCCAATTATGAAGTCATTTGTTATGTTACTTGTATATTTCTTATCACCAACAAAGCCCAAACATTCAAATCAGAATTAAGCTCCTTGTTTTGCTAGAAGAGAAAGGCACATTTGAATCAAAGACTGAAGTGAGGGTGGTTGAAAATGAGTGCATGGACTGCGAAACGACCAAGTGTAAGATCGTGGGGAGCGAAGCTACTCGCATCTATGTGGACATTAACTGTTGATTTAATTATTTCTTAACAAGTTGGTGGACCGGGCACTGAAGAAAGCATTCCACAAATCGGAGTTGGTCACAGACTCGCCTCGAGAAGCTCCTTTATTAATAAGTGAATCGTTTCCCTCACTGTTCATCAAAGCGATCGACTCGGCCTTGCTCAAGTTCTTTTCGGTCGCTTTATCCACATCGCTGTCTCCTTGCAAATACTGGAGACGTTTGTTGGTGGAAGTCAACACCACGCTTTCCTCGACTGTATTCTCGATTATAAACATCCATACTGTAGTTGGTTTTGTCTGGCCAATACGGTGAATTCTCGATATGGCTTGTAATTCCAACGAGGTATTGACCAATGGCTCACAGAGAAAGATATGGGTACTATTGATAAGAGTGAGACCGCTGGACTGGGCCTTTGCATTCAAGAGAAAACAGGTGATCTCATTCTTGGGGTCCTTGAAATATTCCACCAAATCGAGTTTCTTGGGATCCTTGCCCCTACTATCGGGCACAAACGTGCCCTCAGAGCCCACATAAGACACCTCTGAGGCTTTGAGGGCCGTGCTCAAGATGTAGAGCATGTCCTGCCATTGGCTGAAGATGACTATCTGGACGGCTGGGTCTCTACTACGGAGGTAGAGTACTTGTTTCACAATCAAATCTACCTTGGAGCTGTACGAATGCTGGAGCTTGATTTGCTGGATCTCGTCAATGACGTCTTTGGAAATGGGTTTGTAGATGGAGTGCAAGTTCTTGGCCACAGAGTTACTTCCAGGCAAGTAATCCTCCACCTTGGCGGCCTTCAAGTCGGGCTTGTGGTGGGTAAAGTTGTAGACCGAGTCCATGGAGATCGACAGTTTGCACATGGGACAGTTGCGGGCTGTCCGAAGCCACTGCTCAAGACAATCTTTGCAATACTTGTGGCCACACTGGGTGAGAGATCCTATGGTGATTGTACACCGACAAATGGAGCACATGAGCTCGTCTTCCCCGTACTTTGCATAGTCTTGAGACGGCTCGTTGGACCGCACCAAGCCTCGAAGATACCGGAACTTGGCCACAGACTTTTCCATTTTGCCCTTGATCGCAGTGAAATACTGCTCATAGTTGTTGAGCACCTGCTGGATCTGCTCGGGGTTCAAGTTCTTACGGTCCATACCAAAGTTGGAAGTCTTGACACTGTCTGAAATCTGCTGGAGCTGCTTGAAGTAATCTGTTCTGGCATTGAATACGGCATTGCAGTTGACGTTGAGTTCTTTCTGCAACCACGTCAAGCCAAGCTTTTGATTATCGTAAACGACCCGAAGCTTGACGGCCAACTTTTCCAAGAGCTCGAGCTGGACTTCGGCCCGTTTCGCCAGGTCGTCATCCTTCAATTCGTCTTTGAGATCGGTTTCAAGCGTTTTTACCTGTAGAACCAATTCCTGGAGCGACTTCTTCAGAGTGGGCTTTATGCTTTGTCTTTGGGCCTGGAGATTATTGAGGAAATCGGTTTCGTTGACTTTCTGTAGCTCAATCTCCGCGTCTCTCTGTTCCTGGACCTTTTTGCTGACTATCTTGATAGAGCTTTCGGACCCATTCAATACCTCGAACCGGTCGCCTAAAACCTGGCCCAATACAAATAAATACGACGACGCACGGTCCTGGTCTCGGATACTCTCTTCGTACTCTTCACCATCAGGAGTCTTGTCGTTACTCAACAATGGCTTGCGCAAGATCCCAATCATGTTTTCCATCCATTCGTTAATCACCTCAGTCTGGCTATTCAACTGGCCAATTATCTTCACCAAGCTGTCCACATATACCTTGATACTCATGGAAACCGCATAGTTTTCGATATGTTCAATCTCCATGATAGGAAGTTGTGTGAATAGGCCCTTGGTGTTTTTAGGAACATGAACATCCCCATTGTCTTTCCATTCTCCAGAATGGTACACTTTTCTTGAGGTTATTCTGGCACTGACGGTCTTATTGACATTTTCAATTGAGTTCTGGAGAATTTCGCTACGGGTCTTTTCCGCCAACCCATAGTACTTTCGCTCAAGATACTTGTACGTGCCCTCTTCTTCAGTGGTGGCTTCGATATCGTACTCTTCTAGCTTGATTGTCTTGGTATGGTCGACTCCTTCAAACTGGAACTTGCTCAATTCAATATTGCTTACAAGAGACGCCAATTCGTCTTTTAGCTCGTCGTCGTCGAACTGCTCAAGCTTTTGCAATTCTGGTGGAAAAGCCACACCTTTAGGCTCGAATTCTCTGATAATTTCACCATACTCTTGATCGTATCGCTGAAAATACGCCGACGCTATAAGGAAGTAGAAGCGATGCAACAGCACATTTAAGGACCGGATCCTAACCCGAAGCGACCGGATCTTATCCTCAAGCTTGTCCAAAGTGCCGTCTTTACTAGGAGAAGCTGATGACATCTCGATTTTGCCGATCTCATTATCATTCTCCACCTTGGGCATCTGGCCAGAGTCCAATAATTGAGCCCTATGAGCCTTGTAGTCGTCAATCAACTTGCTGAGTATGAGTTTCATTCGGTACAAGATACGCTCAGTCTTTTTGGAGCCGGCTGTCAACACTACAAGCGAAGTCTGGGGCTGGTAAATGAACTCGTTAAACTCTCCAAGATCCAAAAACAACTGGTACAGCTGCTTTTCCACGTCCAACACCTCATTGTATGCCTTTGTTAACATGTCATCGAGCAAGTTTTCCAAGGTCTTGAGCTTCTGAATCATGCCCAACGTTCGGTTGGAGTAATTATACGACTTGCGATACCTTTTTGAGCTGACATTGAGCTTGCCGATTTGGGGATTACAGCACACCTGACGGAGTCTCAGAAGCCAGGTTCTCATGTACGTCATGATGGTTGATGAAGGTTCCCAGTCATTAGATACGGGGTTCCCATTTACATCGAGACAGATAGTCGCTAAACATTCCTCGAGAAGCTGATTGTACAAGTCTTGTTCGATGGGTGTGAATGGAATACTAAGAAGTATACGGTTTTGCGGAGGAAGCTTGATTTCGTCGTGGGTCATGGCTTTGGTATGCCGTATGGCAGTCTTTTGCCATAATTCAGCAAAATCAGCACCATATCTCAATAGCAAATCCCAGCTATTCTTGCCCATTTCGTTACAAAATGGGTGTACTTTCAAGAACTTGACCACCGAATGAAGGTCGTCCAAGTTCTTCTTGATAGGAGTACCACTAACACCCCACGAATGAAACCGAGGGATTAAGCTGGAGCTTTGAAACGCCCGTGAGACTTTGGAAGACGCCATTTGCACTTCGTCTAGTATGACACGCCAAAACTGTGAAAGCATTAATGGCGACTCGTAATTGAACGACTTGTAGATTGAAGGCACTTTGTTGTGTCGTATGGCCAAACCAATTTCGTCCTGAAGAGCTCTTTCGTAGTCGGTTTCATGCTGTGATTCACTACTTTTGGCATTGGCTACTTTGGGTTTGGTTGACGTCATTGCTATTTGAAATAGCGACTGGTAATCATTGAGTAGCGCTTCTCGGGGCGTTTCATATTCGCCTGGAGGCTCTGAAGACCCCTCTGCTTCGTCCTCCGTCTTTGTTCGTCTGGTTCTTGTAGACTTGTTTCGTGAAGAGTATAAAGCATAGTCCAATTCTTTCGAGATAATGCTGTAGGTGGTAAAAACTACGTCGAATTTTCTCAAGTATTCGGCTATGAGTATGGAGTTGTTGTCCAATTTAGGGTATTTTCCCACACCGTGGTATATTGTTACTGCCAAAGAGGGTACCAAATGGACGATTTCTTCAACCCACTGCTTCAATATAGAATCTGGGGCTATAATTAGGGTGGTTTTGGACTTAACGATAGTCTTGAAATCGCCGTACGACTGTAACTGGATCTTTATGCGCGCGTTGATCTCTTCTATAGGCCGCTGGTTCATTAGTATTAATGCAGTCATCTCGACCGTCTTTCCTAGCCCCATTTCTTCGGCCAAAAGTCCCTGGGCTGGCAAGTATTGGGGATACTCTTCGTTGTTACGCTCGTAGTAGTCTACCAAGTACCGACAAACTTCGTTTCTGGTAATCAAATTGGCCGTATACTGATTATAGTAGAATTCTTTAGACCTGATTTTTACGACTTTCCATCCAAAATAGAGCTTATCAAGCACCAGATGTATTTGAGTATCCAACTCAGGAGTCGCAATATTCTCCTCAAGGTACGTTTTGAACAGATTGTAGTTTTGTGAGCTGATTAATGGAACCCTTGTACATCCATTGGGATGGTATTGGACGTTTTCTTTAGCCAAAAGCCATTGCAATGTCATTTTCTGGAACCCCAAAAGATTGGTTTCAAGCTCAGGTATATCGTAATCCTGTGTCACTCTACTCATTTTGGCCGTATGGTCGGATATACATGTGTAGAACAGGCTAGCCGAAACCGGTTCCGATTCTACCGGTGGTTGATCAAGTTGAGGCTGAATTATCGAGTTGAGTTTGGTCATAAGTGAGGCCAGCACCACTCTATGTATGTCACAGTGAACCAGAATTTTATAGGAGATAGTCACATTCACAGTGTTTGACTCAGCAAGTATTTCCACCCGGAGAAGAGGTGCTGTTATAGACAACCCATTCTTCCTGAGCTTGAGATTTGCCATATTGAGAACCAGCAATTCACTGGCCAAAGAAGGCTTCAGTAAGTAGTTGAGGCCAAAAGAAAGGAGCGCTTTTGCAGCATGGCCTCGCACTTTCTTGCTCTTGGCCACCAAGAGCCCTTCGCTCATCTCCAACTTTATATCGTCTGTGACAAGAACATCATCAAATTCAAAGTTTGATAAGTCTATTGGAGACTCAGCACAAAACTCAATGTTAGTGTCTACCAAATCAGCTGTTTCAGCCCGAGAAAAATCGTTATCTTGCTCACTCGTATAGACATCTTTGAAGATGAGGTTATCGATATTGAGATCGGTTCGAGCAGAAAACTTGCGCTTTTTGACGGGTTTGACGGCGTCAAGCGTCTTTTCGTGGCTGCAAAGACTGACCAAGTGTTCTAGATCAAAGTGAATGAGCTGGAACCGGTCGAAACTCATCTCTTGGCTGGATGGTCGCGATCAGATTGATTTAATTGAATTTATTTTTCTGGGGTAACAAAAATTGAGACCTTTTGAAAAGTATATGGATGTAGATAGTAGTTGGTAGAATTACTAATGTGAATACAGGACATCATGTCCTATGAAGAAATCCACACTATAATGAGTAATCGTTTGCATTCATGTACAGAGTGCAATGAACATCATTAAGGTGTTGCGAAAAACTGGAACATATTTATGACATGATAGTCTTGTGTTTTGATGGTTTCTTAACCCATTGGTTCAATCAAAGCCTTCTATGACTTGGTATTTGCCATTTGATGTACCTTAAATTGAAACTGTTGACAAAGTTGACTATTTAATGAGCTAACCTCGTACTAAATCTTTTATGTAAAATGTCATTTGGATAGAACATTAGATTTCCAAGATGAAAAATGAACACAACGTACTTGTGGGTCATGATGGACACTACTGAAGACTAGACTCAGAGGTTTAAGAAGATGCTCTAGTTGAATCAGAAGACTCTAGCGTATTGATTTGGACTGGCAGAAGCACCTCTGTTGGCAAGAAAAGCTTCAGTCCTGTTTCATTCGCCAGTTCATCTATCAGGTTCGGTAGAAAAATTCATATATCGTACCAATAACCACATTAGAGGGTATCTCTAGCATACAGTGTTGATTTTGTTTCATTTGCCATTAATTTTACATTGGCAAAGCCATTCTTGACATCGATATACCCACTTCTCTGAAAAGAATTGGATTTTGCAGAGAAGATGATGTAGCGTACATCAAGTCTCCGTCTCTCGTTCTACACTCAGTAATATTCTGTATAGATTCATTGTCTACTCATGAAAGCATAAATAATAACTATTGACTTCTAACGGGAATCTGCTTGTTCTTTCTTCTTTCCAAGATAGATGCACCCTTGAGGTTCAAATCAAACAAATTCTGTTGTTTCGCAGGCTGGTTCTGGTAACGAGGGGCCTTTCTTGCCGAGGTCAGCACATCTGGGGTTCTATGCTTCGAATGCAATACATGGCCCTCGATATCCACTGCTTCTTCCTCTTCTTCTTCTTCCTCGACCAAGTCCTGTATGGTTTTGGAGTTGAGCTTGGAGGAAAGGGCCGCTTCCTCGCCCATTCTATGGACTGCAGTGGAAATATCAAACACGTCTCGCAAGGCCAGAGCAGCAGGCGAGTACATGCCGTTGTTGAAGTTGGAGGCATTGAATTTTTTGGAGTATTTCGGGGTGTTTCCAGCAGCCTGGATGGGGTTCTGGGCTGATGACTTTCTAACGGGCGGTGCCATTTGGGTTTGGGCTGGTTGGGGAGCCGAAGAAACCTCGTTGACCCATGGATCGCGCAAGAAATCGTCAATTGTATACCTTTTGGAAGGATCCACTGTCAACAACTTGGACACACAGTTTCTGGCACCGGCAGAAATTTCGTCCCACCATGGAGCCAAGAAGGTGTATTCGCCTCTGGCGACTTTTTCGGTCAAGGTTTCGATTCGTTCGTCGTAAAATGGTGGGAATCCACACAACAAAGTATATAAAACACATCCAATGGCCCACATGTCCACTCCTTTGGAGTATCTCTCGTCTCTAACAATTTCAGGAGCAGTATATCCTACAGTACCACAAGGGGTCTTGGTATTGTGCTCCCAGATTTGTTTCGATAATCCGAAATCCGCAATCTTAACCACACCAATACCACCGCCCCCAACACCAGGAACAAACTCCCCTTCATCCTGCTTGGTGGTGGGGTCGTCAGATTTACGGAACTTGGCAATTGGGTTGGCAGATGGCTTGAACTCCACGGGCTGGTACAACAAGTTTTCAGGCTTGATATCCCTGTGAACAATGCCAACTTCTTCGTGAAGATACCTTATGGCATGGGCCACCTGGGTTATTACGTGACGGGTCAAGTCTTCGGAAAAGTAGGTATATTTGACGATCGAGGTGAAGATTTCGCCTCCAACAGCCAATTCTTGTACGATGTAGTAGTAGGGTTCGGAGTCGATGAACTCAATGAACTTGACAATATTGGGATGGTTCAACTGTCTCATAATGGCCACTTCCTTTAGCACCGCCTGTTTCTGGGCCTGGTCCATTTGAAACTTTCTCAAGATCTTGATCGCCACTTGCTGACCGCTAGGCAAGTGTGTGGCCTTGTAGACAACGGAAAACGCACCTTCGCCCATCTGTTCCTGCACCTCGTAGTTGTCCAACTTCGGATACTCGACCGATTTCTGTCTCTGCAAACGTTCTTGCTCCACTATATGAGTGGCGGCTTTTTGGTACTGGTTATTGTCCTGGAACCCGCTTTGTTGGGCCTGTAATTCTGCTTGCGCGAGAGCTTCGGCCCTGGCCCGTTCTTCAGCTTGTGCCTGTGCTTTTGCTTCGATCTGAGCCTGAAGTTGAGCTTGCTGCTGAGCTTGCTGCTGTGCTTCTATTTGCGCTTGCGCTTCCAAGTTGGCGAGATTACTACTTTCTGGGTACTGATTGCTGGTAGAAGGCAAATTGCTCAACTGCTGGCCATCTGGGAAAGTTATCCCTACCGAAACAGGGTATCCAAACTCATCGGTGGTGTCAAATTGTTGTTGTGGGGCCGGTTTCTTTTTCATGTCATTGGCCTGCTTCCCGTGCCTAATAAACGCCTTCAAGTTCTCAAACATGATGACGATTTGTATGTAATAGCTGGTGTTTTGGTGACAGGGCAGAAAACTTATATGGCTGATCTTAGTAATAAGGTAAAGGGGCAATATAGTTTGGAAGCCAAATTTGGTATTGTTTCGATATTCAAGTTGTCAAGTTTTACCTATTGATATACTAGCCAACTGGAGTGTAGTGTTTGGATATCAGCGCAGACAAAAATATATATTGTGATGATACAAATGAAAGTTTGGTTAGTCGTAGCAAATGTCGGGCGGATGAAACGAGAGGAAAAAACGGAGGCGCGCGACATTTTCAGTTGCTACGGGACATTCTACCAGGGAGCACGAAGGGACTAAAAAAGTGTGTTGGGATAGGGTAGCGCGAGCCTCACCGAGAGAGGCTGAACCAGGGCTAAAATAGCAACAGTGCGATGGACTGGGTTCCGCTGTCAGGCAGGGCTACGGTGGTGCGACACGATGGACTTCCGTGATTGTCTCAGACATTGTGTCACGAGCCTGTGACGTAGAGTGGAGTGCCGCCAGGCGGGGGGGGGCGGCTACCACTCGGTATCTGTATTTCGTGGGTGCGAAGTGTTACACAGATGCACTGGTGGATGCACTTGCGCGCAACGTTATCTGGTGACGAAACGTGGAGCAACCCTTAGAAAATCGCGAGTTTTCGCCGGGATTCTCGCCGCGAGAAAAGAAGCCAAGTGGCAGGCAAACAACAGTGACAAGTAATTACAAATATGGCACCACCTGCAATTGTATTCACCGATTGGGACGGCACCGTGACCCTTCAAGACTCCAATGATTATTTGACCGATAACTTGGGGTTCGGCCAAGAAAGACGCTTGCAAATCACGGAAGATATCTTGTACGGTAAGCTCTCGTTCCGCGACGGGTTCCGCGACCTGTTGGAGTCGATTCCCACGCCATTTCCGGAGTGTATTGAGTATTTGTTGAAGAACGTGCAGCTCGACCCGGGCTTCTTGGAGTTCTACAAGTGGGCTGCTGCCAAGGGCGTGCCTGTGGTGGTGATCAGCTCGGGAATGCATCCTATCATCTATGCTTTGCTCAAGCAGTTGGTGGGTGCCGAGGCTGTTGACAACATTGAGATCATCAGTAACCAGGTCCAGGTCGATTCTGCCACCGGTAAGTGGGACATCGTCTACAAGGACCCGGAATCTTCCTTCGGGCACGACAAGGCCAAGTCGATCCGCGAGTACTTGGTGCGCAACGGGTACACCGATGCCGCCAAGTACCCACCACTTTTCTACTGTGGGGACGGTGTTTCGGACTTGTCAGCCGCAAAGGAAACAAACTTGTTGTTTGCCAAGCACGGCAAGGATCTTATAAAGTACTGCAACCGAGAGGGTATTCCATATACTGAGTTCAACAACTACGCTGATATCTTGGGGAAGATCACCAAGATCATCGACGAGGGTGAACCATACACCAAGTTCATCGAAAACAAATCTCCAACAGAGTAGAAACCACTGGGAGACAATCGTGACCCTAGTAAATACACTAACCGTAAATACACTACAAGACACTAACCGTATATACTCTACGAAGACGCGACACACGAGCTTGTAACCGCATACTCCAAAGTCGTGCAGTTAACTACCCAGAGTCCCAATCTGGGCGCAGTGCGAATACAACAGCTTGGAAACGTTAGAAAATTTTCATCATACGCAACATGCTGCTTCGAAATAAACTGGTGAGTGGTGTTCTGGTGAGTGGTGAGGATGCCGCCATGTCTGTGCGGAAGACCACCACGACGCCAAGTGATGTAATGCCCCGCGACGTAATGCCCCGCGATGAAACGCCCCGCGATGAAAAGCTGCGCACCCCAGCGTGGGACAAGTTCAAGGGTGCTATGGCCAAGTACGGGTCTTTTGTGGGCCCTGGCCTACTTGTGAGTGTGGCATACATGGATCCTGGTAATTATGCCACCGGTATCACCGCGGGTGCTGCAAACAAATACTCGCTTTTGTTCTTTGTCTTTTTGTCCAACGTTATAGCCATTTTTTTGCAGGCTCTCTGCATCAAATTGGGGTCGGTGAGCGGCTACGATTTGGCGAGGTGCTGCCGCGAGTACCTCCCGCGGTGGCTCAATATATGTGTGTGGGTGCTCGCCGAGTGTGCCATCGTAGCCACCGACGTGGCCGAAGTCATTGGTTCGGCCATTGCGCTCAACATTCTTATCAAGGTGCCATTGCCTGCCGGCGTGGTCATCACCATAGTGGACGTGTTGTTTGTGTTAATGGCGTACCGCAACGACACCGCGTCCACCAAGTTTGTTCGGTACTTTGAGTACGCGGTCGCGGTGATGGTGGTGGCGGTGGTGGTGTGTTTTGCGGTGGAGTTGTCGCAGGTGCACGCCAACGCGCGCGAGGTGTTCCGGGGATTTGTGCCGTCGAAGGAGATGTTTGAAGGCAACGGGATGACCATTGCCACGTCCATCATCGGGTCCACGGTGATGATCCACAGCTTGTTCTTGGGCTCGGGGTTGGTACAGTCGCGTTTGCGCGAGTACGATGTGTTCAACGGGTACGTCAAGTTGGACGAGCTCCACCGCGACTCGGATGTTCTGGCGTGCACCACCGCCAAAGAAAAAGACCGGGTGCACTACGAGAACGAGGCCGCGTTTTTCTACAACCACTACAAGCCGTCGTACCACGCCATCCAGTACTCGTACAAGTACTCGATCATCGAGCTCGTGGTGACGCTTTTCACCTTGGCGTTGTTTGTGAATGCGGCCATCCTTATTGTGGCCGGCGCCACGCTCTACGATACGCCCGAAGCCATCGACGCCGACTTGTACACCATCCACGATTTGTTGTCGCTGAGCTTGGCTCCCGCGGCGGGCACCATTTTCATGGTGGCGCTCTTATTTAGTGGCCAGAGCGCGGGGATTGTATGCACCATCGCGGGCCAAATGGTATCTGAGGGCCACATCAATTGGACAGTCAAGCCATGGATGCGCAGGTTGATCACAAGGGCCATTAGCATTGTGCCGTGCTTGATCATCTCGTTGTGTATTGGCCGTAATGGTCTCAACACCGCGCTCAATATCTCCCAGGTGGTGATTTCCATCTTGCTTCCGCCATTGACGGCGCCGCTAATCTACTTTACGTGTTCGAAGAAGATAATGCGCATCGAACTTCCGGTCGAGACCCCCGCCGAAAACGACCCCGAGGGCGACGACTCGCGTGAAGACGTGCGCTACAAAGACATGTCGAACTCGTGGGTGACCACGGTGGTGCTAGTCGTCATCTGGATCTTTGTCTCAGCACTTAACATCTATGCCATCTACCAAATGGCCAAGAACGGTGTGAGCTCCTCATAACCCCATTCTCCGCTGCTCCTCGCAGCTTATGTAAGTAGTTTCGGTCGGCGCACGACCCGTCCCTATTCATCGATGTCCAGGCACCATCGCCTGGCCATACCGATCATCAATATATATATATTAAATAGCTTTGTTATTGAACAATTGATCCACAACTGCACACATAACCCCCAGTATATTCATTCTCGTTCACGTGAGTGTTGATTCCCTTCGTACATCGATTTGATGCATTCTTCCAGCTTATTGAAGAAGCTCCACATAAATATCCTGGGTAACAGCAACAACAACTCCAACTCCAACTCTGATCTCTCCTCAAAAGACAATTCGATGAATTACTATCCTCAGCAACATGTGCAGCCCCAGCCCCAAGTCCAAGTCCAAGCCCAGCCCCAGCATCACCAGCCTCAACAGATGAGTATACAGCAACAAATCACCAACGATGCCATTCAGCGGTCTTTGTTGCCCCAAAGATCCACCACTTCCAAAGGAAAATACTCGTTGACTGACTTCCATATCATGAGAACGCTAGGAACAGGTTCCTTTGGCAGAGTTCACTTGGTTAGATCGGTCCACAACGGCAGATACTATGCCATCAAGGTGTTGAAGAAGCAACAGGTGGTCAAGATGAAACAGGTGGAACACACCAACGACGAGCGGAGAATGTTGAAATTGGTGGAACACCCGTTCCTCATCAGAATGTGGGGTACCTTCCAGGACTCCAAAAACTTGTTTATGGTGATGGACTACATTGAGGGAGGGGAGCTTTTCAGCTTGTTGCGTAAGTCGCAGCGGTTTCCCAACCCGGTCGCCAAGTTCTATGCTGCCGAAGCCACGTTGGCATTGGAGTACTTGCATAGTCACGATATCATCTACCGTGACTTGAAGCCGGAAAACATCTTGTTGGACCGAAACGGGCACATCAAAATCACCGACTTTGGGTTCGCCAAAGAGGTCAGTACCGTCACTTGGACCCTCTGTGGTACTCCCGATTACATTGCGCCCGAGGTCATCACCACCAAGCCTTACAACAAGTCTGTTGACTGGTGGTCTTTGGGAGTCTTGATCTTTGAAATGTTGGCTGGCTATACTCCATTCTATGATTCCACCCCCATGAAAACATACGAGAAGATTCTCTCGGGAAAAATCCACTTCCCCAGCTTCTTTTCGCCCGAGGTGATAGACTTGTTGCGCAATTTGATCACCGCCGACTTGACCAGACGTTTGGGTAACTTGATGAACGGGCCTGCTGATATTAGAAACCATCCTTGGTTTGCTGAGGTGGTCTGGGAAAAGTTGTTGGCCAAGGACATCGAGACTCCTTACGAGCCTCCTATCACTGCTGGTGTTGGTGACTCGTCGCTTTTCGACCACTACCCTGAAGAACAGTTGGACTACGGTTCCCAGGGCGAGGATCCTCATGCGCGTTACTTCCTTGATTTTTAAAACTTACACTTACAATCTTAACACTACAAATGCTATACAATACTAGCTACTAACTCTCGTCCCGTAGAAACTGACTACTGCTGGAAATGCCCAAACGGTACCGCAAACTCTAATTAACCATCTAAGTTAAATTTGGGCAACGGCATGTGTATGTAAGTAAAGCTTGTCCCCCCCCCGGTCCTCAAACTATATGAGACCTCGTCCTTGCGATAAGACAAATCAGTAGCATGTATAGATTATCCGCAGAGACTAGTTTGGGGCACAGACTGGTCTATTAACGCACATGTCTAGAATATGTTGCTATATCCACCAGTTGACCAAAACATCCTGGCCACATAGATCGTTTGGATTCGGTTACCTAGCTTACATTTAATTCCTTCGTATAGTCGTATTAACTATAAACATATATTACAATGTATCGATGATACAGAATGAAGGCAACGTGGCTTCTCTCAGTCTACTCTTGATTGGTTATTCACTTTGTTCTCTCAATTATTTCCTACTCGAAAAACATGCTTGCAGTTCAAACACACATAAAACAAAATCATCGAGGTATCTTTTCGCTTCTGCTGCGACTGGAAAAACACACACTGGTTATTCATACATTTCGGACACTCCTTGTCTGATCTGGGCAACGTGGGGTCGTTTCCAATATCCTGAACCGCACCGGCAGTCTCCCCGATATTGGTGATAAGTTCGTGCCGGTACACCTTGGTGTTCTCGGCCAATTCGGTGTACCCACAGTTACGACAAGAATACAACAATCTCTGCTCGTTCTTATCCTCTTTGGGATACAACATATTGTTGCACTCGGCACAGAACCGAAACGAAGCCATGTTGTAGAATTAGGCTCGTACTCGTTAACGAGCTTACACTTGATTTTTCAGATTTGGGTGTTTTGTGATTACGTAATCGCTTTTATCGGGTCGTGTCCGCGCGTTCTCGCTTGGCCAGTCAAAAATTTTTCAATCAACAGTATCAAGCCAAGTAATAGAGTAACCAGATATGTCCTTAATTCGTCAAAGCATTAGACCTGCGTTGAGATTCGCATCTAGAAGAGCATGCTTTGTTCGTTTGAATTCCAGCGCTGCCAAAGCGGTTGACCCAAAGATATCCACCATTGTGGATCAGATCTCCACATTGACCTTGTTGGAGACCTCGGCCTTGGTGACCGAATTGAAAGAAAGATTGAACATTTCCGACATCGCCATGCCAGCCGCCGGCGCTGCCCCTGCTGCCCCTGCTGCTCCAGTGGAGGAAGAAGTCAAGGAAGTTGTTGAAGAAAAGACTATTTTCTCCATCAAGTTGGAGTCGTTCGACGCCAAGTCCAAGCCAAAGATCATCAAGGAAGTCAAGGGGATGTTGGGCTTGTCATTGGTTGAATCCAAGAAGTTTGTTGAGGCTGCACCAAAAGTGTTGAAGGAAAACGTTGCCAAGGAAGATGCTGACAAGATCAAAGCCACTTTAGAAGGTTTGGGTGCCAAGGTTACCTTAGAATAAACAAAAGTCATCATTAACCTGTCATATCTTCTCCTGTATATATATTAATCTTATACGAAATTAAGCTAACATAGTGTAATCATTTCTTCCGGTAGACACTGGGACTGGAACGGGGAAACGCCTGGCTGCCACGTCCTAGAAAGAGCATTGAGTTGGGACGTGGTCGCACCTCTTCAGTATCTCTACGAGGGTGTTCTCTTCTGAGGTTTTCAAAACTGGCATGATGTGACTGCAAGGTGGTGTTGTAGGGGTGTTTGTAGGCTTGGGAGGGCAACGGAGGAGGAGGCGGTGCCAATGCCAACGGTTGAGGTGGTTGGGTACTGACGCCTATACTGTGAGAAAGGGATAAGCGATCGTCGTCCTCGTCGTCGAACTCACTGTCAGTTCCGTCATCAGGCAACACGGGAGATCTTAAAAGCATTGAGTTGCGATTGGGTGCTTGAGGAGTTTGGGGCTTGAATACCACTGAGTTGCGGCGAGGAGGGCTTCGTGACGGGTTTTCAGAATGAGGTGCAGGCTGGAGCTGCAAATGGCCTGTAAGCGGTGAGTTAAACAGATCTGGCTGGTTATGGGCGGGCTGGTGCTGGCCCATTTGGGATTGTCCCGGGTGTTGGTAGCTATACATCTGCTCCTGGTACTGAAACTGCTGGGGATATTCTTGGGGTTGTTGAAAGTTGGGCATCAGTGGTTGTGCTTGAGGGTGAAACTGTGGGGCATATTGGGGCATCTGCGGTTGAAACTGAGGCTGGAAAAACTGGCCAAATTGTCGGCCCTGCTGGGGGTGTAGATTTTGGTTGTTTTGATCAATCTGATTATTTTGGTTTTGGTAATTATGGTGTGTTTGTTGATTTTGATTTGGTCGAAGATTCAAGGAAGTTACACTTAATCTGGGAGCCATTAAATCGTCGTCATAATAACTTTTGGACGATACAGATGGCGACATATTGGTGAGTCTGTCTTGAAATATTCCATACTTTGATCCTCTTACATTCGGATTGGTGGCATTCTGCACTAAGGCTGCTATGTTTGACACCACCGCCAGGATCTTGGCGGCCAACTCATGGGGAATCTCATTATCTGCATACTGTGCTGACAACGAATACACAAACGTATTGGTGGCCTGTAACGTATCGCATAAACTGGTGCGCTGGAACTGGGTGAGGTGGGAAGCCGCCGTCACTTTCTCGCGTAAATCAGCTATTCTCTTCAGTATATTTCGAGTAGTGTCGTGTTTTGTAGGAGTACGATTGGTGGCTAGTTCTGGTGGAATTAGTGGTGCAAACAGCGGTGCTATTGGTGGCATGTTTGTATTTGTCCCCATGGCATGCATACTTGAAGGTATATTAGGCATATTGGCTAGCACCGGTTCTCTATCTGGTGTAGAAGTAGGCCCGAGTCCAATTGAGTCTTTGGAAACAAAGTTGAGCTGGTTGAATCTGCCTATAGACCTCCGTTTGGTCAACGACCTCCGTCTTTCCATAACTATTTCTTTCTAGTTTAATGTTTGGTGGCTTTTCCGTGGTATCGATGGATTTTCGCAGACGATCAATTTTAGCCGATGCAGCAGCTAATAGGAAAAACGATTAGGTTAAACTATAAGGATAACAAGGATAGATACTGTCAGATGGCGTTGCGTGATGATTACGAGAGCACCATTACATGAGCTAGCGCTCGAGCGCAAGCGGTTCTATGTAAAAGAAGAGATCAAGCCGTGGTTGATGGAGTGCTTGGTGGAGCGAGGCATCCACATTGTGATTGAGCGGCTGGACGCAAACAAGATTATATTCAAGTGCAAGAATCGACACAAACGTGACGAGCCAAAGGCAGAAAGGACGACGGCAAGACGCCAAACTACGTGTCCTTTCAAGATTCGGGCCAACTACTCTATAAAGAACAAGTACTGGACGTTAGTGGTGATCAACGATGGTCACGATCATGAAATATATGCAAACCCTTCAGGATCTACCTACCAACAAGGCGGCCAACCCCACCAAGGAGGCGCTCGGTCAAACATTTCGGACGCAAGAAGTCAAATGGGATCTTTGGGCTCTTTGAACTCCTTGGGGTGTTTGACCTCTATAGGCCCTGTTTCTGGCTCAGTAAAGGGCGATACTTCAGGGGCCGCCGTTTCAACCACTGCTGTTCCACCACCCCCTTCAGTGCCCGGATCAAGATCTGCTTCTGGGGTCTCTTCTATTGCTCGTCCTGTTACCAAGTATAAAGAGCCAGAGATGTTTGACATGTTTGAGCATCCACCGCCACTATCATTGCCATCTTCCTCTACAATTTCATCTGGCTCAGACGTGTTTAGTGTGATGGGCTCGTCAAGCTCTATCCCCTCAGTAGGCTTGGAGAGCTCCAAAAGAGTGGGCAAGTTGGGCAGCCAGTCGTACTTTTCATTATCGCCAAAATCACGAAAACGCAGTTTGGGTCTGGTAAGCTCAAAGCGGCCAAAAATTGACGCAGGTCACGCTAAACTAGATTCAGTCGATCTCAAATCGTCGGATGAAGTATCGCTGTACCTTCGTAAAAAAATTAATGACTTGGTTTTTAAAACTATCATCAGCAACTCTATGTTTGGGCCCAAAGAAAAGGAATCTTTGCTTGATTCTGTTGCTTCCCAGTTTGTTCTAGACCATAAGGACTATTTGAGTGAACGTTTTCTTGTTCTGCTACACCAAAACGAAACCAACGCTAACAATACCAATATCTCCAATAATTCAAAAACCTCCAATATTGGCAAGTTGAGTGTGCCGGCCCTTCAACAGCAGTACCAGGACCGTAAATCTCTCCTTACCAGCTGGCTTTCCACACCTCCATCGCTTGCTACCACTCTCAATAATGCCACCACCAACCTCATCCCCCTTTCGCCGCTTTTAAACGATCCCGATAATGAATACAATGGCCCATCGATAGATACCCAGGCGCAGTCGTCTATTGCCATACCCAATCAAGTATTGCAGATCCAGAACCAGAGCCAGCAGCTCCCGTCGTTCAATTCCATTCAAAACCAACTTCCTCTTTCTCCAGGAAACAACCCACTTGCGGTATTTGGGCCCTCGCTAATTCCTCCCATCACCAACAGCTCCATAGCCAGCACCTCCATGAACACATCCAATGCTACCAATACCCTAAACCCGTCCCATTTGTTGGTAAAGAACAACTTGCTTGGCCGTAACAGCTCCAACGGACTCTTGGATATCAAGCGAACAAACACCTCAACAATCACCTCAAATCATGACCCTTCGCTTCAGCAGCTCAATCAGTTGAAGAGCTCGTCTTTCTTTTCCGGCATGGCTTCTAGTGGTAACAATTCGACGTACCGCGATCCAAACTCAAGCAATTCCAGTGTTCACAATATTGGGAACTTTACCGATTCAGGGTGGTAATGAGAAAATCACGACTTCTGTAGAAGTTTTCTGTTAGCAGGCTAGCAGTTCAATTCTTCTAGTGTTCAGCTAGTAATCGCTAGATTTTAGATGTAAAATAGTTTCCGACAAGAGTTCCGACAAAGCTCCTCTCGTGATGCTGAACTACTAATCGGATCTCTTTCGTGTATAGCTAATAAGTATAATAAGGTATTTAAGGTTTATCTAGGGTTGTGAAATCCCCACCAGATTATCTTTAACTCCAAGTCGGTGAAGAGATATTAGCAAATATCATATCACCAAGAGTATTATTCCATCGTTTTTCAACAATCTAATAACAATACACATAGAAATATACATAGAAATATACATAGAAATATGCATAGAAATATGCATAGAAATAGGTGGCGTTGGTGAGAGATAGTGTAGGTGGAGATACTTTAATTATTCATCTGCTGTCAGCTCTATTGGTAGATAGTGTCTTGACAATGCCATTAAATTCTCATCATTTTTGCAAAATAATTAGAAATATAGCATCACCGGGGCATACTCTACATCATACCATGCATCTACACTAGCCAATGTAGTGCATTTGCACACCGATTACGAGTACGCCTTTGCAAATACTTCTACAATTGCGTCTTCCTCCTCTCATTGCTTCTTCTCTGCTTCCTCTTTTCTTCCTTGTCTACTCGCACAAAATCACAATTTACTGATTCAGAATTTGAACTGGGTTGCCACCTTCTGTTCTTGCCCATGTCGTATACACCGGTCAAAGACACCACGGTGTCGCTTGCCGGCTCCGCACTAGTCATACCCTCGGTGTCAATTGGAAATATCCCTCAATTATCAGTCGATCTCTTGATCAATAACCTCGACTTCTCCAAGGTGGGCTCGCTCTCAGACAAGTACGTCTACCCATTCGCTTCTCCACTCGACCTGCAATCTCAACTAGGTGTATCGGGACCTATTGACGTCTACCACAGCTCCAAGCACAACTTGACGGTGGTCCAACAAAGAAGTCCTATTATCCCCGGGTTCATTTCTACCCACGTAGACGAGATAATTCTTCCGTTCATAGTGAATAATCTGTTCTCCAAAGTATTAGTCTTGGACTCCGCCGACGCAGGCCTTGAAGAAACCGGCCATGGACGTATTGACCTTGAGACCAGCGCAGATATCCTAAACCAATCACTCGAATCGCTCAAGTTGACTCCTGAGGCGGGACACAGACGGCTGTCGTTTGTGCGGCAGGTGGTGAGCGGTGCTCATAGTGATGTCGACACCAGCGTGCTCATTGCACACGTATATGAAGGAGACAACTTCAAAGATGGCGAAGACTTGGCCACAAAAACCACCGAGGTGTTGAGTATTCCGCCTCCACCCTGGACAAGACCGTTCAGTTGGCACGGGGCTTATGGAGACAAAGCCGTGCCAGTATCTACAGAAGAAGGTTTATTTGGATAGCACCTAGCCATAATATGAATTACTTACATTACTAGTATATCGTGTTCTTCAATAGTTTAATGCATACTCTATCAGCGCGGTGTAGCCATAAACCCCCAACCCACAAATAACCGCAGTGGCTTTATCGCTCAAATACGAATGGTGTCTGAAGGGCTCTCGTTGATGCACATTGGTGATATGCACCTCTATGAAAGGAATGGCTGTTCCCAAGAGAGCGTCCCGGATTCCTACCGATGTATGGGTGTACGCCCCAGCATTAATGACAATAAAACCCACTCCCTCGCGCTGTGCTTGGTGGATTCTGTCGATAATGAACCCTTCGGTGTTGCTCTGGTACACCAACAACTCCAGGCCGTCGTTCTTGGCTTCGACCTGTTTCACACCCGCTTGCTCTATATCGTGCAACGAAGTGGTGCCGTACTTCTCGGGTTCTCTGGTCCCCAACAAATTCAAGTTGGGGCCGTTTATAAGCAAGATCTTTTTTACCATTTCAAACTAACTTGTTACACACTTGGGTGGTTTCGGAGAAAGAGTGGGGCGTGAAATTCTGGGGAAGATATTAGACCTCGCACGATTTTGTGAAATGACTCAAGCTGGTGAAAAGGATTAAATGAAGACGAAACTACATGAAATACACAATAACCAATACCATAACCAATACCACAATCAATACCATCACCAATACCACCACCAATACCATAACCAATAGCTCAATAGTGCCATGAACTCGTTAGGACGGACTATATGGCAGTGGTTCTCTTGGTGTATCACGTGGATAAGCCGATGCTTCCAGCTCTTTTGCAGCTAAGCACACGATGTGCTGGTGCACTCTGGTCATTTACCAGACAACATCCAGACTCTTACACATTCACCTTCCACATCTAGGCTCTCCAATAATTAATTCCACTCGTACACTCACAGTCTTATCTCACCAAGTGATTTTCCACCTCATTTATTTTCGCGCAAAGCTCATCAGAAAAATTTCACCAACCAGGCTCATCTAGGCTCCATTACGCTCATCTCACCATGTCTGTTGTTGGCTCGTTGATCTTTTGTAATTACTGTGGTAACTTGTTGAACGCCACCAGCTCCAAGTCCACCATACAATGCTCGTTGTGTTCCGGCTCATATCCTAAGTCGCAGTTCAGTGACTTGAAGGTGGTGACCAAATCGTCCGAAGATGCGTTTCCGTCTAAGCTTAGATCGGAACGTTCGGTGGTCAAGACGTCGTTGAGCAAGGACGAGTTGGACGAAGGTGCCACCATCAAAGAAAAGTGTCCGAAATGTGACAACGAAGAAATGCAATATCATACCTTACAATTAAGATCCGCGGATGAAGGTGCCACTGTCTTCTACACCTGTACCTCGTGTGGCTACCGCTTCAGAACCAATAACTAATTTATTTCACACACATGTACATTATCAAATAGACCTAATAAAATTCAATTAACTAACATACTACACACTTGTTCTTTCACGCAATGGTGGCATACTCCATTTGGTCGGAGTTTTCGTATTCGTACATATCCAACGCAACGACGGCTGAGTCACGCACAACCTGGTCCTTGTCGTTGAGGAAAGACTTCAAAACTGGTAAACATTCGTCAGTGGCGATCGAACCCAACGCTTCGGCCGCTTCGTGTCTGACCATAGCAGCCTCTTTGTCGTCCTTCAACACCTTGATTAATGATGGAACAGTGACCGGATTACATAACTGGCCAAACACATAAGCGATTTCGTGCTTGAACAAAGCAGAGGGATCGTCAAAGCCGCTGGCAAGTGCCAAACAGGCAGAGTCGGTGCCCAAGTCTCTCAAACGGAACATGGCTCTGTATCTTTCAAACAAGGGTTCGTCTTGGTTGTTCAATATGTGCTGCAATTTCTCCACTTTGGACTCTTTGTCCGTGGCCAATGGAGGGGCTGGGTCGATCGAGGTGTATGCCGATTTCTCAAGGGTTTCTGTCTTGGCTTTGTCGGAGTTTTCCCACTTTATTCTTTCGATAGCCAACTCACATGTCTGTCTAATTTCCAATAAGGGGTCGTTCACAAAGTATTCTTGTAATAAAGGCAACGATTCTTTGTCACCTAACGCACCCAAAGCTTCTGCAGCCTCGTGTCTAACCATACACTGCTGGGACTTGTTGGTCAAGACATCCCTCAAGTATGGAGCAGCATACAAGTTGTGCGTTTGGCCCAACACATATGCCACTTCGTGTTTCAATAACTCCGAGTCGTCTTTGAAAGATTCGGCTATATAGTCGATGGCCTTGTGCACCTCATCGGCATTTGTAGATTCGGCTCCGATACATTTGAGGTTGAACAAAGCACGGAAACGGTTGGCTAACTTGACATTGCCAGACTTGTTGGTAAGAACGTCCCTCAACTGCTCTAAAGTAGCAGCATCAATATTAATCTCGTCGCTCATGCTTCAATATTCACTACTTAATATTTACCCCAAATCGTTTTTCAAATTTTTCAGTTACAAAAAAATAGAAATTGCAAGGCTGCGAAGAGACGTGATAACATCCCAGAATGTTATTACCATATGGAAAGACTTCGTAACAGTGGACCAAAAGAGTTGCGGTGAATGCAATCTATTTACGCCAATCCCATCCTTTGAACACTACTGGTATCTATGGTCACAGACTTACCACGTCTCGACCGGTCTATGAGTGCTAGACTGCTAATTTTCGGCACGCGCACAACCTTCTCTGGTAAAAAAATTATGTAAATTCAATGTCAACGCAATACATATTCACTATACACCATGGCAGCTCAAGGATTGCCTGACATGTCCAATGCCATCATGGCACAGGATGAAAGCGGGAGACCGTTTATCATCGTCAGAGATCAAGGTAAAAAACAAAGAAAGCACGGTTTAGAAGCCACCAAATCACATATACTCGCCGCCAGATCAGTCGCCTCCATAGTAAAATCGTCCCTTGGTCCCAGAGGAATGGACAAGATTTTGATTAATCAAGACGGCGAGATCACCATAACCAATGACGGTGCCACCATTTTATCCCAAATGGACGTCGATAACGAAATCGCCAAGTTGTTGGTTGAATTGTCCCGTTCTCAAGACGACGAAATCGGCGACGGTACCACCGGGGTGGTGGTTATAGCCGGTGCATTATTGGACCAGGCATTGGAGCTTATTGAAAAGGGCATTCATCCAATAAAAATCGCCAATGGGTTCGACGAAGCCTGTAAGATTGCCGTCCAGCACTTGGACACTGTTGCTGACGAGATCCAGATCAGTGCTGAATCCACCGATCCTAATCTTTTGAGAGCCGCCAAAACTTCTTTGGGCTCCAAAATCGTATCGAAATCACACGATCAGTTTGCTCAAATGGCCGTCGATGCTGTGTTGGCCGTGGCTGATTTCGAGAGAAGAGACGTGGATTTCGAGTTGATCAAGATGGAGAAGAAGGTCGGAGGTTCCATAGAAGACTCGTCGCTTATCAAAGGTGTATTGTTGGAGAAAGACTTTAGTCATCCACAAATGCCAAAGCATATCAAAGACTGTAAAATAGCCATATTAACCTGTCCTTTGGAACCACCAAAACCTAAGACGAAGCACAAGTTGGAGATCCTGACGGCCGAAGAGTTCAAGGCTTTGCAAGAATACGAACAGAAGAAGTTTTTGGAAATGATCGAGTGTATCAAGGCTTCGGGAGCCAACGTAGTGGCCTGTCAATGGGGATTTGACGACGAAGCCAACCACTTGTTGTTGGCCAACGGGTTGAATGCCATTAGATGGATTGGAGGCTCTGAGCTTGAACTTTTGGCCATTGCTACTAACGGTCGTATTGTGCCAAGATTCGAAGACTTGACGCCTGAAAAATTGGGTACCGCCAGCTCCATAAGAGAATTGGAGTTTGGGACCACCAGAGATCGTATGTTGGTGATAGAAGACTGTTCCAACTCAAAGTCAGTCACTTGTTTCATTAGAGGTTCCAATGATATGATTGTGGATGAAGGTGTTAGAGCTTTACACGATTCTATCTGTGTTGTGCGTAACTTGGTCAAAGACAACAGAGTTGTGTATGGTGGAGGAGCTGCTGAATTGACATGTTCTTTGGCGGTGGCCGAAGCGGCTGACAGACAAAAGGGTATTGATCAATATGCGTTCAGAGCCTTCTCTTCTGCTTTGGATACCATTATAATGACCTTGGCCGAAAACTCGGGTTTGGACCCGATCAACACCTTGTCCAGCTTGAAAGCCAAGCAATCGATTGAAAACTCGTCTCATTTGGGTGTTGACTGTCTTGGTAAAGGCACCAATAACATGAAGGATTTGTTTGTAGTTGACCCATTGATCGGTAAGAAGCAGCAGTTGTTGTTGGCCACCCAGTTGACCAGAATGATTTTGAAGATCAATGATGTTATTATCAGTGGAAAAGACGAGTACTAAACTACACAATCACTATATATCACAATACACAACTGTAAGAACCAGTCTTACTCAATATAAAAAAAAACTGAGACTACGTAAATTACTGGCCAATTAGTTCAACACATATAATCAAGTGGTGATCGAAGTAACTTAAAAGTAAGTATATCTAATCGAAAATCACTTGTGGTAGAATCGAGGTAGGTGAGAGACAGCTTAGCAGATGTGAGAGTCATTATTGTAGAGTAGTGAGAGATAGTGAGTAAATGTCGGTGAGAAGTGGTAGATTTTGGTGAGCGGAGAGAATGTAAACAAGAGCACTAATTGATAGTGAGGATCAGAGTAGTAGAAGTTCGAGATTGAGTACTAGACGTGAAGGAGAGCAGTAATGTTAGCCAGAGAAAGAGCAGTGTGCGTTTGTCAGTGTACATTTGATTTCGTGGGCACTTATCGGTCGTGCGCAAATCACCCTCGAGCATCCGGAGACACTGCGAGCCAACAGGTTATCAGCACCTTCTAATTCCATTCCACCTTATCTATCAATTAACACTAATCATGGCTAGTATGGGAACACCTGCCGTTGTCATGGACAACGGTACTGGGTTGACTAAATTGGGATTTGCCGGTAACGATTCTCCATCGTTTGTATTTCCCACCGCTATTGCTACGTCGTCGTCGTCCTCCAAAAGCACCAAATCGAACAGCAGTGGATCTGCATCGTTTTTGTCGTCCAAACGAGGCCTCGAGGATCTCGACTTCTTCATTGGTGACGAAGCTCTTTCGGCCGCCACCGGCCCTAACTACAACCTTTCATATCCAATTAGACACGGACAAATCGAGGATTGGGATCATATGGAGAGGTTCTGGGAGAACTCGATTTTCAAGTACTTGAGGTGCGAGCCCGAAGATCACTACTTCTTGTTGACCGAGCCGCCTTTAAATCCGCCAGAAAACAGAGAAAGCACCGCCGAAATCATGTTTGAATCGTTCAATTGTGCCGGTTTATACATTGCCGTTCAAGCTGTTTTAGCTTTGGCAGCATCGTGGACATCCTCGAAAGTTCAAGACAGATCTTTGACCGGTACCGTCATCGATTCCGGTGACGGTGTGACCCACGTTATACCTGTAGCTGAGGGATACGTCATCGGCACTGCCATCAAGAACATCCCATTGGCGGGTAGAGATATAACTTCATTTATTCAGCAAGTGTTGAGAGAGCGTGGCGAGGCCGACACCAGCTTACAAACGGCCGAAAAGATCAAACAACAGTTTTGTTATGTGTGTCCTGACATTGTCAAGGAGTTCCGTAAATTCGACCAGTACCCACAGGAAAAGTTTGCCCAGTATGTGGTTGAGTATGCCGATAAGAACAGAAGTAACGTAGTCGATGTGGGTTACGAGCGGTTCTTGGCTCCTGAAATCTTCTTTAACCCTGAAATCTGCTCGTCCGACTACTTGACTCCGTTGCCCAATGTAGTGGATCAGGTGATCCAGTCGTCTCCTATTGATGTCCGTAAGAAATTGTACAAGAACATTGTGTTATCGGGAGGATCCACTATGTTCAAAGATTTCGGCAGAAGATTGCAAAAAGACTTGAAGGGATTAGTAAATGAAAGAATCGAGTTGAGTGAACAGTTGAGTGGAGTCAAGAGCACTGGGGTAGATGTCCTGGTCATATCCCACAAGAGACAAAGAAATGCAGTTTGGTTTGGAGGCTCTTTGTTGGCACAGACGGCCGAATTTAAGTCTTATTGCTACACCAAGAGTGATTATGATGAGTACGGACCAAATATCGTAAGAAACTTTTCATTGTTTTCTGTACCTTAAATAAAAAAACAAACGAAATAAAATAAAACAAGATTTATTAGAGATCAAAATATAAGAAACCAACACTGTAAGCAGTCACGATTCAAAGTAGAACACTAAAGCAGTATGTAGAATAGTCCTGTCTTATCTTACTCGTATTTGTCTCACTCTCTTTTTGCTCGTGCGCGCCTCATTTTTTATGATAAGACTGAGCGAGAGCTCGGGTAGCGTACTATCCATCACAACGTTAAGCAACTGCGGCAACGGGAACGGATAAATCACGGCATGTCCTCAATTATACAGGTTGTTGATGGCGTGGCTTTGACCCAGATTTTCAACGGATTGAAGTCGGCCAAAGAGGACGAAAGGAACCGGTATGCCCTGGAGCTCAGAAACTACCTCGAGTCCATAGCTCGGGACCTATCTTCAGAACAATTTAACAGGTACAACAACGACATCAACAAGACGATCTTCGAATTGCTTCATGGAAAAGAACAAAGTGAAAAGCTTGGCGGGATCGCCGCCATGAATGCACTCATTGACTTTGATTCGGGCGTGGGCGAAGAAAATGCCACCAAAACGGCCCGGTTTTCCAATTATTTGGGATCGTTGATTTTGTCGAATGACTTGGTGATAATGAAAGCGGCCACCAAAACTTTGGGCAAATTGGCCACTCCTGGCGGGACTTTGACCGGCGACTTTGTTGATTTCGAAGCAAAGAGAGCCATTGAATGGTTACAGAATGATAACAAACAGCATGAAAATAGAAGACACGCCGCTATACTCATTATAAACGCCTTGGCTGATAATGCTCCGTCGCTCCTATACTCATTTATTAGCCAGATATTGGACCATTTGTGGATTCCTTTACGAGACCATAAACTCATCATCAGAATTGATACGGCCACCACGCTTCAAAAATGTATGAAAATTATCTATGATCGTGACATAAACGCCAGAAACTACTGGATCAAGAAACTCCTTGACCAGGCCTCCAAATTGCTCAATGAACACGACGAAACAGAAAACGGAAATTCAAATGTAAATAACACTTCAGCAGCCGCAACTTATAATATCATTACTTCTGGAGTGTCCAACTCACCTGAAAGTATTCATGGCTCGCTTTTGGTGTATCGGGAGCTTATATTCTACTACAATGATCCATACATATTCTCCAAGTTTGAGCAAATCTATGAAAATGTCATATTATATAAGAACCACAGATTGTCTATCATCAGGCAGGAGCTCACAAACATATTTCCTCTACTCTGTAAGATCAATTCAGAGTTGTTTGTGGAAAAATATCTCCATCGTACTTTATACTACTACTTGTCACAGCTCAAAAAGTACAAGAACCAGCATAATGAAACGACCAACTCAGATAAATCGGCTATTTTCAAGAGTATTGGACTTATTTCGCTTGAAGTTGGCAACCAAATGGCTACTTACTTGGATGCTATTCTAGATAATATTAGAGAAGGCTTGTCTTATCCCACCAATTCAAGTGTTCAATCTATATTAGTGAATGCTGTGATAAGCGACTCTTCTCCTAACCAAAATATATCGGCAGGACTCAGCAACATTTCGTCATCTTCCAGTGCTTCCAAATATAGAGCCAGTAGGAAAGATACAGAGCCTTCCATATTTGACTGTATTGGTAAATTGTCCATTGCAGTTGGCCCAGCATTGACAAAACACTTACAGCGTGACATTTTGGATATGATGTTTACGAACTGTTCACTCTCAAAACACATGCAAGACGTTTTACAGATATTAATCACTAACATACCCACATTGACCAATCTTATTAATATGAAGCTACTTAATTTGCTCTCCCTAGTATTATCAGGAAAGAGCTTCCAACCACCTGGATCTCCTTATGGGTCCATAAAAATGAACGAATCGTTGGCAAGAGACTACAGATTAATCATGATTTCGAGAGATACAGGCTTAAGTATTAATAACATCTTGGCGAACCAGGAAAGTTATGAGAATTTGGACTCCACAATTCTTATCCAAGCTCTTGAAATGTTGGCGTACTTTAAGTTTGAAAACTACCTTCTTAATGAGTTCGTCCGCTACTGTACAATAACTTACTTGGAACACAGTACGCCTAAAGTCCGTCAAGTGGCGGCCATTACGTCGTGTGAAATTTTCATCAAGGACCCTATTTGTCTGCAAACAAGTGTAAATGCTTTGAATGCCGTGAATGAAGTATTGGATAAACTTTTGTCTATCGCCATTTCTGACCCAATTCCTGAGATTCGGTTGGAGAGTCTTAATTGTTTGGCCAATGCTGGTAATTTTGACCCTCAATTGTCCCAAGCAGATAACGTGAGGCTTCTTTTTATTGCATTAAACGACGAAGTGTTTACTATTAGGAAGACGGCCATCAGAATCTTGGGTAGATTATCGTCGATAAATCCAGCATATATCATTCCGTCACTTAGAAAGACATTGATTCAGCTTTTGTCACGACTTGAGTATTCAACCACAAGTAGGAAAAAGGAAGAAAGCTGCACATTATTATCATTATTGATCAGTAATTCTAAGGAACTTACTCGTCCTTATGTCAAACCTATAGTGGAAGCACTTCTTAGCAAAGCCAAAGATCCTAGTCCTTCAGTCTCCTCTAATGCTATCAGCTGTCTTGGAGAAGTAGCTGTTGTAGGAGGCGAAGACTTGCAGCCATTTATCAAAGATTTAATGCCAGTATTGCTTGATACTTTCCAAGACCAGAGCTCTTCCTATAAAAGAGATGCAGCATTAAAGACCCTTGGCCAGCTTGCTAGTTCTTCGGGTTACGTTATCCAACCGTTGTTGGATTATCCCCAGTTACTAGGTATGTTGGTGGGGATATTGAAGCTGGAACCTTCATCACAGATCAGAAGGGAAACCGTCAGATTGCTAGGTATTTTGGGTGCTTTGGATCCTTATAAGCATAGAGAAGTGGAACAGCATTCAAAGAGTATTCCCGTGGAACAAAATGCTCCTCCAGTGGACGTGGCTTTATTAATGCAAGGAATGTCACCTTCTAATGATGAATACTATCCTACTGTTGCTATTAATAACTTAATGAAGATTCTAAAAGATCCTTCGTTAAGTACTCATCACACCAAGGTAATACAAGCCATCATGTACATTTTCCAGACTTTGGGCTTGAGATGTGTATCTTTCTTGCCCCAGATCATTCCTGGAATAATCAATGTAATGCATACATGCCAGCCCTCGATGCTCAAGTTTTACTTCCAACAATTGGGAGCATTAATTCTTATTGTTAAACAACATGTGAGACCATTTTTACCTGAGATCTTTCAGGTAATTAAAGAATTCTTCAATGTCAACACCCAGCTCAACATCCAGGTGATTATTATCAGTTTGATTGAGTCAATTTCAAGGGCATTGGAGGGTGAATTCAAGATCTTTTTGCCCGAAATCTTGACAATAATGTTGGAGGTTTTCGAAGAAGACAAGCTGCCCAAACGTGAACCTTCGTTGCATGTTTTGAAAGGGTTTGTTGTATTTGGAAGCAATATCGAAGAGTATGTGCATATCATCGTTCCGAATATCGTCAAGATGTTTGAGGTAGGACCATTAATTCTCAGAAAGGTGGCTATTGAAACCATAGGAAGGTTGTCTAGGAACGTGTTGTTGAACGATATGGCATCACGAATTATCCACCCAATTCTTCGGGTCTTGAGACTGGGAAACGATGAACTTAAGGTGGCTGCAATGAACACTTTAAGTTTCTTACTTTTGCAATTAGGTACTGAATTCAGTGTATTCATTCCAGTGATCAAAAAGGTGTTGGTTCAGCAGAAAATACATGCTCCCAAGTTTGAGCAGTTGGTCAACAAACTAATTAGCGGCGACCCATTACCCCCTATCCTTGATATCTACAAGGAATACGATACTCATTCACATCACCTCGATATCCCCGAAGTAGATATTCCTTCCAAAAAGTTGCCAGTAAATCAAGCAGCGTTGAAGGCAGCCTGGGATTCAAGCCAACGCCGTAGTAAAGAGGATTGGCAAGAATGGATAGGTAGACTCAGTAAAGAACTCTTAAAACAGAGTCCTAGTCATGCCATCAGAGCATGTGCCGGTTTGGCTTCCGACTACTATCCATTAGCAAAAGACTTGTTCAATGCTAGTTTTGCCAGTTGTTGGAGTGAATTGTATTCTCAGCACCAAGAAGAATTGGTTCAATCATTCTGTATAGCACTTTCTTCGCCTAATAATCCTCCTGAGATTCATCAAATCTTGCTTAATTTGGCGGAGTTTATGGAGCATGACGACAAATCGTTGCCGATAGCCATCACCACTCTCGGGCAGTATGCTCAAAGATGCCATGCTTATGCCAAAGCTTTGCATTACAAAGAGCTTGAGTTCTATGAAGAGCCAACCACTCCTACTATAGAATCACTTATAAGTATCAACAACCAGCTTCAGCAGCTGGACGCCGCGATAGGTATACTTAAGCATGCCCAATTGCATCACGATTTGCAATTGAAGGAAACGTGGTATGAGAAATTGCAGCGTTGGGACGATGCTTTGAGAGCTTATAATGAAAGAGAAAAAGTCGAGCCCGATAACATGGAAATCACCATGGGTAAAATGAGATGTTTGCATGCCTTGGGAGAATGGGAACAGTTGAGTGAATTGGCCAAGATTAAGTGGGATAAATCGTCGAGCGATATCAAGAGAAGTGTAGCACCATTAGCAGCAGCAGCATCTTGGGGATTGGGTCAATGGGACAGAATGGATCAGTGTATTAAAGTAATGAACTCTGAGTCTCCCGACAAGGCCTTCTTCAATGCTATTTTGTCACTTCATAGAAATAACTTCGACGATGCATCTGCTCATATCCTAAAGGCCAGAGACTTGTTGATTACCGAAATGACAGCATTAGTCAGTGAGAGTTATACCAGAGCATATGGAGTTGTTGTCAGAGTGCAGATGTTGGCAGAATTGGAAGAAATTATCAAGTACAAGTGTCTTCCTCAAGGACTGGAAAAGAGGGTTGTGATGAGAAAAACATGGAATACGAGGTTGTTAGGATGCCAGCGTAATGTGGATATTTGGCAGAGAATGCTCAAGGTTAGAGCCTTGGTGATCAAACCTAAACAAGATATGGATATGTGGATCAAGTTTGCCAATTTATGTAGGAAGTCTGGCCGGTTGAATCTTGCTGAGAAGTCATTGAACTCGTTGCTTGAAGAAGGGTCTCCTGAAAATCCTTCGAGAGCACCTCCTCAAGTTGTTTATGCCCAATTGAAGTATATGTGGGCCAAAGGACAACAAAAAGAAGCGTTGAGACATTTAGTCGATTTCACTACTAGAATGTCTCAGGATTTAGGCTTGAACCCTAATGATTTGATTACTCAGCCATTACCTTCAGAAGGACCCGGAATTCCAAAGCACGTAGAAGAATATACCAAGTTGTTGGCCAGATGTTTCTTGAAACAAGGTGAATGGCAAATAGCTTTGAATAACAACTGGAGATCAGAAACATCGGAAATTATCTTGGGAGCTTATCTTTTGGCTACTCATTTTGATGATAAATGGTATAAAGCATGGCACAACTGGGCGTTGGCCAACTTTGAGGTGATCAGTCTTTTTACATCCCAAAATGAAGTGTCTAAACAAAACGATATTATGGACCAGAATGAACAAATCAAGTTGTTACCAGATTCAGAAGGAGAGATTGATAATAACAACGGTACGATAAATGTATCGCCAGCCGTTATGAACGCTAATGGTATGAGAGTTCTGGAAGATGGCCAAAAATTGCCTTCGCAGCAGCCTTCCAATATGATTCCTATGGAGGCAGTCCAACGACACGTTATTCCTTCTATCAAAGGGTTCTTTCATTCTATTGCATTATCCAACTCAAACTCTCTCCAGGATACTTTAAGATTGCTAACTCTTTGGTTCAAGTTCGGTGGAATACCCGAAGCAGCTCATGCAATGACTGAGGGATTCAATATGGTGAAGATTGATAATTGGCTTGAAGTTGTTCCCCAGCTTATCTCTCGTATTCATCAACCTAACCAGATCGTAAGCCGCTCGTTATTCGGGTTATTGGCCGATTTGGGTAAAGCACATCCACAAGCTTTGGTGTATCCATTGGCAGTGGCAGTGACTTCTGAGTCTCTCAATAGAAAGAAGGCTGCGGAGTCGATTATTGAAAAGATGAGAGTACACTCCTCTAATTTGGTAGATCAAGCAGAGCTTGTTAGTCACGAATTGATCAGAGTAGCGGTGTTATGGCACGAACAATGGTACGAAGGGCTTGAGGATGCTTCACGACTCTTCTTTGGTGAACACAATACCGAGAAGATGTTTGCAGTATTGGAGCCTTTGCATCAAATGTTACAGAAAGGACCAGAAACTATGAGAGAATCGGCTTTCACCACTGCTTTTGGACGAGAACTTTCCGATGCTTATGAGTGGGTGCTTAATTATCGTGCCACCAAGGATATCACCAACTTGAACCAAGCATGGGATATTTACTACAACGTATTCCGTCGTATCAGTAGGCAATTGCCACAGCTTCAAAGCTTGGAATTACAGTACGTTTCGCCCAAGTTGGAAGAAGCCAATAACTTGGACTTGGCCGTTCCAGGAACTTACCAAGCTGGTAAACCTATTATCAGAATTATCAAAGTCGATCCGACTCTTTCGGTTATATCATCCAAACAGAGACCTAGAAAGTTGTCGGTCAAGGGAAGTGACGGAAAAGACTATCAGTACGTTTTGAAAGGTCATGAAGATATCAGACAAGATAACTTGGTTATGCAATTGTTTGGTTTGGTCAACACTTTGTTGGTAAACGATGCTGAATGTTTCAAGAGACACTTGGATATCCAGCAGTATCCTGCTATTCCATTGTCACCCAAGGTAGGTTTGCTAGGTTGGGTTCCTAATAGTGATACTTTCCATGTTCTTATCAGAGAATATAGAGAATCCAGAAAGATATTACTTAACATTGAGCACAGAATCATGTTGCAGATGGCTCCAGATTACGATAGCTTGACGTTGTTGCAGAAGGTGGAAGTATTTACGGGTGCCTTGGACAACACCAGGGGCCAGGACTTGTACAAGTTGTTGTGGTTGAAGTCGAAGTCTTCGGAAGCCTGGTTGGACCGTCGTACCACCTATACCCGGTCATTGGCGGTGATGTCTATGGTAGGATACATTCTTGGGCTTGGTGATCGTCATCCTTCGAACTTGATGTTGGACAGAATCACAGGAAAGGTTGTCCATATTGATTTTGGAGACTGTTTCGAGGCTGCTATACTTCGTGAAAAGTACCCCGAAAAGGTGCCGTTTAGATTGACAAGAATGTTGAACTATGCTATGGAGGTAAGTGGCATAGAAGGTTCTTTCAGAATTACTTGTGAACATGTCATGAGAGTCTTGCGAGACAACAAAGAATCGTTGATGGCTATATTGGAAGCGTTTGCTTATGATCCATTGATCAACTGGGGCTTTGATTTCCCAGCCAAGGCAGTGGCAGAAGCAACTGGACTCAGAGTTCCTCAGGTCAACACTGTCGAGCTTTTGAGAAGAGGCCAAATCGACGAGCAAGAAGCAGCCAGATTGACGAAACAAAATGAATTGGAGATTAGAAATGCCCGTGCTGCTCTCGTTTTGAAGAGAATCACCGATAAGTTGACTGGTAATGATATTAAGAGGTTACGCGGCTTGGATGTTCCTACCCAGGTGGACAAATTGATCCAGCAAGCCACAAGCGTGGAGAACTTGTGCCAGCATTATATAGGATGGTGCTCCTTCTGGTAAAACAATTGATAAAAATGAACATAATAGCAGCAGTTTATATTAGTTCGAGTAGATATAAGACGTTCAAAAACCAATGAATCATCAACTCTCCCGACATCTAACATCTATGCAAGTCCAAAAATAACCGTTGTCGACGAGCCGGGTCCACCAACAAGGGGATTGTCTATTCATTTGGCGCTTAGCAACTCCAAGATAAGAGAACATATGGCTATCCCTTTCAATATCTGGACATCCAGTGTACTGGTTCACAGCGTCGAACATCAGTTCTCCGGATGATCTTGTTCAAGAGTACATTCGAGTTGGAATTCATGCAGCTGAATTTGCAATGATGGGGAAGAGATTATTGTTTGAAGCTTCGTAACCACCCTTGACTAGGTTATTACAATTATATATAAGTGACCAACATTGCTAGTAATTTGAATATTCATCGACATCAGATCTCGTGCCTGTTACACCCTACTAATTCCTCTTGCCGTGATCATCGCACTGTTATTCGTTTATTGGTCTGTTGTTTGGTATCATTAAGATATTTACATGGATGTTGGCTCTGACTTATCTATGTCTAATATACATTATGCTATTTTCTTGGAAGCGGCCGTGAAGCCAACACCCTTGACCGAAGCAGTCATGTAGTCTTCTTCGCCCGGAATTGGGTCTTCGGCCCCGTCCTTGAGATACACTTCGGTTTCGAAAACGCTCTTGATATCTCTCAAACACCACACAAAGTCTTCGTCAATTTGCAGCTTGTGCAACTTCAACCTTCCTATATCTTCTTTTCCGATGGTCATGTACACCAAACTCAACATGATTTGGTTTCTTCCAACCACACAACTTTTGGACAACTCATCAAGCAACTCATAGGCCACTCTTTCACCCAAATCTTCGGGCAACGAACCGGCAGCACCCACGCCTTCTGTCAATATTCTCCATCCTTTTTTCAGTTCTGCCACCAAAGTCACACCAAAACCTGGCGAGTTTCCGGCAGATTCTCCTCTCCACACATCAGCTGTGATATTGACTTCTACTCCGGTAGGTCTTAAGACGGTTCTGGCAGAGTCGATTATTCTGTTGACCACTGAGGGTGAGACTCTCGTACAGTAGGCTACACCTCTGATGGCCGAGAATTTAGGGGTTTCCAATGCATGCATAGTGATAGGTTGTGGGATGAGCGAGTTACAAGCAAAGTGGACTTCACCTCCTCCATCTGGGGGAGATCCTCTTTTTATAATGTGGATGGATGCTTCTCGTACACCAAACTTTTCCATGACAGCCAACAATCCCCATTTCAACGACTCTATACCTGCGTCTTTGGTTTTCACCGAAGCTGTCAATCCTTTGAATACAATGGAAAATTTCTTCTTGGAAAATGGAGCCAAGTATAACATTGGCTCGAGGAAGTATCCTATGGGTTTATAGCTGGGACAGCTATGGGTGACCTCGCCTCCTATGATTATACCGGGATTGAACACAACGGTGGTACCGGTATACGATATTTCTATGCGGGAGCCGTTGGTGACACTTTCCAATAATCTGAGAAACGAGACTTCGTGGTCTTTCAACCCGGGATTCATGTCTCCTGATCTGATTTTTGTGATTTTGATGGGTTTGCCTGACAAGGTAGACAAGATCAACCGTAACCTAAAGTTACGGCATCCTTCAAACGTCACCATACCTTTGTTGCTGGACATGTCACTTGGATTCTAGCGATGATGGTCTGAAGAAGCTCCAATTTTTTTGATGCTCATCGGCGCATCACGTGACGGGTCCTTTCAGCTCTACGTGGTATTTTTCTGTGCGCCACGACCGTTCCAGTTCAAGTGATTGATTATCAACGAGTCTGGAGAGCAAGACACAAGATACAATGTCGAAGGGAGAGGATCTGGGCCAGAATAAACGAGAGGCAGAAAATGATACGCTAGATGATGCTCAAAACAAAAAAATAAAAACAGAAGCTTCGGGACTTACCAGCGAGAGCCAATTTGATGATATATTCAATGACCCCATTCCAGGGTTCGGTGAATCTTTCAATAACGACCAAGGCACTGGTCAAAGTGGCCAGCTGAACAACTTGGATATAGACTTTGATAGTTTGCCTGCCAACTTTTTGGATACCGATATAATGAGCGGCGGAAGCACCCAAGAGATACCCAAAGCCCAGAGCACTGACAATATTACTACCACTAATAATAGCAATAATAGTAGTAATAGTGGCAATCCCAATAACAACTTCAGCAATCCGGTATCAAGACCTTATTCGGATATAAAAAAGGAGCCTTTACCGGCAGCCAAACCGCCTGTTCATGCAGCCAAAAGTACTGCTGGGCCGGTGGGAAGCTTGAACAACAACTTGATTTCAGGATTGAACCGTCCAGGTATATCCAGTTCTATCAGCTCGCTCAACTCTATATCATCCCAACCATACCTGGTAACAACCCTTCCGTATAACGACCCTAGAAGCTCCCAAGGGCCTGCCCAGGACAGCGCCAAGTACGATTCTTCCAAGCTAAACGATGCCATTGCCGCTGCAGGAGTCAATTTACAACAAGAAGAAGACATTTTGATCCAGCAGCAACTCAACCGGCGCTCGGATTTGTCTTCCGACATGAGAAATGCCTTAAGAACAGCCAAGCCACCGGCCTTTCTAAATGCATACCATGTGGCTGCGTTTATGAACAAAATAGCCAAGGAAAACGGAGTACAACAAAACTTCCTTCAAGACGGCGAGTTGTTAGAGCTCATGTCGGCTTCTTGTGAGTCTTGGATATCCAATATCTTGACGAAGACCATAATATTGTCACGTCACCGTAGGCGAGGAATCCCAGCATTGACCAATAAAACCAACAAGAAGGGTGCACCTACTGCCAGCAGCGGGTCCAGGTCCGAGCTTTCGAAGGAATTGCGCAATCTTGCTGCTCGTCAAAAGGAATTAGAGGAGAAAAGAGTGTCGAAACGAATATTGCTTGGGTTGGAGAAAAACGCGCTGGATGCCGCCGAAGCAGCTCTGGAGGCCGATTCCAAGGCCGGAGCTGAAGAAACGCTTCATAGAGCAGCCAATGCCACTGCCGCCATGATGACCATGAACCCAGGACGAAAGAAGTATTCGTGGATGACATCCAATGCTGGAGCTGGTGAAGCAGGTAAGGGACCAGCAGATAAAGATGGCAAGAACAAGCAGAGCTCCATTATATCTGTGAGAGGAGATAATGGGCTTCGGTTCCGGGAAATCCGTTCTGGTAACTCGGTGACTATGAAAGATCTTCTTGGTGCTATTGAAGATGAGAGAATGGGCACCGAAAAGGCTTTAATCAAGGGGTTTGCAAAACTCAAGGATTAAACAGCCCCAGGCGAATCACCAAGAATCAACCAAGCAAATAGCCAGGCTACAGAGGGAGTTGAATGTAAATGTACTATAATTGATTATTCGTTACCAAGGGCAGTTGGATAGGTACCAAAGAATAATATCAGTAAGAGTAGATAGGAATTATATACAACTACTACTAAAAAGAATCACAATTATAGAAGTATGTAGTAGACCGAGACTATCCCATTCAGCGTCAACTTCTACTAAAGGTGTGTTTTAAGTTGGTTGGCGGAAATTGGTTTTTGGTTGTAGATTAGAAATGTGGACAGTCATTTTCTGAGCCTCCAGTGATTGTGTAGTACAGTAGTAATGCGAACAATCTAATCTATGACATAATACGCACATGGCACCTACTGTATGCTACATATACAGTATTCGGTGCGCTTGAACACTGCCAACACAATAGCACTGCATTGCGAATCAGGTCTTTATCTCTTCTCTCTTGTCTTTTCTCGTGCCCTTGTGTGTTCAGTCTCTTCTCCGATTTCTGCGCGCTCAAATGAATATTAAAACAAAAACAAACACCATCGCCATGGAGTTCAACCTACTGACCTACTTCAACGCGTTTGATGTGGATAAAGAGTACTCGATCGAGTTCAGCGACCTTGACACCAAGCTCGAATCGGTCACCGACTCGTTGGCTAGCAATCCCGACTCTATCAACTACAATACTGAGCTCTTTGAAGACTTGATTGAGTTGGTCCATGGCTACAGAGGCCTTGAATCGAAGCACCAAAAACAACTAGCATACTTAGTGACGTCGTCGTTCCAAGCCATCGCTGTCCAATGCAACAGTGTCATTGAAAGTGGCGATTTTGTCGACGCCATCGACCAGATCAAAGCGGTGCTAGAGAAGTACGGCTACTTGGTATTTGTGCTTACAAAGTTTTTAGGAAAAGAGGAGCATACTCATCACGGTGGACGGAAGCTGGCCACTAATGCACAAGCACTCGCAAGATGGAAATCAAACTGCTCCCAGGTGGAAGATTGTTTGGTGGCCGCCAAGTCGGTGCTCAAGATAGACTTGAGTAAAATCTTTGTCACGACACCGGAAAGAGACCTCTTTATCGAACTATTCACTCGGCCTATTATCAATCTCATGGAAAGCCCTGAAAGAATGAAAACCTTGGGTATCAAACAGCTTATATTCCAAATCATATCTGTATCCGTCAAGTATCATGGCCACTCTGCCATTATAAAACACTCTATTATACAGTGTTTGACATATTACCTTCACTTGCCACCATACATGGCTGAGTTGCTTCATATGCTTAGCGAGAAATACGACTATACGGTGCTCACAGAAGAGGTTTTGAGGGAAATATCACAGACCCAATTCAATTCCAACGACACAAACGGACCCAAAGCGGTTTCAGAGTTCTTGATTAAGCTTTCTGAGCTTAGTCCGCGTCTTGTATTGAAGCAAATGTCGTCGATTTCCCATCTTTTGGACAATAGTAACCAGACATTGCGTTGTTCGGTGGTGGAAACATGTGGGAATATTGTTGTGGATATTCTCAAATCGTCGCAAAAGAACGAAAACGATGAGGTAGAAAGTGCTCTTAAACAAGTGGACGCGTTGCTTGACTTGCTCCAGGAACGGTTTTTGGACCAGAACCCATACGTCAGAACAAAGGCTTTTCAGGCTCTTACCAAGGTGTGTGGATTGAAAGTTAAACTTTCAGGTAGAAGACAAGTGATGATGTTATTGGCTGTGCGTTCATTGGACGATAGAAGTACTTTGGTCCGTAGAAATGCTATCAAGTTTATGAGCAAGTTGGTGTTGACCCACCAGTTTAATACTGCTCATGGATCTCAGTTGGCATTACAGTTTTGGAAAGAGCAGTTGAAGGAGGCAGAACAAGCTCTAGCTGACTTGTTGCCAACCTCTCCAAAGAAAGTGAGGACAGAGAATAGTATACCACGAAATGAGCTTGAGGAAGAACAAGAGCAGGAAAATAATGCAGAGAAAGATTCTATGGATATTGATGAAGAGAAAGCTGCCTCGGAAGGTGAGGAAGATGACGAGCTAGATGTATCAATTGCTCAAGATGAGGACTTGAACCCTGACAAAAACATGCTATTCCGAGCTAAACTAAAGGTAAACTACTATAGAGATGCCGTCAGTTTCATTTTGGCAATTCACAAAGGTACAGAAGTGGTTTCACGACTTTTATTTTCCAAAAACAGAAACGAAGCTATTGATTCCATGGATTTCTTGGTCCTTGCCGATGCATATGGCATCGAAACTGCTTCGGAGGGGATCCGCCGCATGCTTCATTTGGTATGGCTGAAAGGTTCATCTGATGAAGGAAAGTCAGTGCCTGCTCATCTCATTGATTGTTATGAAGAATTGTTCCTCGTGGCCCCTAGCACTGCAAGCAAAATGGAACAAGCAGCTCATATCGCCAAGAACCTTATTTCCCTAACGTTTCAAGCTTCAATAGCTGACTTGGCATCGTTGGAAAAACTTCTTGGTCTCATGTATTCTAGCAAGTTGATTAATCCCGAGGTAATCCGCATATTGTGGCAGATCTACTCGTACGAACCTGGCCCTACAGATGACTTGGAAAACTTACGAAAGCAACGGCGTGGGGCCATTATTATCTTGGGCATGGTGGCCTTGGAAGATCACCAGATCATTGTACGAGGATTGGATGCTTTGTTGAGTATTGGGCTCGGTGAAAAAGGAAGAGTCGACCTAGTTCTTTGCAAATATTCATGTAGTGCATTGCAAAGAATCGTGCCAATGTCATCAAAGAAAGATAGTCAATTAGCCACCAAGTTCGCCCGTGAAGAAGAGGCGGTGACCAAGTTGAAGCAGGTGATCGTAGAGTACAATTCCAAGCCTGAGTGGTACTCTGTTGCAGAACAAGCTATTGGAGCAATTTTCCAGGCATCTTCACAGCCAGACCAAGACTGTAGCGATATTATCAAAGAAAAGTCTGTGCAAGTGTTTAAAAACATCAAACCTGGAGAGTCGCAAGTAGTAGCTCTATCGCAGTTGCTTTTCATTGTAGGGCACGTTGCTATCAAGACAATAGTCCATCTTGAGAAATTGGAGACCCAGTTCAAGAAAAAGAAGCACGAGGCCGAGTCCAAAAAGAATAGCGGCTCAAAGAAGGAGGATGAAGAAGAAACGGCCGAAAATGAGTTGGAAATGATCGGAGGAACTTCGGAAGACGATTTCACCGATGCCATCATCCACGTGAAGGAGCGGGAATTGTTGTACGGGGAAAACTCGCTACTTGCCCGGTTTGGCCCATTGGTCAAAGAGATCTGTGCCAACAACAAGAACTACGAAGATGCGAGATTGCAGAGATCGGCGGTCTTGTGTATGACCAAGTTGATGTGTGTTTCGTCAGTATACTGCGAGGAAAACCTTCCTTTGCTCATCACCATCATGGAAAAGTCCCAAGATCCTATCACCAGATGCAACTGTGTGTTGGGAATGGGAGACATGGCAGTTTGCTTCAACAATATTGTTGATGAGAGCACTGATTTCCTCTACCGGAGACTCAATGATCCAAACATCATGGTGCAAAGAACGTGTCTTATGACCGTCACCTTTCTTATTCTTGCCGGCCAAGTCAAAGTCAAAGGACAATTGCAGTCGATGGCCAAATGTTTGGAGAACCCCGACCAGGGTATCAGCGATATGTGTCGTCTTTTCTTTGCAGAGCTTGCTACCAAAGACAACGCTATCTACAATGGGTTTATCGATATATTCAGTGGGTTGTCCACCGATGAAACGCTTGCCAAAGAGGCCATGAAGAGAATCATCAAGTTTTTGCTCTCGTTTATTGACAAGGAAAAGCACCAGAAGCAATTGGCGGAGAAGTTGGTGGTGCGCTTGGTTAAGTGTCAGGACGAGAGTCAATGGAACGACATTGCATTTGTGCTCTCGGCACTTCCATATAAGAACGAGAAGATCACTGCCACTTTGGAAGAAGGCTATAAGCTAGTAGCAGCCAGACAATAAAAATACCAAAAGATGAACAGGTAATAAAGAAGGCGTAAGACAGCAAGAACTTTACTGTAACAAACACCGATCGCCTAATAGAAGTTACACTTTGATTGATATCGTAGTCATGGAAGAGATAGATCATTAATGAGGGTTGGCCTCAATCGACAACTTCTTGGTGTTTATTTAGAACAGTCTGTTAGAACCCTGAAAACGTAGATGATCAATACGGATTAACTTTAAACTACTGATTGAGCTATTGCTATAATTCTCAACAAGATCATAATACTTCCGTTACTGCCTTGTGAGTCTATAATACAAGTTATTGGTGGAGTGAATAACATATAGTTATCTGTTAGGTGTATATTATACTTGTGGTTCGTGAGATCATTCTGTTAAACATTTATTTGAAATTTGCACCCAAAATGCGACCTTTAGAATATCATTAACTTTCAATCTAGGCATTGCGGGGAATTGTATGACCTTCACGCCAATTGACCTGGCTCAACACACGTACACTAAGCAAAACTGGTATACAAGCTCGTGATCCTTGCCCCGGTTTATTATCGGTAGACACAGTTGCAGCAGCAGCTATTTGTGTCTATTCGGAGCCTAATTTTTGCCTTGTTTGTATCACGTGGGGATCACTTTATCAATTGGAGCAACACTACTGGAAACACAGCAATGATCCCGATTATCCAAAAGTCCATTGAATCGTTACTGGAGCAGTTTGGTATCGACGAGGCCAGCCTCAAGGTGTTGATCTGTGCACTTCTATCGTTCCCGTTCAGCTTTTTGTTCAAACGGTTGCCTGACCACAACTACTCGCTCAAGAATGCTTATAACATCGGAGTGTCTGCGTTCTACATTTTTGGGATCCTCAATCTCTATTCTGGCCTCCAGACGTTGTTGATCCTGTCGCTCGGATGTTATTTCATCACCAGGTACTTGAGAACTTCGACCATGCCGTGGGTCAATTTTTTCTTTTTGATGTCCCATTTGGCGTACCACCATTGCATGGGCCAGTACTTCAACGAGTATGACCCGACACAGATTGATATTACGGGCGCCCAGATGGTGTTGGTGATGAAACTTTCGGCGTTTGGCTGGAACATTCACGACGGTAAGCAAGATCCGCAGCTGTTGCATCCGTATGCTCGTGAGAGAATGTTGAAGAAGCACCCAGATATTTTTCTGTATATCGGATATGTCTTCTTCTACGCTTCGCTTTTGACGGGACCTGCTTTTGACTACGCTGACTACGACAAGTTTATTCACTCTACGTTGTTTGACGACGTTCCCGACTCCAAGCGTCCAGGCAAGAGAAAGAGAAGAATTCCCCGTAGCGGCCGGCAGGCACTCAAAAAAGTCCTCCAGGGGTTCGCATGGGCATTTTTGTTTGCCAATTCGCACAAGGTGGTGACCAATGAGTATGTTCTAGATGGTCACTTGGTGCAACACAACTTTTTGTACAGAATCTTTTACCTCTGGGTGTTGGGCTTTGCCAACAGATTGAAGTACTACACGATCTGGACCATAGCGGAAGGCGCATGTATCTTGAGTGGAATAGGTTACAATGGCATCGACCAGAAAACCGGTGAGTTCAAGTGGAACCGCGTCCAGAACATCGATCCGTATGCGTTTGAAACCGGCCAGAACTGTAAGGCGTGTTTGGAGGCATGGAACATGAACACCAACAAGTGGTTGAAAAACTATGTGTACTTGAGAATCGCCCGCAAGGACAAGTCGCCCGGTGTCAAGAGCACCCTCTTTACATTTGCCACCAGTGCGTTCTGGCACGGCACCCGTCCAGGCTACTACTTGTCGTTTGTTCTAGGTGCGTTCTACCAGACCGTTGGACGGATTTATCGCCGTAACTTGAGACCGATGTTCCTAGAGGCCGACGGCCAGACACCCAAGCCGTCGAAAAAGTACTATGATTTCGCGTGCTGGATATTGACCCAGTTGGCCTTTGGGTACATGCTGGAGCCGTTTGTAGTGTTGGATCTCAAAAAATCGTTGTATGTGTGGTCTACGTGCTACTACTACATGCACATTGTGGTGGGCCTCACCTTCTTTTTGTACAGAGGCCCCTTTTCCAAGCAGGTGGTGGCATGGTGCAGATCGCATCACGCCAAAGAGCAGGTGGCCAAAGACAAGTTGACCCACCAAGAGTCGGGCAAGGTCAGAGCAGCCGTAGGAAATATATTGGAACGCGAAGACGGCGAGAATGCTTCGTTGACGTTCCCCTCGCTCGAAGTCTTGGAGACCGTCAACATGCAAGACATTGACGAGGAGATCCGCGAGCTTGGCGACGCATGGAAATCGTTTCGCGCCCGCCGCGGGTCCATCAAGCAGGACGATTTCGAGGGCTTGAAGGACGCGTACAACAATTTTACGTCTGAGATCAATGAGATTCTTGCCAGTCACAAGCAGGAGCTCAGGGAAAAGGTCAACAAAGAGATGAAGAAAGAATAGTCTGTAGTCAGTATAGTCTCGACAAAGGATCATTTATAATCAAAGTAGCAATCATGCGCGCACCCAACGGCGATTATCGACGTCGAGCACTATAAAGAGCAAGCAGCGCGCACTTTATCAATACCATCAGTAGCTATGTTGAGACGCACTATCTTGACGTTCCGTCGTTTCAACAGTGCCCCGGCAGGTGGCAAACTGCCTACCGGGGTGGTGTTCATGAATATGGGAGGACCATCCAAAGTCAAAGAAACTTACGACTTCTTACTCAGATTGTTTTCGGACGGTGATCTCATACCATTGGGAGGGATCTTTCAAAAGCCAATTGCCCGTTTCATTGCGTCTCGTCGTACACCCGAGATCGAAAAACACTATGAAGAAATCGGAGGTGGCTCGCCCATCAGATACTGGTCGGAGTACCAATGCTCCAAAGTGTGTGAACTTTTGGACAAGTCGTCGCCCCAAACAGCTCCCCACAAGCCTTATGTAGCGTTCAGATACGCCAACCCATTGACCGAAGAAACCATCCAGAAGATGTTGGACGACGGCGTGACCCGCGCGGTGGCTTTTTCCCAGTACCCGCAATTCTCATACTCCACCTCGGGATCTTCTGTCAACGAATTGTACAGACAAACCCTCAAGGTCGACCCCGAAAGAAAAATTCAGTGGTCTTCCATTGACCGTTGGCCCAAACAAAAACATTTTGTCGAGGCCTTTGCTCAGAACATCACCGACAAGTTGAACGAGTTCGATGCGCTGGTCAGAGACGAGGCCATTATTCTTTTCTCGGCCCACTCTCTTCCAATGGACATCGTCAACCGAGGCGACTCTTACCCTGCCGAGGTGGCTGCCAGTGTGTATGCGATCATGGAAAAACTCAACTTCAAGAACCCATACCGTTTGGTGTGGCAATCTCAAGTTGGTCCTCGCCCATGGCTTGGTGGCCAAACGGCCAAGATTGTGTCGAAATTGGAGAAGAAAGACGAAGTCAAGGGTATTGTCTTGGTGCCTGTAGCTTTCACTTCGGACCACATTGAAACCTTGCACGAAATCGACATTGAGCTCATGGAAGATTGTGAAAATCCCCACAAGATCAAGAGAGCCGAATCGTTGAATGGAAACGAGCACTTCATAGAGGGCTTGGCCGAGTTGGTCAAGGACCACTTGGAGTCGGGCGAATTGTATTCCAAGCAGCTTGAGTTGGACTGTATCTTAGGAGGTGAATATGCCACCGGAACCTTCAAGCATCCAAGAGAGATCTTTGGCAAGAAATTGTAAATAGAAACATCTACACAATCGACTAAAAGTTGTAAAACACTAAACAAGTATAGTAGATGATATGATAGTTAAAGTCAGGGACAAAAACGGTATGGTTGGACTTACCAAAAAAAAAAAAAAAAAGGTATCTGGTTTTATAAGGTAGGTAGTTCAACCAGTATTTTATTGGTTGTATAAGCTAAAGACTACTATAAACACATTCTAAAATTACTGGTACAGCCTTGATGCTCTTTGATTATCAGATGTAGTTAATTATTGCGCACAGCTTAATCGGAAAACTCGTCATCGGGATCAAACAAGTCCAAGTCAAGTCCCGCTGGCTCTTCGTGCTTCTTTTCTTCGGGTTGCGACGAGTAGTCCCCAAACGAGTCTCGCCGTATGGGTGCTGCTGGTGCACCTGGTGCTGCAGCCTCTGGAGCCTCCACCTCTGTCTGCCGTGTTTCTTCTACTTTTGCGGCATCTTCTCCGAGCTCCTGTTTCACTATCTCATCCTCGTGTAACGAACTGGCGGCCAACATGCCTCTTCTAAGCGCATCTTCCGCAGGCCAAACATAATTGTTGGGGTGGATTTGGAACTGGGCATTGGCTACCGTTGCAGGTGCCTTGGTGAATTTGGCGAGTTTCATGGCATACTTGAGGACCTCGGTGACCTCGACATTGTTTGCCGCAATTCTGTTGTTAGCCGGCCGCCTGGGAAGCGCTTTGAGGTCGTTTCTGTACGATATCAATTCCTTGAGCATGTGCTTCATTTGGGTATCTAAGGCCGACGACTGTTTGTGTAGTTTGTTGATCTTCTTGCCTAGATCCTTGTGCTCCTCGAGACCGGTTATTTTGGTCTTCATATCCTCGTTAAGTCGGATCATATTCTGGACATTCTCCACCATTCCTTCTTCTCGAAACGTCGATACTTGTGACGATAATTCCGCTAACGACTGCTCGAACTCGCTCACTACCGTCACTATTGGAAGCTTTTCAAACTGCTCGAGCTCATCGTGGGTGGTGATTTTGCTTCTGTAGTTGCCTGAGTTCACCGGCAAGTTCTTTATGGGGTTGAGTGAAGACAGCACGTAGCCTGGGGTGTTTGGTATAGAATGGTGTGCTGTGTTTCCAAGCAGATTGAGTCTTGACGACGACGAGACCCGTGATACAGGCACCGATTTGTACGAAAGGTCTCGTTTATGCATCCCGTTCCTCTCTACTTGTAAAGATAATGAAATTTCAATGCGCACTTCAACTTTGAAATGTTTTGAGAATGGATGGCACTAAAAAGACGGTTAAGTATATTTGGAGACAGTGATGAGAGTAGTGACGAGTCGAAAGAGCAGGTGCGTGCAAAAGTAAAGAAATTTCCCTTGAATATCCAAACATCGGATAATGATGAAGAGCCAGATTACTTGACAATACCCATAAGCCAAGCTTCGTCCGAGACCAAAGTACGTCGACACGGGCTCACTAGAAAAGCAGTGGAAGAGCTTAATCGAGATGAAGCCCTCGGAACCTCGCTATTCGAAAGGCAATCGCATCTGATGGGACTCGCGATGATGAAAAAGATGGGGTTTAAGGTGGGCGATTCGCTCGGAAAACACGAACTGAAACTGACCCAACTGAAACCACTTCCCATACAGCCTGTGATCAAGAATAACCATGAAGGTGTCGGGTCGGCTCCTGTGGTGGATATCAACGGGTTTGTAGAGCGCCAGTCGTCCAAGAACTCGCAATCAAAGACCTCTTTGGCGGTGCACAAGACCGCCAAAGTGTGCTTTGAAATGAGCGGCGATGCAGACAAATGGCTCGAAAACCACGATCTCGAGGCGGTTAACCCGTTGTGGAGACCGTATGCCCAACACTTGAGCGAAAAACGAGGCATACATGACATACAACCCGCCAATGATCTCATGGATGAAGAGGAGCGCTTGGAGTTGCTTCTTCTCTATCTTCGTGAAAAGCACTGCTACTGTTTCTACTGTGGTGCTAAGTTTGAGAATGAAGAGGAGATGAACCTGGTTTGCCCGGGTATACACGAGGCGGATCATATTCAATCCTAGCACCCAATTGAACTCTTGGTTAGTTAAGCAAATACAGAATCGAGAATCGATAGAGCTGTAGAGCGAAAATTAAATAATAGATCTGTGATTTACCTGGAATTGTAGATGTGTGTATATTAGTACTACGAACAAAGTTGAGTCATGATCCATGCTCCTGCCAAGTATGGTGTTTCTTCAACTTTATTTAATCAATAGTTCAGATGTATTGCTGTCTGTTGTCTTCCATAGTAATTGGGGTTTTGGTTCTTGAGCATCCGCTGAAATATCTAACTTGTGCAACTCTGATCGTCTGTCATTAATATAAAGCAGTTTCGATCAAGTTCTGCCCATTAAGTTTGTGCTGCACGTACAACTGATTCACGTCGGAAGCAGCCAAGTTCTCACTCTCTTCGACTGTGGCCGGATACTCGTCTGTAGTATCAAATCTCACATGATCGGGTCCAAATTTTCCATATAACAACGGCGCTTCCTTTGATTTAAGGTACACACTTGAGCCTGTGCGGGCCTCGTTGTCATTTCCCCACGTAAGTTTTACTGAGTGCCCACCTATGGTTCCTTGAAAGAAAAGCAACGCCTTTTCAGCAGAAGAACGCAAGTAGAACTTGACGAAGCCCGAATTTCGAGTCCTGTCAAGCTTGCTGTAGATTATATCACCAAAACTGATCATATGAAGCGCTAGTTCATCTGCTGTGAGTCTTCCTGAGAGACCTCGTATTACCACAGTGGTGTTGTAAGGATCGGTATACTTCGTGAAAACAGGCTGTGTTTGCTGAATCAGCACTCTTGAGGTATCAGGAACGCTGCTTTCTGGGCCTGTGACTGCTGTGGAGGGCAATTGGGCTGCAGATCCTGCTGCAAGACCCACTCGTATGGGCCGGGTGCCTACGACTACGCCGTTCATCTCGGTCAAGGCTCTCTTCTGGGCATCTGGAGAATAGAAACGCACAAATCCAAACCCTTTGGACTGCTTAGTGGCCACATCAAACATCACCTTGACTTGCCTGATTTGCCCAGGATACTTTTCGTTGAACTTCTGTAGTAACATTTGGTCCGTTACATCACTACCGAGATCTCCAACGAAAATAGAGTTTTCGTTCCGGCCTTTGTCTGATCCGGCTACTGCTCGAGGGGTGGGGGCATTTGAGTATCTACTTCCTCCGCCACTGGCATAATTGAGCTTGAATGCCTGGCCGGTTCCCGGTATGATGGTGCCGTTTTTGATCATGGCCCGCGTAACCACCTCGGGACTTTCAAACGTTACAAAACAGTACAGTGGCTTGCCAGAGTTGCTTCTGTCACCCATGATTTTTACACCCACGGGTTTTTCACCCACTGCTGCCCATATATTGGAAATGGACTCCTCGGTCCAGGTGGGGTCTAGATCACCCATCCATATTTGGTTTGCATCTGAAGGTCTTCCTGAGCTGGTTGAGGCGCCATAGTTGCCTCCTCGAGCCCCGTACCCAAACCCTCCTCGATTTCCATACGGTTTACGTCCTTGGCTGGCATACCCTCTACTATTGTCTCCATATTGACTGTACCCACTGGCGCTATATCGACTTGTGTTTCCTCCATAACTTTCTCTAGCCAGTCCTCTAGCACTTCCCCCGCCTCGCTTCCGAAAGTTGCCTCCTGAATTGTAATACGACATGCCTTATCAAGTTGCACATCGAGGCTGCCAAAACCCATCTCTTCACTATTGCGAGTGGTCCTGCATATACTCGTTAGTGCCCCTACCGCCGAGCGACAAATGAAATCAACGATTTAGTAGTTTAATCATCAGTAGTTTAGAGTGCAGACATGCTTAACCTCAGAAGTACAAGATTAGTGTTCAAGAGATTGGAGCACTCCGGTGCCGGCTCTTTCACCAACAAGCACAACTTTAATCTCAACCCCCCTCCTGTCCATGAGTACTGGAACTACAGAAACGCCAGTGTCTTGTTAGCATTTATACCAGTCTACTTGAGTGTTGGATACTTCAGCAAGTACGTCGGAGCCAATGCCGGCGGTTTCGATGGTTTGACCCAATTTGCTGATGGCGAGCAGTCCCCTATGAACAATCTCAAGTATGGCGAACCAACCCATAAATAAACAGCATAGCTAATTTCACTACTTGTCGCACCAACTGATACCAACCATTTTTGGTGCTCATCATAATTGGTATCTTGTCAACACTTAACTTATATACTACTTTACTACTCAGTCACTCTGAATGCATCTAGACTCTTGTCAATAAATATTCACGATACAACCTGTACCCAAACCTAGCCCAAATATTTCCTCTCATTACTATGATTACGTAAGCTGACAAGATTTTTCCGCCCGATTTTATTGGCCAAACAACTAAAGGAATAGTGAGAACTCTTGAACAGTTAACAACTAATTGATCGTATTTAATTGATATGTTGTCTAGATTCAGTTTGGCACGTAGGACTGTGGTCAGACCTGCGGTGAGATACTTGACCACCCACACCACCATCACCGACCAAAACGACGGCAGAGTCATCACCTTGACAGACCCCAACCGTCCTGAGATAGCCGACTACCCAAACCCAAAACCCGTTTTGGCCCAAAACAGAGACCCATATGCCAAGTATGACGACCAGCAGAATAGAAGAAACATGAATGAACCTTTGAACATAGACGATGATTTATACGACATGTGGTCCCCAGACCACTTTGACTTTGTCTCGGATAAGACTGCGTTAAAGCACAATGGAATATTCTTTTCGCTCATACTTGGATTTGGTGCCACTATTTGGTACTTCCAATTGAATCCAGAAAAACCAGCCATGCCTAGATCGTACCCATTCGCAGGTTTGGCCAAGGAATTGGGTTCGGGCTCCAAGGAAGACGAGTACTTTTACAGAGTCAAACCAGATACCCTGGCTGAGAAAGAGTTGGGATTTTTGCCCAACGATTCTGATATCGAGGCTAATAGAAAGGAATATGAAGCTTCTAACGCTGAGTTTATCAAACAGTAAGTGAGCACATTCCATTCGTTGTCAACAATGCCTTTAAAAAAGGCTAGCCATTTTGTTTGATACTTTCACAAATTGAGACTACGCAAGCTCTATTTACTTGTCATCCTATATAGCATCTATATAAACATACTAATCGTATTGTCTCCTGTATCTTGTGCTTATTGGGCATACTTGTATTTGAATAGTTTGTTTGTCCTGCATGTAACGATATATAAATTTTTGAGTTGGAATATTTCAGAAGTTAAACAGAACGCCTTCGGATTAAAGGTAGCGTGTCGGAGTTGTGTAGTGTAGCACGATATCAGCATGACTACATCCGAACGAAGTATAAGTTCTCATCAGAATGGAACGGGTCAAAAGAGGAAACTGCCTATAGAAGGCAATGAATCACACGCTAGTAAGAAGATAAAACATAGCGATAAACAAGACCGACTAGCTGATATAATAGCCCGGTTCAATCTTGCCACCAATGAGTTGTTTCAGCTCAAAGAGTATAAATCGCTCGCTTTCTGGAATCCGATGGACTTTTCTGTGGCATACCAGAATGGCCAAATACCCGAACTTTTCGAGTCATTTCTCAATGAATCTCAGTATAAACTTCAATGGGATCCCGAGTTGGAATCACAGGATCTCAGTAGTATACCATTGAGACTTCAAAAGAAGGTATTGTTGGAAACTGAAAAGAAGTTGCTCGAGAAGTTTCCATACAAAGATGAAGTGATACAGGCTAGCAAGCAACGAGAAATAGACTTGATTGACCAAGCAGTGAACACCAAACATAAAAATACAAATCGTGAACCTGAACCCGGAATACCTGAAGTCCCGGCTTCCACCATTTCCAAACCTTCAAAACCCAAACCTACAAAAGGGAAGCCTAAGAGTGAGTCTAAAAAGAATGGCAAGGTCAAAAGTGAGCCTAAGAGTGAGCCTGAAGAAGAAGATATATTATCTTCTGATAGTGATGATGATAATGACGATAATGACGATATACCGGATACAAACTATAAAATTAAAACCATCAAGTATTCGATTCCTGTACCCATAGTAACGCACCCTTCGCATATTCCCAAATGGAGACCAGATCCCACCAACAGCGATATGGGAGGGTCTAGCAAACATATAATAGAGTTTAGTCCAACTCCTATAAAGATAATAAAGCATAAAGATATGTGGGATACCGAGCCTAATATCGAAAATAAGATACATGAGTTCTTGGACAAGAACTTCAAATCGGCCATTTTGGATGAACCGTCTGAGAACACTCCCCAAGAGTTTGAAAACACGTTGGAACAGCAGATGAATTTGCTCAAAAAGTTACGTCAAAAAACCGAAATAGACAATACTCTTCAGTTGAATGGAGACAAGATCGAGCTCCGCAAGGCCGTATTACCTCAAAATAGTCAGACAAGGGCATTGGATCCTTATAGAGCCACTGGTACTGTTTTCCCCAAAATACAAGGAGCTTCTAATCAGCTCACGTACCTTGACCACTTTGTAAGCCAAGGTATGTCTTTCTCTAAAATACACCAGCAGATGAGAAAGCAGCATCATTTACGGACAAGGAGAATTGCCCAAATGATTGAGCAGCATTTTAAAAAGAAGAAGGGTGAAAAGGACAGGTTGGCAAAAGAGAGAGAGCTCAATCTTCGTCGAATTAGTAGGATGGCCGTGCAAGCCGTCAAGAAAAGATGGACCCAAGCCAACAAGGTGTACACTTATATACAGCAACAGAAAGAAGAAGAGATAAAGCAGATCAAAGGAAGAGAACATTTGTCACAGATGTTGGAACATTCTACTCAATTACTAGAGGCTCAGTTAAGCAAAGGAAGAGAATCTAACAAGGAGGACGAGGACAGTAGCAGTGGCTTCAGCAGCTCTGAAGACTCGGGTGAAGAAAATAACCTTCCTTCACAAGAAGACAATGATATGAATCTATCAGTTGAACAATTGCGCAAAAAGTACGCAAAATTGGAGGATTCAACGGAACCTTCTTCAAAACCTGAAACATCTGAAGATTCCGATGATGAGGATAACGACGATGATGACATTGATGTGAGTCAAGGACTTTCGGCATTGTATGGCAAAAAGAGTAATGGAAGTGCTACTGTTGACGTGGAATATACCGAAGACCAAAAGGCATTAATTAAAGACGAAAGCGAGGCCAATCCCGTTTTATCGGACTCGGATTCTAGCACTGGTTTGGACGATTCTGAAGAAGGTTCCAGTGAAGAAGAAGAGGAGGAGGAAGAGGAAGTTAAACATGAAAATGAAGGATTGTCTTCTCTTTTCTCAAAGGATTTAAAGGAAGAGTCTGAGGAGGATTTCGAAGATGAGGCTAGCGAAGGCGAAGCCTCTGATATGGATATTGATGAGAAAGATACGAAGAAACCAAAGGAGGAAAAGGATGATAAAGAAGAAGAAACCGAGATCATTAACGGATCCAAAGTCAAAGACGTTCCAGTCCCTTCACTTCTTAGAGGCACCTTGAGACCGTATCAGAAACAGGGTCTCAACTGGCTAGCCAGTCTTTATAACAACAGTACCAACGGTATACTTGCAGATGAAATGGGACTTGGTAAAACCATCCAAACCATTTCTCTTCTTGCATATTTGGCGTGTGAACATCATATTTGGGGCCCACATTTGATTGTTGTTCCCACTTCAGTTATGCTTAATTGGGAGATGGAATTCAAGAAGTTTGCGCCTGGTTTTAAGGTGATGACGTACTATGGATCCCCTCAGCAAAGAGCCCAAAAGAGAAAAGGCTGGAATACACCCAATGCATTTCACGTTTGCATTACCTCATATCAGCTAGTAGTACACGATCATCAGTCCTTCAAAAGAAGAAGATGGAGATACATGATTCTAGACGAAGCTCACAATATAAAGAACTTCAGGTCTACCCGGTGGAGAGCATTGTTGAATTTCAATACCGAAAACAGACTTTTACTCACGGGTACTCCGTTACAGAATAATCTTATGGAGTTGTGGTCTTTGTTATATTTCTTGATGCCGTCTTCCAAAGTAGACCAAGCCATGCCAGACGGTTTTGCCAATTTGGAAGACTTCCAGCAGTGGTTTGGAAGACCTGTCGACAAGATTTTGGAGCAGCAAGGGACCGGAGACGTAATAGATGACAACGAAAAGGTTACTGGAAAGTTAGATCAAGAAACCAGAAATACCGTGGCTAGACTACACCAGGTCTTAAGACCGTATTTGTTACGTAGATTGAAGAAGGATGTTGAAAAGCAAATGCCTGGAAAGTACGAACATATAGTGAGCTGTCGCTTGTCCAAAAGACAGAGGTACTTGTATGACGACTTTATGTCTAGGGCCAAAACCAAAGAGACTTTGGCTTCGGGTAACTTCCTTTCGATCATTAATTGTTTAATGCAACTCAGAAAGGTGTGTAACCATCCTGATTTATTCGAAGTAAGACCGATCATTACTTCATTTGCCATGACAAAATCGGCGCCTTCAACTTTTCAGACTACAAATGAAGTTTTACGTCGTTTACTAGTGAATCCGACGGACGACTCCAAAATAAATCTCGAGGTCTTAAATCTAGACATCACCAATATCGAAGAAATGAATAAATTTGTATGTGAATCGGCTGCAACACTACAATCTTCCAAACAACTACAAGAGCAGATACGTCAATTGGATATTCAAATACAAGCTGCAAAAGAGTTTGTCAAGCCAGATGTGACAAACTACTTGAAGTACTACCAGTATATCAAGGCTCAAAACCAAATTGAAGTCAAAGAAAGACTTCAACATGTAATATATTTAAATTCCCTTAGATGTGGAAGGACTCCTATCTATGGCCAATCGCTCCTCCAATTCATCAGAAATCCGTCGAAGAACCTCGGCCCTGTTACTGACATCTTTAGAGATTTCCAGATGACCATACCTAAAAGAGTGGAACAAATGGGTGAAATTATTGACAAGTACTCGGTGATTACTCCCAGCGTGGTGGCACTTGACATGAAGGATCACCTCATTCCCATCAAAACTCAGTATAAAGTGATGCAAGATGTGTCTCGAAATAAGATCGAAAACCCATTCAGCAGATCCCAAACCAAACTTGCCATTGCTTTTCCTGACAAATCTTTGCTACAGTATGATTGTGGTAAACTCCAGAAATTGGCTACTTTGTTACAGGACTTGGTTTCTAAGGGACACAGAGCTTTGATTTTCACCCAAATGACAAAGGTTTTGGACATCTTGGAGCAATTTTTGAATATTCACGGGTACCGGTATCTGAGATTAGACGGTGCCACCAAGATCGAAGATCGTCAATTGTTAACAGAGCAGTTCAATAGAGATTCCAGGATTCCCGTGTTTATATTGTCGACCAGATCAGGTGGATTGGGGATCAACTTGACAGGTGCTGACACCGTCATTTTCTACGATTCCGACTGGAACCCTGCCATGGATAAACAATGTCAGGACAGATGTCACAGAATCGGGCAGATCCGAGACGTTCATATCTACAGGTTTGTTTCCGAGTATACCATAGAATCCAACATCTTGCGTAAAGCCAATCAAAAGCGACAATTGGATAACGTTGTTATTCAAGATGGAGAGTTTACCACAGATTACTTTGGTAAGTTCTCTGTTCGTGACCTTGTTAACGATACCGGAATAGCCGACGCCAATGCCATGCCCGATGAACCACTTATGTTGAGTGGAGATGGCGCTGGAGCAGAAAAATTGTTGGCGCAGGCTGAAGATGAGGATGACAGAGAGGCAGCCAAGGAGGCTTTGAAGGAAGTCGCGGTGGATGATGAGGATTTCGACGAAGAAAGCAAGTCTGCTACTGCCGGTGCCACCCCGCTGCAAACACCCGGTCCTGAAACAGACGTCGAGGCCAGAGTTGGCCCGGTCAGAACAGGTGACGTCGATGTGGATTATGACGCAGGTATTGGGCATATTGATGAGTATATGTTACGGTTCATATCGGAGGGCTGTTATTGGGAATAGTGTATATTTTATGTAAATAAATAAATCTGTAATTTAGTATTACCTTACTCGGTCAGTTAATCTTAATCGGGATATAGAATAGAGGCGAGCAGAAGAAGGTAACTGTCTTGTGGGAGTTGATTTGTTTTCAATTATAACCGCTGCCTGTTGATTGTAACTGACAAAAACGAATAAAACCACCAAACGTTGTCCAGAAACAGAGGGCTCGTATTTTTTTGTACTAAGTTTTCACATCTGGTCCTTGTCGTTCAACTTTTTAGCATATTCTTCGTAAAATTATTATCTATTTCAGAGATTATTTCCTAAATGATAAGTGGCAGTGATAAAGACCACCCACATCAACATGCTACGTGGTAGATGAAACCTGCAAGGGATCCAGAGATAAAACGCACTGGTTTGTCTATGTGACAAATAATATTCGCACTTTATATCTGATACACATTTTCACATAGCTGATGCCAGATTAGGAAATGATGTTGCAATAGAGTTACAACTCGATCTCTATGAAAGACTTTGAAAAGAATATATAAGTAGCATGCTGGTTCCATGTTCAGCTTTCTGATATCATTATCAAACAATTTCATACAATGGCCGCTCAAAACACTTCTACTTCTAACAAGTCTCAATCCGCTAACAAGGACAACTGGGGAGCCAAGGTGAAGCATGGAATGATTCCTGCATTATGCACTATTGTTTAAATAGCAACATACACATGGTTTTCTCTTGCTAGAATTGTGTTACTCTGTTTATATGATTTGAATAAAGAGTTTTTTACTGTGTCCGATAGTAATTTGGAATTCCCAATGTAAACAATACAAATATGTGTCTCGGGATAGAGAAAAAAAAGACCAGCCTCAAGGCGGCCTTCAACCAGTGCAAGTATTCTGCTCTATCTTTCCTGTCTGTAACCACAACCCTGATTTTGCCATACGGGCAGCATACTGTCTATACCTGCTCTCTTACTTAGTCTACTCTCTGCTGTCTTTGCATTGTTACGACATCAGCACACCCATACGCGTATATGGAGTTGGAACCCCTTTTCACGAAACCACAATGTGAAATGAAAAAGGCTCTTCATTAAAGTACTTATCACAATTCGTAGACCTGCGGTTTTGTGGTCACCATCTAACAGACACCTCATTGAGGCAGTCTCAACAAACTTGCCTTATTCTCGATATTACCGTTATAACTAGCAAGGACACTAGGACGATACTAAAAATGAAGCTATCTTTTGCAACTATTTTCATCCGAGTTCAGCCTACTGAGAAAAAATTACAGAATGTCCTTGAGGTTGCTCTATCTAGATATTCAACGATGCAATATATCGAAGCTATATGACAAAATTATATTGGTGCACACTGTGCCCAACACAATGTCAGAATACCACTCTCTCCCTATTTATTCCTTAGCAACGTATTCTCCTCTCACTGGTCAGGCTAATCTTATCTCCAGGTGCACTATCACGTGACTGTGTCCACCTCATAAACTCAACGTGAGCCAAAGATAATCGACTACATATCTAACCATGTCATCGGGTATTCAATCATTATTAAAAACCGAAAAGGAAGCAGCTGAAATCGTCAATGAAGCTAGAAAGTACAGAACCAACAGATTGAAGTCTGCCAAGGCTGATGCTCAGCAGGAAATCGACGAGTACAAGAAACAGAAGGAAGCTGAATTGAAGGCATTTGAAAGTGACCACTCTGGATTGAATGAATCCATCAGTAAGGAAGCCGATGCTGAAGTTGAAGAAGAATTGAAGAGCATTCGTGCCAAATACGCTGAAAAGAAGAGTTCGGTTGTCAAGTTGTTGGTTGATGCCACCACCAGCCCCAAACCAGAAATTCATATCAACGCTTAAGTTGGCTATGGTCCAACTCTCTACTTCTCAAGGTATATTAGATCAATATAATAAACAATTCAACGATACAAATCACTCAAATACTACTCTATAATATTGCTATTATGTACTATTATACAGTTACTATGTAGTTGCAGTTATGCGCCGCCTTTGGCCAATTTCTTGAACCCTTTGATCACTTTCCAGATCCTGAAATCGTAGCTCACTATATTCAAGCTGCTGATGAAGCTCCATGCCTTCTTGTCGTCCTTAATTGGGTAGTCCAACACTGGTGGAATAGAGGTGGCTACTCCCAAAAGTCTCAACAATGGTTTGTCCATGATTACTGACTTGACATTGCAAAGGCCTATCAAGCCTTCTTCACCTCCAAACTTACCAAATCCAGACTTTTTGACCCCTCCAAATGGCAATTGTGCTACGTAATAAGTAGCGAAATCGTTGAGGGCCACATTGCCACTGTTCAAGCGGTCGGCAATATCGTTAATGACATTGAAGTCCTTTCCAAAGACAGAATTGCCCAAACCAAACTCGGTTCCGTTCGCCAACTCGACAGCTTCGTCAACGCTATTTGCCTTAATCATGGTCAATATTGGTCCAAACACTTCTTCATTAAAGATATCCATACTTGGATCTACATTCACCAAGAGAGTAGGCTCAAAGTAGTGTCCTTGGGGATAATTGGGGTGCTGGAAAGGTTTACCTCCGTGAACAAGAGTAGCGCCTTTGGCCACTGCATCTTCAATAAGTTGCTGTATTCTTTCGAAACGGTTACCCGAGATCATGGAGCCCACATCGATTTCGTCCAACTGATCAATATCGGAGCCAAGCCTAAGCTTTTGGACTCGTTCAGATAAAATTTCCACCAAGGTTTCGTATGCCTTCGGCAAGCAAATCACTCTCTCAATTCCTATACAGTTCTGGCCGGCCGATTGGAATGTTCCTCTCATAATCACTGAAGATAACTCCGACAAGTTCTTGACATCGTCGAGCACAATCACCGAATCCTTTCCCCCCAATTCCACCACCGTTGGGGTCAATTGCTTGGAAGCACTTGCCAACACCTTGTGAGCAATAGGTTTAGATCCAATGAACGTTATGTGGTTCAAATCTTCGTGGCTGGTGAAGTAGTCGGCGTCTTCAGGATAGCATACTACTAGCTGAACCAAGTCCTCATTCAAGCCCAACAGTTTCAACACAGTTTTGACCATGTCTATGTACCACTTGGACGACCAGATCACCTGCTCAGAACACTTGACTACAATAGCGTTCCCAGTGAATAAGGCAGCGAGAACAGGTCCCATGAGGTTATGGAACGGATAATTCCACGACACTAGCGCAGCCACCACGCCCAATGGTTCGTAGCGGACCTCTGCGTTTTTCATCATTCCTAGTAACAAATTGGAAGGCCCGGACCGCTTGGATGGCCTGAGAGTCTTTTCTCCATGACTGATGATCCAATTGATCTTTTCCAACGTGACAAAAATCTCCCCCATCATGGCATCGAGCTTGGTCTTTCCACTATCACGACACGCAATACGAGTGATATCTTCCTGGTTGTCGAGAATAAACCGATTGAGGGTCTTGAATAGCTTGCGGCGGACCACAAACGACGAGTGTTTCCATTCTCTCTGTGCTGCTTTAGCTGCCTGAATCATCAGGTTCATTTCGTCTTTGGTGTGAGCCTTGAAAGTGCCCAAGTATTGGCCAGTGGAAGGACAGTAGCTTTGGATTTGCTGCGGCTCATTGGCCACACGAATAGACAACGGGTATAAACGGCGTCCTTTCCAGTTTTTTTTGGCTTCTGGAGGAATGGGAATCACCAACTTCACCGGCTCTTCGAGCTTATTGTACTTGTTGGGAGTGTTGGTGATATACTTGGCATAAATGTAGAATAAACTGGGCAATATCACAGACACAAAGAACGTGGTGGATATCTGGTACTGCCATTGCCATTGATGGAACTTGAGATCTATCTCAATCATCCTGGTAGCTTGTGGTTGATTGTAGATGAATTATCACTGGAAAGTTTGCGACCAGATTTAGCGAGACTCCGGCGAGACTCCACCGCGAGCACGCGCGAAGATGCCGGATCGGTTTGGACAAGTATCATTCCAGAAGAAGCCACCTACAGAAATGACCACCTACAGAAGAAGCTGCCTACAGTAACTTCTGAATAGTCATTCTACTGTATAATAAGAATTGACTCTTACTTACTGTATCCCACAAGTGTACCTCTGAGCGAGCACACTCTTTTTTGGTTCTATGCGTAGATGTCTTCAAATTATTGTATGTTTGTGAATACGTCCACTAGTGTAGGCTTATAAGTTTGAATGGCACCTCGATCCAAGTAGCTATACTGCGTCTTTTGAAATCCCTAAATTTTCACTAATTTGTTAATTTTTCACCAAATGTTGAAGCCTATCGGAGTCTGCCACGCAATGAGTGTATATTTCTATAAATTGTATAATCTGGTACCTTATTCTTGGTCTTCTTGCGGCTCTTCGGCTCGAAGCTGGTCCATAAGATCATCGAACTGATCTTCACCGGACCGTGACTGGATAATGGTTCCTAATAAGTTGTGATCAATATGGGTAATCAAGGTATCCACTACCCCCGTACCACTGCTTGCGCCAGTAAATTCATTATATTGCACATGTGTATTCTGCGGGGGCAAAACATCGTACTCAAAGATATTGTCCATTTTCCACACTTGTTCTGGGAGTCTGGCCATAATTTTGCTTTCGCCTGAAAGAATAGTAAACCTAATAAGATTTACCGGAATGTCTTTGTCGGAAGCAGGAGCAGAACCGATACCCAAAAGACTGTATATGGAGGAGGAAGTCTTGGGCGATTGCTTCTCGAACAACTCGGTGAGTTCATCGTGAAGAAACTGTCTATGTGACTGGTCGTCCCACATTAAAGCGGCTCTGACCAAGTAGGTTTCGGTTTCGACAAGCACGCTGCTCAGAGGATTCAAGTCGGATTCTCGGATCGGGAGCTTGCCGCTCAAGCCTACGAGCTCAAGCAATTTGTAGGCGGTGTATGGATGCTTGGAGTGAGCAAGCTGCAACAGTTTCTTTGCGCTCAGTTGATCGCCGAGCTTCAAATGTGCCAACACTGCAGAGAACGCTATTCCAGGAGTGAACCATTTCTCGTAGGTGGTACTTAATGGAGACTCCGAAAAATTGACCATGTACTTGTACTCTTCACTCATAATGGCATAGAAGTCAATCAAGTAACGCACACCTAACGGATCTTCGGCCGGCGACAAAGAAAGCAAGAATTTACAATACGACAAGGCGGTGACAAAGGTTCTTCTTTCACCCAACGCCGTGATGTACCTGAATAGACAAAGGTAGAATTGACGGTTGACAAAGCTCTCGAACGGCAACCTGATCAACTCCGATCTGCCTTCTAACAACAATTCGTGGAGCCTTTTCTGGAAACTGCGGTCAAATACAAACAACGCCTTCTCTATAAGAGAGCTGCTGGTTGACTTTTCGCTGCCCTGTCTGAGCAACACCATGGCTACCTGGAGCAACGTCTCAGCATGGTACGGGTACTGTTGCAAGAGGTGCATCAATGACTCGGGATCAGGAGTCATGACCACTGCAGCATAGAACCTTGTATTGGCCACGCGCTGTTGGATATTGTTGATCTTCTCAAAAGTGAAGTAGCGCACACCAAGATTGAATTCCTTTGCGATTTTAAGCTCTAGCTCTTCAGCAGTGGCACTCTGCTCTTTGTAGTCCATGTACTCAAACACCTGTTGCTGGGTCAATTCCTTCATATCCATGGGTTTCTGAGCGGTGGGAAGCCAATCATCTCTAATACGAGTGAGTAGCAACTTTCGGGTTGTTCCTGGCACACCTCTACGGTCCTTGCCGCTCCATCCCCTAGTAAGCCTGGCCAACCTTTTGAACTGTTGAAGCATTTCGGGCGAGATCGCGAGTGACGTCGTGGTGTTGGCATCTTCTATAGTGTCCAAAGAGAGGTTTCCAAACAAGTTGCGAAACTCCTGATCGGGATCCAAGCTTTTTATCGAGCCTACAGACAAAAGTGGAAAAGACTGCTTGAGACGATTGGAGGTGAAGTGCTTGAAGTTGGAGTCATAGTCTTTTACTGGCTCGACCTCCATATCCAACTCTTCTTCAAAATCGTATACATCATCGGGTATCTCCTCTTTGGTGTCGTTTTTGGGGAGTGTTTTCTTTGCCTTTTTCTTGTCACTGGCTCTGGCGGCCTCGAGAATCCTGTCGAGTTCCTCGTCGCTGTCCACCTCGATCTTTTTCGGTTTTTTTCCCTTGTTGGTTTTTTTTGGGGCCTGTTTAGCGGGCGTTTCTATAGTAGGTTCTATCTTTGTCTCTACTTGGTCCACTTCATCATCATCATCATCATCATCATCTTCATCCTCTTCGTCTCCTAGAAAAGCAAAAGCATTGAACCGAGAAGTAGGTTGCGGCTCGTTGTCGCTTGACTCCTCCTCCTCGTCCGACTTGAGCTGGCTTTCTAGTTTCTGACGTTCCAACCGCTTCAATGCTCTGCTACTCATGACTGTTGTGACCTTTCTTTCAGTTGCTGATTTTATCGGTGCGAAAAATAAAATGGTTGCATATTGTGTTTGTGAGTCAGGCTGCAAAAAGAGTGCGAATAGAACCGATCAATAACATGTTACTGTAGGCTTAGAGTGTATTGATGAGTTCGGGAACAATTCAAATCAAACCCGGAGCTATTTCTGTGCTCCAAGACGTTGATTTACTCCTGGTTCACCTGGTTCTTCGTGAGAGGGTCCATTGGAAGTCGGTTCCTAGCTATGTAAAGAGTGCGAGCTTAGAGAGTATATCGCAAATTGTGCCTAGCAGGGGGGTGCAAGAGAGTGAGGAAGTGGAAGCCGCGACCCCAGGGTCCACCGAAACATGCTCCATCATTCATAGCAGTGAAATTGTGGTTAGCATTCCCTTGTTTTCTTCCGCCTCGCCGTTCTCTCCCAAACCAGGCGTGAGTTTCTCGCCTATCGAACCTATGCTGCTCCAGCTGAAATCGTATAGACTATTGGCGGAGCTAGTCGAAAGCGAAGAGGTGTATCTAGTGTCATTGAGGCTAGCTCTACACTACTATCTTGAACCATTGGCCAATATTGGCCCCAATTGGGGGGTTCCCTTTGATATTCTCTATTCCACCCTACGTAGTCTTATACTGCACCATCTGACACTCATCGACTCCATGCTAAAAATCCTTGGTACGAGCACAAGCCACTCACACATGACGATTTCCGTCTCTAAGCTTATTGCGGACTTTGCCATCAATGTCTTCCACTACGAGTCCTATTGTGCTAACTACGAAAATGTAATTGGGTTGGTCAAAAGCTGCTCCTTCTGCGTAGAGCAGCAGCTCAAGCTAGACGAACAGTGGACAAGTGGGTTCGGAGTATTCTTGGAGAAAACTCAGCCTGTGGGACAGCGGTTGGACTTGTCTTTCAGTTCGTTGGTCCAAAAGCCCATTGCTCGAATCGCCAAGTATCAATTGTTTCTTGAAACACTAAACAAGCACGTTCTGGAAGAGGTCAGGGCGTTTGTGGAAGTAGACATTATTCGAACCAAAGACAAGCTTTCAAAGGTCAACCAAAGCGCTAGGGATACCAAGAAGTGCAGCTCGGCTTTCTCAATCGACGAGCTTGTCAGCTTTGAGGGCGTAGGCACAGACACTCCGCTTTGCTCGGCCTTCTTTGGACCTCTTCTCTTGTGCGGGGCCACTACGTTGCTCTGGGTCGAAAATAATACGTTTGGGTCCACTGTGTGCGGCGTCTTGTTGTTCAAGAGCCATCTCCTACTTGTGGATCTCAAGAAGCTGAAACAAGATAAGAAGGAGCCGCTCTTTATCATCTCGTTGGCGAAGTGTGCACTCAAACCACTTGAAGATTTCGAAGGGGGACTCTACACAGAATACACCCTGGCCGTCATACTACTATTCGAGCATAACAGCCGCCATTTTGAGGTGCTCATGGCATTCATATCTCCCCAAGAGCACCAGATTTGGACCAACTATCTTGATATACTGATCAACATCGTCAATGGTCCATGCAAAATGGTCTATGAGGATGATCCCGAGTTATTGATGGTTTACCCCAAGTTCTTGGATCCATACGATACTTCACTCTCCAAATTGAGTCAAAAAGAGTTTCAGAGGTGTTACTTCCTGCAAGCCAAGCTCGTCTTCATCGACGTGCGCCCGAATGATGCCTACAAATTTGCACCCAAAAAAAGAGTCGCACCGTCCTGCGACAATCACTACATAACCATCACACGGGCAGCTAGAATCGAGTCCGAGCTACTTCTCGACAAGTTGTGGAGTCCCGAGATTCCCCGAGAAGCTTTGGCAAGAAATCATACTTGGAAATTGGGTAATATTCTTAGGAAACCTCGCAGCATGACCAGTGCTGGACCCGCAAAGCCAAAACTAATTGATCCTGCCTTCCCCGCCTTAATTTGTGATACTTACAGTACCCCACGCACTGAGCGTCAAATTTCAACTACGAGTGCTGCATTAAGCAGCTCTACTTCCAAAACGACAAAGTTCAAGTCTTTAGTATATGGTTTATTTCGTTAATTTTTATGTAGATGCCATTATTATGAGGTACATTAGTTACCGGTGTTACCAGCGCCGATCGAGTCGTTGTGACTGGCTATTCCCTGGTCAATAGACCCAGAGTGCTTGTCAACACCTTCCTTTAAAATCTTCTTCAAGATTTCGTCAGACGAAGCCTTACCGAATTCGTTGGCCAACTCGGACTTGGATGCTTCGTCTAACACACCTTCACTGCCACCTTGTCTGTTGATGAAGATTTTGTAAATAGACACCAACTCGATCAATGGAATGGTGGAGTCGCCTCCTCTGTACTTCTTGAGTAAATCGATGTCATCAACGTAGATCACGAAATCGTATTCGGAACCTTTGTAGAAGAGCTTATGAGGTTGAACGGCCATTGTAGTAGTTAGTTGTTTATAATGTTTATAAGATACTGATTATTATCTGAAGAGATGAAACATTGGCGGTGAAGGGATATATTTATAGACGAGTCGTCGATCCTGTCGACCATCAAGCTGTGACCGTTACGCAATTGATAGCAATAGTTGCTGCAACTGGTCTGGCAATTACACGCAGAGAAAAGAACAAAACCTTAAAGGTATGTCATGTGGCGTCATACACTAATTTGGAAGACCATGGAATACAAGGGTTGTGAGCGACAAAATGCGGTGGGCTGTTAACTGGGCGCAATTGGACGCGCTGGTTTTGGCAGCAAGCTTATTACGTCAGTGCGGCAAGATACATTCGCGTGCGGTTTAGTTGACATCACCAAACATCGACGAACTACATTCGTGCTACCAGGGTCCAGCTCATATTCGGGCAACATCTTTTTGGGCTAATGTGAATTGGACTTGGTTTCTCACACTGCCCTCAAAAGCAAATGTACTCTTCATCTCAGGTTGGGTTCTATGGTTCTGTAATGCAGCCAGTGCTACGCATAGCTTCGATGGATGCCTGGAATGCCCAGTCCCCGCACAGTATTGTATTTCCGGCACTCCAAACTTAGAGACATCGATTCGTATCCTTCGAGGCTAAAAAGTGATAGGTGGTTGACAAAAAAATATTCCGATACCGGGAGTCGAACCCGGGTCTGCTCGGTGAAAGCGAACCGTGCTAGCCGTTACACTATATCGGATACTTCTGAAAACGGAAAGCGTAAACGAACTTATGAGCGTTTCCGTCATATTTGACCAGATTCTTTTGCAGCCAAGTTGAGTTTGTCGTGATGTCTGAGATGAAGCGAATGTCCTTGAGTGAGCCGTAGCCTAGTGAAGACAATAAATGCGCGGGTCCCAATTAGTCTTGGTCGTTTTCGCACAGTGAACCATGTCTTATTTTTGGCCAGTTCTCGCTTAAACAATATGCTATGCAGCTGCACCAAGATCGGTGGCCTGATATGGCTACGGCTCGAATTATGTATATACCACCATAGCTACTATACTACGTACCCGAACATCGTTACGATAGTGGGGAATCTCTTCAAGCCCAATTGTATGACTGACGGATGAGTGCTGCTGACATAGCATTCCCTTGTAGAACTCAACCTCCTAATCTTGTTGCGCACTGGATGTGTCGTAAATTGTTCCAAGGGCTTATCCTTGTATACTTGTCGTGCAAGCGCTTAGTTCGCAAGTGGGTCATCCACTAGACATGCCCCAAAAGATAACTGTCAATCGTAGAACTAAAGCCACTTGTATTGCAGGAGACTTGGGTCTAGCTCAAATACTTTAAACATACCAAAGCACATTTTCGGAGCCCACTTTTTTTCCTGTTACGCTCTCCGGTACTTTCTGGGGCACGCATTTTGGTCCTCATCCGAAACTTCCTAAATTTCGTCTCCATACCGCGAAAGGAACAACCTGCTGGTGGAACTAAGCCATCAATTGCCATCACGGATTGATATTGTACACACTCTGTACGTACCTGGTCTTGTTAGCTATAAGTTAACCTACGAGGAATTGAGATGAATCGGATTTCAAAAGTCTCAGCGGGACTCAAGGACAATCTCAAGATTGCAAGTACCAATGTCAAAGATACGGTTACGTTCCACCATGAATACGATAAGGATGACGAGCTAATCGAGCACTTCAAAGAGGATATCAAAAAGTCCATCAAAGGATTGGAATACGTCAAATCACTGACCAAGAGCATGGCACTCAGGTACTGGCCCAGGTTGTTCAAAACGAACCTCAAAGTAGTTGGGTTCTTCATTCAGTTGATAGGCGAAGACTCTTTGCATTTCAAGGGAATCGAGGATTGGTACGAGGATTTCGATAAGTTTTCCATGGCGCTGGAGGTTCCGTTAGTTCATCCCAAAGAAAGGGAGCTTTTGGTGTCCAGCATCAACCAAGAGCTCAATGATTATAGGGCCACAATTGCACAATTGAGTTTTGCCATCACCAAGGGCTGGGAGATCCACTACCAGCAGTTGAAGATCAGAATAGACCAGATGGTGGGGTACCTCAAAGATATACTCAAGCTAATGAAGAAGAGACTAGTTAAGAAGATAGACTACAATAGATTCCATCACAAGATAGAAAAGATTCAAAAGAAAACCACTCCTTTGGACGACAACGAGCTCGAGAAACTCAGCGCACACGAAGACAGACTCAAGCGTGAGCATAGTGCGTACGAGAAGTTGGATAGTAAGCTCAAAAGCATACTTCCCCATGCTTTGTCTTTCTTGGAGGAGTTTGTAGACGACATAACAAAGTTGGTCTTGTACAAGCATCAACTGACGTTCGAAGATGTGGTCAAGAATTTGAAATACTACTCTGTCTACCACGGCTTTTTGGACAGCTCCGGTGCCCCAAAACTCCAAAATCCATCTGAAGTTGCTGGGGTCGAGGAGCTTCGTATCAGTCCTCAACCACAGCACAACAAGTATGAGGCCGGTATTCCGAGCTACGAGTCAATTGAGAATTCGTGGGAGTCCGCCATCACTGGCACTAGACTACAAATTGAATCATTCGTGAGGGCACTTCTGGAAAAACACCCTGAACTTATAGATTCTGAGATCGACGCAGGCGACAAGTCACTGAATGCAACCAAAGTATGGAATAAAATCACCAGCGTTGTTCCGGAAAGAACCCATAAGATCAAGCCCAAAGACCACGTCAATGGAATATTCAGTGACTACTTGGCCGTGGATCCTTTGGATGCGTTCAAGGAGTTTCATGACCCCGAGGTGAATAAGTCAGAAACATACCACCCGTTCAGACGAGTTGATATCGACGAAATATTGGTACCAGAACAATTTGCAGTAGCAAATTCACCTCCGTTACCTCCGTTACCCCCTAGAACCCACACTAAACCGCTTCCTAGGGTCGCTGCCCATAAAATAACAACCCCATTACCGCCTACGCCTAGCCCCCAGTTTTCTTCTACTTTTCCACAGGATGAAGACGACGATGACGACGCATCCTCAATACTTTCTGAGACGTCTGTCTCGTCACTGTCGATCTCTAGCGACATTGTTCTTCACCATTCGGCTGCTGAAGTTGTCAAAGACAATTTGACCAAAATATACAACAAGTCCAAAAATAAAATCACCGCCGCCCCGACACTACAAAACAACCCTCTTTTGGATATACACCCCACACACTCCGATTTGTTCGACAAAACGGCCACTGTTTCGTACAAACTCGACCGTATCAGCAAGTTGTACGACAAGGTGTTGAGCGAGAACACAAACCACAAGATATTGAGGGCCCACACCGATTTCAAGGGCGAAGAACCAGGCGATTTGTCGTTTTCCAAGGGGGATGACATAGAGATCTTGCTTGACTTCCAAAACATACACACTCTTTATGTCAAGGACGACACACACTGGCTTATAGGAATCTCTAGAGGCAAGAGTGATAACTTCAGAATCGGGTTTGTTCCCAGTAACTTTTTCGAGTAACTACTAAAGACTAATTAATCCACTTCTCCGTCTAATAAATCAAACAACCGGCCTACTATCTTTGCAGGATCCACCCTCACACCATCATGAAAGAATTCACTAGTGATATACTGCCTCAAGTTGCCGTTGTTCTTGAAAACATTCTTTTTCACTTCTCTTGTAAGGTCGAAATCGACGTACTGGTCGTACACATACGAAGAAGCAACTATGGGCACCTGTTCAAATGTGATCCTGCTCAATACCTCGGGGTCATATAGCTTGGACCACTTGGTATTGGAGTGAAGACCATGGGCAAGGGCTTTCAAAGGACGGAGTTCAGAGAAATCGTCAAACAACGACTTGTAAATCATTTCTCCCGTAAAATATATAGGACCTCTGGCATCTTCCGAATATACAAAAGACTCATTACCAGGCTTGTATCTGAGACGATCGCTGGCCCAATTAGACTGGGTGGTGGAAGGGTCGTTCCCGTCACAGTAAATGGCCTCCAAGAACAAGGCATAGATGATATTTGTGTCGAACGACGATGAGTTTTGGACTTCAGCAAGAATCAGGTAAGTGGGGTGTCCGAGAAATTGTAGGTCGTGGTCGAATTTGGTGACTATGCGGTGGATACGGTCAGTTCCGCCAAACCCTCCGAACCCAAGCCCCATTTGCTGGAACCTTTCCACGGACAAGGTGCCTCCATTGGGGAGTTGCACCTTGTTAGAGTGAAGATAGTCCAACACTCGTTTGACCCTGGCAACATCCTCGGGATATTTGCGGTAGAAGTGCTCGTTGCGCTCTTTAGTCCGTTCATAAGTGGCGGTATGGACCTGATCCGGGGTGAATCCTACAGGAGGTACACCGGCCACGATGAATACCTCTTTTAGCGACGAATGGTATTTGCTGAGATACGTGAAGTTGACAAAACCACCGTACGATTGTCCAATCACCGACCATTTCTTCTCTCCAATCAAGATCTTGCGAATATGCTCAAAGTCTTCAACAATGGAATCGGCCCGAAAGTTGAGCACAAACTCAAGCTGTTTCTCCACTTCTTTACCTCCATATTTCTCAATTGTCTTATACTCCAAAGGTGTGCTATAGCCAGTGCCTCGCTGATCAAGGTAGAGCACCTGATAGCCCTTTTCGATCAATACCTTGGTGAGCCCGCTATTGTCAGTAGGCACCGGGCATGGAAAGCCGGGGCCACCCTGCACATAACTTATCAATTTGGGTTTTACGGGCAAAACAAGGGTTATTTCTTCGATACTCTTGACGATGTTGTCATGAAGGTCGGGGTCGTATTTCTGGACCACGCTGGCGACAACCGAGATCTTGGTCCCGTTAGGCTTGCTATAGTCTAGGGGTACATAAAATTGAAGACGTTGTAACAAGATGTCTTTGATCTTTCCCGTTTCGACAACTGTATAGTCCATTTCAACAGAGCATTACAAAACGTATTCCAATCGAAGCTCATATCTAGTCCTGCATATTTTTGATACCACTCCTGCACACAGCCCGAGTTCAGCTATACCAAACGCGTCTCTGTTGCAAATACTGACACTTGATACTAGATACCTTTACTCTATAGTATGACCAAAGCAATCTCTCGTGGTTTGCATCACCGCAACATCATATCCACGGTCAAAAACCCTATTTCCACAAAAGAACTATTGGTCAGACTTCAGACACTTGCTGACGAGTTGGCCACTGTGGATCAAGATAAGGTTGATTTACAGACGTACCAAAGTGTCCAGCGAGATTTGGTCAACAAGAAACTCATTGCCCATCCCAACTCAGGAGTTCAAGCATACGTATGTGTCTGTATATCCGACATCCTTCGGATAAACGCCCCCAATGCTCCATTCACGGCGTCGGAACTCTCAGACGTGTTTCGCGCCTTTTTCAAGCTCCTCCGAAAGCTTTCAGACCCAGAAAACCCATACTTCGAACAACAATGCTACTTACTTAAACGGTTAGCCGAAGTGAGATCGGCCATATTGATCACCGATTTGCCTGATTCAGAACATCTCATACAATTTGCTTTCGATACATTCTACGAGTTGGCTTCCACAGACTTTCCTACGCGCCTCGAGCCGTTGGCGAGCGATATATTGCTGGAAATCGTAGCAGAGTCAGAAACAATCCCTCATGATGTACTTCGTCTTATTTTAAACCGATTTTTAACATATGTACCGCCAGATTCAGCGTTAAATTCTTCCATCATCAATACTGGATTCAACTTTTCAATCAGTATATGTGAAGCCAATTTGGATCGGATGTCTAGACTCGTGGCTCAATACTTTTCAGAAATGTTATATGAAAGCACGTCAGCAATAGAAGACCAAGAAGAAACTCAAACTGCTAATAAAAGTGCTAAAAACCTCGATAAACTCAACAAAATCCATCGTCTTTCGATCCAGATATGGAAATACATACCTGAGTTGCTTAGTTCAGTGATAGCTTTGATCGACGACGAGCTTAATGCAGATGACGATAAGATCCGGGTATTGGCGACCGAAACCATTGGGCAAATGATCGGCTCCAACCTTCAAACTAACCCCTCTACTCCAAAAGTCAACTTCTTTATTGTCCACCGAGATATTTGGGTCAACTGGCTCAAAAAGACTACTGATATTTCGCCCCAAGTTAGGTCGACTTGGGCTCAACAGATCCCCATGATACTTCAGTCTATAAGCTCTGCAACTACCGAAACCAACACTGCTTTGGTCAATTGCTTATACAAGTGTTTACTTGATACAGATGAAAAAGTCAGAGAACATGCTTGTGCAAGTGTATCTAAAATCCCGTTTGCTTTATTCACCTCTAGGGTATGCAATAAAAATATCATGAATACTTTGACCCACTTGACTAGAGAAAAGAATTCGAGAATAAGAAACACCGTGATAGACTTATTTGGCTCGTTATATAACAGCTACCACGAAAGCATCAGCCTGAATAAGATCATTGATTTTGGTAATCATAATGAACAAGAAAGCAAAGAACTAGAAAAGATGATTGTGGATGTTATACCGAACCAAATATTGTCTTTGATATACATCAATGACAAGAGTATCACTGCATCCGTAGATATATGTCTTTTTGATAAATTGCTTTCGATTTCCGAGACAAGCACTGCTAAAAGAGTTGACAGAATGTCTCTGTTCTTTCATGCTCTAGACTCCAAGGGCAAACAATCGTTCCTAGCAATTAACAAAAGGCAGCAACAGGTTTCCAAAGTGGTCCAGTCGTTTTTGGAATTGGCAGACAAATCCAAGTCAAGAGTTCACGAAGAGAAAGAGAATATTGGGAATGGAAAATCAGATGATCACAAAAGTTCGGACATGGTTAAGCTTGACAAGATCCTCAATTGGATATGCGTATCTTTCCCCGATGGTTACAACACATATGCATGTCTCGAGAGACTCTTCAAGCTAAACAAATCAAGGTTCTTTTATTTAATGAAAATTGCAAATTCGCCAGAATCAGATTATAGTACTGTTAGGAATTCGATGAAGGAATTGCTTTCCAAGTTGAGCGATCCCAAGAATATTCGCCTTGAGAATGAAAGAAATAATGTTTCCACTAAAGATATGGTCTACAATGTTAAGCTACTACTTCTTAGGTCGTCAGTATTATTCTACAACAAAACCAATGTGGTCGAGTTGATCAAATTCTCCAAAGATTCGGGCCACCAATGGTGTTTAACTGCCAATGAAATATTGGAAAACATCTCGGTGACCATCCCCGACGTGTTCAAGTTTCACATAAAGGCATTGACCAACCTAATAGTTAATGAAAAGAGTGATAAAGAAAACCCTCAAGGTCTCCAATTAAGAGTAATCTACCATTTTATCAAAAAATACCCTGACTTGTTTCCTAGAAATAATGACTTCATTGAGAAGCTAGAGCAAATTTCAGTTGATGGTACTCCAAGAGAAGCTAAATATTCCGTTAAGATCTTGAGTCTCAATGACAAGAACCAAATCTACTTTTCGAATATCATGAGCAAGATCTATCCCCTTGATTTGGAGCACTCCAACCTTTCTACTCATTTATCGACAATCGCCGAGCTTTTTATAGTGGATCCTGTCGTAGTCCAGGAAATGGCAGCAGATTTGACTTCTCTATTAATCAAGGAGATATTCTTGAAGAATAGGCAAATCGATAAAGAATCAACTACCGATGAAAATGAATGGTTAGATGATGATTCTTTAGACTCAAGCTATAAATTGCATTCGACCTTATATGAAAAACTACTCGCATTACGAATCTTGGTCAATAGGTTAATTGGTCTTGTTGATGAGAGACAAGAACCTAATGAAGAAGAAAAGGAAGAAATCACAAAGAGTGCTCAGCCAGTTCTCAAATTGCTCATGTCATTTATCGGTAACAGTGGAGAGATCATCAACAAGTCCTCTCCTAGCTGGCCCACCCCCGAAGTTTACAAGCTGAAATTACGACTTACTGCGGGATTGCTTCTTTTAAAGTTGGCAAAGTTTCCAATTTACAGCGAGATGATACACCCAACCACTATTCGAAGATTGACGTTTTTGGTATCTGATAGTAATTTGAATGTGAGGTCTCAATTTCTTCTAGCATTGCAAAAGAAATTGGTAAATGAGCTTATTTCGGAACGTTTCTTAGCCGTGGTATTCTTCTGCGCCGGTGAAACCAACGCCGAACTCAAGAGTAACATGCTCATGTGGATCCAGTCTTTATACTACAGACTCCAATCCAAAAGCAATATTAATTTCGAAAAGTCTCTTGTCAGAATAATCCATATGATAGCTCATCATGAACAGTTCTTAGCCTTATTAGGGCCTGCCGAGGATGGTGCTAAAGAACCTCACGAGAACCTTGTCCAGGCTTATAATTATGGCTTGAAGTTCATTATCTTCTACATTGGACTTATAGCAAAGCAGGAGAATATTTCCCTCTTATATTACTTTGCAAGTCGTGTCAAACAACATCGTGATGCAACCATTGACCAGAGTCTTTACGATAAAACTACTAGCCCACAGCAAGTCTTGAATATCTACAGAATAGCAGAACTCGCCCAATTTACTTTGAAAGAGTATAGTGACCATAAAAGCTGGCCAATGCAGACGTGGCCAGGCAAGCTCAAACTTCCAAACGATATATACACCCCTATGTTATCTAGCAAGGAAGCACAAAGTGTTGTCAGCACAGTGTACATCTCAGATCCGATTCAAGAGAAGCTCAAATTGCCAATTAGAAAGAAGCTCTTGGGCATAAATCAAAAGAGGCCAAGACCAACTAAGGATGTAGAAGTTAAGATGAAAAAGCAAAGGTTTACCAACGTGAGTAAACCTAAAAAAGAAGCTAAACCCAAGAAAGAACCCGCTGAACCTACGCGAAAGAGCTCAAGAACAGTTGGAAAGGTTAGTTACGAAGAAGCTGTATCTGAAGAAGAAAGTGATTTTGAAAGCGATTAGCCAGATGTTATTAGTTACATGAAAACGATGCTTATGAATTACCACGTCTTATTCTTCAAGGTCAGTTGCTAACGATTTACAATTCAATGGAGACAGACGAACATAGCGGTGAATGCAACTAAATATTCAGTTTTTGTATAGCTACAAATAAACTTCACATCCAATAGAAGCCAACCAAAATCAACCTGATCGTAATCATGGTATGAGATAGAATAATGCAGGTTTATTTTATGTGTTATAGTCTATAAATGGTTTATTGTATCATTTGAGGAGGAGTTTCGAACTTATTTCGTTGAACCCAATCTTCTCCCATGATCAAGAGTCTAGCAGCGGCTGGAAACTTTTTGTCGCTCACTGCAGCCGTCCAAGTAACCGATAAGGTATACATCAATTTTTTACTTTGATTACCGTACTTTTGTAAAAAGAAGGGAGCAGTGACTTCCCACCAGTTGGAAGCCAAAGAGAAATGAGCATTTGAAAGAATTTTGATATCGGTGTTGAGTAATCTGGCCAAAAATTTCCACGATGCTTCGAATGAAAAGAAGGGCCTTTGTTCTCCAAAGTCTGTGAGTCTCGTCATCGTAGCCCAAACGGTACAAATTCCCGATATTCTTTCATCGTATTTCACATCATCTTCCCATTTGTTATCCTTTCTCTTCCAGCCCATTTTGAGTCGACCTTCCTCGGTGTCTATGGGTCTAGAATAACCAATGATGAACGGACACTTCTTGACGAATCTGGCCACTAAATAGTACTCGAAATCGGGAAACTGCTGCAATAAGCTGCAAGCTAAATATGCTAATGGTAGGGCGGCACCAGGCCTCACAATGACTTCTGTTTCTGCTTGATCCACAATGGCTTTGGCCACGAAGTTGAGGATCCATTTTTTGGCCAACTCTTGCGAAGACGCCAAGTTTATCAATTCAATGATTTCGGAGTTGATCTTGCGCCATTGTGCTAGAGAGTTGGACAACTGGCCAAATTTGGGGTTGATTTTTCTTCTTAATGCAGAAATGTTCTTCTTGAGTACTGGGTCAGCTGCAACCGGTGCTACCACGTTACCTTTGATATCTGCGATATTCTTTTTGTAATTATCAAATTCGCTGGCTATTTTATCGAAATCGGTTATGTAAAGGGCACTCTGTGCCTTTGATTTGGTCAATTGTGCTAGTTTCTGTTTCTTCTCCTCGGCTTCTTTGCGCGACCTCTCCTCAGCTTCTGCCTTTTTCTTGAGCTCTTCAGCTTTCTTGGCCTCCTCTTCCTTCTTGATCTTCTCCTGTTCTGCTCTTTGCCTTTCTTGCTCCTCCTTCTTGCGCTTCTCCTCTTCCTCCTTCTTGCGCTTCTCTGCTTCTTCTCTCTCGCGCTTCTCCGCTTCTTCCTTTCTTCTTTTCTCTTCCTCTATTCGCCTTTTTTCCTCCTTTTCTCTTCTCACTCTTTCGAGCTCGGCCTGAACTATTTCTTGAACCTCCTTGTTTTGTAATGTGGCATCGGTTTTGAATTCCTGATCTATCAACTGGGATGTTCTAGATGCCATGTTTTTGTTGTATTCAATCTGTTTATGTATTTGGTGGACAAATTTCTTTGCTTGGCCTAGTCTTCTCTCAAGCATAGTGTCATTGTAGTTGTTCACTGCAATTTTCATGGACTCAAAGTTGGCTTCTATATCTTGAAAGTTATCATGTATTGGAAGAAACTGGTCCTCAAGAACACTTATAGTTTTGACTTCCTCTAACGGAGTAAAATAATGGCTTGAAATAACATCTTTGGAGGGCTCCAGGACCAAGACCACGTCCTGAGGTAGTTCGAACTTCATGGTTTAACACACTTGTGTATCTACACTTTATTTTGATATGTTCATATTTACACGCATTTTGTTTGCAGTGTAAATCTGAGACCAGTCCAAAATTTTTCAAATGTAGCGAGACTAGAGTGAGAATATCACCGGTGAAAAGGTTGGCGAACAGGGAAGATGAGTGTTTCAAAGCAGTTCGTGCGTCAGTTTTCTCAAACCAGAGTTGCAGCAAAGCCCGGGTACTCGACGGTTCAGCCAGTGCATCACTTGGTAGAGATCAAGAAGGCAGCATTGAAGCCAAGATACCAAGGGTTATTAATTCCAAAAGATGATATAAGATCTGTTGGGTTCAAGCCAACTGAGGTGGAACAGGACCGTGTGGCCGAATACTATCAAAACACATTGAAATCCGACTTGCTACTTCACAACTACGAGCACGGTGCGGAAGTGATTGAAGGTGAAAAGAAAAGATCGTGGGGAACAGATTCGCCATATAAGTTGTACCGTAACTTGAAAAAAGCCAGAGGGGTTGGCCGTGCTACTCGTAACGTTATTCCAATCACCCATAAAAACGTTCCAGAATTGCAATCCATCTACATTCAATCTTACAACAAGTGGGCGTTGGAAGAGTCGTGGTTGAACATATCCACCAGATTACAGCTTTCGCAAATCACCAATGTCAAGGCCAAACAAATCTACGCCAAGGCCAACATCTTACCATGGAGACTTCGTCAAGGTAAACCGTGTGGTGCCAAGGTTGAGATCACTGGGCTTGATATGTCGCAATTCATCACCACCTTGACCGAGCTTGTCTTGCCCAGAATCAGAACCTTCAAGGGTATAAAGAACACTTCGGGAGACACCAACGGTAACATCACGTTTGGATTGGAGCCTGAACACATCAAGTACTTTCCAGAAATTGAAAGTTTTCAAGATTTGTTTCCTAACTTGAACGGTCTTCACATCACCTTCAAGACCACTGCCAGAACCGACGAGCAAGCCAGAACCTTACTTAGTGCATTTGGATTACCATTCTATGATCCATCGTAGGTCTCAACTAGCACTCATGTATATAGAATAACACGTACGCCTAGAAAAAAAATTGTGTAGAAGCTCGAAGACAAGTTGGCTGCCAAAACGAAAAATCATCACCAAACATCAAATAGGTAAAAAATCATCATTGATCGCTGCGAGTATGACTGAAGAAGGAGTGGTGGAATCGGTCGTGCATGAGTTCGAAGTGTTGTACTCGAAGCGCATACATCAGAAAGACAAGAAATGGTGCGACGGGGTGCTCAGGTACTACGAGTTCAACGGCAAGATCGAGATATATAATGAAGACCTGAACGTGATTGCCACCGACTATGCCCAAAACAAGAACCACCAGTACATTCTAGAAACCAGATTACGCGTGGGGAACCAATTCAAATTGAGTACCAATGCTTTGGTGGTGGAGGTGAGCGACAAGCTCTCGAGGTACACCCGCGAAGTGACATTCAAGAAGAAAACCCCGGTCAGTTTGGACAGTATCAAGTATGAAAACGAACCGTGCATTAAGAGAGAAAGCGAGACAGACGACGTCAGAGATGTGCGGGTAAAGATCGAGGGCGACCATGTGTTGAGAAACCCTGTTCTCAACCCGCTTACTCCGCTACGTAGCAACAGACTGTTGACCAGTATGTTGAGCCAAGGTGCCCGTCGTAGAAGGCCCATAGGCCTCACCAGAAAGAGCCAAACTAAACTCCAACCTGTAAACGTAACGGGGAACTCTAGGCGGTCAAACGTCTTGCCTAGAGTACTACCGCGTACGTCAAGACACTTCAGGCATCTTAATTACGAGCCCAACTCGACAAAAGCCATCTCTGTTACGGTCAAATCCGAGCACTGCGAGTCCTTTCCGCTGAAACAAACCCTCGAGGATGCACCCATAATCTACGACTTTTCTGATTTTGAAGAGGACCAGCGTTTCTCAGATATGCTCAAGCAGATCCGCGAAAACGGGGCTGACGATGAAGATTCCACTCATGTTGGGCCAGCTCCGCATAACGAGCCTCACGCAACTCCCCCCAGGCTCTTTGAAGGTATGGTGTCCCCCCAGTCAACCAGTAAAAACCAGTCGTACGATTTCGATTTGTCGACACAGTCAGACTTCGATGATGTTGACTTGCCCCAGACTTAGTAGCGCATCATGTTGTCAAGCCTAGCTAATAAACTGCTCAAGCTTCTTGGTGGAACCATTGTGGAAAGAGCCACTAATTTGCTAAATACTCGTTCACCAACCGGGCCTTTTCTTTTTGAGTTGGAAAGCAACGAGTCCACCTTGGCCAAAACGCGATCCACCCCCACTGATACCTTGCTTCGACACTCTTGCGTATAAGAGTAGCTTTCGTTGGCGAGTATTTTACTGCTCTCGACTCGTTTCGGTCCCGAGTGCCTGCTATCTATCGCCGGCGTTGATAGTATTGGCACATGTAGAAAAAGTTCCATTCGATAGTTGACCTCTAGCCAGTTATCAAGAATGCTCTCCGCCACTAGTGGTGTTATGTGGCCACCTTCGAACATTGCTCCCACCACACTTTGTGGAAGGTATAGCGGAATCTGGCGTAATGCAAATGGCTGCGCCCGGCTAAGAACAAATTCATGGCTCGTAGCTTTAAGGCGGATCGGTTTGGTCCACGGAATTGTGTCGTTTAGTTTCATGTCATAGAGAATTTTGTTATCGTTGCAATACACAAGATGAAACTCGTTGGCCCATGTCTTCATACTGATTCGATTTTCGATTTTGTATCCTGTAAACGGATACACTTGAGAATTGCTACATACTCGAGCTTTAAGACTTAGCGCCAAACAAGTTTGAGCTACAAGGGCCATCATAGCACCCAAGTTCATCTTGTGTGTATTTGTGTAGATTTTTCACAAAATGGTTGCGAAAAAATATGTATTACAAAAAAATCGATCTACATTGACTCCGCACAGCTTTCAAACCCTACAGCCAAGGTAAGACCCATGACTATTTCAAACATTCCTTTGTTCTGCGACCCAGAAAAGAGTCGTTCGTCCTCGTAAATTGTTATCCACCCCAATTTATTGTCGTCGGGAACATCATCGCTAGGGTTCACCAGGTCGTATAGCCCGTCACCTCCTCTATAGTAGTTTCTCACGTCACCTCCCGCAAAGTCCTGGCTCAATGAGTTGCGGCTGATCTTAGACGATTGCTGCTGTTGAAACTGCTGGTTTTGCAGCTGCTGCAACTGTTGCAACTGCGTTGAAGTGTAAGGTCTGTTCTGAAATACCGATCTGCCTTTGTTCAACGAGTTGAGCAATCGTTTTCGAGCTTTGGTCTCGTAGGGCCTGAAGAGTCCCAACACTGGTGGAAATGCCGTCTCCGCGCCATGGAGGTATATCTTGCTGGGATCACTCGAGTCATACTTGTACATGGTATTTCTAGGATTCTTCCAATCTTCCTCTTCGATGTAGTTTTGATGGAAGTAGATGTTTTTTTTGCCAATAAACTTGAGATACTCGTCATTTTGCTCTGAGCGGTGGTTGAGATTGCTTGTACTTTTCGTTTTGCGTATCCGGTTTTTTATTTTATTCATTTTACTGGGCCGCACCCTGGGAATGGACCCCACGTTCCACTTGGTATTGTTAAAGTCCTTGAACTCGTAGTTTTTGAATTCAGGCGGTGCCAGTCGTCCATTTTTACTATCCTCTTCGGCGATGCCATCTTGAGGAATAAACTTGGGAGGGATTTTTTTGGGTATCAACAAGCCATTGAATGTCGATTTGGTTGACACAGACCTGTGGCTGTTGGGTCCTCCGAAATGCATGATAGTGCCTCGTCCCAGTTTGTTTTGGCGTGGAAGGGAAACTGTGAGATATCCTCCTTCCGACTGGGCTCTTTTGGTGATGACCATAATAGGAGGCCGGTTATCCTTTCTGTTGGGCTCAATTCCATTGATATCCTTGACCACCAACGAAAAGCCATTGGCCACCTTGGGTTTTCCCAGCTTGTCGGGAAATATCGTTTCCACATAATAGCCTGGACCATTTCTACAGTAGATATGTTTCAAGCCGGGATTGGTCGTAAGGTACAAATCCTTGCCGAACTTGAGAATATGGTACTTCCAGAATGGAGTCGACGTCCCGCTTGCAAAATCGGCATCGGTGCTCATCATAGAAAAGCCCGATGCCGAACTCAAGCTGGTTCGCGAAGAATTGGTGTCAGCATCGTAGATGTCGTTTTCAAGGGCCAAAGAACTTCTAGAATTGGACATTGAAAGCCGGCTCAACGAGCTTGTAAGAGAAAACCGGTTCGCCTTTTTCGCCAGTCTGTCGTTGTCTTTTAGGTTGGATGCTATGCTTTGGAACGAGAACCGCTTCTTGTTTTTGGCTGCGTCTGATTGCAAAAGATCGGGTGGAGTTTTGCGTGCTTTGACGTTGGCTACGGTGGTGGAATCTGTCACGTCAATTGATGGACTGGGTAGTCTTTCACCATTGTACTCGGATATATCAGTGGTGGGAAGTGTACTGTAGTAGGACAGTTTGCTGGCCAACTTTTTGTTGTTTCCTAAGTAAGGCAGATCCAACGTTCTTTTTGCGCTTGGAGCATCATCATCGACCTTGCTTGTATCGTCTAGTGGTTTCAAGTTGGGGTTTTCCTCTCTGAACTTGGAGGTGATGGGCGATTTTTCAATGTACGAGTCGATTGTTTGTGAAAAATCCATTATTACGTCGTCAGTTGCTTCGTTTTCTCTATCCGAGGGTGCGACTGCAACCGTTGCGGTTGCCGATCTGGGGACAGGATGTTTGATCATATCTAACAGCTACTGATGTTGATTGATACCATGCTATTCAGGTGATGTGTAGCGTTTAAGTATCGTGACCAGATCGTTGGTCTTGTACCTACCGTTAGTACCCCCCTTGAGGGCTTAGGCCGGTTTGCATACAAACAATGGAATCTCGGTAGATCGTCTAATTACATTGCTCGTTTAGCGAAGTTGCGGACGGCGTATTCTTGATGCCCCGCCGTGGAGTAGGGATGTCTGTGCGATCGGCATGGCTAGAGGTTTACACGACGGTGCTATGTAGATGGAGAGAAGCGAAGCATCATTGATCCACCTTACCCTTCGTACCTTTTTGGTGCCAATACGTGCCAAAATACCTGCGCCTCATCGCACATCAAAGAAGTTTCGCCTCGCTTCTGTCGCGAAGGGTTGATTTCGCGACAAATAGAGTGCACGAGCCGCCAACGCCAGCGGCGGGCGGCAGCGACGGGCAGCAGCCGCTGGCGTTGGCGAGGTGGCAAAGAGTGCTAGGTGGTTTACGCTGACACTGACAAGTACATCATTGACAAGTAGATCTGGAAGTTCCCTTGATGTTTGACGTCTCTCAGGCCTGTTGACACAAACGTGCCTGGTTAGGCGAAATGTAGACAGCCGCGGCAAGTTCTGTGACGTTTTCGTCATCAACCAAGGGTGCCTTTCACAATCTGATAATATTGGGAGGTATCGGTTTGGCAAACCAAGGGTATCTGGCATGTCCACAGACGAAATAAGACTGGCATTAACGAGAGACTTGGATCATTAAAATGGCGCTCTTTAACCGCCGATGCTGTAGCCCCACATTTGTCGGGACAAAAAGGGGCCCAACTTCCAACTTAGTGTGTTTTCGCTTAGAATTCTGATATAATGCGCAGTCGACAAAACGTGTGTGGAAATAGTGCCCGTGAATACTTGATATTATAAAGTCTTGACTAATTCGGTGATTTAGCCTGCTTTCTAATCGGTGCTGAAAAATAATACCATCTTTCAGTGCGCACTTAATTGTTTGCAGCCTGCGGAATGCTGCTACACATTATTGTGTGGCAGATCCGCTAAAATAGAGAGCATAATCTCCACAATCGAAATAATACCGCCATCGTTCGGGTCGTAGTATGGCAGATGGCGTTAAACTCTATTGTTGTCCAATTGTGTCGCCAGTTCTCGGTGCACATCCATGTTTATCTTCAATATACGAGGTCAAGTACCTAAAAGGTCATCTAACAACACTGACAATTATTTGAAGAACAATCTATATCTGGTAGCGTTTATTCAGCATTTCGTATTCGTAACTCTAATGATATACTCTCGACTAACGTAGGGTGTGAAATACCGTTTACAATAAGATTATAGGCGAGAGACAGAAAACAGGGAATTTAAGGGATATTACCCAGCAGACTATTCATTGATACTTAGCAAACGTGTTTGATCACCAAAAATAGGTACTTGTATTTCAGAAATAATCCGGGGGGTACTTGTGAAACTGAATAGTACGCGCTTCTCGGGACTTAAGTGATGTATTAGTGCCGAGTCACACATAAGTTATGGACGGAACTGCGCTAACCAAGGCTAGTGTACGCGATGTTCTGCGCATGAGAATAATTTGAAGCAGTCGTTTGCGCTGTTATCTTCCAATTACTGTAAGGAGGTAATATTGGTTCCAGAATTGCTTCTAGTATTGTACGAACCTCGTCCAAGGCCGGCCAAGGCAACATTAAACGAAGCAGGTCGCACCGAAATAAACTATTTCATGTCGCGTCTATTAAACCCTATTGGAGTAAAATGCAAAAACCGAGTTGAATTGGCTAACGCGAATGTCTGGTTCGTCCGAGGAACAAGCAAAAGTGCTTTAGAGTCAGAAGAAAGGATTTGCCTCCAAGCTGGCCATCCAACGGTAGCTGTAAGCCTTCGTAATATTGTCGTTGGTGACCAGGTGACGCGTTGATGCCGAGATTCGCGGGGGAGGGGGGCATGCGCAACCTGAATCTAGTTTAGCAGTTCGCCATCTGAGACACTTGTGGAATACCTCCTGCGTGCGCCTACGAATGTATATAATTAGGCCCAAACAGGATAAAACTCATATAATTAGTCTTAGATTAGTTGATTCGAGGAATAATTTTTACGAACAATAGTGCTCTGGCTCGCAACAAACTTTTTTCTGGACCACCTCGTACCAAAAAAATAATTGTTGCGCAAGTAACGTTCAAGATCGTGAAAAAACTAGCGCAGGCTTCGAACTTCAATGGGTGCAACCTCCCAGCTCGAGTTACGGTAGCTCGGTGTCTCAAGACTTGACACACAAAAGTTACAGCTCATGCGGAGAACCCATAAGCAACTGCGACGAGGACATCGTAAAGTTAAAGATGGTACGTTGGGGTTGTTGAGCCCAAGCCTGCTTTTTCACTTCCCACGCGTCTCGAAAATCTTTCTCGCGCATCAACATCGACTAATTTTCTCAAATAGGCAAATCTGTATTGGCCGTTATTGTACCACTCATTAATTTACCCTCGCAGAGAACAATACAATTCATCCCTACAACCTCCGCCCCCTTGTCTCTGTACCCAAGGGTTCATCAATTTGTCCACATTTATCGTATGGAAATAAGAATTACCGACAATTTGAAAAAGCTATTGTCATAGGTGTCCTTGGCTATTGCAATCACAATAGATGGATGAAATTTACATTTGGCTGATTGTAGGATTACGAGTACACTCATCACTGTCATATACCAGTTTCTGCAAGCTAGACTCAAATATATATAGAGCCCACATTCCAGTTTTAGATGTCATAAAATTCCATAGCTTTACCCGTTACGTCATGTTCTCTACCATAGGTAAATGGAGTACAAACCTCACCTCTAAGTTCAACCACTTTTATTACATTCCTTTATTTGGTTTATTATGCTGGTACGGGTTACTCTTCGGACTCATTGGCTCGTGGATCAGAAAAGGTGCTACCGCATACCCACAATACGGCGAATATGAACGCCCTTTGCCCATTGAAAGAATGGGTGCAATTTTGGAGCCCGCCTTCTTCATCTGTTTTTTGGCCATCCACTCCATAGTCTTTTGTGTCTCCATGTATCTTGAATTCTACCATCGTAAGATTGGTAAGTTAATCAAGTTCATCAGACCCACCTTGCAAAAGAGATTGGCTTTTGCATCGATTGCCGTGGGGATCTTTGCCCAGATCTTTTTCGTGTGTCAAGCAATTGTGTCGGTGGTTTTCATTCATAAGCACGAGAGAAAAAGTTCGCACTATGCCATTTTGTTGGCTACCTTTGCCATTTTGGTGATGATCTCTTTGGCATTGAACTTCACCAACTACTACATTATGGGACAGTACTACAGGAAATACGTGAATGGGGAAAAATGGAACAAGTTTACCATTTCGTTCATTGTCAAGATCGTGTGGTTGTTTGTGACCATTACAGTGGCCATTACATGCTGCGGGTTTTACGTCAAGAAACGCAAGTCAATCAGTTCGGTGTTGGAGTGGATCTTCCACTTCTGGTACGGGTTGTTGTTGGCGTTCTGGACCTATGATTTGTACCCATTGACCGAATTGAGAGCCTTGAGAAACCAGGGTTCCGAGACTCCTCCTATGAAACAAGAGAAAAACAAAGTTATCAGGGAGATCTTCAGGCAATGGAGTCCATCCAAGTCCAAGAAGCAAGACTTGGAGAAGAACGCCACCTTTACATCTGTTACTCCTGTTGCATCAGAAATGAGTTCGCAACAGACTTCCGACCCCGAGTCTCCATCGCCCTTTGGAGCTTTCCAAGGCCCAAACAATCCGTTTGAAAACTTCTAACCTGATATCAGCTTCAGTCTGATATGATTGTCTATTTAAAGCTGGGCTTATAGGTGATCCTGCCATTCATACCACTTTCGCTTCGTTGTAGTCATTAGTACTGAATTAATATAAAAACAAATAAGAACCTCGTAGGTTATTGAGCACGAGGCAGGGTGAGTCCGGTGGCTACTAACCTCATCACTTATCACCTTGTTACTATGTAATCTACAACCTGCATAGCATCTGAGACGCGCGTCGCAGATTCTTGACGCTCCGTGCCTACAAAGTGCTTAGCATGTAGAGTGATTAGACAAGATGAATCTAGTCAGTTGATCTACGATCACTAGAACATCAGCGATACAATGCGATACTATGCTCTTATTGTTGCGACCAGGCCACTTGCTCGGCTAGCTCAATTCTGGTGGCCGCGCAAATACAATAAGATGAGATCGACGCGTCCGTTTGCCAATTGAGGCGCCGTTTCGTCGTAGTCAAGCCGACGCACGCCTTTGTTTGCTACGTTGATCATCTTGCGCAAATATCTCGTCACGAGGCAAACGGGCTTTTATAGTCCATGATTGCAACCGTAATCAAATTCTCTCTATATCCCTAAAATGTCACTGACTCCGGACTTGGAAGAGAGACTATTGCAAACAGAAGAGACAAATACGTTTACTGATGAGAGCTGTCCCAATAGCAGACAAACATTGAGAATTTGTCTCAATCTCAAGACGTTGATCGATAAAGTGGTGCCGATTGTATTCGAAGAGAAGGACATCACCGCCCAAAACTCGCCCATTCTCAACTCCAATGTGATTGATCTTGTGTACAAAGCAGCAGGAGGAAAAGGAAACGGTAAAAAAGGGACGTCGTCGTACAAATATCGGGCGGCGTTGGTGTTTTGCTTGCTCAAGGTGTGTGATTGGTACTGGCAGCAATCGGAGTTTGAATTGAGCGACAACGAGCTTTACTCACTTCGTGCGGTGGCCGCGCAGACATTGGCTGCAATCATCATCGAAAAGGCACATGACGATGCCTTCTTGTTTCTTGGTATGTTGACCCATCGCTACACCATCAACTTGAACGAAACCAACGCTCCGCCCATCAGTGCTTTGGAATTGGCCGTGGACATGCACAGCACCATTGTGATTGGCTCGCTGGGTTACCAGCGGTGCATGAAGTGGCTCTGGAGAGGCTGGGTCATCCAGTCAGCCAACGACCCCCATTCGTATGTTTTATACAAGGGGGTGTCGTCACACTCGATTCGAACCCACTTTGATCCTGCCAGAATCAAGACTCCTTTCTATCAGAACATTCTTGAGATATGGTTTAGTTTCATCTACCTTGTTTTGTACTCTATTATTCTCAATACCCACCAGACCGAAGCCACTCCTTTGGACGCATTTGAGGTGTTGTTTTACTTGTTTACTCTCGGATCGGTTTTGGATGAAGCCGTCAAGTTTTATCATGTGGGTGCCAACTACTTTGGTTTCTGGAACGCTTTCAACGATCTTATGTATGCAATTATCATTATTGCTATTGGATTTAGATTCGTTAGTTTGGAGCAACTAGAAAAGTTGCCTAGAGACCGCTACGACGAGATCTCATTCAGGATCTTGTCCTGTGCAGCACCATTCATGTGGTCTAGAATGCTCTTGTACTTGGATGCCCTCAAGTTCGTCGGTGTGATGATAGTGGTGATTAAAACCATGATGAAAGAGTCCATCATCTTCTTTGTGTTGCTTTTCGTCGTCATTGTGGGATTTTTACAGGGATTCCTTGGTCTTGATGCGTCTGACGGTAAGTCTGATGCCACTATTCATATCATGATTTCGTTGGTGAAGACGGTTATCGGAGGCTCTGGATTCGGCGACGTCGCCAAGTTGGTACCTCCATATGCGCTGATTCTTTACTATATCTACTCGTTTGTCTTGACTGTCATTTTGATGAATATCTTGATTGCATTGTACTCCACGGCTTATGCTGCTATTGTGGAAAATGCCACCGACGAATACTTTGCTTTGGTGGCCCAAAAGACTTTGAGGTACATCAGAGCCCCAGACCTGGACATCTACGTTCCTCCGTTCAATTTGATTGAGTTTTTGATCACTCCATTACAATTAGTTGTCTCCAGAAGAACATTCAAAACGCTTAATTACTATGTCATGATCGTGATTTATTCCCCGTTGTTGGTTTATATCACCTGGTACGAACTTTCCAATGCCAGAAGAATCCAGTATAACCGCTTCAAAGGCTTACCTGACGATGCCAACGAAGTTGATACCGAGTGGGACTTGACTGACGGTTACGCAGTAGACGCTACTTCCGGATGGGAAGGTATTCAAGAGCGTAATTCTGAAGTCAATGAATCTTTGAGAAATCAAAGAGAGGGCGAGAGAGAAGACCCCGAGTTTAGAATCGATCTTCAGAAGTTTGAATCGGATATCGACGGTATAGTCCAGCCAGTCCACGAGGCCAGCAGAGTAGGTATCAAGTGGGAATTCTATGAATTGTACTCCAAGCTTGACAAATTGACCCAATTGGTTGAAGCTGTAGTTCAGGAGAACAGCGAGTTGAAGAAACAGATCCAGGGAGACGTCAAAGTAAAGCAAGAGCCAAAGGACCTGCTTAAAGACTCCAAGGACGGTCAAGGTTCAAAGAAAAAAGATTAGACATAGCTGCCATTGAAACGAACACCAATAGTAATATGTAGCCAATAAACCAGTTATCAAAAGTAGCATTGCAGGCGCTTGGCTCAGGAGCTCATCTTAAACGAGCTATTGGGTAGCTCGAAGAAGTGAAGGAGGCCTATTTTGCAACTGGAACACAAACCCGCCTTACCAGGACCGGCCAATTTGCAACCAGCACATATGAAATAAGCGAGAAGATTCTCATATTATGGAGCTCTGCTCAGAACTACTAGCTATCTCAGTACCACGTCACCGACATTTCCGTAGACTACTGACCAGTATTATTTCTATTGTGCCTTTCATACCGATACACTACGTCAGTGCTGTTTTTCTATCCACTCTCTTCTCTCTTCTCCTCATCCCTCGCTCCATCGAAAAAATTTTCAGGGTACACCAAGAAACCAATAGCCCGGGCAGCCACATAATAGCCACATACCCGTCTCTATACCCTCTACGCCTCTCGATACCCGTATAACCGCCCTTTCTCCCCCTATAACAGGAATATACCGACGTCCGAGCTTTTCACGTGGTCTCGCACGTGACCATAGAATTTCGGCGAGTCAAAAAGTGTTCCATTGATCGGTAGCATCGAGGTGTACGGCCAGACGAACAGACAAGACCTGATTCAACCAGTCATCAAACTGACCAAGGCCGCAAGAGAAAGATCGGCGTCGATAACCAAATAACTATACAATCGACCAAACAATTGACCGTATCTGATACTTCGTAACACCCTCGCCCATCGACGAAGTGGATTAAGGATGAGTGAAAATCCAGTTGCCTTCAAAAATGGGGCCGATATTCATTTCGACTACAAAGCAGACGTTTCGCCGACAACTGATTCTGCAATTTCACTGGCCAAGAAACGGAAAAAGAGAAAGAGCAAATCCAAGAAGGCCACGGCCTATCTTGAAGCACAGGCCCATTTGAATGAACCGGACGAAGAATACCCAACGTCACGAGTCATTAAACAAGCCCCAAATGGCGATGTAATAGTAGAAAGTCTTGAAGACAGACATCCCCCAAGTCTACCCCGTCCTAGCCATAGCTCATCCAAGAGTCTTCACAAGCATCCACATGATCACCACCTGCACCCACATGACCATACCACTCTTCAAAACAACCTTCACAACAGTATATGGGACAGTGCTAGTATAGAAGAACAAGAGAACCTCAAGTTATTTTGGGAGTCACTCGACGAAGCCCAGAAAGTGGAGCTTGTGAAGATCGATAAAGAGTCGATTATGAAAATCTTCAAGAATGAGTCAAGAGCTTCACTCAACAATGGCCACCATCATCATAATCAACACAACTCAAATGGGAACTCAAACAACCTTTTTCACAACAGTTGCACATGTTCTTACTGTGGAAGAAGAAGTAATATAATAGAAGATGAGTTGGAAAACATTTATGACAAGCATTTCGATGACATAATAGACTTTATACATGAAGTGCGAGACATCAACGATCTCAACGCTTTGCCAGGCTTATTGTTTGGAGGATTCCATATGTTGGAAGAGGAACATAAATTACAAAAGAGGCGAGCCCGAAAGGGGGAAGAGCACGACTATAGGCACAATTTTGATTCTAATGAGAACCGTCCACACGAGCATCCACACGATCATACTCACGACTGTAACACTGATGATTATAAAAGCCATAGTCAAGAAACACCCACTCTCTCTAATCAAGTGAAGATAGACAAAATTAATGATATCAACGACAACATCAATTTTACCAATTCCGAAAAATACGAGGAGACTCAGCTTAAAAAGGCATTGGACGACGATTTTAATGCCCATCTTCGGGATAGTTCCCAAGATATAACCAAAGAGCAGAAGATATTTAACAAGCTCTTGGACCCGAAACTCGTAGAGGCATTGGAAAACTTGGACTTTGAAAAGATGAAATCGAACCTGGCTTCCAATGAGAATATTAGCCAAGCTTTGTTGTTACAGAAAGCAGGTACTCTTAAGGAAATTATACGAGATCTTCATAAAGCTGACAAGGCCAAGTTGGAAGAAGGAATGTCGTTTTTGCAGAACATGGGCGATATTCTTTCGTCCAGTGCTTCAGGGCTCTTGCAAACCAACGAAGAAACTCGTAGTCTAGCAGCCACCAAGTTGACTCAAGGATTGTCAAGTTTTGCCGAGGATCTTCTCAAAAATGATGGGCATTCTTTCATTGATATGATGGAATCACTTTCTGAATCCAGAACGGCAAGAGAAGATATTGTCAAAAAGAGTTCAGAAGCTAGTGAGGCATGGGTGGACGACGATGATACAAACAGGGCAGCTTATTATATTGATAAGAAAGTCGAAGAGATAAGTACGTCTCTCAAAAATAACGACTTGCACCCCAAGTTTTCCTATCCAAAGCCAGAGGAAGAAGAAGAATTTGAGGAGGAAAATGGCGAAGAGGAGGATGAAGAAGATGAGGATGAGGATGAGGATGAAGACGAAGACGATGCGGTGGAAGAGGAAGAAGAAGAAGGAGAAGAAGAAGAAGAAGAAGAAGGTGTCAGTGATACTGAAAGTGAAATATCGGAAGAAGAGAAAATGCAAGAAATTAGAAGATTATTCTTAATTCAAGTGATAAAACTTTTCCAGGAAAGACTCAAGAAAGCTTATAAAGAAAAGCTTTCAAAAGATCGAACTCAAAAGCTTATTGAGGAGCTTGAGGCAGAAGAAAACGCCAAAAAGGAGCGTGAACTCAAGAAATTGAAGCAGAGAGAAAAGGCCAAGGAGAAGAAAAAGTTACAGCAGCAAGCCAAGGAGGAAGAAAGAAAGCGCAAGGAAGAAGAGCAGCGTCAAAGAGAGGAGGAAGAACGCCAAAGACTCGAGGCCAACAAGGCAGAACAAAAACGGAAAAAGGAAGAAGCACGACTCAAGAAAGAGGAGGAAAAGAAGAAGAGAATCGAAGAGTTGAAGAGAAAGGAGGAGGAGCACCGTAAGAGAGTAGAAGCGCAATTGAAGAAAGAGGAGGAGGCCAAGAAACTCAAGGAAGAAAGACGCCGAAAGGCCGAAGAGGAGCGTAAAAGAAGAGAAGATGAAAAGAAAGAGAAGGAAATCCTCAAAAAACAAAGAGAAGAGGAGAGATTGGTGCAGAAACTAGAGAAGGAAAGACTTCAAGTAGAAGCCGAACGCTTGGAACAAGAACGGCTTGCGGCCGAAATCTCGCTGAAGGCTGCACTTGATGCTGTGATTGATCCTTTAGAGGCTACAACTAAGCCTGCCTCGCCTTCCAAGAACCATCTTTTGGAGCAGTTATACCAGGCGCGTCCCAATTCGATTTCAGGCCAATCTGGATACATTCCAGGAGCATTATCGCCGTTATTGCCCAACTCAAGCCTCCCCAGCCTCTCGCCATCTTCTCAAAATAACTTGTTGTACGGTCAAAATGGAAGCAACGTTCGAGGCACTACGATGTCGCCATGGGCAAGCAAATCAAGACTCAATTCAACTTCGCAGCAGTCTCAAACCAATCTCTTCCAGTCGCAATTCTCCAACAACTTCAGTCCGTTCAAATCCAGTGGGTTTGGCAGTGAAACGGTGCTTACAGATCCATTCAATGGAGGTACCATCTCGCCTGGCAAACCGTCTAGCGTGCCTGGTGTATGGGGACAGCCCAGAAACAGCTCTATCTGGAGCTCGACGCCTGCAAATAGTATATGGGGAAATGGTGCCAATGTTGGCGGGACTGCACCAGGATTGTCCGATACATTGATCCAATCGGCGGCATTCCACGCCTTCCAGTACTTGCAAACGTCCAATCAGCTTGAGTTCGGAGTGGTTCCTCTACTTAAACTATACCAAAGCACCAAAGACGTGTTGGCAAATACTTCACTCACCGTCACCCAATTTTTAAGTGCGTGTCGCAGCAACTCGACTTATCAGTTTGACATGATCTATGACGACTTTGGCACCGTGACCCATATCAAAGTGTCTGAACTGTATGGATATATTCCAATGCAGGGCATGCAGGGGTTCCCGCGAGTGGGTGCAACGCAAGGAGGGCTTGGCACCCTTGGGTTACCCTTGAATGGTGTACTCAATGGAGGCGCGATTTCGGCAAATCCCTCTGTAAATCCGGGCGCGGCCACCGGAGTTGCGGGCGGTCCGCCAGGGTCTGCGGGCTCCGGCGGGACACCATCTACTGGCGGGGTGAACGGTGCACCGCTCACCCAGTTCAAATCGTCTTCGCCGCCTCCGGGGTTGGGAGGCGACGGGTTTGTGGTTGACAACTACTCCAACCTCTGGAACTAACTACATACAAGTTATATAAGTCCGTGTATTATCGTAAACCTTGTTCGACCCTTTCGGCGTCGCACCGTCATGTACTTTTCAGTTGGGCGCAGCGAACCCTGGCCGTGACGCAGTCGTGCGGGCGGGAGAAATTGCCTCACCACCCCTGCAACCACGCTGATAGTGGTGAAGGGGTTTACGACGATGTTTCACGACATTGGATCTGTGCTTTGGTAATGGGTAGATAGAGTAACATGACCGAATCCATACGAAGAAAATTGGTGATAGTTGGAGACGGTGCGTGTGGGAAGACGTCGTTGCTATACGTCTTTACTCTCGGAGAATTTCCCACCGAGTACCACCCGACGGTGTTTGAGAACTATGTGACTGATTGTCGAATCGATGGGAAATCGGTTCAATTGGCATTGTGGGACACCGCGGGCCAAGAAGAGTACGAAAGACTCCGGCCGTTGAGCTACCACAATTCACATGTCATCTTGATTGCCTTTGCCATTGACACGCCCGATTCTTTAGATAACGCACGCCATAAGTGGGCGGAAGAAGTTAAACGGTACTGTCCCAGCACCCCGTACCTATTGGTGGGACTCAAGAAGGATTTGAGAAGAGACCGCAATCGTCACGACATCCTGTTTGATCAGGGTACGTCTGTGGCCAGAGAAATAGGCGCCAAGGTATACTTGGAAAGCTCGGCCCTCACTGGCGAGGGTGTGGATGACATATTTGAATTTGCCACCAGAGCGAGCTTGCTAGTCAAAGAAAAAAGCATGAGTCAATGCTGTGTGGTATTATGAGTATAAAAAGAGTATGGACATTAATAGACCAGACTACAGATCCCAAAAACCTCCCGATGCCTACACTCAACCCCGTGTATCTTGGCATCTATATATAATTACTAATTAGCCAATCGTAGAAGGATCTTGCGGCTGACAGAGCCATGCGGCCGTGGCACTATCAATGACAGTGGCAAAGTCTAAAGATTGCGCCCGGTTATCATTCGGGGAAAAAAAGAAATCTAAGCCAACATGCCAAGAGCTCATTAGTTCAGCCTAGGCTAACATCATTAAGCCTGGGCTTCGTTATGTATACGAGTAATAGATTGTTGTAGCTGTTGCTGACCCACTCTGGTATCGCCAGGGTCTTGTAGACTGCGCCCACGCGCCAATCCGTCAATGTCCCCGCGCTAGCCCGGATATGCACTTAATTATCGACGCACAGAGCTTCCAACCACCCCTTGTTACCCGCCCTTATAACCACCCCAAGCTAAGACAAGTTTGATTTGAGGCCGATCCCTCTTGTTCTATAGCTATGTCTGTGTTGAATGAACAGCATGAAAACAAGCAGCGACATACCGCACAAACAGATACTGTGACCCCAAATGCTGCGCAAACCACGTTAGGATCGGGTTCTCCAACAAATGAATTCAACTCCACACTAGACGACTCATTTGATTGGGCTCCGTCGACGTCGATCTGGTCTCGAGCCACCAATTTCGTCATGGACTTCAACCACGATTATATACAGCCCAACGTGGGGTTCTCCCTATTAATTCTATCACAATTTTTCAATTCAATCATGGTGGTCACTTGTAAGTTATTGGTGACTGATGACGACTTCGATGTGCCTATTCATCCGTTGCAGATCTTGTTGGCAAGAATGAGTATTACATACGTGTGCTGCCTCTTGTATATGGCAATCACACGGTCAGTTCCCGAGGCACCGTTTGGGCCGGTCCATCTTCGAAAACTCCTCGCTCTTCGAGGATTCGTGGGCTTTTTCGGCGTCTTTGGAATGTACTATTCGTTGCAGTACTTGTCACTTTCCGACGCAGTGGCCATCACGTTCTTGGTACCGATGATGACAGCCTTGTTGGCGTGCATTGTCTTAAAGGAGAGATACTCCATTCTTGAAGGCATCTGCACTGGAGTGTCACTCTGCGGGGTTCTTTTGATTGCAAAACCGCACTTTTTGTTTGGCTCCGAATCAGACTCAGAAACTTCCGAGGGTGACAATATCGAGAGCTCGTCCAGCCAAAAAAGACTTCTCGCAACAGGTGTAGGCTTGCTAGGTGTATGTGGTGCCTCGACTGTATACATTGTGTTGAGAAAGATTGGTCATGGTGCGCATCCATTACTATCTGTCAGCTACTTTGCATTGACTTGTACAGTAGTGTCTTTTTTCAGCATATTGGCCATTCCATCTCTACAGTTTGCAGTTCCGCGCAATGCGCACCAATGGACTTTACTCACATTTATTGGACTTTCGGGCTTTTTGATGCAGTTCTCTCTTACTGCCGGTGTCCAACGGGTCAAGGCATCCAAGGCTTCGTTGGCTGCCTACGTCAGTATGGTTTTTGCCCTAGTATGGGACTTGTTCATATTTGGCCATCTTCCGGGTATACTAAGCTTTTTGGGTATGCTCTTGATCGTTGGCAATGCTGTGATCATTGTCAAGTATAAGCCCGACGAAACGCCGGCTTCGGACTTGGAGCGCGGTAACACTGCAGACGTATCAGACGATATAGCCAAGTTTGGCGCCCTAAGTAACAACGTGGACGAGCAGATCGCCATGCAAGACTTTATCATCGACGACGAAGACGAGGATGATCTCACCACGACTGAAGACGATACCACTGGATACCCTAAGCTGTCTTAGTTTATAGATAATACATGATTATTCGAGCCATTTGAGTGCCTCGTCAACCTGTTTGAGGTTTGCGATGTTGCTGTTGACTGTGTTCTCTAGTTCGGTTTTGTATTTCTCTGTAGAAACCGTCAAATCATCCAAGTTGTTGATGAGTTTACGGGAATTGTTGAGATTGGTTTCGATGTACTCGAGTTTCAATACGTCTTTGTTGTTGGGGTTGGACGGAAGTGCCCGGACCTGCTTTATCCAAGGACTGGATTGCGATTTGGGCACATTAGGCATGGTGGTTGAGTCGAGTGTTTTGATTCATCTGGTGGATCTTATATAGGTGGTAAACGCACGAAAAAATACAGTCGAGTAGCTACAAGCACACACACACTCCAACATAAATGGTTACAGTGCCCTTGCGCTGGGCCAATCGTTATCTTGAGTTTACAAGAGCTGTCAGACTAGAATTTCAAGTGGACTGCCAACACTACGATTTTATCCAAGAGGAATCGTGTGTTCTAGCACCCCAAGGGCTACAGGTAGCCAACTTGGCCAGCTTGAAAATGCCGTCTGACCAACGATTCCAGGCTCGTGGATCTACTCCTTATCATATACTAATGCAACTTGTATTAATGCATGCGTATGGCTGCAAATTATAGCTTCCTTAGGCTTCCTTAGGACTTTTCTGGCAACATGCCCAAGACAATTCTGTCATACTGCCAGGTTTGGTCCAAATTCTTCGGAAGACTCTCGTCTGAAACAGATGTTTTGTCAAGTGTCCAATTGGCATCTAGTTCTCCCAATAAACTTGCAATTGGACCCACATTCCATCTCTGTCCATTCAATTTGAACCAGCCCAAATGACCTCCAATGGTGGTGGTGATCATAAACGTGAATGGGTTTAAAGTGACCTCGCTGGAAGGTAAGGTACGATTTCCGATAATAGGATCATCAATGGAATTTAGAATCACAGTGGGGACTCGGACTTTGTAGAGACGCTGGTCAGGCGAGGCGTGACGATAGTAGGCGTTTGCATTATTGAAGCCAAAGAGCCTGGAAGTGAAAAAGTCGTCAAACTCCGAAAGCGAGCCCACCTTGAAGTTTTCTGGAGTCTTCAAGAACTCGTCAATGACGGTATGTTCCTTCATCGACTGGGTGTGTTTTGCAAGTAGTTTCACGAGATTTTGGCCCATGGTGTACGAATAGATTTTGCTTCCAATAATAGACTCTTTGAGTACCAAAGAACTATCAGTGAAGTTCCATGGTGAGCCCACAATCACTGCTGTTTTGATCATGGGATCGATGTTGTCACCTTCTTGCCCAATATAATTGGCTACAATGGCACCACCCAACGAAAATCCTATCAAGTATATTCTCTTGTTGGGCCAATTGACTCTTACATGCTCGTTTATCACGTACCGCAAGTCGTTGGTCCACAACCCATTGAATAGTTGTGGTGATGTAATGGTATGGTTGGCACAACCACGTGCGTTCAACACCAACACGTCAAAAGCAGGACTAATAGCACTGATTTGCGACCGGATGTACGACTCGTACGAGCCTCCGGCCAACCCATGGAGAGCGATTAGCAAGGGTTTGGACTCGTCTTTCAAGATATCGTGCTCTTTCTCGGGATTCAAGTACTGCGTTCTTGGAAAAAGAGTGCCTGTTTGCGAAGCGGGCCGGTATTTTTCGTGGTCTGGATCTTCAAACCCTTCCTCGGGCACTACGTAGTCGATGGCTATAGTACTGGCGCCTTTCCAGGCATCGTACTTTAACTCTTCAGAGCCAACCCGATAGGTTTTGTCTTCTATAGTCAATATACGGCGCTTATAGTGGACTTGATCACTACCGTCAAAGTCATTTAACGCGGTGTAGGCGGTATGAAGATGGCCCGATGGAAGCAAAGGATTGAAATAAGCTGTAGCGCCATGCGAAAACTCAGGAGCCGAAGCCTTGATGATTTCTGCAAAGGTGGCTTGACCTTTGGCGCCTTTGAAGGATATAGGGTTTCTAGGTGCGGTGTTTTCGACCCTTCCAGTAAACCAGTTCCAACCCATATCAAGACAATAGTGGTGTGATGTGCTGCGATTTACAATCGAGTTAAACTGGTACCGAAAATCAAATGGTGAAATAGTGCGCAAATAGAGTAGCGACACTGCAATAGTAGCGAGAAGCTGCCAGACCAAAGGCGAAATAGGTGAGAGAACAATACGTAGCGCGAATAGAAATGAAGGGAAAAGAGGGACCAAACAGAGAGCAGGAGCAATGGTGAGAAATAAAGCACCCCATAGGTGCAAATCTGGTAAACAGAGTGCCATTGAGAAACAGCAATACTTGAGATGTTTCCCTTACTCACAGATTACTGAATCGACCAGAAACATCGAGAGACTTACAGCCACGTTGTATTGGTTCAACTTGTGCTTGCCTGGTAAAAATATTTAGACTTGGCCTGTAGGAAGGGGGCATGTGAAGCTGCCGGGGTGCAGGACCATCAAGACTGGCATGCGTCATTCGCACAGCCAGCCATTACCCCCACACCATGTTATCAGCATCCATATCAACATCAATGTCCAACATCAGCATCGGTGTTGGCAGTTGCTGATGCAGTTGCTGATGCAGTTGCTGATGCAGTACTCCGCACTCATCCCACGTTGTAACCTTCAACACTTCTCCCGTCTCTGCCGTGTCTTTCCTCTACCCACCTCTGGCCTCACTGGCGTTCTCCTCGAGCCGCATTCGGCAGGATTCTCCCTGATTGAGACGAGCACGTGATGCGTTTGTGCCGTCATTTAAGGGTGATAAGATTGCCACCACCCACATCTTTCTTTATCAGTAGAGCTACACTTTTGCTACTACAACACCAACTATGCAATTATCTTTCAGTGCCTTGAGCACCATTGCCACTGCCTTGGTGGCCTTTGCATCCCAAGCCGACGCCAAGGTCCACTCTGCCAAGTTAAACAAAGTCCCTCTCGACGACAGTTTAAACGCTGATGTCTTTAGCGAGTACACCGATCAATTAGCAAACAAGTACATGAACCTCTTCAATACTGCCAGAGGTGGTCCAGGGTTTAAAACTCCTGGTAACATGGCCGGTATCCCTTTTGTGTCGCAAGGCAAGGGTGGAGGATTGCACGAAGCCCCTTTAACCAACTATGTCAACGCCCAATACTTCACTGAAATCGAATTGGGAACTCCTACCCAGACATTCAAGGTTATTTTGGATACTGGCTCTTCCAACTTGTGGGTTCCTTCCAAGGATTGCTCGTCGTTGGCTTGTTTCTTGCACACCAAGTACGACCACGATGCCCTGAGCAGTTACAAGGCTAACGGCAGCGAATTCTCCATCCAATACGGAAGCGGTGCTATGGAAGGTTACGTTTCCGAAGATACCTTGGCCATTGGCGACTTGGTTATTCCTAAGCAAGAGTTTGCCGAAGCCACCAGCGAACCGGGTTTGGCCTTTGCTTTTGGTAAGTTCGATGGTATTTTGGGTTTGGCTTACGACACTATTTCTGTCAACAAGATCGTGCCTCCTATCTACAACGCCATCAACCAAGGCTTGTTGGACAAGCCACAATTCGCGTTTGCTCTTGGTGACACTTCGAAGGACGAAAACGATGGTGGAGAAGCCACTTTTGGAGGCTACGACGAGTCCAAGTTCACAGGCGATATCACCTGGTTGCCAGTTAGAAGAAAGGCTTACTGGGAAGTATCTTTCGAAGGTCTTGGTTTGGGCGACGAGTACACCGAATTGTTCAAGACCGGTGCTGCTATCGACACCGGTACCTCCTTGATTACGCTCCCATCGTCGTTGGCCGAAATCATAAATGCCAAGATCGGCGCTACCAAGTCCTGGTCCGGCCAGTACCAAATCGACTGTGACACCAGAGACTCTTTGCCTGACTTGACCTTGAACCTCGGTGGCCACAACTTCACATTGACTGCCTACGACTACACTTTGGAAGTGGGTGGCTCGTGTATTTCTGCATTCACCCCTATGGATTTCCCTGCTCCAATTGGAGACTTGTCAATTGTCGGTGATGCTTTCTTGAGAAGGTACTACTCGATTTATGACTTGAAGAAGAATGCTGTTGGTTTAGCCAAGTCAAAGTAAAAAAAAGAAAAAGCTTAATGCGCAATTGCTTATTAGAAGTTAAAGCTCAATAAAAGATATGGCACAATTGATATCCACGTAACTACTGTAACCACTGTAAATGACTCTGTGTTGCTAACTAGTACCTGGTATATATCTCGCTCTGAAACATACTAATGCGCACTACTAACCATTACAACAATGCCAACGGTGCTCGTATTATCTTGATCTTCGATATCTCTAATATCTATTCTGAAACAACCCATCACATTCCAGATGATAATGCTATACTACGTCATGTGTATTATACTACTCCACTCTCCGATCTGCGCGCATGCTGAAGACGCATCGCTCCAAAGCCCTCGAGACTGCTGGTTACCACATAGGCACCGGTACATGAGACAGGCTCATGACTATGTGAGTAGGCCCAATGACCACTCGTCACCTCACTGACCATTACGAGCTCTTCCCTTCTGGATCACTCGGCTAACTCTTGAGGCATTATGCATATCCATGACGGCTATTTTGACGTGAGCCATCGCGCTCGAGCCACCGGCTCCTGCACACAGCGGGGGCTGGCCTATTAAGCCAGCCCCCGATTTGCAGCCTTCACTCTGATGTGGAATCACGATAGGGGACGCTTTGGCATGCATGCACACACCCAAGAGAATTTGGATCATGAAACTTACTTTCGCCGCTCGAAATCGCCTCTCGATCTTTTTACGGCGCATACGAAATCTGTGAGATCTCCTAACTTGCCTACTCCTACTGCTGAATATAAACTAGTGCATATCCCCAAATGTCTGTGCCTGTCAAGTACGGCGATTTACCTCCACAGTTCCAGTACTACTCTGATTCCGACATGAGTAGCTCGGTGGAACATCCCACGCCTCCTCCCACGCTAGCCCGGCTTGAAGTCGAGTCTGCTTCACCGACATCGCTACCAATATCATTTCCATACCTTTACATAACCGACCAAACCAACTCGTTCGATACATTCAATCTCTTGAACAGAAACAGCACCGATGATATGGGGCCCAAGTATCCCAATACTCTCCATATCAACGCCAATTCCAACTCCAATAGTCCCGCAAAGCGGGCTCCACCACAATCACCACCACCTCCTCCTCCTCCTCCACCAGAGCATACCGAAACCGTAGCAAATCTACCCACAACTCCTTCAGACGATATGTTTTTCAACCAGGTTCCTAAAAGATTTTCCCAGTTTATCTTGGACCAGCAGAATCCGTACATGTCTCAAAGACTAGACAACCTCTCGGTGGTATCACACTCATTGGGCAGTGACGAAATGGTGCTTAAAAATACCACCAAAAGAACTTTTAGTACCAATTCTAAAAAGACCAAGCTTTCGTCCAATTCCAGGCCATCCACTGCCCAGTATACCCCATATTCCAACACATTGTCTCGGGAAATCTCCAATTCGATGGGCTCCCAAGCCACTATCTTCTCCACCCGTCCTGACCATGAATCCACAACCCAAAAAAGACGATCTGGAAGGGGGAAATTGGGCTCCAACAGGTTTACCAGGTCTAGGTCTTCCAAAGTCAAGTCTGCCGGATTATACACTGTCGATAGCGACCAATCTTTACTCGAAAGAAAGAACGCTATCAGGTTTAAGCAAGGCAGCCTTATTTATCGTCTCAAAGCAAGACTCAAGAAATTCATCCTTAAACTCAAGTCCTTGAAGTTCCGCAACTTCAAAGTATCTTCTAAAGGATTGACCAAAAAACCCTCCAAAATCAAGAGAAACAAGAGCCTCAAGTTTGCAGTTGTGGGAAGAAATTCCAGACCTGTCATTTCTGCTCCTTCTACCAATCCCAACTTGGGCTTGGTGGACGTCCAAAGAGTGGCTGATTTGGACGATAATATCAAGTTTGAGGCCGGGGCACCACAAGAAAACGTCAATGTCAAACCCCGCAAACCCTCAATGGGCAAATTGGATCACTTGTCTTTTTATATTGACCAACAACAGACCAGTTTTGACCCAAGAAAATCTCATGAGAGCTCGATACGATACGCACCTACCAATGTTCTAGACCCCAAGAGATTTAACCAGAAACACATCCAGCCCCATGAAAAAGACCTTCTTTCCAACCCTGATACGGCTGAAAGCGAGGCTCCTCTTCCTCCACCTCACATGGTAAACTCCCTACCTGCCATGAACGAACAGGGCCGTCCTTCTCCCGAAGAGGCCAAGCACATGACAGAGATGTGGAGAAGCTATTTGGGCCATGTTGTTTACAGAAGAATCCAACTCAGACAAGAAATCAGCATGTTCCAGGCTTTTGTAGCATCCAAAGCAGTAAACACTTTTGATCTTCCCGAAGAAGATCTCAGCAAAGCATCGTCCCCGCCAACTCCTTTAGAGTCTATCGAACCAACTATGATACAGAATGCGTCGGTTTCTCCTCAAACACCAGCTAGATCTGATACTATCACTGGAAGCTCATGTTCAGACCCGACTTTCACAACCACTACTGATACGGACGGAATGAGTGATGTCTTTGTCGATCCTCCATCTGAAGAATTCAGCAAAGCGTATCTCAACAGACGCTCGATGTTGGGAGAAATGTTGGAGTATGAGTCTGACGATCTGGATACTTCTTCGTTCCACTCCACTACTTCGGGGTCTCCTAGTGTGACGCAGTCCGACTTGAGTGTAGCCAAGACTTACGGAACTATCAAAAGAAAACCTGGAAGAGGCGAGGGGTCTATTGCGCTGTTGTCTTCGGTTAGTACAATCCGAAGATCGGAAGCATATCAGTTCAATTTGAATAACCTAGCAACCTACGCGTAAGAGCAACAGGACTAGTTGAGCTAGAGCATATATAGTTTTACAATACACTAATGCATATTAAGCTAATGGAGAGTTGTACCCAAAACAAACCTACAAGTACAAGAGCATCTCCACAAGATTAGATGCTTGTATTTCCATCTGCTGCTCCTAATTCAAATCTTTTTGCTGTCACTCCACCTACATTTGGGTGCAAACTTCACAAATACCAGGTGACAAGATCGGATGATGTTAGATATTACTCTACAGTTATTCTACTCGATTCACTTAACTAATTTATAATGATTAAATATATACAGGTAATAAGTAAAGTCTTGACTAAACACATCAAGGATGATGCCCTCTGTAGGCACCTCAACTTGTATCATTATTTCATTTCATTCAAAGCCCTAGACTATCTAGTTCTTTGGTTCTTCAGAAGAACCTTCGTTGTTGTTCTCATTGTTCTTGTACAATTTTTCAAAGACCTTCAAAGATTCGTTTTGTAATTCTTCGGTCTTGGTCTTCAATTCAGTGGCGTCGACTTCTTCACCGGCTTGGGCCTTGACGACAATTTCTCTCAATTGACCAATCAATTCCTTGACCTTGTCGGCATCAGCGGCTTCCACTTTGTCCTTGAATTCGGTCAAGGAGTTTTCGGTGTCGTTACATAATTGATCGGCTCTGTTGGCGTTTTCAATGGCTTCTCTTCTGGCCTTGTCGGATTCAGCAAACTTTTCAGCGTCGTTGACCATTTGTTCGATTTCGGAGTCAGATAAACCAGATGAACCTGCAACGGTGATAGAAGCGTCCTTGTTAGAAGCCTTGTCACGAGCAGAGACCTTGATGATACCATCGGTGTCAATGTCGAAGGTGACCTCGATTTGTGGAACACCCTTTGGTGCTGGTGGGATACCAGACAAAGTGAAGTTACCAATCAACTTGTTGTCTCTGGTCAATTCTCTTTCACCTTGGAAAACTCTGATTTCGACAGAGGTTTGACCAGCAGAGGCGGTGGAGAAGATTTGGGACTTCTTGGCTGGGATAGTGGTGTTTCTAGAGATCAATCTAGCAAAAACACCACCCATGGTTTCAATACCCAATGACAATGGGGTAACATCCAATAAGACGACGTCGGTGACTTCACCGGCCAAGATACCACCTTGGATGGCAGCACCCATGGCAACGGCTTCATCTGGGTTAACAGCCTTGGAAGGTTCCTTGCCAAAAATGGACTTGACGGTGTCAACAACCTTTGGCATTCTGGACATACCACCAACCAAGATGACTTCGGAGATGTCAGAGGTGGACAAACCAGCATCCTTCAAGGCCTTCTTACATGGGTCGATAGATCTCTTGATCAAAGGTTCAACCAAAGCTTCAAATTGAGCTCTGGAGATCTTTTGGTTGATGTGCTTTGGACCAGAAGCGTCAGCAGTGATAAATGGCAAGTTGATTTCGGTGGAGACGGTGGAAGACAATTCAATCTTGGCCTTTTCAGCAGCTTCTCTGATACGTTGGATGGCCATTCTGTCCTTGGACAAGTCGATACCAGATTCCTTCTTGAAGTTTTCAACAATGTTTCTGACAACGGCAATGTCGAAATCTTCACCACCCAAGTGGGTGTCACCGTTGGTGGACTTGACTTCAAAGACACCGGCACCAATGTCCAAGATGGAAACATCGAAAGTACCACCACCCAAGTCGAAGACGGCAACGACTTCACCGTCATTCTTTTCCAAACCGTAAGCCAAGGCAGCGGCGGTTGGTTCATTGACGACTCTCAAGACGTTCAAACCAACAATTTTACCAGCGTCCTTGGTGGCTTGTCTTTGGGCATCGTTGAAGTAAGCTGGACAAGTGACGACGGCGCTCTTGACTGGCTTACCCAAGTTGGCTTCGGCGGTTTCCTTCATCTTGTTCAAGATGAAACCACCAATTTGTTGTGGGGAGTACTTTTCGCCTCTGGCTTCAATCCAGGCGTCACCGTTTTCGTGCTTGACGATCTTGTATGGGACTTCCTTGATATCTCTTTGGACTTCACCATCTTCGAATCTACGACCAATCAATCTCTTGGTAGCGAACAAGGTGTTTTCTGGGTTGACCACAGCTTGACGCTTGGCTGGGATACCAACCAATCTTTCGTTTTCCTTGGTGAAGGCAACAATGGATGGAGTGGTTCTTCCACCTTCACTGTTTTCAATGATCTTTGGGATCTTACCTTCCATGACAGCAACAGCAGAGTTGGTGGTACCCAAATCAATTCCGATAACTGGACCGCTTGGTGCTGCGGTGGAGTTGTTACGGAGTAAACCTGGGACACGACGGCTTATGTTGTTTAATGAGGTTTTGGCACTTAACATTGTGGTTGATGGTTCAAGAGTAAAGCTTTCGGAAACGCTGCAAAATGTTGTAGTTATATTGCGGCGGCGCTGAAAAATTTTGTCGGGTTACCCGGCAGCTAGAAGATTCTAGAAATGACGGGAGTGACCCTCGAAGCACGTGATGGTTGCAAAATAACTACGACTACAGTGCGACAAGTAAGGCGACAAGCAAGTGGTTTATGTATTGTTAGTTCATTAGGTCCTGGGGAAGATGGCCGTTCATGACCCAGGTGAGCGACTTGTCGCCGCGGAATTGCTCGATGTAGTTAATGATCTCTTCTGCCGGCTTGCCGTACTTGATCACCCCACGCTCAATAGCATCAAACAACTTCTTTCTTCTTTGAAACCGCTTCGACTCCTTGGACCGTGAGTCTCCACGCCACTCGTGCTTGCCGTATTTGGCATCCATTTCGCGCAACGGGAGCTGCCCCCTGAAGCCCTTGGTGAACTCATCATAGATCTCTTTGACAGACATGGGATTGTGGAGAAAGTCCACCTGGATCTTAGGCTTCTTGGCATCGGCACGGCCCGCGTACCCGTCGCTGACTTCGTCTTCGCCAACTTGAGGCCCTGGACCGTCGTGCTTCCGCTTCACCCCGTATATTTTTTTGAGTTTTTCGGGCCCTTGCCTCTGTTCCTGTGTATGCTGTTGTTGTTGCTGAAGTTGCTGTTGTTGTTGCTGTTGTTGTTGCTGTTGTTGTTGGAGCTGATGTTGATGTTGTTGCTGCTGCTGACCAGCTTCCTGTGCTTGTACAGCAGCAGCAACTACAGCTACTTGATGTAGCGCAGGGTCCATGTTACCGTCAAGGTGCACTGGCTGCGACCCCAACTCCCCATGCCCTACCACTTGCTGATCCACATGGTTGTCAATTTCATTGACGTGATCCTCCTCTATCACGTTGTCTTGGATGGCTTGCAACGATCTGATGATAACATCCTCGTTCTTGTTCTCAAAGTATTCGGTGATCAACGCCGTCAACTTATCGATTTTGGTGTTTTGAAAATCTACAATCTGTCTTAGATAATTAACCTCTTGGGTTAGTGTGGCATACTTGTCGTTGTCCCCGTCGTTGCCATTGCTTCCACCCACGCCTCTATCTCCAACAAACCTTTGGCGACTCAACTCGCTCTGTTTGCCTGTTCCATGCACATGTACGTGCACATGACCTTTATTTGATATATCCTCACTCCCAAGTCCTTCCATCGTACCCTTGGTGCAAAATGTCGGTGCCTTGATGATGCTGTTGGAGACTTTTTTGTTGCTGGCGACAAATTCTCGCGGTCACGTGAACATATCCTATAGTCTACATCATTCTTCACTCTCCATGAACACCTCCATGATGTCGGACTCGGGTTTGGTCAATGCGGGGCCGAAGAGCACTAGTAGACCAAAACAATGCCCTGTGTCCATCAACAGAATCACCCGGCTCCTTCCATCGGGGCCCCAGATCTTGCGCGTGGCAGCTCTGATCTGATCCAAGTTCAGGTTTCTTGGTAAAAAGAGCCCAATGTTGCGGGTATATTGTAGCAATTGCACCAACATATTCAGGAGCGGAAATGGCTCCATGGCCTCCAAATCAAAGCCCTGCTCTTGTCTGTTGTAGGCTGGCCCTCCCCATGGGGGAGATGCAAATATAAAATCAAATGTGCTCGGTGGTTCGTCTTTGTTCTGCAATTCTTCGGGTATCCAGTCCATGTATGGAGTTCCGTCTTCATGTGGTACCGAGATTTCGTTCCAGTCTCCTATATATGACCAAATATGCTCGTCAACCCCATATATCTGTGCATTGTGGAGGGTGCACTTTTCATTTACCTCATTGATGTCTAGAGCACCCACGGTTTCAAACTCCCGGGCAAATTGAATGGTGTTGCCACCACCTCCGCAGCAAATGTCAAGGACATTCTGTGCATGTGGCATGAGTGATTTGAAGAGCCTAGCGGTGAAAATGGCGACGTTCTCGGGCGTCACTGAGTACCATAGCTCAGACGTCATATAGATGCCTTGGTCATATTTGCTGAAAAGCTGGTACCGTTTTCGCCAGTACTTTTTGCAATTGTTGGGGAGGGTGTTGTAGTTATGCATGAGAAGCTCATCGCCAGCCTCTATTTCGTACTCATCGTCCATTACTGGATATTTCTCCGAAGCTCGAGATGAGATGAGATGAGTGGTTGGTTTGTCACGTGATCTGGCCTGCTGGTGCCTAATCTTCAAAGGTTTGGCAAGTCTATACTATTAGACTTTTATGCAGACCACGTTTGATTCACTCCTTCGAGGCAATGTGTTATGTTGTGCCTGTCTATGGCGGGAGATACTGATGATCCGTAGAAGCGTACAAAGGGCAAGTAGTCTACGTGAAACATCTATTGAGTGCGTGCTACATTTTCGCACCCAAAATGAGATGCATGTTAACATGAGAATGGCTGTAAGCTATCCTTCCCTAGGAATTTGTAAAGTTAGTTACTGAGACTGTTGATAGGGTAAAGGCATAATACTTGAATTGAGTCAGTCATTTCAGTACACAATTACTCAACCTAAGACTCCGTACCATCCAGAGTGACAAATCAATATTAATACAGAAATTAAGAACGCTACGCCCAGCTCGTCCGGCTATTAGCATCTAAAATCCAGTGATGTCTAATTCAAGGCTACTTGTCCAATGGAACAAAATTTATGGGGTACCAATTCAGGAAGTTGTAGATCCCAAGTTATTATTCTTGTCTGAATACTCATACCGTAGCTTACGGTTTGTTGCGCTTAATGGTGGGAGCTCCATTTATTGCTAGGTTTTAATGGTGGATCTCCATCGGGTAGAATGAATCTACAACTACTCATAACTTCCATTTATTAATACAATACGAACTAAACCTTCCACACCTTACCTTCAGCCAAGAATATCTTGTTTTCGTCATTCATTCTTTCCAAAGCAGCCTTAATTTCGGCGTCGGTGAACAATTCTTCCTGCTCGAGATCCCGGTTGATGGCCTCAATCACCGAATCGATGGCAGCAGACGACGTTTCACTGTCAAACAACTCGGATTTTATGATATCTGACATAATATGCAACAATGCACTATAACGTTCGCTGCTGATACCACCGGAGACTTCGTTGGCACGCGCGGTTTCGGCCAACGGCTGGCTGAGATTCAAGTCTTGAATAGCTTCACTGACGGTCTCGTCATCACTGTCAGGCGTAGGTTGTTGTCTCATACGGGTACGAGTGGCGCTTGGTCTGATAACTTCGTCGGAATCGTCAGACTCGTATTCCGCTTCTGCCTCCGACTCGTCGTCACTGATAGGCATTCTTTGTTTCTTTGTTCTCGATTTCTTGGTAACCTCTTTGAAAAGGGCGTAACGCAACAAATCTTCGGCCACTCTAGCATCCTTTACGTCTACCGTTTTACTAAGACGGACTTTGGCGTGTGCTGTCGAGAGACGAATAAGCGTTTCCAATGTTCTGGCGGTGATTGGAGCAGTATGGCGTTGACTATCGTTAACCTTCTCGTTACGTAAAGCAGAATAGGTGCTGACAATATAGTCGGAAGCACGTTTGGACAACTTGGGTCTTATTCTTTGCTTGGCATACTGAATATACTTTTTGAGGAAGGCAATTGAGACAATCACCGGTGGCTTTTTGCGAGCATTGGCTACTCCAGAATGAAGCAAAGAGTTGAATTTTTCGTACATGGGCTGGTCTTCTTCTGGGGCTTCCAGGGTATCTGCGTCGCCTACGCTTAGAGCCAAGTTGACTTTTTCTCTGATAGGTTCTCCTTCAAGCACTCCCTGAGGGATAAACCGGTGCATTCTCAAAACATGCTCCGAGATGACTCTATCTTTGGTTGGGTTTACATCGTCGGTGACCACAAAAAGCAAATCGAAACGAGACAAAAGCGAATCAGGCAAGGCGATGTTCTTGTGAGGGTCTTTATGAACATCGTACTGGCCAAACACAGGGTTGGCGGCCGCTATAACCGAACAACGGGCATTTAAAGAGGTGTGGATGCCAGCCTTGGCGATTGTCACTGTCTGCTGTTCCATGACTTCGTGAATAGCCACTCTGTCAATTTCCGACATTTTGTCGAACTCGTCGATACAAACCACACCACGATCAGCTAGAACCATCGCACCGGCCTCCAATCTTCTCTCTCCGGTTTCTTTATCGGTGGTAACAGCAGCCGTCAAACCTACACCCGACGAACCTCTACCAGTGGTAGCAATAGCTAGGGAAGCGGTATTAAGTACGAACCGAAGCATCTGGGACTTGGCAGTAGAAGGGTCTCCGACCATCAAAATGTTGATATCACCTCTCAAATGGGTCCCGTTATCCAAGTTTTTTTCCACACCTCCCATAAGCATGAGCAACACCGCCTTTTTTACATGGTCGAACCCGTAAATTGAAGGTGCCAACGACGTCGAAAGCACATCAAAGATATTTTTGTCTTTAGAGAGCTTGTTGATGTTCCGGATGTCTTGATCCGTCAACTTTTCATGCGCAGAAACACCCGTACTTCTCTTGTGAAGAGGGTACACAGAATTGCCTAGAATGACTGTTTTGAACGACGAGTTGTTGTTGGAACCTCCTCCTAAAGCACGATATACACCCACGATCTGGACTCTGTCGCCCGGTTTGGTCAAATCCACAAGATCGTCGTCCAAAATCACGTCTACCGACCGTGGAAGTTGTCCTGCGGGAGCAGACTCGGGCATTTCTTGCACTGAGATCTTTTGATGGTCCCGATAGGTTGAGTACCCGTATTCAGTTACCAACTTGTTGCCGTCCATATCTTCGGTAGGGTAGATTGCTGGTGTGGAAATGGGATCGAACGATGTGGTTTGGTCCTTGTATTCTCTGGCAAAAAACCGGCTGGTTTTCTCTGCGTAGTGTACGGATCTGATGATCTTTGGTCTGACTAGCGATGCCCTCGTCACGATACCCTCGATGGATATCATCTTGGAAAGGTGGCTTGACTGGATCAGACGGGGCGACACGTGGTTTTCTCCAAAAGATCCTTTGAAGGACAAGTAGAACTGCTGGTTGGTGTCGTATTCCTGGCCCAGACTAGGATCGTATATAGCCAAAACCGTGTCTCTGAGCGCTCTCTCACAAGCCGGCAAGTAGTCAGCAGGATGCGTAATCAATCCTCTCCAAAAGTCACGGTCGAATTCCCGAATCTCATCAATTACAACACACAATCTGTATCTTCCCTTGTTCAACATCTCTCTGATGTTGTGGCGGTAGTCGGTTCCGTCGCCGTCCATGCGGTCGAGAAACTCCTGGAATCTCCGCACACGGTCTCCAAAGACCGCATCAATGGGTTGGTCGCTTATGTTATCGTCCATCTTGGTGTGGTATGGTGAAAAGATTCGGTGAGAAATCGAGATTTTTATGATTTTTCCATGAATTTTGACGCGTCTATTAATTAACCGAATGCGGAAATATAAGTCTGTGCAGAAAGTCAAAAAGAACCCTAAATATAATAAAGCGATAACAATGCAATGATATCTTTTTTTTCAACGAGAGCATGAGGGAGACGATGGACTTTCTAACTTAATAGAACCCACCTCGCTGATGGTTGGCAGTATTTCAGAGCTACACTTTACATTGTACTTTCTGGATGTTATAGAGATGATTGGGGTCAAAGAAATGAGTGTTCGAGCTAGATCGTTAGAGATGGTTTAATCGGGGCTAGTTGGTGCGAGAAACCAGACACGATTAATCTAGTGTAGTTACAAGTATATTATATCTGATTTATGAGTGCTATGTTGTCTATAATTGCCATCCGCTGGAGTATGCATTTTGATTGTCGCCGAAAAGTCCTTCATACTGCTCGAACTCTAATGCAGCCATCCCCTTGTACCTCCTATTCCTCTCACTATCCAACAACGAAACATAACTCCAGTCCAAAAAGTCCTCCATGTTGTAGCTGTGTTTTCTAAACGGCTCTCCATAGACCTTGGCGAGAGTGGCAATGTTTGGATGGTAATGGGTCATCAACGTCTCCAACTCCCAGAGCGACGAGTCGATGGCCTTTGTGAGTAATGGGTTGGGCTGCGAGTTGTCAAACTTGTCGATAAAATCCTTATCTTCGGTATTATGAAGCATGATCATACACGAGGGGTGTCTCTTGAACAAGTTGTACACGAACGGAATGACTATCACCACCCCGGACGCTGGAGCAGTGATGGCTAGTCTGGCCAATTTTTTGATAAACGAAGCTACTAAGCTGGCTGACAAGTGTGTAGACGAAAGAAACAAATCACACAAACGGAAGAACCGCGATCTGTACCTTGAACAGAGCAACTCAGGGGTAATGATCGAGTATAATTTGGTGTAGAAATCTGGGTATTCCAAGTTGAATTTCCGCATCAATTCGTATAAAGAGTTGAGCGCAAGAACAGGAATAATCGAGTCGTCAGAAACGTCGTAGCACTCGGTCAAAAAGTCCATCAAGTTCTGTGGCTGCACCATATATGGGATAATACGCTTGTGCAACACCAAAAGAGTGGCCTTGTACTGTTCCGTGGACAAAGGATATGACAAAATCACCACAAAACACTTCTGGAACTGCGTCTTGAAATGAACCTGTTTGTATGCCGACGCAGGGAGCTTGGTAGGAACCCACTTAGGTTGGGCTGCAAGCTCTTCGGGGTCCTCACTATAAAGTAGCTTGCTTTTCATCAACGTGAAGAACTTGGAATATATGCTTCTGAGCTGTTCTGTCAGTTTGGACTCTCTCCATTCGCCCAATTGTTCGTGGAGGTTGTTGACCGAATATGCCTGGAGATCCCAGTTTTGGACAAACTTTTCAATGAACTCCAAGAGTATAAAGTCGTCATTGGTTCCGTCTTCCAAGTTTTCACCGTTGGATCCGGATAATATCGTCTTGATAAGTCTGGAGTACGTCATGTTGGCAAAGTACCCTTCTGTCTTGGATGGCCCGAAGTACTGACTTTCCAACCGTACAAGACCCAAGGCTATTTCCAACAAATCAAGCTGTAGTGATGTCTTGTAGGACAATTCGGCACCAATGGTCTCGAAAACCTTGTTTTTCCACGTTTCATATTTGTCTATCAACCACTTTACTATTAATGCTTTCTTCTCATCGTGCGACTTCTTGGGGGAGAGTAAGCCTTCTTTGAAAAGCTTGTGAAAACTTTTGTATATGGTGACGGCGATTTTTCTGCCCAATACCTCTGCCTGGTGATCGTCACTCTCTTTCAACTTGTTCACTACAGTCTCAAACTGACCTATCAATCCCACATAGTGGTTATACTGCTTGGCCTCGATGATTTCGGCTCCGTACTGTTCGACTTCGCTGATGGTGTAAAGTTCTTTGCTCACATCCTTCTTGGCAGCCTTCTTGGCACTTCCTCCGGCACTGCTGCCTTTTCTCTTGCCTGCCATGCTTTATGTCTATCACCTCTCTACCCTGTCTTTGGTGCTCATCTTAGACCTGAAAAGTTTCGGGGTGTATGCAGGCACGTGTCGTGCCCGAAGGGGTTACCCGGCTTTGAGCCCCCTAGTATATAAGCGGCCACGCCCGCCCGCCCGCTCCGCTGGTGCTTTTCTCCTCATATGACCTTCCAAGTTTTATACATATGATGAAATCTCGCGTATGCTCACACAATTCCCTTCGGAGTTGAGTCGCGTTTCCCTCGGGATCTGCGATTCCTCTGGAAACTGCTTTTTCGTACGAAGAAGTTGGGTGTTGATGGTGACGGTGTTTGGCGCACCCTTCTTGTTACATAAAACAAACGCCCTAGAGAACTTCTGACCCTTACCTTGGACGGTAGATTCTTGTGAATCCTGTAGGCCACAGTTGTGGGACATTAACCAAACACGGCGACTACGTGGTGAGATAGTAGACTATTGCGACTATTTCGTGAAACGTGGAATTCTTGATCTACGTCTAATGATACCTGCGAACGATTACGTGTTTTACATACTTGCCCAAAGTTCGTTGTTTTATTCTAATTATACAAGGGGAGTGTGAGGAAACGGATGCACGTAATCAATTAAATGAAAGTTTCGTAAGGAACTGGAGCCAAGGTTTGAGGAATGTTACCTTCAGTGGAAACGACTCTGTGACCTCTTGGCTTGGCTGGTTGTCTCTTCAACAAAACAGATTCACCCTTGGCGTTAGCTTCTCTCTTTAAAGCAGCGTTGGTCTTGACTCTGTTCAAGAATTCTTGACGACAAGCAGAGTGCTTGACGTGTTCGACTCTCAAGTTGACTCTCTTTTCGATGTATCTGGATCCGACAACCTTGTTAATAATAACACCAACGGAGGTCTTGGTGACGTTGTAAACGATACCGGTCTTACCGTGGTAGTATTTGTGTGGCATACCCTTTTGGATAGCAGAGTTGGCCTTGATATCAACAATGTCACCGACTCTGTAGGTCTTCAAGTAGGTGGACAATGGAATGACACCATGTTTCTTGAAGTCACGTTGGAAAGCGTAACGAGTACCAGATCTATAACCACGACTAGAAGACAGTTAGTACGTCTCTTTATTCACTTTCCCTCGAGTTTTACATACGATTTACCCATTTTTGCTATACCTTGTTTAATGCCTTTGGACAGTGATGGTTCTTGAGTGGAAAATTTTCAGCGACCGAGCGGTCACGTGGCGCAGCGCTCTCACGTGTTCATCCCGGGTGATTCTGGTCATGTGCACAGTGCGGGCGCCTGTGCGACCAGGGCTGGAGCCCTCAAGTTTCGAGTAGCAAGAAAGTTCTATGGGTAGGGTATTTGAGTGTGAATCCCGCCATGTCGCCGTGTGAAGGTACATCCGCAGGTCCAGTTGAAGCTCCTGCGACCAATGATGTTTGTGCACCCCTTTGATGTGGAGATCTATACGCGGGTTGACGTGTCATGTGACATGCACGCCCCGTTACCGAAACCGTCTGTATTGGGCAAGACTAGTACCCCATCTCCAACACATGCTTTCCGGTGTATATCACCAAGAATTGGCAGGGTGCGTCAAACATATCGACCACCGCATTCGAAGAAGGGTTGTGCGAAGCTGTGCTGGAAAGTGTCCTGAGTGTTGTCTTGGATTGTGTTGAAAGTCGAGCTCGCGATAAAAGACCAAACAAACAACCAAACGAATATAAACATAAGCACGCACCTACTCTTTGAAAGTATATCGAGCTATGTGGGAGGAATTGACTCCTCCAGACAAGACTACCTCACATGGTAAGTTCAAGGCGTTCTTCTTGTTGGTGGTGTCGTTCTTTGCATCGGCTACGTTTGTTAACGTCTTGACCACGGGCGCCTTGTTTTTCCATCTATACCAAGTGATTGCGGGGATCGAGAAAAAGGAATTCGAAGCCAAGGAGGCCAACGGCTACAAGCCCAGAAAAGCATATCCCAATCTAGAAAAGATGAAGCCTACCAAAGACCTCAGATATTTTGCTTTGCAGTTAGACTTGGAGCTCGAAGAGTACACCATTACTACGGAAGACGGGTACATTTTGACTTTGCACCACTATTTCGACCCTAAAGAGTCTGTCGAGGTGAGAAATACGAAACGGCCCATCTTGCTTCAACACGGGTTGCTTTCGTGTTCCGGGGCGTTCATTACCCCAGGCACCAATTCATTGGCATACTACTTGCATGAAAATGGCTATGACGTGTGGCTCGGAAATAATCGGTCGCACTTCGAGGCCAAACACACATACTACACCGGAAACTTGTTCCACAATGAGCTCTACTGGGATTGGGATATCAGGTGCATGGCCTACTATGATTTGCCATGTATCATCGACAATATCTTGGCGCACAAACCAAATCACTGCAAATTGACCATTGCAGCCCATTCGCAAGGGTGTGCCCAAACGTTTTTGTTGCTTAGAAATGGCAACCTCAAGCAGTATCATCAAAAAATCGACTTTTTCATTCCCATGGCACCGGCGTGTTTTCCAGGGCAATTATTCTTGGAACGGTGGTTTCTCAAGTTTTTGAACCATAAGGGTCCGTTTTCATACAGAGCCATCTTTGGCTTGTGTGCGTTCATCAAGATTCTCGGTACGATGAGAAACCACTTGGCCACCACCGTACTTTATCGTTTTACTTCATACATTCTTTTCAAGTTTTTGTTTGGGTGGACTGCAAAAAGATGGTCTCCAAGCAAAAAGGTGCGTCACTTCAATGCCATTTTCAACGCGACGTACGTTTCTACCCGTCTAATGGCATGGTGGACTGCGCATTATGTTGACGAAGGGTTTTCCAACCAGCTTTTACCATACAAAGACTATTTGTCGGGCAAAAACCACCAGCCATTGGCTGAAGGGGAGAAGGTTCTAACCAACGAAGGTGCGGATGACTCGAAGTCGTTCTTTCCGTTTTCAAGATCGTGGTTCCAAGACGTCGAAGCCAGCGTACCTATCTATATTTTTTCCGGAATGAATGATAATTTGGTCGATGGGAAACGACTCATCGCACACATGAGACATTATGAGTCCCAGTATACCGAAGGAGAGAACCTATTTGTCACGGAAGTAGATGGATACGACCATTGTGAGTTCATTTGGGCGGAGGATTTGAACGGATTGGTGGGTGCCCCAATGGTGAAGATGATGAGACAAATCCATGGCGAATTGCTGGATCCGGAGAAGGTAGACAGCGAGCCAAAAATGGAGCACGCCCCACCATCTCCCCGCGTTTAGATGCCTGTTTGGGCTGGGCCTTTTTCCCGTGCGTCTAGGATGTTTGTTGACATGGCCAAGCGGCGTGCCGGGCTTCTCCGCGGCACCGCGGAGTGGTCACACGTCTGTGGGGAAATGCATGTAGCGCGCCAGGCTCAAGCATCCGAACATTGTGTAGCGTCAACGTAGGTGACGGGACTGGGTGTCACTTTTTGTGCTCGTATAAATAGATGGCGGTTTCTGTAAAATACAAAAGGCCCTCGTGATCAGGGTGCACCACTCGAATCGGGAAATTTGCGCCTAACACTTTTCGACTCCACAAATCACATTCTTTTGCGATGACAATCACAAAGACCGTGCCGCTCTGGTTGGATTGCGACCCTGGCAACGACGATGTGTTTGCGATCTTGCTTTGTGTCTACCACCCGAGAATCAACTTGCTAGGCATATCCACTGTGCACGGAAATGCCCCCGTGTCTTCCACCACAAAAAATGCGCTCAGCGTGTTGGAGGTTATAAACGCCGGCGCGGTTCGGGTTTATAGAGGCGCCGCAAGGCCTTTAGTGAACAAACCCAAGTATGCTCAACATATACATGGCGAAGGAGGCATGGGGGGTGTAGTATTGCCCGAGCCTCGCATCAGAGAAGCCACCGACATGGATTACATCGAAGCATTACGACAAGCTATTTTGAGCCACCCAGGCGAAATCGTCATTGTGTGCACAGGCACCATGACAAACTTGTCACATTTGATCACCAAGCACCCTGACTTGATTTCAAAGATCCGGTTTGTTGCAGCCATGGGAGGGGGTATCGAGAAGGGCAATATCACCAATTACGCAGAGTTCAACTTCAATGCTGATCCCCATGCAGCCAAACACGTTGTGAATCTACTTGGCAGCAAAATGGTCTTGGCACCACTAAACATAACCCACACTGCCATTGCGGACGACGCGGTTCGCCGCACGATTTATGAGCCCGCCACACATCACGATTCGCCCGCGCGCAAGTTCTTTTTGGAGGTGGTTTTGTCTTTCTACACCAACTACAAAATAAACTACTCGGACATCTCGGGGCCCCCTGTCCACGATCCGTTGGCAGTCTATTTGGCATTGGCATTCATCGACTTGCCGTACGACCAGTCGTATCGATTCAAGTACTTGAGAAGAAAGTTGGACGTGGTCGCCGAAGGTGAACGGCTGGGTGAATCTGTGGTACTTCACAAAGATCTCGACCCGGCGCGCGACGAAACGGACGGCACCTATATCGGGGTAAGCGTAGACATCGACTTGTTCTGGGCGGCCATTTCTGACGCCCTTGACGCTGCAGACAGGACCCAACCAAAACAACCCAAAAAATAGAATGCTCCAGAGGTGACTTTGGTTATTTATTAGTTTATCTAAAAGTATATTGCATATTAGCTATGGTTCCGCGGGGAATCTCTTTTTCTCGTTCTCCTGGTCAAATGTCTTGGCCTCGCCATCTCTGCTCCAGGTGTTGTATCCCCAGTTGTAAGGGTGGTAGAAGGTGAGTCTGTCGAACGGAGTCAACTCAACACCATCACGGAGCCTGGCAGGTAAGTCGGGGTTCGAAGTGTAATCTCTGGCAAACGCAATCAAGGTCCGGTCGTTTTCTGCGTCTCTCTTCAATGCCGAGTAATCTTCATCGTAGCCATATCCTCCAGCTCTAACAATGATACCTTTCCAGACATCATAGAAAAATTGGTTGGAGCCATGCTCGACGGTCTCTTGATCAGGGGCCGACAAATCTAGTCTTGGCTCAACCGTGGAAACGTACGCAATTTGGTTGCCCTTGTCCGCCCTAATCTGCAACTGGCGCAAAATGTAACTGAAGGTAGTGTAGGGGGACACGACGTCGTCATGGGCCAAAATGCCTTGGAAAGTAGACCAAGGAGACAATCTGACCGCAAGCCTATGTGCACCGATCTCGTCTGTCAAACGGTCTATCAACTCAAGCAAAAACCTGGCTCTGTTCTCCACCGAGCCTCCGTACTTGTCGGTCCTGGTGTTGGAACATGGGTGCAAAAACTGGTCGACAAGGTATCCGTTCGCACCATGGATTTCGAAATAATCGAATCCGGCTGCAACCGCATTCTTGGCGGCCTTTGTGTAAGTATCGACCACAAGGTCGTGGATTTCTTGCTCGGTGAGGGCGTGAATGGGGTTGCCGGCCTCAATGGCCGCCTTTTTCGAGCCTTCACTCTCGTATATCTCGGAAGCGCCCACCAATGGGAGTTCCTTGCTTTTCAAGACCTTCGCGGGTGCCACTCTGCCCAAGTGCCACCCTTGAACACTGATAAATGATCCGTTGGCGTGCACCTTGTCGGTGATTTTTTTCCACGCTTTGACGTGCTTGTCGGACCAAATACCGGGAACGTTCGCATATCCAGAACCGCCCGGAGACACAAACGTGGCTTCGGTGATCAAGAGTGAGCCGGGAACCTTGCTTCTGTCATCATAAAACTGAAGGTTCAAGTCCGACGGAGTGTGGTCCTCTTGGCCTCTGAATCTGGTGGTGGGCGCGAGCACGATTCTGTGAGCGAGCTCGTTTCGTCCGACCGTAATACTCTTGAATGCGATGGTATTTTTTAAAGCTTTTGCTGACGTCATATTGAATGCACCAATCGACTAACAGTCCGGGGACCAGCACCCTATTTATAGAGCTTTGCGCGAATCTCCCAACCGTGGCGTGCGCTGGTGCGTGTTGCTCGTTTGTTTGCCCTGAAACCTATGGAAAGCTATGCGAGCCGAGCCAAGCATCTTGATTAATCAGCACTGAATTACGCTGTTACGGATGTTATTGACTGACGCGATTGGTGATTGAGAGACGCTATTGTTCAATTCGACTGACTAATACCGTGGGGGGTTGTGTGGCCCAAACCATATTTGCCACCCGTCATTTGTCGCTTATCTCCGTTTTCGGTTCACCTTTTGTCAGCATCACATCGATAGTGGCAAATATAATGCGGCACTTCTCTCTTCTCAGCCTCCAGCATAGGGTGGCTGGGACAACTTCCTCTCGAGCGCATAGCGAACGAGCTACAATTTCTCATGACTTCATAATCGTATTGACCCCATGAGTTACAATAGGGATATCGTCCAGTAGTCTCTACTCGCCTTTTTGTTGAAAGTGTTCGCATAGTTGGCGTTTTTGCACCCAAACGAAAATTGCGTCCTACTTCAACCTTTTTGGTGCTATGTAGCTACAAAGTCTAGTTGTAAACGGAATGGTGTTTCCAGTTTGGTTCTGTTTTCACCTATTTGTTTTTGGTCTACATTGTTATGCTATCAATCCGGAGGTCTTGCCCTTTCTCTTTTGCTTTTGGACCCGGTAAATGATGAATCCCACCCAAACAGCCAATCCTGCTGCGGCAAGCCACAAGGTATACTTCACAAGCTTCCAAATTCTCCCCACGGTTCGTCTCACAAAGGTGGCATCGGCATCGCCGTATTTCTCCAACCTCAACTGTCTTTCTCTTTCTTTGATTCTTTTTTCGGCCATTTTCAACCTGTTCAATGTCTTTCTGGTCTGCTTGGGTGGTTCCTTCTTGAACACTCTATTTCTGCCACCGGACTTCTTGGTTTCCTCTGCGTTGCTCTGGTCTGCGATCATGTCTTGAAGTTCATGAACCAGTCCAACAAAAGAACCGTCATCTTTGTATAATCCGTACATCTTGTTTTCGATTATATCCACCGATTGTGACAAGTCGCCGGTTTCGGCCGTCAAGCCAAAGTACTTGATTCTGGGCAACACAACGTCATTGAGAGTAACGCAATTGGTCCAATCCTCGTGGACTCCGTTGTAGTTGAAGTCTATGGACAAGTAGCCGTCTTGGATGTAGACCAATCTCATTTTGGTGGGGGCAGCTGGATTCACCAACAGATGGGCCGAACAACCGGCCAACCGCGACTCAAAACCATCGCTTTCTTTACGGTACGCGGTGTGTCCATCTCCCAACATCACGTTGACGAAAGGAAAGTGGCCCCTCTTACCATTTTTGTACGTATCTAAAAACACACCCAACCCTCTGAAATTGTTCTGGGCACCGAAAACATCGCCAATAGGAGACTTTTGATCTATGAACCACACGCCCATACCGTCTCCAAACAAGTGTTTGGTGGATTTGCTCTTGATTTCAAACGTCAATTCCATTTCAAATGATTCGGCCTGGATAGGAAGTTGAGAAAACATGTTTCCAACTTGTTTTGGAAGATCCGACGTCAATCTGATATGGTCGTTGGTCTTGACCAATATGTTGCCCGCCATTTCCCAATTTTTCACCTTGTGAGCCCCGCTGTCCAAAAATGGAGCTTTCAACCTTTGCGAGGTGAGCTCAACCTTCTTGATGTTGACTATGCTGGACTCCTTGTTTTGCAATATGGAGTTTAGTTCCTCGGGACTGAACTCTTTCTCCCCTGTGAAGAAGAGGTAGAAAGTCACAAGGAAGAGCACCACGACCGCAATGGCCTGGGCTGGTCTGGAACGAAGAATACTCATGCGTGGAGAGTTGAATCAGTTAGCTCCACGTATTAAGTAGATATCTTCGGTCACGTGCAAGCCTCCGAAACGCTCTGAGAGACAATACAAGACAATAGTGGGCGGTACTGTGGTATAATAAGTGCATTTTATGGTGGTAATGGAGCTGTTTGAATGTTCTGGTAGCTTTTTGAGTGTTTAGACATTATCCTCTGATGTTATTTCATAAGCTCAGTGTCTCTGCATATATTCATTTATACTTTTGGCCATTGAGACCCTATGCAGTTGGTGCTGTAACTACTACTGCCTATCGTATTGGATTGGTTCTCACCATAATCAGTTCAGTCTGTTAGTATTGTAATTTCGTAATGGCATTGGGCGCAAATCCTACTGAGATAGCAGAATTGATTTCCAATTCTTGTGAGCATAACGCATGGCTTGCACATGCTCTGGCTGGGATTTCCCTGGCTATTCATAAATCAAGTGATAACAAACCGGTTTCCTGGGTCTCTATTAGTGTGTTGCCACTCTTTTTTTTTTGTTTCTAATTACCTTTATTATACAGAATTGAAAATACTATTTACGCTTAAAAATGGTTTTCAAGGCAGTGAAAAATGACTCCTTGCTTTCACCCCTTAACTCGCCCAAAAGACGTTCGTAATATTCAGGGTTACCTTTTGGTCTCATCATCTTGTCGTCCAACTTATAGTAGTTCTTATACTTGTCGTTCACCAAATCTCTCAACGACACATACTGTAATTTCAAGTCATTTTCAGAGATGGCACCTAAGGTGTCCTTGTTCTGGAATCTGGCGAGTTGGGTTTCTTTGAAAGATGCATAGTGGGCGATACGGTCTTTGGGCAACGTCCTGAGCAACGAGACCAATTTCTCGGCTATTTCTGCGTGTGCTTTACTCATCGAATGATCAGCTCTTCAATGGGGTTTTTTTTACTTCTGTACAGCTGTATGATCGGTACGCGCACGCCAGATCCTAGCTCTCACAATGCACCCGGGCCAGCTAGCATTTGGTTCGTGGGTGGCGGCGAGTACATCCATGGGAAGATGGCACTACTCTGACGTAGTCGTTGACTTGCCCACACTGCTTCAGCCTTGGTGCTCCGGAACCAGCGGAGAGTGTCTCGTCACGTGACCCAGTAATCCCCAACTTTTCGGTCTTCGCTTGACGGAGACGAAACGCCAGCAGCATGGGATCCAGCAAAACCCCTAGACTCATTTTCGTACGTCATGGACAGACCGAATGGTCCAAGTCCGGCCAGCACACCTCGGTTACCGACATAGATTTGACGCCTTATGGTGTCAGGCAGATGCGCAACACCGGAAAGTACTTGATCGGAGCAGACAGGCACCAATTTATCAAGCCGGACAACTTGAAGTTGATTATCACCTCGCCACGTTTAAGAGCTCAGAAAACAGCCCAATTGTTGCTTGAGTCCTTGAGCCCTGAACAAAAGGAAAAGATTCCCATTGAAATCGACCAAGATATCCGCGAATGGGAGTACGGCGACTACGAGGGCTTATTAACGTCTCAGATCCACCAACTTAGAGCCTCCAGAGGTTTGGATGCCAACTTGCCAGCGGGCCAAAAATGGGAGATCTGGAGAGATGGGTGTGAAAACGGAGAAAACTACCTCCAAGTGACCGAAAGAGTGGATGCTGTGATTGCCAAGGTCAGAAGCATTCATCGCAAAGCGTTTGAGACTGGTGAAGCCAGCGACATCTTGATCATTGGCCATGGCCATATTTTGAGATGTTTGGCTGCTCGTTGGCTTGGAAAGGCCATCAATTGTAACCCGCAGTTGTTGTTGGACGCAGGAGGAGTGGGAGTTTTGAGTTATCAGCACAACAATATCGAAGAGCCAGCTCTTGTTTTGGCTGGAGCCTTTGTGGTTCCCACTGATGAAGAAGATTAGAGACTGAATTAGAACGTATTTATTAGACTAGATTAGATCATATCCTCAATACACTGTTATGACCACTTCAAACAAGCTACTTCATTAACTGGGACTATCAATGTCTTTGGCCTTTTTTCCCTTTTGATCATAAATAACTTGAGATCAAAAACTATAAATTACATAAGAACTAGTTGTACAAGATCCAGATTTCTCTGGGGTTTTCATAATTAGTGGCATCAACCTGAGTTTATATTAATGGTTACTTATTAGTGTTATTGATACTTTTTGCTATTCACAGTTTCAATGCTTTCTGCGTCTGACAGTGTTTTCTTGAGATTTCTTTGGCTTTTCCACGCTGGCAACAAACCCCGAGTCTCTGGCGGCGCTTAAAAGCAAGTCCTTATCTTCGTTTCTGGTAATCACATTTAAAGCATACACCTCTCTTTGAATATCAAAAATCTTATGAATCAAAGACTGCACTACATTAGACCCCACCCTGTCATATGGATTGAGTTCGTAGGTGGATTCGATCTTGGCAAAGTTTTTGGACACCAATAACTTGGAAAAACTAGGGTCAAATGTATAACTGTTGGCCAAGATTCTGATCTGATTTCCGTCTATTTTTTTGATTTTCCTAGAACCAACATAATCTTGGTATATTTGTCTGGATCTCAAAATGGCCCAGTCGACCAACAAACCATCGAAATCGACCTTGGCAAAAACCTTTCTGACATGACATCCACTGATGTGAACCACAAATCTTTGTGGAGTAGAAGCTTCGTAGTCTGGATTCAAAGTCAAAATAGCAATGGGTGAATCACGGTACACAATGATCTGAGAATTCAAGCCGTGGCTCAACAATTGAACGTTCTCTTTGGACAATTTCGCACCATTTTCTTCGTCTTCTGGTTTAATTTTGGCAAACTCTTTGATATTGAAACCATACAACTGATCAACGTAGGCTGGATCCAATAACTTATCAGACACTATTCTGAGATCGTCACTGATGAGATAACACAATAAAGCCAAGGATCCTACCACCGCGACCAAAACGGGAAACACCGCAAGTATCTGGAACTTGAAGTCGTTGGACCTCACAAAAAAGCTCAAAAATTCGCCAACTGAGTCTGAAATGGTGATGTAGTCCCACAATCTATATACGGCAGCACCAGTTAAAGAAATGAACAATAACACCTTGGAGTACGGATGCCAAAAAATGTGCCTGTTGAGCTTGGACTGCAACTGGCGATACAAGTCTCCATGAAGTGTTGCAGATGCCTGGGTGAGTTCTGGCGTCAAGGTCGTCTTGTTCAACTGTGGACGAGCCAGAGCATCTAAAGGAGTATTCAAGTCGACTTTTTTCTGAATGGCCATCGCGGAGCTGATAAGGAAAGTGTGGGGTGTAAGTACGGAGTGTACACTATTGTACTAATGCAATGGAATCGGGAGAAAGGTGCCAGTGAGTTCGAAGTTTCAGCGCCGTAAATTTTCAATTTGAAGGGCGGTGACAGATGGGCTCTATATACCTCGATCTGGTCTGGTCGATGCTGCACGTGGGGTCTTGCCTAATTTAAATTCCTGGTATATTGGAAGGCGTCATGTGACTCGTCACGCCTCGACAGCTGATGTGGAGTTATTGTCGCGAAATCGGTCGCAGGCTGCCCGCACTTACTGGAGAAAATGTGGCTCAAATATATTGTCCAATTCCCCCGTATTCAAGGCTCAGCAGAGGGAACAAGGAGTACGTAGGCTCCACTTAGGCAAGATTGTTCGTGATCGTCTGTGGGCGTGCCTCGGTGCAATCTTGACCAGGTCCGTAGTAGGTTTCTCTCTCGAAATTGCCAATATCAATTTAGGTTGTCGCGATAACGCAGAGTCGCATGAATTGCAACCATACTTTGCGAATGGTAGATATGTGGCTCCGATTGCAAAATCGCCGAGTATATAAGGCTTATCGGGGTAGGGAACAAATGTAGTAGATTTTTGATCAAGCATGCCAAGTAACGCGACAGCACAAGAGCCTGTCTATTTGGCACCCAGTCAGATCAAGACTATCGCTGTCATTGGCGGCGGTGCTTCTGGTGCCATTGTGACCGACTCTCTTTTGAAAGAAAAGTCTGCACTTGAGAACATTGTGGTATTCGAGAGAAGAGAAAAATTGGGAGGAATTTGGGCTTTGGACGAAGATGCCGTCAAAACCCCAAACCATATACTTAAGCCGGGGTACTCTTCGCTCAAAACAGATCCGCAATTGTCGAATCCTTTCCACGATTTAAATAACAGGTCTTCTCTGATCTTGGTGCCTCGCGGTGCTCAAGAACGGTTTGAGCATACCCCCAGTTATAAGGGAATCAAAACCAATATTCTAGAGAGAATGATGACCTACAGCGATCTTCCTCAGTGGGACGTTCCGGGAGCAAGTGCCGAGGACAGAACTTATGTTGATGGGTTGGTTGTTCAGAAGTACATAGAGCTGTACATCCATAGAAACTTCGAAGATCCAAGGCTAAGTTTGGTCACGAGAGCCACAGTGGAGGACGTTGAAAGGATTCCACGCGAGACTCAAAACTCAGGCGAGTTGGCCTATAGGTTCAGACTCACTATCAGAAAGTACTATGATAAAGCCCATGACGTTTGGTATCAACAGGACGTTGATTCAGTGGTTGTAGCTGTTGGCCACTACCACGTACCGTTCATTCCGCAAGTTGAGGGTTTGGACTTGGTGCAGCAAAAGTATCCTCTGGTTGTTGAGCATGCCAAATTCTACAGAGAGCCTAGCAATTATGCTGGTAAAAAAGTGGTGGTTGTGGGCTCCAGAGCTTCGGGTGCAGATTTGACCAAACAAATTGCCAGATTTGCAACAACTGTATACCAATCGATACGTACTGCCACCATGAAGGAATCGAAATACGAGAATGTTGTGCGTAAGCCGGTGATTGCAAAGTACACGGTGTCACACAATGGTTTTAAAGTCCACTTCGACGACGGGACTGAAATAGAAAACCCCGATACCATAATTTATGGGACAGGTTACGATTTCTCGTATCCTTTTCTCAATAGGCTCACTGACTCTAAGATAACTTTGGACGGTAAAATTTGTCCGGATTTGTACCAGCATACTTTTTTGATTAACGAGCCGCTAATCACATTTGTCGGTATCCCGATTGATGGGATATCATTCAGGGTATTTGAATTCCAGGCGGTTTTAGTAGCAAGATACTTGGCAGGCAAGATCAAGTTGCCCACTATTGCAGAACAAAAACAGTGGACAATTGATAGATTCAATTTGAAAGGAGCCACCAGGGCTTACCATACGATTGGTGCCGCTGATGCTTTGGACTATTCTCTAGGGTTAGCCAAATTAGGAGAAATAGAAAGCTCAAAGCATGAGGGAAGACCGTTTCCAACATTCACGCCAGAAGATTTGGAAAAGTATGTAGGAGCTGCACGAAGATTGGCGAGTATATGGGACGATTTCTAAAACCAGAATATGACAAGAATAGGTTAAAAGGCGTAGTATTAGAGTCAAAAAGAGTAGAATGGCTGCAAATTAATTTGGAAGACAAAAATAATTTCTAGCGCCGCCTGGTTTCGATCCAGGGATCTCAGGGTTATGAGCCCTGCGCGTTTCCACTTCGCTACGGCGCTGGTGAGTTTGAAAAGAATAGCGCCGCCTGGTTTCGATCCAGGGATCTCAGGGTTATGAGCCCTGCGCGTTTCCACTTCGCTACGGCGCTTTTTCTTGAACTTAGATTGCCCCGGGCAAACCATACTATTTCAAGCGAGCACTCCAGTAATATGAGCAGTAAAGAATTGTCTTGAGGTGATGAGGTGGGAAGATGGTCTGCTATTGCAGATCAGTAAAGACAAGCATGCTTCGATTCGAGAATCAGCACCCAATATCGTCAGTTGACAATTTTGGCCAACCCAATTTCACAATATAATTGCAAATTTATCAAAAAAATTAGCTTCCGAGTAAAACTGAAAGATACTGGTAGTGCAATGAAGAGATCACAAGCCAGATGTGTCTCTATTTAAATCGAGGTGTTGGCAGATCCCGGCTTCGACAGATAACGATTGTGCTTTTTCAGATGACACCAATTGTAGTCCCTTCAAATTACGCAAGACTAATTACATTATAATGGCTACAGCTAGAGAAGTTGACATGTGCATTGAAGAGATGCTTGACATGGGGAAACTAATCGTGGGTTTATTTGCAATTGCGTCCATTTCTCGTCTTGCTTTCTTTATCATTTTTTGCAATCGTCGTGCGCACCAAATATTTCATACAAAATCAGTCATAGCTTTGTAGCTTCTCATCACTGCTCTACAATGGTCCACGAAGACGAAGGCTCGGTCTATGTCCCGATACCGCACTACCCACCGTTCAAGCTCAGATCTTCACTTATAGACAAAGACCCGGTGATTTGGGTGCATCTTTTGGAAGCCTACATCAAACTCTTCAAGTACTTGAATGAGCCAACAGCCAATCTCAAGCTCAATGTGAAGTCGCAGCAGCAACTCCAATTGTTTGTGAAGGTTTTCTTGGCAGAAACAGCAGAAGAGACGTCCAAGATATTCTCGCTTGGAGCTATCAATCCCGATATCAAGACCAACACTGCCATTTTACGAACATATGTATTCCTCTACATCAGAAATTTCAGTATAGTGAGGTCGAATTTGACAGGAGAATCGGTGTGGAACTTTATTCAGGTTTATGTCAAGAACAATGCCACGATTGTACGAGGATTAGTAGATGGAAGCTACAAGTCAAAGTTCAATGACAACAAGAAATCAGGCTCGATAAGCTCGATATCTTCAGTCCAAAAGTGGCTTGAGACACTCATTGTCCAGGGCAAATTTGCCGGGCAAGACTTGGTATCGTTATCTTACCTTTTGGGCCAACAGATCACCGCAAAACGGACCACAGTTTCGCTAGGAGGTGGTCCTAGTGTCAAGAATGTCAGTAAGAAACCAGGAGCAAGCAGCTCTGGGTTTGTAGAAAACTTTGTAACTGTGCCGTGGATCGAGATGTTGGAGCGATTGTATGCAAATGGTAAGAGTGTTCACGAGCAAACCGTGCGTAACGTCATGGTCGTATCAATGTTGGCAATGAGTGTAGCAAAGATCTCCAAGTTGGCTATGGAGCTTGGCATAAAAGACCCCGTTACCATGAAATTGTTTCCACTCTTTAGCACGGTGATTTTGTCGGATAGTTACAAAGAATTGGTGCCTAATTTGGAGGAGAGACTTCCGTTTTTGAGGCAAATCGGGGCTCCAGAAGCGGACGAAGGGGTCTCCGAAGAGAGCATTTCCTTACTCCTCGACCTTATTCCTGGCTTGACTGAAGGAAAAGCCACTAGAGTGCTACAGGACCACCATGGTGATGTAGAGGGGGTCACCAATATGCTCTTGGAAAGCCCAAATATGATTGAGTTTATTGAAGAAGCCCAACCAAGGGCCCAAAACACCTCCAAGTCTGCTCAAAAGACACTCAAAACCACGCCTAATGTTCGTGTGAGCAACCTAAATAGACAAATTAAGGCTTCTGGCAACAAGAGATCGGTATATGATGATGACGAAATATCCCGACTCGACTTTTCCAAAGCCACAGTGACTTATGGCAAGAAGAACCGAGAAAAGCTTCAAAGTACCAGTGACGATACCAAACAAAAGACGTTAACAGCAGCACTTCGGCTTATCTACGAGAGTGACGAAGATGAGCCGGATAATACGTATGATGACCACGAACAAACGTCGGGAGTAGCGATGGAAGACAATAAGAAGAAGGGTGTTAAGAGCCGTATAGCCGTGGTAGACGACGAGGATGACAGTGGTGAAGTTAAGGAGCGCAGAACTCCAGGCGTGGATGCCAACGAACGGTACCTTTTCTCAGTTTTCAAGACCAAAGGCTCCGATGTGTTCGGCAAGACTGCACGAAAGAGCACAGACCGCCAAGCACTCAAGAAAGCTACTGGCTGGTCCGACGAGCAGGTCGAGGGCTGGCTCCGTATGTTACTAAAGTCGCCGAGACGGTTCAAGATCTTGGAGGAGGATTACTTCTACTCTGGCAATCCCAACAAGCCCAAGAAGAATCCTGACCCTGAAAAGAAAGAAAAGAAGGTGAGTGAAGAATCGCTGAATACATCTTCTCTCAAGAGTGCGCCTCTGAAGAATGCTGCTGCTCGTAAGGAGAAGAACAAAGCATCGAGAGCCAACCATAATAGAAAGTCTGGACATGGCAAGAAGACAAAAGGAGATCTTATTGGGTTACAGTAGTATCAGAATATAATACTCTGCCTAATGCTGAGCAAGTACTTGAGCTGTACTCAATAGGAGTCATGGAAATGCCAATGAAAAATGAAATATATCATGGTAGAGAGCACACTAATAAGCTTGTAAAACCTACCCATGACGCAGCTTCTCTAGCTATAGGAGTTGAGATGTTTGAATTGCACCTCATAATAGAAAGTCAAGTGTTTGTTATCCAATCTGCGATCTTATTAATGCATAAGGCTGGGGAGAAATATCAATGAAAAACCCAATAGCTATCAGGTTCATGTGTTTCGATTTGCTTTACAGGTGATGAAACTTGGATCTGTTGAATAATCCGCTGCCAAGTGAGTGCTATGAAAAGGCACAAAGAGTACGCATTCCTTTGATAGTGTATTGTTTATAGCTAGATTTTCACCCTATTTCACTGGCAGTCAGGGTTGTAGTCAGGGTTGTATGTAAATACCAGTCATGTCAATATATCTCAGTGGTGGAGAGCTTTTTGATTTTTTGCACCCATTTTCAGACGAGTGCTGCAAGCTCCTTTTGTAAGCTACTTCCGTAAGATTGGGTTTGCGATACTGGGCATTGCACCAGTAGTGAATTGTGCCCGAAGCGATCCCAGAACCTTTGCGCATTACTGTTTGCCAACCTTGTCAAACAGATTAGCTCCAGTATATGAGTGCTACGCTGTTAGACAGAGCATCTTTCGAACTGAAATATCACTGCAAGCAAGTAGCCTTCCTTGAGCTTGGAGTGCGGCCCGGGAGTAAACGGCCTCTCATGTTACCAGTTAAACGCAAGAGCTGATGTAATGATACTATGTACACTGAAAGGTACCATGGTGCTATGAGGCCCGTTCTTCCACAACTCGGAATTTATAGTAAAAATGTATTAGCCCATCTCTCTGCAAGGAAGGTGTTGTTCCATAGCACAGGTATTCGATTATACCTACATAGAAACATACAATAGATACTACTACAAGTAAGCCTGGGATTTTGCAGCCTAAGGCCCACTCACGTGACGCTCGGATCAATTTAGCCAAAGCGGAAGTTCCAACGTTGGAACTTCATCAACACCCACCATGATCACCGCACTCTTCATCTACGACAACAAAGGCGATGTGATCATGTCAAAATTGTACAGGGAGGGTGTCCGAAGAAACATATCCGACATCTTCCGCATCCAAGTCATCACATCCAACCATAACACCAGCGGGACTGGCAACGGAAAGGAGGTACGGTCTCCCGTTCTCACGCTCGGGTCCACTTCATTTGTGTATATCAAGTCCGGTATGGTCTGGATATGTGCAGTAACGCGTTCCAACCAAGATTGCTCGGTAGTGTTAGAGTTTTTGTACAAATTGGACAGTCTTTTGCGGGTGGTTACCCGCGAGGGGATCGACACTGCCACATCCTTGAAGGTGCCCTTGATTGAAGAATTGGTCACAAACAACTTTGCGTTGATTCATGAGATCTTGGATGAGGTCATTGAGTTTGGGTACCCCACCAGTCTTGAATTGAGCAACCTCAAAAACCAAATCACCAGTATCCTGACTGGCGGGAGTGTATTCAAAGAGATCAAGGCTTCAAAAGTGGGAAGTGCAGGTAGCGGTAGCAACAAGTCCAATACTGCAAATTCTGGCTCGAACTTAGCAGCCCAAAACGTCACCTGGCGTGACCCTGGCATCAAGTACCGGAGAAATGAGATATTTTTGAGAGTAGAAGAGAAGATCAATGTGCTTATGAATGAAGAGGCACAAGTTTTGAGGGCCCAAGTAGACGGTGCCATTGAAATGAAGTCGCATCTCTCAGGAATGCCCGAATGCCACTTTGGGTTAAGCGAAGACAGCGTCTTTTTCACTGACCACAACACTTCTCACGGCGATGTTGACAACCTCAGATCGCCAGGATTGCAAAGTGGGGTTACTTTAGAAGATTGCAAATTCCACCAGTGTGTAGAGCTCAAGCGGTTTGACTCCGAACGGTCTATCCATTTTATACCGCCCGACGGAGACTTTCTGTTGATGACGTATCGGTGCTTACACAACATCAACCTTCCGTTCAAGGTATATGCTACTGTGAACGAAACAGGCTCGTCTAGGGTGCAATACAAGATCCGGCTCAAGTCGTTGTATCCAGCCAAGGTGGCTGCTACCAACGTCCAGCTCATGATTCCCACCCCTATGGGTGTTATCAAGTCGTACCACGACTCTACTCTGGGTAAATGCAAGTACCACCCTGAAGAGAACCTGTTCTTGTGGAAGTTCGCCAAGCTTTTTGGCGAGCAAGACCATACGGTGACCGCAGAAGTGGAATTGACTCCACATACCGATGAACGACGCGGAGTTAATTGGAATCGTCCAAGTTTGAAGTTGGATTTCGATTTGGAAATGTTTTCTTCGAGTGGGTTGTCTGTGAAGTACTTGAGAGTACAAGAAAAAGCCAATTATCGTACGGTGAAATGGGTGAAGTACTCCGTAAGTGCCGGGTCATACGAAATACGATACTAAAAGTACAACAAAGACTCCGCAAGAATTATGTTGAAGACTCTACTCTGTAGTTCCTGCTAGTCTACGAGTCTGGTTGATGGGATTTGCTGAGGACGGCTCAGCTCGGGCGCTTGCTGAGCTTGTGGTGAAACACGCAAGAATTGCATTAGATAACAGGCATTAAATATAAACCAAATATAAACTACTTCTGTACTGTAATTAAAGTAGAGAATATTTCTACGAACCTTTCTATCTTCATTATGTTGATATATAGTAAGTAATGCGGATAAACTTCCCAACGTATCTCTGCCTTGTTTAACTAGTGGCATAGAAATGCACAGTATATTGGCAGAATGGCTGCAAATTCTCGACTCGCCGATATCTATGCATCCTAACCAGCCATTGTGGATTCTAAAGTACTATTCTTATACACCGATACGCTTTGAATTGTCATGTGTGCCACAAGTTTTGAGTAAGCAACATTTTGGATGTGGATTAGCCAAATATGAGTGTAGATATTGAATATGACGAGGGATTTAGAAATGGTTTGTGAATTTGACACAACTGAATACTACTGGGAAGCTAGTGTGGGAATTTAGAGTCCTTCTTTGGGTACTTCCTTTACTACGGGTGACAAAGACTGACTTTTTTCTTGCGTAAGATAAAACATGTATTGTATACTTGAAGAGTAGCAGCATATTAAAGTCCAATTCCTCACACAATAGTGCATAAAGCAGGAATCATTCCGTGCTTCACCTTGGCACCCCAGTTGTCCTTGTTGGCGGATTGAGACTTGTTAGCAGAAGAAGTGTTTTGAGCGGCCATTGCAATTTGAATATTGGTTAATGGTGGATCATATCTCAGGAGATATCACCCTTTATATAGACTTTGGTCGAGTCTCGGGGGAAAATCCGTTGCAACCGCATTTCCGTTTTCGGCGGCATCCATGTTGAAATGTGTATCACGGTATTTTTTAGCCACTTGAAACAACCACATACTGGACTACACGTAGTGCTTGACCACAAGACCATCCCGCGCATTGCCGTTTCCCAAGTTGGAAGTTTTGGTGAAGCAAGCCACCCGGAAATTAACTGATTTGATGAATATGTTTTTACATCTAGGTAATAGAGTATTCAACTTATACGTATTCACATAGAATGCCTGATAAGCGTGCTTTGTGGTGTTACATGATTCCATACTCACAAATCGCTCTTTTGCAGCACGCCACGCTGCGCCAGTACCCACCTCTTCCAACTAACAGACCAGTTCGACATCGAAGTAATTTTAAAGCATATCCTATAGCGAAGTCTCTGCCTCTATAACCAAGTTATCGAGCTTGCTAGCCACTAGTCTTGGTCTTATCGTGTATAATCCTGCACACTGCCCACGTGCAATTTTTCGATGAGATAAGTAAATCTCCACGCAAGATCACCACCACGAAGTTGAACCAGTATGAGAGACTTGATAGTGCTAGGAGGATCGTCGCATCCGGCGTTGACCAAGATGATCTGCCGGAACTTGACTATCGAACAAGGCCAAGTTTCTTCGGTCAAGTTTTGCAACGGAGAAACCAGCATTGAGGTCAAGGACTCGGTCAGAGAAAAGGATGTTTTTATTGTTCAGAGTGGTTGTGGGAACGTCAACGACAACTTCATCGAGCTCTTGATCATGATTGCTGCTTGTAAAACTGCCAGTGCGAGAAGAGTCACCGCGGTGTTGCCCCTTTTTCCTTACTCAAGACAGCCCGACGTGCCGCACTTGGCGTCCTTGACAGGAGCCCCTTCGATCAGTACCAAGAAGGAACAATACACATTTGAGAGCAGACCCAGTACCCCCAGACCTCTCTCCACCGGAAGAGGTGCGCTATTAGAGAGGGAACCGTCATTATCGCGAGGCAGAGCGCCATCTTTGTCACGCAGCGAGTCGCTAAGACTGAATCCTTTGGCGGCCAATGACCCGTTCAGAGAGTCTCGCGAGGCCCGCTCGTCCCTGGTCAAGCCGGTGGGAACACCTGTAGATATGCACGGCAAAACCGAAAGCGGATACAAGCAGTGGATCGCCCAGAACGGGACCCTTATTGCCAACTTGTTGACGACTGCTGGTGCCGACCGAATGATCACCATGGACCTCCACGACCCCCAATTCCAGGGTTTCTTTAACATTCCCGTAGACAACTTGTACCTGAAGCCGTTATTGAAGCACTACCTCATGGATTATGTGCCCAATTACCAAGAATGTGTGATTGTTTCGCCAGACAGTGGAGGAGCCAAGCGTGCCACGTCGTTGGCCGATGCGTTGGGGTGCTCTTTTGCGTTGATCCACAAAGAAAGACGGATCAGGGCGCCAGCCAGCTCAAGCACCGACCTTTCTGGTGTATCTAAAGGGGGCGCTGCAGGCGCCACCATCAACTCGTCGGCCATAGGAGTCACTTCTGACGTTGCTGCTGCTCCTGGAACCTTTGCTGGAACCTCCAACGGCACCCATATCACTGTTTCGATGCTTGTAGGTAACGTCAAAGACAAAACTTGTGTGTTGATCGACGATTTGGTGGACACTTCGTACACCATTACTCGTGCAGCCAAGCTTTTGAAAGACCAGGGTGCCAAATACGTGTATGCTTTGGTCACCCACGGTGTGTTTAGCGGGGATGCCATCAACAGAGTCAACAAGTCGGCTATAGATAAGGTTATCACCACCAATTCGGTGCCGCAAACCGAGAATTTGGCTGGTCTAGGCAGTAAGCTCGAGGTGTTGGACGTGTCCAGAATATTCGCAGAGTCCATTCGTAGAATACACAACGGAGAGTCCGTGTCGATGTTGTTTGACCACGGATGGTAGATAAGTAGCAAATAAACAAATAAATATTTATTGAAAGTCATGAACAGAACAAAGGATCAGTAGAAGAGTGGAACCAGGAAAAGAATTAGTAGAAGACCGAAAGTATAAGGGAAGGTTGCATAGCTATAAGATTTATGGCTGCGAAAAATGCGATGCTGCGAAAGATGGCCATAATGCGGAATAATATTGAAGGGACCAGCGATGTGGTTAATGGAATGGTAATTCAGAGCACCCTCGGGAAACCGAGAAAAGAATAGCAACTGGACTATCGAACTAGAGGCGGGTGATTGTAGTATAAATTCTTTACAGTTGCACACACCAATGTGGATTTTTCACTAGAACACTCAACACCATTCAACTTTGTGATGTATGGCAAGAGGTATTAAGAGAATTAGACGGAAAATTGGAAGAGTGCTCTTCCAGCATCGATAGTTTTTGAGAGATACAATAATGGTCTGGAATAACATTTGGCAATTTCTGGATTCTGGTACTCAACTTGTTGACTTTCCTAGTCCTCCGATGCCGGATCTAGACCTCGTATTCAAGTGGTCAAGGACCCTCACGACTAAGCTTGCTTGGCAGTTCGCATTGTGACGTATTGGCACGACAATTACGGAAATCTAGGGGGGGGGGAGCACAAACGGACAGTATAGCGAACTGAAAAAAAAGCAAGGAGTTAGGTAGGAGGTAGCGAGAGTGCCACATTGAGATGCATAGCGAGTGAAAAAATAGCGGGGTATGCTTGGTCGATGGGCCCAAATGAAACGTGGGGTAACAGTTGGGAACGAAAGAATTGGATCGAAAAGAACATAACCAGCAGAGATTTTATTCAACACTCCGAACCAAGGAAAAGAGCAATTAGCATGACCGTTGAATGCCGGAAACGTCGTATTCTCATGCCCAGAAAAGAGCTCGCGCTGAGAGGGGCCGGGGAGGGGTCACAAAGAATAATACGAGTTCCGAACCGTGAGGCGATAGAACCGCTAGCAGAGCAGAATCAAGCACTTGTTTGGGGTTGTTGGAGTAATAAGACATAAACCTGGGGAAGTGAGGGGTCAAGGCGGGAGACGTTTTGGAAAAGAGAATGATGTTCGGGAAGATGGCCGGGCGAATCTAGAAAGAAGTCACTCACGGTGGGTGAGAAATGACCCACTAGGGTGTCATCAATAGAGAGATGGGCTATACAAGCATTGTCGAGGCGGGCGAGGGGTGTGGCTCAAATGACAGGTTTAATAGAATATGGGCGTAGAGTATCCGGAAAGAATTCTATGTAAGTGCCTTGCTCAGTAGGACGCACTCCTCAGACCAGGAGGACCCACCTCTCTTTCATCGGGATTCTCGAGAAAACAAACCATCATTTCGACCTTCCCCGGATGTGTCCGGATTACGCGCCCCCTCCTCAGATCTTTCTCCCCTCCTCTCGCTAACAATCACCCTTTGTGCGTGCACACGTGACAGATCCTACGCTCTTTGACACCCGTCGTCGCACCCCTCTTAACAGTGTACGGCAATACAGAAAACCCCGAACAAACCACATTTGCAGTCGAGACTCCGAGACCATGGCCACACTTGACACGTAGACATATTACCCCAACAACGCCCCAGCCAAAGGTTCCCTACAATAGATCACTCTAATACACCCTTCCTAATTGCATCTTTCAATCCGGAACCTGCGTTAAATGTAGCTCAAATGTAGTCAACCATCATTCTTTCTGCCCCCCACCCCGGATTCGTAAAAATAGGCTACCAAAACAATTTGCATAAATTGCTGTAAAACCAAAAGTATAAATAGAAGAGATTTTCCCCAGATATCATAAATCATCCAACAACAACAACCAGAACAACTCAACAAGTTCCTTAATTACATCAATATGTCCGTGAGCGAACCAGATATCCAGAACCTTAGTTTATCTAAAACCGTATCCAACGGGTCTTCAGCTCCCAGCATAAAACATGACTACATTGACAATCCATTTTCGGGTAAAAAAGATCAATACGATAATGTATTAGACATCTTAGATTCGACTGGCTTTATTCCTGAAGCACTCATCGAGTCCGAAACCAGATGGTTCTACGAATGCTTGGGCATTGACGATGTTTTCTTTGCTAGAGAATCTGCAGAGGGTATTGCCGGTCATATTCATGCACTCTACTCATGCAAAGTTCAAGCATACTCTGCTGGAATCTCTGAAACCGACAGTCCGCTTATTCAGTACAAGAGAGAGGCTGAAGATCATGGGGTTTTCTTTGTTTCATCGGTGTCGAACTCAACCACCGCCAGAAACTCGTATGAAGAAAGAATTGACGATAAATACGTTGATCCTTCGTCGCCTGTGACTGATTCTTACAGAGTCGAGCATTTTTCAGCGCCATTGAACTACAAATCGGACCCCATTTTGTCGGGAGTCTATCAAATTAACAAGACTTTGCCAAACCAAGTCGTGAAATGTTTCTTCGTGTACAAAAATCAGTATTTGCACCCTACTGAATCGATCAGTGCCAACGAAACCGATATCAACAAGATCGGAGATTCCACTTTCTTGAAAATCGCTTCGGAAAAGACCAAAAAAGTGTACACTGACATCATCGAAAATGTCGTGAAAACCACCGGCCCGGTCATAAAACACTATCCCATTGAAGACTCCGAAGAATACAGAGTGGTGATTGGTTTCAGACAGAAAACTTCGGCAAGATACAACTCTGCCTTGAGTGATTTGGCCAACTACTACAAGCTCCAGATCACTAGAAAGTACGTCGAGCAATTTGCCAATGGTGTCACTATTATTTCCATGTATGTGACGTCGAAGCAGAAGAAGAACCCAGTCGATTTGTCTATTTACCAGGTCATCAAGGAAGCTTCTCTTTTGTACTGTATTCCTCATAACTTCTTCCACGACAGATTTACCAAGGGAGAGTTGTCTTTGCAGGAAAGCATCTATGCCCAATCAGGTGTGATTTTTGTCACCCATTTCTTGAACAGATTGGGCCCAGAATATACTCAGTTGCAGTCGTTACTTGATGCCTCTAAGCTGATTCAGCATGCAGAAGTGTTAAACTCGTTGAAAAAGAGATTGAGAAACGAAACTTACACCCAAAGCTATATTCAAGAGGTGTTTGACACCAGAAGAGATATCATCAGAAAATTGTACCGTCAATTTGCCGATGTACATTACATCCGCTCATCTATGGAAAAGACATTGTCTTATCAGAGATTGTCTCAAATCACGCCTGTAGGCTCCGAAGAAGAGTTTGAAACCTTGTTGAACCGTGAATGTTCGCAAAATGAGCACCACGCCATTGTCTTGAGAGCATTATACGTTTTCAACAAGTCGATTTTGAAGACTAACTTCTATACTTCCACAAAAGTAGCCCTTTCGTTCAGATTGGACCCATCCTTTTTGCCCGATTCTGAGTACCCAGAAAAGCCTTATGGTATGTTTTTTGTTGTAGGAAGCGACTTTAGAGGTTTCCACATCAGATTCAGGGATATCGCCAGAGGAGGTATCAGAATTGTCAAATCCCGTTCTGTAGACGCCTACAACGTCAATTTACGTAACTTGTTCGACGAAAACTACAACTTGGCAAATACTCAGCAGAGAAAGAACAAGGATATTCCAGAAGGTGGATCCAAAGGTGTTATTTTATTGGATCCAGGTGCACAGGATAGACCCAAAGCTTGTTTCGAAAAGTATATCGACTCGCTTATCGATATCTTGTTGAAACAGCACATTCCAGGCGTCAAAGAGTCGTACGTTGACTTGTATAATAAACCCGAAATTTTGTTCTTGGGTCCTGATGAAGGTACTGCTGGATACACCGATTGGGCCACGTTGCACGCCAGAACCAGAGGTGCTCCATGGTGGAGATCTTTCTTGACTGGTAAGAGTCCTCAAATTGGAGGAATTCCTCATGATGAATATGGTATGACCACCTTATCTGTAAGAGCATATGTCAACAAGATCTACCAGAAATTGGATATTGATGATTCCAAGATCAGAAAGTTCCAAACTGGGGGGCCAGACGGTGACTTAGGAAGTAACGAGATCTTGTTATCACGCAATGAAAATTACGTGGGTCTTGTAGACGGCTCAGGAGTCATTGCCGATCCAAACGGACTTAACAAGCAAGAGTTGTTAAGATTGGCCAAAGAAAGAAAGATGATCGAACACTACGACAAATCACTCTTGTCCAAGGATGGCTACATCGTATTGGTCGATGATGTGGATGTCACTTTGCCTCACGGCCAGATCGTTCCTAACGGTGTTACTTTCAGAAACACCTTCCACTTGAGATTACAAGAACAATTCGGCACTGACGGTGTAGACTTGTTTGTGCCATGTGGAGGAAGACCTGCTGCCATCGATACCAACAACGTAGAAGCCTTGATTGACCAGAAAACAGGTAAATCCTTGGTTCCCTACTTTGTCGAAGGTGCCAATTTGTTCATCACCCAGTCCGCCAAGCTTGTCTTGGAAAAGGCCGGTATCATCATCTTCAAGGACGCTTCTACCAACAAGGGTGGTGTCACCTCATCCTCTTTGGAAGTATTGGCTGCTTTGGCCTTCGACGACAAGGGATTCTTGGCCAACATGTGTGTTGACTCAGAAACCGGCGAAAAGCCTCACTTCTACCAGGACTACGTTAAGGAAGTGCAGCGTGTGATTGTAGCCAACGCCGAGGCCGAATTCGAAGCCTTGTGGAAGTTGCATGCTGAAACCGGCATCTCATACACCGAATTGTCCGACAAGTTGTCCATTGCCATCAACAAGTTGGGTGACGAATTGGCCAACTCAAAGGAGTTGTGGGATGACGACGTGGCTTTTAGAAACGCGGTATTGCTTGATTCGTTACCTCCTTTGTTGTTAAAGGTTATCGGTATAGATAATGTCTTGAGCAGGGTCCCAGTGGCCTATTTGAGAGCCTTGTTTGCTACCCGTTTAGCTTCTCGTTTCGTTTACTCCAGAGGTATCGATTCGAACCCCGCCAAATTCTTGGAGTTTATCTCTTCCATCAGAAAGGAGTACATCCAAAATGGTTTACTCAAAGCCTAATAAACTTACTATAGATAAAAGTTTTTTAATACATACTACTAATTTTATAGCGAAATATTTGTACGTTTTTGTAACATAGAAGCATTGTACTCCGTGTTTGAGTACTTCTTTTCAACTTCAGATAAGATACATCAGCGAATTGCAACGTTGGTTTGATACGAATTAGAGCTATCTGTGCCAGTGCAGATAATTTCTGACTTTTCAATGAGGTACCAATTGGCCATTAATATAAAGTACACATCACCGATAATCGAACGTATCCGTGCAATTCGGATTAACATGCACCAACACGCCAATTTTTTTGCGCATTTACAAAGCGCAAAAGTATATCTGGAGTCTTCGATTGAAGAAGTGGAGAAAACTTTAAAAAGTCTAATATTATTTTGAAGATCCATATACAGGCTTATAGTTTTAGAGTCCAAAAAGTCATAATTGGCTCTATAGCCGACGTAAGTGTAATATAGTATAGATAAGGCGGATGCAACAGATAAGGACGGAGTAATTATACGAGGGGGGGCAATCACAAGCTTATCACTTTGGATCCGTACAAAGACCGGAGTGTTAGAGTGAATTAAGTAACAAAGTCGAACCAGGTGGTGACACGGATAGACAATTTAGAGATTACACGAAAGAGCAAATGCCGACTCCGTACGTAGACTGGCAATTGCGCTCTTTCGAGAGCTATACAAAGGATACAATATCCCCCCCAAAATATCCGGGATTCTAAACATTAAAAAGCACCAGAGTAGATCAAAACTGATGAACTAAAAAATCATCATATTATTGGCCATTGCTTTAGGTTTAATCAATTGTGTAGCAGGTGCTGGAAAAGGTGAGTTCTATTTTAGTCACGACGACTGTGAAGGCGATTTGGCTTGTTTAAGGAAAAGATTTATTAAAAGGGGTACTTGTGTTCAAGCATAATCACTACATGACAACCATGGAAGATCCAATTGGAGATCCTTGGTTTATCGCCATGAAATTACGCTCAATCGACGAAGTCAACTTGTATCCTGACGTTTTTGTCTACAATATCAAGTTATATGTCGGTGGAGAAAAAGAAGGAGAGGTTTATTTCAAGTTTCTGAAGATTGACGATTCGCTTCTATCATATGATGAGTTAACATATTTGGATACCGACTCGTCTATTTTCCGAATTTCTGAACATAGGTTTGTAACTGTTGTTCATTCGAAGGTTGAAGGTTCAGTGGCTGTTCTAGGAGAATTGGGCAAGCGATACATTGACAAAGCTAAATTGAAAAATGGCGACTATGAGATAAGAAATGCTAAAGACTGGAATATCGTGCCGTTACTTGAAGTATACGATCATGATAACGTTGACCGTGAACACTTTTTTGGCCAAATGATAAAACGATTCAGCACCCAGCCACGGCTCCAACGTTTTCAAGAACATATTAGAGTAGGCTCACCAAGTCTACTATATGTGGATCCTGACCCTTCCGAAGCAGTTACAGAGTTGCCTACACCAGATGAAAGCGATGACGAGTCGGAAGAGAATTTAAAGCCAGAAGATCCCTTGCCAGCGACCCACAAATATACTACTATAAATGCCGAAGAAGATCCAGTTGGTGCTTCTTGGATGGGCGCCTTGACGTTGCGCACCATTGATGAGGTCAATGTATATCCCAACGTTTGTGTGTTCAATAGAAAGTTATACACGTTTGACGACAAGGGAAACATGTACGTGAAATTCCTGAAAATCGACGGAAGAATCCAATCATACGATGAGCTAACATACTTGGATACTAGATCATGTATCTTTAGAATTTCTGATGATCGGTATATTGTTATCATAAAGTCGAAAATTAATGGTTCGTTGGCTGTTTTAGGTGAGTTGGGCAAGAGATATATCGAAAAGAATGATTTAAGACAATATGATGTTGAGATAAGAAAACCCGAGGACTGGAATATCGTACCTATACGTGATATATACGATAAGGATGTTGATGTTGATCTTTATTATTTCACGACATGGGCGATAAGAAGGCAGGGTAGACAAGGTGATTCATTTTGGACTTATCTTGAGCACATAAGATCAGGCACTTCCGAAGCTAAATGCCCCCCACGACCAACCACTGGCAGTACTGAAAAGGGAGAATCGGTAAAAACTACTGACAATACGGAAGAAGCACCCACTGAAAAGAGAGAGAGTCGGAAACCATCACTGAGATTTGCAAAAGATGTATTATCGATAGCTGACCAACTGGCCCAAACCGACTAGCTTTGTCCGGATTTTTTTCAAGCGTTGTGCCGGAACAACTGTGAGCAGATTTTCTGCAAATATTATTTAGGAAATACCCTTTCAGATATATATACGCCAATACATGATGTATTTTTGAGTTCTGCATTTGGTTGCAAAAGCCGTGCAGTATTTTTCGGTTTAAAATTACGTCAATGCGGTTATGAGCTTTTCCGATTCCCTATTAGTGAGTGAAGTGTTGGTCTTCGGCAGTTACTGTACGGTGTGATGGTGCCCCGTTTACCTGTGGTGCACATGTACAGCCCGAGTCTGGCACCAGTCACTTTCAAAACGAAACTAGGATGTTTCCATATGAGTGCTAAATGTTCAATTTTCACGGCCCAAAGATCTCACAGCCGCAGAAATGATTGATCTGTAAATGCAAATGCGCTGTACATTACATTTAAGGATATTCTAATCTATTACTATCATTTGATTGGCCGGTAGCCCGGGAACATTGAATCTTTTCAAGGCTTCCTTCTTGAGACCAGCGGAACCAACAAGAGAGTTCTCGATGGAGCCTTCCAAGCATTTGACGGCCCTATTTTCTAATTGCGGATTGAATTGGCAGAGTTGGCCTTTAAGTTGCCAACCACCGTCTCAACGGTGTCAGGTCCTTCGTTCTCCCTGAATCGTAGTCAGGAGACATAAAAATCTCTTAGTAGGCAATTTCGGCTTCTCTGGGCATTATTGCTCCTAGAAAAACAGACATGTTTATCGTAGAATCAACATGAACGATGTAATTTCAGTTCAAGTCATCAGAATTGAGGTCTTATAATGTCATTCCTATGCCAACGTTTTTCAATAATTACTGTTCAGTGTTGCGGGTTTTATCATCTACACAAAGTCAGCATGCATACTCCAATTTATTGACACTATAAATAGGGTGTCTTTACGATTTCTCCACTCTGCAATCTTATGACTTTTCCAATTCCTCCATGACTTCTTTCCGTGCTACAACTTCTTCATTAACACGACCGGTGACATAATCTCCCACCAAGGCAAACACAAATGTAGAAGCTCCGATGTAGTAGCGTGCTTTGACAGGTAAAGCGTTCCACTTAGCAAACAAGCCCATCTTGTGGTGTCAGTTGTCTTTGAGAGTAGAAGGTTGAAAATGGACATTTTTCAGGACGTCTCACGTGATTTGGGAGAGCATCTCGAAACATAGGAAGAAGGAAGAAGACACACGAGAAGGATGGAAAGCAAGCGTATCTCTGTGTCCAAAACCGAGCTTCCTCCTTGCTGTGTGCGGATACACCCGCTCGACAACTCGGTACTCTTTCTTGGAACGTACAAGCTCGAAGATTCCGGAAAACGTCACGGGTCCGTCGACGTGATGAGGTTGGACCGGAACGACAAGCTTGAGGTTATTTCTCGGCACGCAACGGCCCTGGCGGTTCTAGACATCAAGATAAGTCCATTTGACCCTTCATTGCTTGTGACGGGGCACTCTACGGGAAATATAAAGGTGTGGAGATACGAGGGTGAATCCGGATTACGAGAGGTCCACGATGCTCCAGTTTTCGACACCGATGTTCTTATAACTTCGGTGTTTTTCTCGCCCCACGATCAAGATACAGTCTTTGTAAGCTTAACCACCGGAGAGCTGGCGCTCGTCAACCTCCAGACATTCACAGCTACCGTGTTCGACGAACACCACGATCTAGAGTGCTGGACAGGTACCTTTGGCGAGTCCGGTGCCGACAGTCACGTGGTGTATTCCGGGGGAGACGATGGTAAGCTCATTGCCCATGACACCAGAAGCCAAGAGAAGATATGGGCGACTACACGTCGCCAGCACGATGCTGGTGTGGTCTCTGTGCTCTCATCGGGCCCAAACTGGAACACAGCAAACCCCAACCATCTCTGGACCGGGTCTTATGATGATAATGTGCGTATATTTGATATAAGAGTTGTAGACTCCCAATTGATCCCAGGAATGCCGCCTCGTACTGTCCAGCAAGAGAATCTTGGTGGAGGGGTATGGCGACTTATACCCAGTCCGATTCCAGGCGATAACCGAGTTCTTACGTGTTGTATGTATGATGGAGCCCGGATTTTGGACCCAAGAGCAGACGACAATTTGGAGTTGCTTCGCTACTTCAAAAAAGACCACAGCAGTATCTGTTACGGCGGAGACTGGAGCAGTTCAGGAGAAAAGGTGGTTACTTGCTCGTTCTACGATAATATTGTTCAGGTCTGGTCGCCGGACGAAGTAGAAGCTCAGTAACAGTACATAGTACTATACTAGATATAAAATGATATAAACAGTACTCAGAGAGTAGGTACATCTATAATTGGCTAGGCTGAATGGTGAATGTATACTCTTTTTCGAGTTCATGTTAAACAACGTTTGGGTGCAAAATCTGGAAGTGCGGTCACGAGCCCGCGTCAGATTAGGCTGCAAAATGGCAGATCCAAGAAGCAAGCAGATGAATGGGTCCCACGGCTTGTAGATCTCTCTGGAATAGAGCTTCCGCGCAAGTATAAGCTTCACAGTTCTTATGGCTGTAGATTTCGGCCCAAACTGCTGCTATTCTGGTTCCTAAGTCTATACTTTATGTAATTGCTTGGTACTGTCATGTTCCAAATCTACTCACTCGCTGTCATCTTATAAGATATCGCGAGTTGGCTAAGAGTTAGCTGCTCATTTCAAAGCGGTAGGCTCCTGACTCCACGCACTCTTTGCTCTTGTGCTTTACGACGCTAGCACTAGCTTCTACCACACGTTGCAGTAATTCTGGCTGGTATAAGATGAGCTCAAAATACATGGATTAGCTACAAGCAATTTCCTGGTACATCTCAATTAAGGGGACCAAAGAATTCGAAAAGTCTCTCAATCTACAAAGCTATTTTGTTTTCGCCTAATCCATAAATATTCACCCCTATAAGTCGAAAGTCATATCCCAAGAGAACCTAGATCTTGAACCTAGTAACTTTGAATTGCATGTATACATGTACAAGCTTCGAAGACACCGGGTATTCCCAGGGTGTCATTCAAGCACTAATTGCAGATTATCCTTTATTAGATCGTACAACTTATCCTTTGATCACCTAAACCTTTTACTTAATTTTTTGATTTAGTATCATGAGGTCCATATTCATTGGTGCTATACTAGATCCAGGTATTTGTTTTACTACTTCTAATGTAGTTTGGGCTCTGTTGAACATATGTTTGCTAATAGGACTAATTAGAAGTGTTCCATAATAAGAGTTTTTTGTGAGTTCATATATACTAACGTGGTGTTTATAGAGTATATTTCATATCCTCATTTATGTATTATGTAGTGGTTATATACTTAATATAGACTGAGATCCAAGGGCACAGAAGAGCCTCTTCCACTAGGGTACAACTTTTCCTTCTTTTCGCCGAATCTTCTTGGGTTTGGCAAGGCATTGGCGTTGACAAACTTGAACCTGTTATCGTCAATGACGAGCTTTTTAGCCGAATCGCCGTTCCTCTTCAGCGAAGTGTTGATGGTATAAGCCAGGGCCGATATTTTACGCAAAGACGTACCGGCAGCCTGTTGTTGGTTTAGTTGCGAAGGAGGTGGAGGGGGAGGTGTCTTTTTGGAGTTCGAATGGGCAGGGGCTGGGGCAGGTGGGAGTGAAGCAGGAGGAGCTGATTGCGGAGGCGGAGGAGGAATAGAGTGAGGAACCGAGGAAGGAATCGAAGTAGGTGGAGGTGGTGGTGGTGGTGGTGGAGAAGAAATTGAAGGAGCAGAAGGAATAGAAGCAGGAGGTGCAGGTGGTGCAGGTGGTGCCGGTGGAACTGGTGGAGCTGGTGGAGCCAGCAGAGAGCTACGTCTTGAGTGTGTTGGCTTTGAAAGGTTAGCTGGGAGGCCATTAACCAAGCGACCACTGGAGGGAAGTCCATGTGATGGTGGTTCTGTCTTCAGCGAAGTATTTGGAAGACCAGAGGGAGGAAGACCATTGACAAGACGGCTTTTTGCAGGCAACCCAGTAGAAGGAAGACCAGTTGGAATTGGTGGATGGGAAGGAGTATTTTGAGACAAAGAATGACTTGCCAGTGTAGTTGGTGGTTTAGGAGTTGGACCAGGAATTTTTGGAGCAGAAGGTGGAGCTCTTGAAGAGCTTGCTGCTGAGGTTGAAGTCTCTGTAGAAGTTTTTGTGGAGTATTTATTTGAACCATCTACCACAAAGGTATCGTTACGCTTTGAGTTGATTTCAGCGAGGAATGGTAGTGGACCACCAGCGGCAGGAGCAGCAGCAGCAGCAGCCTTGGATTTAGATGACGAGGGTGTGTTTAAGGAAGGTGGCGGAGGGCCTGGTGGAGGTGGTGGAGAAGCCATTGAGGGTAGAGGAGGTGGTGGAGGTGGAGAAAAGATCGCAGGAGGAGGACCAGGAGGAGGACCAGGAGGAGGGGGAGGAGGAGGAGGCGGAGCATTAGAAGTATCTTTGGAGCTTTTCGTAGAGTCCATCACATTGGAATCGTCTCTTTTGGCATTGATCTGAGCCAAGAAAGGAAGTTGGCCTGGAGGCGCTGGTGGAGGAGGAGCTGAAACTGCTGGAGACTTTGGAATGGGTCGCGAAGGAGCTTGCGAAGCTGGTGGAGGAGTTGGAGGAGGAGGTGGGCCCGGGGGAGGTGGAGCAGATGTGGGAGGGGGCGGAGTTGTGGGAGCAGAAGGCGTCGAAATCGACGGAGTTTTCAAGTGGGATGATTTTTTTGGTCTGCTAGGTGGTAATTTTGGGGCTTTTTGCGAGGCAGGATGGTGTAGTGATGGTGCTGCGGGTGTTGGTGGGGCTGAAGTAGGAATTGGAGGAGCTGCTGACGGTAAAGGAGGAGCTGCTGAGGGAAGAGGGGGCGCTGCCGAAGAAGTCGAGCCCCATGAGTTCCTTTGTGGCCTTGAACTTGGTGGTTTTGGCAAAGAGTTGCTTGTTGGAGCCACCACCGGTGGGCGACTGGAGTTGGAAGTGCTTCGAAGCTTTGGCATTCCGCCGGCAAAGATATCACCCAATTGAGGAGCCGAAGGAATAGGAGGTGCTGAGGGTGCCGAGTGGCCTCCGGAGCCCATTGGGGCCGCTGGTGTGTGCGATACCGACGACTTTGAGTCGATCATCGGCTTGGATTTATCGACAGTGACAGCTTTCTTCAACGTGGAACCTTTTCTTATGTCCAGAAGCAAAGCATCTCTGCCAGGAGGAGGCTTTACAGGGGGCCCTGACGAGAGAGCCGGAGGAGGAGGTGGTGGAGGAGGTGGAGGGCCAGCCATGATAAAGAAGAATGTTGGAGAGTAAGAATTGAAGTTGAGAACGAATAAAGCTAGCAATCAGTGCGAATAGCGCAGGCGAAAAATAGCGAGAATAATAGGGAGAGTGTGGGGAGAGCGAGGATTGGAGAGGCAGTGAAATATCGAAGCCCGTTGTGACCAACGATTCGAAATGGGGAAGGGGTATGGCGTTATGTGTTGGTTGTGTAGTATAGATGTGGATAGATGTGGATAGATGTGGATAGATGTGGATAGATGTGGATAGATGTGTGTAGATGCAGTGAGTTAGTGTGGGCTGTGCTCTGACGACAGGAATGGCAAAATAGCGAGAAGAAATCGCGAGAACTCGCGAGAAATAGCGAGAAACAGCAAGAGTTCAGTAAGATTATAAGGCCACAGGACTTTCCGTAGACATGCTCGTACCTAGCTGACCGTGTCTATTCTTCTTGACTACCCAACAATAGGTTATAGCCACCCCATTGAGACGCACTATGGCTCGTCTGGAACACGGCCCACATGGTTCGCAAGCCCAGTGAGAAGAATACCGATAAAGTCTTTAGCTGTCTATTACTTGCCTCTTATGTAGATCTTAGTCTCCGTTCGTAAAAGAAGATCTTGACCATTGCAAATAGTTTTGGGTGGTAAGTGGCTGTGTGTATTTTATTCACGTCTTTACAGGCGTTAGAATGTACTTGAACAAGGATTCGATCTTTTCCAGGGTTTTGTCTGAGTATATTAAGCTGAAATACATAATACAGATAACTCTATAACTCTGCATGCTTATTCTAGTTGATCGTCTTTCGATTTCTACTGCTTTAGCTGTGTTCTATGAGTGCTACCCATTGTTCAATTTTCAGAGCTAAGCTTCTATCCTTACTAGCTTCCAAATAGTGTCAGGATATTTCACATTTGGCTCATCACACTCACACTGATATTTTAGGAGAATATTATTTTACACCCCAGGTCAAATTATCATACCCAAATAACCAAGGACCCACCGTGTGCCGGACCACAATCATCAACAAGCCTGTCAAAAGCTGTACTCCCAAAATAACCAAGCACAAGGTATCTTCTCTCAATGGCCCCAACTTGACCAACACAAGATTGATGATGGTCATGTTGGAAAACCTAACAATCTGCTTCTTTTCGTCTCTTTCCGTCTTGATGAGCCCAAAAAACGCCAATGATTCCAACAATACCTTGCCCAACATACCGCTGCTCTTAACTTCGCCAAAGCTGGGGTACATGAGACCGTCTTTGACGCTGAATTTGGGCATTCTGTGTCTGGGACAAGGCACTATTCCAAAGATCTGGGGAGCAGAGTATACAAAGTTGACGATTTGCGGCAACAAGAATATAAGCAAAGTCTTGGAGAAGTGGCCCAAAATACCCACTATGGCAAAAACCATGCCACTAAAGTAGCAGTAGGTATCGCCTACGAATACTCGTGCAGGGAACCAATTGTACTGCAACAACCCAAGCGACACACCCACAAACGGCACAATGAAAATCACCGACAACAAGTGGCTATCGTAGGCTGCTTGGGATACTGAAGACGAAAGTAAATAGCAGATATCGTTGGTCAAAAAGATAATTGCCAAAACCACTGACTGGCCCACCTCTAGACCATTTACTCCAGCCAAAATATTGATAGAATTGGGTGCAAAAATAGCCACCGACGCCATATAAGCATAGTAAAAGATACCTAGATCAAGAAGTTTGGGCAGATCGGCCAAAACAACGTAGTCCGAAGGCAACGACAGGAAGCTGAGGCCAGTGATCTTGGTCACCAAGTGATTAGTGGTTCTAATAACAAAGGCGCCGGCCTCCAACAACGCAGCAGCACCGCGAACATCGGTCAAAAACGTCGGAATCACCACCGAAGTCACACTGAAGTCGACGTAATACACTATCAACAACGGTAAAGAAGCAACCGCCGGTAAGAAGAACTTGTGTCTCCAGCGAATGTCAAACAAATCGTCAAATAATCCTAGCAAGGTGGTGCTTTGAAGGCACAAGACCGCACTCAAGTACTCGGCCAATTTGTTGTGAGGGAACAAGTGGCTTCCTGAGTGGTACTGGGTGGTGTAAGTGTTCAGCATCTGACGGTCGTTGGAAAGGGCCGAAAACAGCACCAAGTACTTGAAAAATATGAACGGAATGAGACAAAACATGATGAACAAGTATGTGACAGCACTCACTAGACCCATCGACTCCGCAATGGGGTTTACTGGCGGCGGTTTAGACAAGTCTTTGCCCGAAAGACCCACCTTGATGAACGCGGCCATTAGGCGAGGAATGAGCCCCAGCGTGGCGAGATATCCCAACACCGAGAAGCACACCACGGTCTGGATCGGACTGTTGGGCGCTATAAGCGACACCGCGGCCACGGCCGCTGCTATACGGAGGTACTTCATCGAGTGGAGACTGAAGAAGTTGACAGATTGCGTCCTGCACAGTTAGATGCCACCAAACAAAACAAACCGTCTTGAGCCAATAGACAGACGAGCGCGGCTGTGGAGAAGAATAGTGGGACAGTAGACCAGCCAGAAGAGTAGTAGGTGTGACTAGACTGTAGATCACGAGAGAGCTAGCAGGGATAAGACTACTGCAACATGCACGCAATGTGTGCAGCCACGCCAAACTCCCCCAGAACCAAATTTGCACCCTACCAACTGGCCAATTGACGAGTAGTCCAGTCTTCATTGGCCAGCTACTGGATGGCAACACCAAGAACCAAGTCTTTAACGATCTACATCCTCTCGGTCTCTATTCTGCTACTGATCAGGTGCGATATATGCTTTACTATACTTGTCAGATTTCGGTCCCCCGCCGGGTACATCTCGCTAGATCGTGGTCTTCCCCGGTATATCTGTAGGGGCGCGTCACGTGACCCGCCGGGGGTAACCAAGTCAACAAGACGGCTTCGCCATTTCGCAGCTTCGTACCAGTAGTATGAAACCGTTCATCACAGGGCACGAGGAGCTCATCCACGACATCAAATACGACTTCTACGGCAAACATATCGCCACCGCCTCGTCGGACCAGCACATCAAAGTGTTCGACCTCGACTCGCTGACATCGACATGGGTGCTAAATGACCTGTGGAAAGCACACGATTCGTCTGTCACCAAGGTGCTGTGGGCGCATCCCGAGTTCTCGAGCTCCAAGATCCTTGCCTCGTGCTCATTCGACCGCACCGTCAAGATCTGGCAAGAACAGCCCGACGAGCTTCACGGCTCAGGAAGACGCTGGATTAAACTAGCCACGCTTGCAATTGAACTGTATGGGCCTATTTACGATGTGGTTTTTGCCCCAAACCACTTGGGGCTCAAGCTAGGCTGTGTTGGCTCCGATGGCTTGTTTCGTATCTACGAGTCTGTCGAGCCCAATGACCTTACCAATTGGGCCCTTACCACAGAATTGCCTATATTGCACCTGCAATTACCCGCAAAGTCCCTTCAAAGCAGTTTTGCAATAGAGTGGTGTCCTGCTAAGTTCAGTAAAACCGAAAAGTTCATAGTTATTGCCTTGGACCAGGGCTTTATTTATGGAACAGTGCCCGAACAAGGGCCTTCTGAACAGTTCGAAATGAACGAGGAGGAGTCTGCCGCTTCTTATGTCAAGTTGGGCAATTTGCCCGAACATAACGGGCTTATTCGTTCTGTAAGCTGGGCTCCTCTGATGGGACGGAGCTACCATTTGATAGCTACTGGATGCAAAGACGGTTACGTGCGTATATTTAAAGGAGTGGAGGGGCCACTGGGTGAAATCAAAATAGACCTTTTGGCCAAACTAAACGATCACAAGCTGGAAGTATGGAGGGTCTCCTGGAACAAAACAGGAACTTTACTTTCTTCTGCAGGGGACGATGGAAAAGTACGGTTCTGGAAGTGTAATTACTTGAATGAGTGGAAGTGTATGAGTGTGATTAACACCGATACTAGAAGTGGAGCATTGACTGCAGAAAAGGCTCATAACAGTTGAAAGAGCCTGGAAGCACCAAGAAATTGTAAATAAGGCTAGTGATAGAGTACTATCACGGGAAGCTAATAGCAGGAGACAGTCAGCAGTCTTACACCGTTTGTAAGTTAAATGATTAAGTGGAGTCAAAACAGTTGAACAACGAACCAACAAGAATGACTGATAAGCAACAAGATACTTGTTGTCAAAGAGTCAGAATCATAAATAATTAGGATATGATCCCATCTACTTCACTTATAATTCACTGCACAACTAATCTGCAGCCTTTTTGTACTCGTGCTAATGTAATATAAAGTAGTACGAAGACCTAATGTTGACTCCTTTTACAAAATTGTAACTAATACTAGCAATTTTGGAAAGAAAAGATAAAAATCTATAAATATTCGAATGGTCAAAGGTAGAAGCATGAAACTGTAAATGTCCGGCGATTTCTAATTTATCAGTGCTACGATGTCAAATCTTATTCGTAACAAACTGACTATCTCTAGCAGGTTTGATTTGGGTTTTCATAAGATTGGTGTGCATTGGACAATTATACTAACATAACATCTCTGTTCGTACCTAACATCGTGCTATGTATCGGGTCATTCTAAACTACTATTCGCGATTAATGTATAAGCCCTTCTTGTAATCCATTGGTGTATACTAATGCTGGTCTCTACTTCTCTTTTTGTCAATACAATTGATATACTAGTGCTTAGTCTTCCTTTCTCTTCTTATCCAATTGACTCCACAACTCCTCATCATCGCTCTCCTCTGCCTTTTCAATATCTCTTCTTCTCTTCTTCTGAATCACCGGCTTGGTTTCCTCTCCTTCCTCGTCTTCGTCTTCTATATCAAGTACGATCACCGAAGAAATCTCCACTCCCAAATAGACCTTGGCCAATATATCCCTTGTCTCGATGTCAAACACCCGAAGATACCTATCCAATCCTCCAGTCACCACCACTTCGTCGTCACAGATCTGCAAAGAATGAGTAGCACCGGTGTTTCCACCCTGGGAAAATTTGCCCAACAACTTCGCTACCGGCTTGATGACATCTCCAGCAGATGCAGAGTGTATTTTCTGCGCCTTTTCGTCGATTTGGACCAACAGGTACTTGGCAATAAGACTGTGGATGTCGGTAATGATGACAGTCTCTTGCTGTTGGTCACCATAAACCATGGATATAATCGCTTTTTCGGTGACCTTATAGTCACTTATAGGTCTTCTGCCGTGACTGGTATCGTATATACGAAGCTGTCCATATCTGGTTGCAGTAACAATCTTGTAGCCTGTGCCAGAAGCTGGCTTCGCGTCCATAAAGAGAATCTGGCTAATCCATACAGGCACTCTCAAATCCAAGTGGTCGTTTTTGACGTTTTTGGCTGCGAAAACTGGTTTTGGGGTGAAGCTCACCTTTTCATCTTCAAAAATGCTACTGGAAGCATCGTCTTCAAATAAACGGACAACCTGTAAGTCGTTTTCCTTACCTCCAAATGCAAAGATTCCTGCTTCGTTTGGGTGCTGTGCAAAGGCATTGAGTGGCTTTGTGGATGGGAGAACAATTGGAATAGGGCTGTATTCGAACCCTTCGCCTTTGAAGTGGATCAAAAACACCTTGCTGCTTTCGTAAGCAACGATAATACTATCCAAAGTGTCAATCAGGAGTAATGCAATTGGCCTGTCTGTTGCGGCTACGTCTAGTTTGTATGTGTGGAGCGAGGCATATTTGGGGTGTTCTTCAGAAGCAACTTCGGGTGTGAGCTCCCACACAGACACTGAGCCTCCTACTCGGGCACCTATCAAATAAGTCGAATGAAAGTCAAGTAAATGGGTGATTTTGTTTCTGTACGATGATGTTGGATCGGTACAGTAATTGGTGATTGACTTGGGCTGTTGTCCATCTTTTTTGGATGTATCGGTTCCACGGTTACATACCACTTCCTTGACCGAACCGGTATCGTCTGCTGTGACTAGAAACTTCATTTCGTCTACTACCTTACTGTTGCACCAAACTTGGCGATGAGCATCGAACGTATTGAATTTTTCAGGAAGTGCACGACCACAATTCCATCAAAAATGTGGCACCGGCCTTTTCCCTCATCGAATAGGTCCCTTGGCCCAGTTGGTTAAGGCGCGGTGCTAATAACGCCGAGATCAGCAGTTCGATCCTGCTAGGGACCATATTTTTCAAGGGCGTGTGGCGTAGTTGGTAGCGCGTTCGCTTAGCATGCGAAAGGTCTCCGGTTCGACTCCGGACTCGTCCATTTTTTTTGTGTTCAAGAAGGAAACCAAACAAGAGAGCAGCAATAGAAGACTAGGTGGAATTGCAAGATAAATCAGAAGAACTGCATACTACTGATCGGATTGTCACAGTGACTAGCCATGGAATGGACAGAAACCAAGCAAAGGGCCCTAGAGGGCTATATACGGAGCTATCTAAGCACGCTCTCGGACCCCACCAAGCTCTATGATGGGTTGAACTGGAAGAAAATCGCCACGTTGACGGGATTGGGACCCGAAAACGACACCGCACTATTCAAAGTCGACGAGCTATACGACGAATATCTTATTCAAATCCAAGGAAATACCCCGAAGTCGTGGCAGGGACCCCACAATTCAGTATGGGTCGAAGCAGAAGCAGCGGTTGCAGGACTCAGGCTTGATACACCTCCTCAAGAACCAGCCCAATTGGGATCTGAGTCGGTTCCTGAGCCAGCTATGGCTCCCGAGCCCCCAAAACAACCTAGTAGACCCCCTCTAGGCGGCGAATCACGAACACGCAGAGGCAGTTTGAACCTTATAGAGAGACCTTTAGGGTTCAAGAACGGGCCCACTTATAATCGCAGAGAGTCTCAAGCTCTTTTGACCACTGCAGAAACCAGTACTACAAACGTAAACGTAATAACCAGATCAGAAATAGGATTCAGGGCTTCTCGGAATTCGCCCAAAAAGCCCCAGATCCTCAGTCTGATTCAACAGGTGCTGAGCCGGCTCAAGCACCTTGTAAAAAAGCGGTCCAATCCAAAGATCGAGGTTTCTGAGATTTCTCCTTCGGAACGTCAACGAAGACGTCTGTCTGTAGTGGGCATGAACCTTCCGCTTTATATTAGGCGACAGCTTCAAGACGAAGCCAACTCACACGAGCTGGAAATACAATCATCAGCACAAAAGATCCACTCGGCAGTCGAGCCAGACACCATACCTGGCCATTCAAAAAGCACCAGTGTGTCTAAAATGCCACCGGCTAAAAGAACAGAAGAGCCTGGGTTGGATGATACCCTGCGCAAAAAGCTGACCCGACTCCAAAATCTCCTCTCTAATTCGCAGTCACTCTACCTAAGATCGAGTGACGGAGTTCAGTCTCCAGATCCATTTGCAGATTCGGAAGTCGAGGCACTAGACAAGGAGTATATTCTGCCCCATCTGTTGACTCGGTTTTACAATAACGATTCTGATACTAGCGATGAGGTTTTGAGGGCGTTAGACGATGACGACGTGGATTTCGTCAATCTCCACGAGTCGGAGGATGAGTTGCGAGCAATTCAAGAGGATGACGATAGAGACGACGATTATCTTTTTAAGATATGAATGAGACTTCAAGCGAATTACCCCATGGTAATCAATGATAACCAGTTCCGAAAGTTGACAATCATAAATAATTACCAAATATTATCAACGACCTTTCGATCTATATACTACTAGTATGATTTATTCTTGAAATTGTAATATTACAGAACACTTTTAATTAGTTACGTTTTTCTCTCATCAGTCCTACTAACCAGGGTATCTCGAATGCTTGGTGTTACTATTAAACTGTAGGACGAAGGGTTGATGACTTGATATGACTGAAGTATTAGAGTAATTATTGGTTAGTCTCTCGATCCAAAATTCCCGAACATGTCTCATGTGCAATTGAAAGCGGTCTGGCTTAATGAGAGCAAAGCGATCGACCCGTGCAATAGCACGATAGCTAGGTGACGCTATGAATTTTAGCTCCTCACTCTATAGATTTTTTAGCCGTATTTTATATGTACCGTAGAACGACAATCATTAATGGAGACGGTGAAGTAAGCGTGACAGTATGATACCAATGGAGGTGATGAGGGTGGAATGCATTATATAAGCAGTACACTGTGGAATCAACATCGAATCTTTCAGTTCATTTCAATGGTGATTTGTTCTCGTTTGCGATTTTTATTCTCCGAAGAGTCCTTTCGTAGACATACAAAGATACGGCACTGGTGGGAGCAGTCTTCAAAATGCTAATTCCAAAGCCCTTGTAGAGCCCATAAACCCCTTCTTTGGCAGAAATATTGAGAGCCAAACGCCATGCCGAAATCGGGGCAGATTTGTTGGCAGCATACATCTGACTTCTTTTTCTTATAGTATCAAGAGGAAAGTTGACTGCTTTGGACGTGGCGCCAGCTGCAAACCCACAGAACCCTTCGATGAAAGGCACTTCTTTGTATGTGCTCGATAGCTGCCTGGCATATTCGTACGCCCAGAACATCACTCCCAGTGAAGACGCCACCAGAAGCATGGCTGGTCGTATTCCCACAAAAAAACCCAGTATTCCTTGGTGCTGGTATATGCCGCTGATAGTCTTGGTCATGGAAAGTAGCTTTGCGTTGGAGTTTGCGGCAAGTCGGGTTCTCAAGAGATCAAAAGGATACGAGCCGGCAGTGCTAATAATGCCAGTCCCTATTCCCACTAGCAACGAGTGGGTGGCGTTTCCTAGCGGGTAGCTGTATTGTTTCTCGAGATTATTCAAGCTTTTGCTCAACACAGAATAACTGGTGAATTGAATCCCTCCGTAGAGAATGTACATTATTTCAGCAGGAACATTGCCTTTCCATAGAGCCACCACCCCTTCTTGCCTCAAAAGCGTTTTGAGGACCGACATCACCGTCACGCGGTTCGCAAATGTGCGTTCCTGAAGCTGCAATCGTATTTTGACCGTATCTAACGGGGCAGTCACTGCTCTAGTGGTGGTTAGTATTGAGTAGTGAAAAGTAAAGAGGGTGCACTTACCGTGCCACTGCGCCAGAAACCATCCCAGCCACAAGTGCCTCGTACACACCCACTTCTGAGCCTTTCTTGAGGTAATCTTGTCGGCCGCTGGACGTCATGATGGTGTATAGGCCTCGCCTCCAGGGTGTTTCTTGACCATATACGGCCTGCATGCTGCCGCACGGTGCTGCACACAACCAGGTGGTCATCTCGGAGTTCGCGTCTATTTTCAAGACGAAGCACGCGACGAGACCCGACCAGACAGAGAAGGTACCAAGAGATTGCAATGTCGGTAGACTCGACTCCAGACCACCCACATATCGGACGGAACTTTTTCGTGGAGCTCCATCGCAAGTTTTGTGCCTTGGACAGCACCTTGACCCTCCACTACGCCAACCACACCACCGATGCCATATTGTACAAAATATTGAATGCAGCGTCCGATCTAGCACGGTGCCGAATCAACAATGGCGATCTTGAGCGTATCTTGGCCATCAGCCCTAGTATATACACTGTATACAAAGACACTAGTAGCGAAAACGCCATCTGGCTCAAACTTCCCGATGACTTCACCCAAGCCATGATGCATACACGTAAAGCCCGATTTGCCAAGGATATACATCACTGGATACGACAGAACCAAACAGCCACCGAAGTCGCATGCCAAGGTATACACCAAGTAGCGCGAAAGCACAAAGCACGCGGCGTGCGCGCAGACCTGGCACCAAAGATAGCCAAGCCGGGGTTGAGAAGGAAGCCGTCGCTTGTGGAAACACTAAAGAACGACACCTCCAAGTTCACATATCAAGAACGTAGCGAGTTGGTGGAGCAACAGAAAAGCAAAGGTCTCACGTTGCTCGAGCGGATAAAGCTTAAGGAGAAACTCCGCAAGCAAGAACTGGATTTGGGTGCAAATCTCCCAGAGGTGCAGTACCACAAGTACTTGGTGGGGAAGATCAAGTCTGTGTATGATATACTATACCAAGAAAGCGTGCAGAGCAGGCACAAAGACACCCCAACAACCTTTTCGCATGCCAAGCTCACCCAAACAGTGGTGGATAGCTTGGACTACCCAATTGAAGCCCACGAAGTGGCGGATGTTTTGCTGTTGGTGCAGACACGGCTCGGTCCAGAAAAGGTCCAGATACTAGAGAGAAACAAAGTTAAGGTGGTGAAGATAGGAGAACTAGATCGGCAAGTGGACATGGAGTTAATGAAGGGTAACACTGGAATAGAATAATTAAATATGCATACTAGTTCAAAGGTTTATTCTGTCTCAAATTCAAGTATTACTCTTGACACAGAGCCTCAGTGACTTCTGAATGGGGCGGCTTCACACTTCAATTAGTCCAGCTAATTCAAGCACCTTGTGATACTCAAGTTCAAGAGAGCAGTAGATATGTAGTCTTTTATTATATACACTTTCTATACAATTAACGGATTATTCATCTCTAAGAGCAATGTCAGCAGGGGCCGAGTTCATAAAGAAATACTTCAAGGTGAGTTCAATGATCCAGGTGACACCCAAGTCAAGAAGGATACAAGCAGTCAACTTGGTCTTGAACAAAGTGTCCATAGGAACAAACTTCATGGCTTCGTTCAATTCTGGCATGAACTCGGTGGAGCCTGCGAGTGCCAAACCTGCGACTCCCAACAATCCGTAGAACATACCCTTGTTGTCCCTGATACTTTCTCTAAATGGCAATCCTTGGTAGTTGACAGCAAAGGTGGAAACCTGCTGTGCCAACTGTAACAAGAACATACCGGTATTCAACAACGAGGGTTCGAATTTCTTTTCCAAATCAACCTGTGCTTCTCTGGGTTCCAAAATGTAGATTTCTCGGGTGATGTAAATTAAGGTGACGATATGGACAGCAAATTGACCCAAAATGGACCCCATGATATACTTGTTGAAGATACCATCTTGGGGTCTTTCTTTGGACAATTTCTCCAAAGGCTTACCACGAGAAATAGATAAGAAACAAACAGACAAAAGCAAACCAGACACGGTAGCTTGACCGTCACCAAACTTGATACCGGCCAAGTACAACACAGAAAGAGAGTAGGCAGAAATCAAACAGTTCAAAGCCAAGATCTTGTACATTTGAATGGTGGATACCAAAGCACACCGACCTTGACGAATAATGTGTGTGACCGTGGAAACAGAAGCCAATTTGGAGGTGAAAGGAGCAGCGACCGAAGCGTCACCAAGCTTCAAGGCAGGGACTTCGTCTTCACCTTCAGCATCGTTCAATGCACCCAAAATGGTATCGGCGATTTGGGCCTGGGTCTTTTTGTTAGATTCAACGGCAGTAGGTTGAGTTTTGTTGGCGATCTCAACGGCGGCTCTCATTTCTGGGGTGATTTCAATACCCTTCTTTTCCATGGCTTCCAAGTATTTTGGATTCAAAGGTCCTGGAGGATAGAGATGGGCGATAATAGGAGGAACTGGGGGTGGGGGTCTGTTCCAGTTGGTAAATAATTGCACCTGTTTCTCGTAAATCGCCTTATGAGCTTCGATTTTTTTGCCTTCAGCCATTTTCTTCATACCTTCTTCAGTACCATTCAACAAAGCCACACCAATATGGGCTTGTTTCAAAGCACCCACGTCGTTCGTACCGTCACCACACATCAAAGTGTTGTAGCCAGCATCCTTAAAAGAGGTTAAAATAAATTCCTTTTGACTAGGAGAGACTCTGGCATAAATCCAAGTGTGTTTCAACAAGTCGATAATCTGATGATGTTCACTCAAATAATTCAAAGCATAGCCGGTAATACAAAGATCGTACTTCTTGAGCATTTTAAAATCCAAGTTATCGGAGGATTTGTGGGGAATAATGATCGATTCGTCGACATTTCTCCAGACCAAGTTTTCGTCGGCGGAGACTCCGTGGTGGTCTTCTGGAGCATCCAAAATTAAAACGTCTTTGTTGGTGATAGCAACTTCTTTAGCAACATGACAGGCAGTAAGTGGATTGTCACCAGTAATCATAACACTACGGTGGGACGATTCATTCAACATCTTGATGGTTTCAACGGCGTCTTCCTTCAAAGGACAGTGGAACACAATAAAACCAGCGAAATGCAACTTGGACTCAACATCTTCTCTAGCGATCTTGGTAACGTTTACACCAGTATCCAAATACTTGTAACCCAAAGCCAAAACACGAGAACCCGATCTGGTAAAAGACTTGTAGATTTCTTCGTAGTTTTCAGGAGCATCAATGATCATCTTACGAATGGTTTCTGGAGCACCCTTGACAGATACGAGGTTCTTACCTGGAATAGCAGAAACAGAAGAAATAGCAGAAGATCTCTTTAAAGCAGACGAGAATTGAAAACGACGCAAAATCTTGACTTTGTCAGCCTTGGCCTTGGAGCCCTTTTCAAGTTCCTTTTCTACAGTGTCCTTAGCACCAACAGTCCATTTGGCGGCCTTCAAAGTGGCCTGCTCCATTGGATCACCAACAATTTCGCCGTCGTCCAATTTGACTAAAGCATGGGCAGAACCCAAAACGTACGAGGTGGTGGCAGGAGCTTCCTCACAAGAGTACAAATGGGAGATGTCGTCGTTTTTGAAACCGGCTAAACCCTCGAAAACCAAGTCTTCGGCAGTCAAAGTTCCGGTTTTGTCGAAACAGCACACGTCGATTCTACCAGCCAAAGGAATTCTAAATGGTTCCGTACAGAAAATGTAGTACTTGGACAAACTGGAGATCGAGGCGTTGACAGCCATAGTCAATTCCATAGGCAACTCAGGAGGAACTACAGAAGTAATGACAATAATACAGTCCAAGATCAATTTCGACTGGATTCTGCCCATCTTAGTACCTTCAACCCAAACGTACCACGAAGCAGCAATGGCAAATACCAACAAGAACAAGATGAAGAAGAAAGCTTCTTTGTTGCCGACATCGACTCTTTCACTGGAGAAAATCATCATACGGACCAAAGAACCTTGACTGGTTTCAAACCCTGTTTTAGCTACAATGGCAAGAGCACCTGAATCTGGAGCAATTGGAACAGTTGGGTTCTCTGGCTTGGTAACTTGCAAAGCCATGGTACCACCATGCAACAAGGCGTTTTTGTCCAAACCGTCAGGCTGCAACTGTTCATTTCCAGGTCTCAATTTAATAGATTCTTTCAAAAGAGGAGTGGATTCTCCAGACAACATAGCTTCGTTAACAATGGCAGAACCGTCAACCAACAACAAATCACAAGGAATAGCGAACCCGTCTTGGGTTCTGGTAATAGAAACTAAGTCACCAGGCAACAAGTCAGTGGTCTGCAATTCTTGCCATTTGCCGTCTCTATAGACCCAAATAGGATATGGTTTGATACCCATAGACTGGAATTCAGTCATGGTACCTCTTCTTTGAAAAACAGTCATCATCTCAAAGGAAACGGAAGAGAAGAGCGAGAATAACGAAAAGTACCATTGTTCGTCCATCAACCACAAGGCCACCGAAAAGATTTGAAACACAAAGAAAGGGGCAACGGCATGCTCCTTGAAGAGCTCCATGAATGTAGGAATGGGAATATCGAACTTATTCTGGCCATAGTTTCTCTTGTCTTTTTCCAAATCTCCAGACAACCCTTTGGAGTTCTGGAAAGCACTAAGAAGAGGAGCCTGATCAAAGAGAAACTCAGGAGGACTGAACTTCTGGGATTTTTCATCAAACAAATGTCTTCTTTTCTGGTACAAAAAACTGACCTGGTACTCGCCATCTTCGAACTTTTCACGGTTAATCTTACAGATCAGGCCAACACCACAATTAGGCGCGGGGAGGATCTTGATATGGGAGGCTTGAGCAATGGACTCGACCTTGGAGTAGTTGAACTTGGAGTCGATGTCGAAATTCCAATGTGGCATTAACCAAAACAACAAGTTGACCGAGATAATGGCCATCAAGTAGACAAAAGTCCATTCGGAGCCGCCGATGTACTGGTCGTAGCGGTTGAAGTAGATCTCCAAAAAGATGGGATATACAATAGTAAAAGGCCACACGTATGGTCTTAGAAGGTACGACTTGGGTACCAACAAGTCTGCTGATAACACAGCGGCATTGTTGACGATATCAGACATCGTTGCCAATGGAGAGTAAAGAAAGGAAAGAGTGAAATTTTTGGTGGCGCAACGGCGAGAGCTCTGTGAGCGATCGCCGAGCGTGAGTGCGCGGTAGAGGAAAAAGCGACACAGGGCTAGGGCCGAGCAGCGAAGACCAAGTCAAGTGTGTGGGCTGACGGAGATTTCCTATACGAAGGTTCTTGGCATGCAAATCGCTGTAGGCTCGTGTTGGGTAGTCTGGTTGATGCGGAGTGTTGATACGAGTAGACGAACGCGTGGTGGGCTTGAGCTTATCGGTAAATTAGATCACGCGGCCGCACGACTGGCGGCACGTTGCAACACCCTGGAGATTAAAGCACAGATAATACTCATACAGAAGACCTCAGAAAACACCTGAATGAACCCTGCCTTTTGACTGACGGATGAGCCTGTCTCTGTCGTCTAGATGGTTTTTCTGTATGAGTGCTAGGATTTTCTCTAGATGGATTCTCTGATGGTACTGTTTAGTTTTATTATTCTCCCCGGCAATCGACTGACTCCTTCAACCGTCAAGCACCATTGGTGTGCCGAATACACGCATCACTAGCCCAGCAAGTTCTCTGTGGTGGTGGACGATTGATTGATTTCCATTCATATTCGTAAATTCTATACAATCCCTATAACTCTTGTACCTGTGGCAATCAAATACGAGGGTGTTTAGGTGCACCATTTACGAATGAACTTTGCAGCATCAAGCTATCATTGCAAAGGACCAATTATCAAAGATGCGAGTTATGCGCAGTGCGTCCATCAACCAGTGGCTCACGAGATCATTCAACCAACTGTGGCTCGCCACCTGAAATCACCTTATGGGAAGAATTCTAGTAATTGCCGATAGTGATTGTGACGCTTCCATAGTACGAACTATATACTTGCTAATCACATAGTTGTTTTGTTATGTCGTTTAGTCAGATCCCGGTGCTCGATCTCAACCTTGCGCTTGATCCAAGGACCAAGCCGCAGTTTCTTCTTGATCTCCGGCATGCTATCATCAATGTTGGCTTTCTCCTTCTCAAGAACTATGAAGAGATTGGCCCCGATGCCCACACCCTCGAGAGCATCAAAAACACAGCACTCGACTTCTTTGCATTGCCAGAACAAGTCAAGTTGGACGTCGAGATGACCAAATCTCCCCATTTCTTGGGGTATACCAGGCTTGCGAACGAGGTCACTGCTTCGCATACCGACTGGAGAGAACAAATCGACTTGGCCACGGAGTTGCCAGCTCCTGGCCCCGATGATCCGGTGTATAGGAATATAGAAGGGCCCAATCTCTGGCCAGATGAGAGCGAAATACCCGGGTTTCGTGCCACCGTCACCGATTATATTGCTCGGATGACTGCTTTGAGCACCGTTTTTAGAGGGTTGGTTCTCGAGTCCATCGGACTCAAGCAATCGACATTGGACATCTACTTCAAGCCAAACCAACAGTGTAAAATGAAGCTCATTGCATACCCAGACTCCTCCGAGTTGCACGGCAGAAAGTCCCAGGCCCTTTCAGATGATCCGTCCACCAACCAGGGTGTGGGCCCGCATCGTGATTCAGACTTGCTAACTTATATATACCAGGTTACAGATCACACAGACTCGCTCCAAGTCCAAAACTTCCAGGGGCAATGGGTGACCGTTCCGAACGTCCCCAATACGTTGGTAATCAACGCGGGACAAACCCTTGAAGCCATCACTCAGGGGGTGTGCAAGGCTACTATCCATAGAGTGCTTACGCCCAAACCAGGTTCCGGAACCAGAATATCGGTACCTTTCTTTCAAACCATTGATTTAGACTCTCGCAAATCAGCCGTACAAAACATTCCCAGTGAGATTCTTGACTTGAAGACAGCGAGAGACCTGCAAATCAAGGATTGGGCAGTGATTGCGGGGTTCCAGTACGAGCCTGATGAGAAGCATCCGGTGGGCTACTATGTGTTTCGGAACAGAATCAAGTCTCACCAAGATGTGGCTGCGAAATGGTACCCGCGCGAGTACAAAGAGGTCATGAGCGAGATAGCTACATCGTAATTTCGTTTGTAGTCAAGAAATTAAAGATATATTCGTGATCTATTTAGATTCTTTCTTGGAATCGGAGGAGTCGGACTTGGAGTCTCCGGCGTGGTTCTTTTGGACTTCGCCGTAGGCAGCCTTGGCCTTGTCTAAGAAAGAACCATCCTTCTTGCTGAATTCGTTGTAGGCGTCTTGGGCATCTTCTTGGTAAGCCTTGTAATCGACCTTACCGTCCTTACCACCAGCTAATTCTTGTCCTTTTTTCAATAAATCGTCGAAACCCATTTTGGTATTATAAATAATGTGATTGTTCTGCAATTAAGGGAGAGCCACTGGCTTTTATACTTGGGATCGCCAGACGGTCGTCGACCTGAAATCAGTATCTATCTGGAATTACGTAACTGAAACCAAACATCCGGCATGCGAAGCACGGGGCACTGTCCCAAGTGAAGGATCCGTGCGACGTAACCATACAGGGCGACGCCACTATTGTGTCGCGAACTCTGACTAGGCTTAGATAACACCACGACGTCATCGGCTGTCATCATCAATTGCTATGAACGTCTCTCGCATCTCATTTGTCCGACCCGATAACCCCAATTTGGAACCACTTGTGTCACTCTGTTGACCACCTTGCTCGCGTGGACCTGACTGGCCGTGCATGATGCATATGTTGAGGGCCAAAATATTGACCCGCATAATGCTATTATTTATCTCAATAAATTCCGACACATGCATGAATGCATATGTATAACGCGCTCAGGCTAATCCGCCATGACCCCGGCGTACATTCCGCGAGTCTATAGATCTTGTGTCCTGACTAGCCCACCCAATTGATTCTTGGCAATATGCATCTTCCTGTCAAGTCATCGATACGATATGATTCTGGACCGTTAAGTGGATAATATGATTTGAACCATAAAACCGTGTTGACTCATGATGTAGCAGGACCAACTCAGAGAATCATTGCATGCCTAGGTATATTTACCTTGTATGAGAATTAAAAAGTCATGAGCTATGAGGGCATCTTGAGGCGATCACGCCATTCAATCAGAGTGTCCCTAGTTAGTATTTAATTTTGAGTGTGGTATTCAGCGCTCGATTAGCTTCATCGTACATCATCTGTAACTTGGTTTTTCAACTAAATCCAAGTTCTGTTTTATTCCCTTTTCCTATATAACTATTCTAATTCTACAATCTTCAGGTTCGATAATTCGATGATAAATAATGATCTCGCTACGTAATTGCTTGAACTTTGTTGCTCAAGTGATCGCTCGAAAAGCTGGGTAACGCCAATCGCTACTGCTCTGATACTCTATTTATTGATTATTGTATTCAATTATCTATACACACTAAAGCTTCAATTTCTCCAAGATACCAATGGTCTGCTCGTAACCCTCGATCTCAGCATTGAACTTTTCCAATCTCTTGTACGCGCTTTCCTTGGCACTCTCCTTGGTCTTTTCAGTGAACTTGCTGATACCTTCCTTGGTCTTTTCAGCGAATTCCTTGGAAGCAGACAACTTCTTGGAGACCTTGGCGATTTCGGCGTCCAAGTCGATTTGGCCCTTGACCAACACATGGACGGTACAATGCGAGCCAATGGCTTGCAAAGCACAACCAGAAGGAACGTCCTTGACGTCTTTGACAACGGTGATCTTTTCGACACCCTTGATCAACGATACAATGGAGTCTTGTTGCTGTTCGGCAATGGCGTAGATGCCGGAATCGGCGGACTCAACATACACCTGGCCGTTCTTCAAGATGTTGTATTGAGCCAACAACGAACGGGCACCCTTGGTGATGTCCAAGACCAACTCATAAGCTTCCAAAGCCTTGTCATCGTCGAATTGAGGCAAGAATTCTGGGTACTTGGCCACAACAATCGATGGGGTGGTTTCGCCTTGACGTCTAGGCAACCTCTGCCACATTTCTTCGGTGACAAACGGCATGTAAGGGTGGATCATTCTCAAGGCAGCGTCGATACAGGTGTACAAGGTATCCTTGGCAGACTGCTGTTGGGCTGGAGTACCGTCTTGGATCAACGATTTGGAGTTTTCGATGTAGACATCACACAATTCGTACCAGAAGTTGTAGATATGGTTTGTGGACTCACCGAACTCACGTCTGTCGATAGCGTCACCGGCGTTCTTGGCAGCGTGGACCATCTTGTGCAAGATCCATTTTTCCACCAAAGACTCGTTTCCGGTCAATATGACGTTAGCAGGAGGCTTGTAGCCTTCACCCAAACGGCCCAAGGCGAACTTGGTGGCCTGGTAGATCTTATTACAGAACTTTCTGTAACCTTCAACACGCAAGATGTCCAAGTTGATATCTCTTCCACCAGTCGAGTAGGCACAGAGAGCAAATCTCAAGGCATCGGAACCACACTCAGGAATACCGTTAGGGTATGAAGCCTTTTGGCCCTCTTCGGCCTTGGCCAATTCCCTTTGGTCCAAGTTACCAACTCTCAACTTATCGTGCAATCCTTGTAAGCCAATACCGGAAATAACATCAAGGGGATCCACAACATTACCTAAAGATTTAGACATTTTACGGCCTTGGGCGTCACGAACCAAAGAGTGGCAGAAAACCTCCTTAAAAGGGATTTTGCCAGTGTGTTTTAAAGCCAACAAGATCATTCTGGTGACCCAGAAGAACAAAATGTCCCAGCCGGTTTCCAAGATGGAGAATGGCCCGAAATTCTTCAAATCCTGGGTCTTATCAGGCCAGCCCAAAGTAGCAATTGGCCACAAGCCTGAAGAGAACCAGGTGTCCAAGACATCTTCGTCTTGTTCCAACGAAAACTTCTTTCCTGGGAACTTGGCTTCGGCTTTGGCTTGAGCTTCGGCCAAATCACGGCCCGCAACCCACAAGTTGTTGTCTAAACGGTCACCTTCCTCGCCTTCAAAGGTTACAAAGTACACTGGACATCTGTGGCCCCACCACAACTGTCTGGAGATACACCAGTCCTGGATGTTTTCCAACCAAGAGTAGTATTCGGACTCGGAGGTTTTAGGAATGATCTTGATCTCGCCTCTCTTGACGACTTCAATGGCTTCCTTGGCCATGTCAGATTGTTTGACCCACCATTGAGGCTTCAAGAGTGGTTCGATCACATCGCCAGATCTCGAACATACAGGAATGGTCATTTCGTTGTCCTTTTGATCAACAAACAATCCTTTTTCTTTCAATTGCTCAATGACCTTGTTTCTGGCATCAAAACGCTTCATGCCGGCCCACTCAGGGCCACATGACTCGTTCAAAAGACCATCGTCAGTGTAGATATTGATGACTTCCAAGTTGTTTCTCTTACCAGTCAAGGCATCGTTCTGGTCGTGGCCAGGAGTGATCTTGACGGCACCAGTACCGAATTCCATGTCTACGGCTTCGGCATCGGTGACAATAGGCAATTTGCGGTCCAAAAATGGGTGCAAAACGTACTTGCCATGCAAGTGCTTGTATCTTTCATCCTTAGGATGTACAGCTACACCAGTGTCACCAAAGATAGTTTCGGGTCTGGTGGTGGCCACAGTAAGCTTTTCATCAGAACCTTCAACCTGGTAAGAGAACGATGTCAAAACACCAAACTCTATCTTATTGTCATAGCCTGGAACGCTCAACAAAGTTTTTCCGTTAACTTGCTTGTTGTCGACTTCCAAGTTGGAAATGGCAGTGTTCAACTTGACGGACCAGTTGACCAATCTAGAGGCTCTGTAAATAGTACCGTCTTCATGCAACTTGACGAAGTTCTCAATAACGGCCTTGTTGTAGTCGTCGTTCAAGGTAAACTTCTCTCTGCTCCAGTCGTAAGATGCACCCAATCTTTTGATCTGGCTCTTGATACGTTGGTGGTACTCTTCCTTCCATTCCCACACCTTGCCAATGAACTTTTCTCTACCATAGTCGTGTCTGGTTTTTTTCTCGAGGGCCCAAAGCTGCTTTTCCACAACAGACTGGGTTGCAATACCGGCGTGATCGAACCCAGGCAAAAACAAGGTGGTCTTACCCTTCATTCTGTTGTAACGGATCATGGCATCTTGAATAGAAACAGTCAAAGCGTGTCCAATGTGCAAAGCTCCGGTCACATTGGGTGGAGGAGCTGGGATCGAAAAAACACCTTCTGGCTTGATCTTGCCGTCTGCGGTAAATTCAGGCTTGAAAAACCCTTGGGAATCCCACCATTCGTACCACGAGCTCTCGACATTCTTAGGGTTGTAGGCCTTGAAAGCTGGGTCTTCCAAAGAAACCAAAATCTTCTTTGCACCAGGCTTGGTGGCATCGACAAATTCGGGCACTGGTTCGACCTCTTTCTTTTCTTTCTTGGCTTTCTTAGATTCACCAACAACAGCACTCTTCAGCGCTTGGGCGGCTTTTTTGGCATTGAATTTGGCAAGCTTTTCGGCCTTCTTACGCTCCTTTTCGAGCTCTTTGGCGGTCTTGGGCTTACCGTCGGCACCTATACCGGCAATGGCACTAGGGTCTGGGTTGACAGGCTTGCTAGCATCAGCTTCTGTACTACTCATGTTGAATGGCCTAATCTGTATACGGGGACTGAAATTAGTGGCAACTGTTTGTAGTATAAACCTAGATAGTTTCATTGAGTTTATTGAAAAGTTGTTAAAAATTTGATGAGTCAAGCGGCACGTGAGGGCAGGTCGCGTGACTCGCTGGCCCACCCCAACCCACACTAGACCGCCTCCCAAGCCTTGAATTGCCACAGAAGCTGCCATCACTGCCACTACCATAGACTACAGAAATCATTCTGTTTGTCTTTATTTATTGTATAACTTCTATATTTGTACAGATTGTCTAGGGTTGCAAATCAAACAACTCTCTTATTCAGCCGTGTCTAGCTCAGATATTACTCCACATTTTCAAGTCAGGTCGTGGTAATGTAATGCTGAAATTAATCCGGTGTTGGCCATAATCTATATACTAGCCAGCTCAATTGCGAGTTGGGAATGAGAAGCCTTGGATGGAGGCTGGATTAAGAGCTGATAAGTGCTGGATATTGACGGGTACCTAATGAGAATGCTGGATGTTTATGGGACATGTTGTTGTTTCTGTATAACTTGTTTTCTCGACAGGACCTATATCTAGATGATAGATATTTCTCTGGGTGGGTCTTACAATATAATCTTTAGTGCACCTGTTAGTTATTCCTCTCCTTTTTGCCTTTTTGCTTCAGGCATATCTCCTTCAAGCCTCCTTTTTGTCATTCCCGTAAACCATTTATGTTTCGGTCCACTTATGTTACTTTCCGCCCTTGTGGCTGGTTCCGTTTGCGTTGGAGCAGCTAATAGTATAGATTCGAAGTCATCCACCCTGGTCTGGTTCTGTTGCTGTTTCTGAAGTCTACTTATCATGGCCTTGGACATTCTGGCACTGGTGTTAGTATTCACCTTTATCTGGCCAATCCCACTGGACCGACTCATTCCAAGCCCCACCTCTTCACCAAACGCATCTACAAACGTACTCTCCTCCTTGCCAAACTCCATTTTGTTCTGGGCCTTCCGAATATCCGACATCTGGGTTCTTTCCTTCATTTTCCGAAACCTTCTGCCTCCTCTCTTTTTGGACTTCTGGTCCACTGGAACTGGCAAAGCCTTGTCAGCCAGCTGTTCTGGCGGAGTCAAGAGCTTTTCTATTTTGTTCTGGATCTCGTCTGCCCATTTCTGGCCCTGTTCTCCATCGGGTTTGGACTTGGAAAGATCTATACGTGCAGCCAATATAATCTTCCCACTCACAATTCTCATCACAGACCGTATAATGTCTCCGGGCAAGTACTTGACAAGGTCTGAATGATACAAATATCCTGGCTGACGTATAATGGTGCGCGAATTGGCGGCTCGGGCATTGGAAGACAAGTCACGTACTCCCAAGCTGGCCAAGTTGCATGCTGGGGTGGTGGAAAGCTGGCGTAACGAGCCTGTGGCTATTAGAAGCTGCGAAGTGGTGATTGGTCCGATGATAGCACTGACATTAGGTGCAAACTTGGCCAATTTCTGAGTGATGAAGCGTGATAATTTACCAAGAATATCGTCAAGCTCCATAAGAAGTTTACAACTAGTGAGCACTTTATCCATGCCACAAGCATCAAGAGAACTGTTCAGCTCAGCAGACTGCGACTGGTACACCGCACCCATAATAATCACCAATACTTTTTCATTCAGCAACAATTTCTTAAGATCTTCTTCCTTTTCTTTGATATTGGCAAGATCCTGCCTTATAATATCGACAGTTCTGGCATAGTCGACCGGATTGGGCACTAGAGACTCCAATTCAGGAAAAACTGGCTTGTACAACACTTTGAGAAGTGAATGGAAACTCTCGATGTCTTGATTTATAAGTGTCGATATCTCATTTACCGCAAGAATGAATCTGTACTCTTCGCTCTGGTTATCTTCATTGACAAACGACATCAAGTCGGAATAATCGGATTCTTCTTCATTGGAAAAGCGTTCGATTCTGGCTTCTAGCTCTGGTATTAACTGGTAAACTCTTGAAAGTCCATACAAGTCCTGAGCAGATACGCCGGTGGGCTGGTCATATAAGACGGTATCTATTCGCCTCTCACCGGATTCGAGTATATGGGCTAGTTTCTCATCGAAACTGGCCGGGCTTGTTTCGTCATCTTCTTGGTGGGTTTCTTTGGTCTCTTCAATCTCAGACTCCGAAGAGCTTCCCAAATCCTCTAGCAAATCCCGTTCGTAGTCCATGGTGTACGTCTAGCTGGATGGTTCGAGGTGAGATGAGATGCGTGTCACGTGACAGACTGCCTGCAAGTGGTGTTTGAAATTTCACCGATGCCCTGAGGCACCATCCTACAACAATGACAGTATCGGTACAGACCAACGTGCTCAAAAACTCAGATGGATCGGCAGAGCTAGCAGTGGGCGGCACAAAGGTCATTACCTCTGTTTTTGGCCCTATAGAGCCAAAAGCGCGCCAGGAGTTGGCCAATCTCGCCAGTCTTGAAATCATCATAAGGCCGTCGACTGGCTTGGCCACCACCCGAGAAAAGCTCTTGGAAGACAAACTCCGGTCGTTATTGCAAAGCGTGATTGTCAGGTACAAGTATCCAAGACAACTTATTCAAGTTGTAGTGCAATTTCTTACTTCTGACGGAGTCAGCCAGTCCAATGAATATACCAACAACGAGCTCAGTGCGGCGATAAACTGCGCTTACTATGCGTTAATAGACGCCAACGTGGCATTGTACCATTCCTTTGCATCGATATCGGCATGTATCTCCAACGGAGTCGCCACAACGAACCCCACTTTGGACCAGTTAAAGAGCAGCGACTCCAACCATGTAGTGTGCTTTGACGTTGTGGATGGAAAAGCCCTGAAGTTGTTGTTACTTGAAAGTATGGGAGCCTTCACTGAAGAACAGGTATTTGAGCTTATTTCTAGTTGTGTTTCTGAGTGTGAAGAGGTGCACCAGCTTCAAAGAAAGTACATAGCAGAAAAGGTGGATAGAGACTTCATATGGAAGGAATAGGGTTCAGAACTGAGTGCTAGCTCAAAACCCTTTAATACCCTAACTCCACACGAAACAAACTTCTTCAATTGTTCTGGCATATAATCAGATAGGTTCACGAAGATAAATACAAGATACAAGTATAAGAAAGCTACAGGATAGTCCCAGAAAACTCAAAATTGTGACTTGGTTATGAATATACTGATGGTGTAGAATGTTACGAAAATGTTATCAGTTACAAGCACTTACTGTTTAGATTCGAGTCTAGCGTAGGTGAACGCTAGAAACTTATACCAGTCTGAGTATGTCTATCTTTGCAGCCATGCAACCAAATTACCATAAGCAGAATGCCGTTTAAGTCAATGGCGTACATAAAATTGTATCTATGCATCCCTTTATTTTACTGTAATATTACTAGCTATACAAACTCCCCCAAAAACAAATAAACGAACTAAATACCTGGTATAAAGACTAGTACAACGTGGCCAACGGGTCCAACCGGTTGTTGCCGGCGCCGCCAACGTTCAACAAGTTGAGCTCGCCATTGGCAAACTTGTTGTTTGGATTCAACTTGTGTTTGAACGTGAACCCAATGAAGTTGTTCTGACCCAAAGCCTTACCCTTGGAGCTGGCTTTGTCCAACAACTGCTCGTTGTGTTCTTGTCTGGCAAACACATCCTTGTACTTCATCATCATTTCTTCGTCCTCAAAGTCATCAAAGTACCCGGCGTCTTCTTCGTTGTCTAGCTGTGGAGTGAATGGAGGCGTCTTTTGTCTCAAGTTCTCCCAGTCGTCTATATCTTTGAAGTAGGCCATCTGCTGTATTTGCTTGAAGTTGCGCAATCTGGACGAAGGCGACGCTATGAGCTTGACAATCAAACTCCACGTTCTGTCACTAAAAACAAACCTTCCGTCTTTTGTCTGGGGTCTTCTGAGACACGACTTCCAGTGCTTCAAGTTATAGTATGTTTCGTCCTGTTTGGAACCAGAGAAGGGTGGATATCCACACAATGCTTCGAACAACATGCATCCCAACGACCAGTAATCGATGGTATAGTCATAGTTCTTGCCTTCCAACACTTCCAATGCCATGTAATCGGGCGAGCCTACAATAGAATTGGCCAAGTTGTGGTGGCCCTGGCTCTGCTTGAACAACTTCTGTCTTTCCATCATGAGATGAGAAGGAACCTCGTAGTTGTCCAAGTCTTCCAAGCTCTTCAACTTGAGCCTCATCAGCTCAATACGGTCTGTAGAAACCGTTCCTGCAGCCAATCCAAAGTCGGTCAATTTGATGTGGCCCTTGGAGTCGATCAAGAAGTTTTCGGGCTTGAGATCCCGGTGGGTATAGCCCAATTCGTGTAGAGAGTTTACCGCACTGAACATTTCGCCAATATAGAACCTGGCATGAGGCGGAATGAGGTAGCCGGTGTTGTTGAGAAGGGTCCGGAAATCTCCCCCAGGCACAAACTCCATGGCCAAAAACACCTTTTCTGGGTCCTGGAATGCATACAACAACTTGACTAGCCATTCACTGCGGGTATTAGTCAAGATGTCTCTCTCGGTCAACACGTGTCTGGTCTCGTCCAATTTCACTAGAAGCTTTTTGTTGAGCACTTTCAACGCACAGATTTCCTTGGTGTCTTTCTTGCGTGCCAAAAACACCTGGCCGTAACCACCCTGGCCCACCTGGGTAATCATTTCAAAGTCCTTGTGCTTTGGTTTGAGTCTTCTTTTACGTAAGAGCGCCCGCTCACGCCCAATATAGTTTTTCCATTCCAACTGCTGTCTTTGGGGCTGCGAGCTAAAAGCTGGGTCCTGAACGAGCTTGGACTCCACCAATTTGGTTCTTTCTCTTCTGCTGATCACGTAGTCAAACATGTCGCAGTAGTAGTCAAGAAAATAGAGCTGGGCCACCAGCGCAAGTCTTTTTGTCTTGGGCGAGTTGGCTTTCTTGTAGAACTCGTCTTTCGAGAGCTTTTTCTGGTTGCTGGGCTGGAGCTGGGTGATGTTCTGGTGGATGTTTAGCGCTTGGTTCTTTTCGTTTTCGTTTGGTGGCATCACCTGGCCGGCGCCCAATTGCTGGCCATACGGAAAACGGGCGTGGTTTCCGTACTGCTGGGGCGAATTATGCAAAATCGACTTGGTTGGTGATGTAAAAGGGGTGATATTCTCCTTATTCAAGTACGAGGGCGGTACCTGGTGGCGCTGGGGAGTACGTGGAGGCTGGTCGTTGCGGAAACTGGTGTCGATGTCCATCATATTGCTCGAGATCGACACGTTTTCCATCGATTGAGATATGTCGGCCACGTCGACACACGACGGGTGGTTGCTTTTGGGCGATCTATTGAAGAAACTGGCCATTTTCGAAGTCATGATAAAGGCAGTCAATACTTCACTAAATTTTACTTGAGTCTCTGCTTTTGAGTTGGTGCCTATATCTATAAGTACCTGCGGCGTGTATGTTGGCGTGCTGGCTTGTTTATGTTTGCGATGGATAAGGAAATCGAAGGGATTGAAGGATATATGACTTGGATCGATCTGTGCCAAATGAGGTTTGTGTACAATTTGCCGGAACGGGAAAAAAGGGCAAGCGAGGAAGCGTGAAAGAAGCGTGAAAGAAGCGTGAAAGAAGAGCAGGAGTAGGGAGGAAATGCAGCGACAAAGACAAGGGCGGAAGTGGAGTTTGGCCAAGGGTAACCGGGGATCTTTGGTCTACTAAAAATAGTGAAGGTTCATTAGTTTTATCACTGGATTTCAATGTATATTATTCTTGGCTATTTCACGTATAGTCGCGAATGGTAAAATACTTATCACCGAGTATCAACCACTATGACCTAGATAATGACCTGAGCGGCCTAGACTTGTGACTATGACTATCGACTATTTAGTAGGCCGGACCGGCTGCAACATTAACTCCGTCAAAGCGTAGACTAGACAAGAGATGTGTAGATGTAGATCCTGGAGGATGCGTAGGCTATCGTTTGGAGAGCTGGGTAGATCTACTCGAGGGTGTTAAATGTTAAGAAGTCGATCAAATGGGGTGCGAATTAGCGACAGAATATAGCGAGCGAATTCGATACAATTCGAGAGCTAGAATGTTGGCGTGAGATTATCTACAAAGTCCCACACTATAAGTAGATTAGATGGTGGACTCTAGTGGTGCTTGGCGCTCTTGTTGATTTGATTTTCATCGAAGAATCGATGGCTGCGAAAAATCAATTGGAGATGGTCTTAATCTACAGTGTCTTCTCTATATGAAGGCCAAAAAGAAGCCACCAACCGATCATTGCATACACATTATCCAGTGTTTTGATCAGTCGTCTACGATTACTCTCATTCTAATTTTATTGCAACTGACTAGTACTTTTATTGGGATATGAGTGATCACCACAACTTTGGAATTCCGCTCCAGTCACCTCTCTTTCTTCTACTCCAGTAACTCTCATCGCCTTTGATGTACACCCACTCGCCCTCTGCTCCCTCTCTTCCAACATGCTTGAAAAAACTAGGAACATGCTCCCTTCCTGAGGTCTCCAATTCCTTTCTTCTGGTTCTTTGGTTCTCTTCCAACTCATTCTTGACGGCTTCGGCCTTTTGCACGTTTCCTTCCTCGTAAAGCTTGATATCGGGCCTCAATCTGGAGTCGGTCGGTGCCAACTTCCCGTCTTCAATCTCGGTGATCTTGTTGAGGGTACCAGTGAACTCGGTGAACCCAAACTTCTTTTTGTAATTGGGCAACAACCTGCCAACCTCCCAGATCAATTTTTCAGTAGTGTTGGTCTTGAGGGTCAAGGACTCAGTCCATTTTCCACTCACGGTGTAAACCAACTTCTTTTTGTTGGCATCGTAAGCAGTAATGGTCAAATCTTCGGATCTTCCACTGAACATTCCGCTCTTGGCAAACTCAACCACTGCCCTGTATCCACTAGATGATTTGATTGTCATGGTGGATGAGGGCTCACTATATTGTTCACCCGCAAGAATATTCTTGACCAATGTAGAAGGATGCGACCAGGTAAAGATTTCTCCTGTGCTTTTGATGGTCAATTTGGCGGTCCCTTTAGTAATGATTTCTGCACTGTGGCCCCAGATCTTCTGACTGGGCAACGGACTGAAGTCAAATGTCCATTGGGGAGACTCGGTATGGAAAGCAAAGATTCCGGGTCTGTGGCTGACTTTTTCACTAATCACTCTGATCCCAAAATCTTCACGGACCAACTCAAACGTTTCTCCCAACAAGGGATTGAAAGGTTTTCGGACATTACGAATCTTGGCTCTAACAGACGAAAAGTAACTGACTGCAAACGCAGCTATTCTCAAGATCTTTTCACCGGAAGATTCAGAAAAACTGGGGTCTAGGGCGTTGGTGATCAAGTCGCTGTATTCAAACATCTCAGAGTACTTTTGCAAGGCACTGATGGGCTCGTTGGTGTCAACAGGCATGGCTATGGTGGATAAATCTTTTCCTACATTCTTTCTGATGAAAGATATGATACTTGTGGGTGTATGGTTACACACTGGGATATCAAAGGTCCTCTTGATAGGGCCATGAGGCAAAGGATATAGGTCGTCTTCGGAGTCTTCTGCACCTAATTCTTTGGAATTTTCACCTGTACCTAATTCTTTGGAATAATCCTGAGTGCCGGACTCTTCAGAAGATGAAGACGAGGACGAGATTGAATCGAACTGGTCGTCCTCGTCATCTTCAAATTCGTCGTTCTTGGCCCTAGAATTATCATTCGGCAAGTCCATTAAAACCACTCCAGAGCTCAATGCGTCTACCAGGTCATTTGCGTCGTAGAACTCGTTAGTGGAAAACACAGATACCAAGTCGTGGTTGGCCGTTCTGTCGCCGTTCTGGCCCTTTAATCTAGCCAACATCCTATGAACATCTTTAGAAATTGCAGCAATATTGTCTGCCAAGACGTCAGGCGAACAAAAGGAGGTATCGAGCTTCAAACGGTCGAGTTTCAAAGATACAGACTCGAGGCCTTCGACTACAGAAGTATCGATGTCATCTTCTTCATCCCCTTCACTCTCGAAAGCACCTACAGCGATGTTACCTTTTTTGATCTGATTAAACGCCTCGACCCACACGTCAAAGTCCTTGTTGTTCAAGGCCTTGAGGTCCCAGATCTCCATTCCTGAATCGATAATGATCTGGCGAGTTTTGGGGTTGGCACTTACAATCGAGTGTTTAATGGGCATTTGTCCTCTGAGCTTATTGTCGTTAACTCTAAAGTACGAGAGCGTTCCATACTTGAAGTTGAGCACAAAGAACCGTTTGACAAACCCCTGGAGCTTTTTCCTTCTTCTTTTCGACAACACCGACAGCAAAAGCTCGCCGTTTTTAGGTCTCAAGACCGTTCCATTGGTAGGAGGGTGCGTGCCGCTAGATTCAGTGGGCCCTGAACCCACGTATTCGTCACTGGTATCGCCCTTTTTCTTGGATTCGCTGCCTGCTGGGAGTGCCGAAGCGGGCGGTGTGGAGACCGCTCGGGCGGTGGGGGGTCTTCTTCCTGCCACCGACGATTTTCGGCGCGACAACGGAGGTTCCGCCAGTTTGGTGATCTTGGAGCTGAAAAAGACCTTTTTTCCGGTAGTCTTCAGGAAAGAGTTGTCAAATATAAACGCAAACATTCCGCCGGTGGTCACCTCAAATGTTCCGTGGACCAATTCGTTGGACAAAAGCTTGTTGTAGTCCTTTAGCAAGGTTAGATCCGAGCTACTGATATTTGACGAGAAGGAGGATGACCTCAGTTTGGTCCTGAACATTTTGGGGTCGGTGAAATTGTTGACTGAAGCAATGGAGTTGGAGCCGTTGCGATACGAAGTGGGGTTGGAACCCAGCAGGTTGGAGGCAGGAAGTTCGGATTCTTCGCCGTAGCACGGTGTTTTGAGAGCCACGGGCTCTGCGCTGTCATCCGAAGCGGTGGTTGCCGAATTGGCGCCGGATCGAGGCTCGTCCTTCTTGCGATAGATAGCGAAATTGATGGATTTCTTGAGCGGCTTGACCTGCCAGTCAATGGCACAATTGTCGGGCGCATGGACCCATTTGACTAGGAAGTTCTTGGAGTGGACCTCGAGTGTTTCCATATTGGTCTACTGCAATCAGATATGTCAAGTTGTCGATTCCCCGCCAGTGTTTTATACGTTATAGTTGTAGTATGCCAGCATATTGGGGGATCACGATCACGTGGCAGAGCGGGCATGCGACCTGGCGATAAATCACAAGCCTGTGCACATGAAAGAGAAGAGGGGATCCGTGGAAGAGATTAACGGGCTAGCACAGAAGGTGCCGTCGACTTTAGACAGAAGTTCTGTAGAGGGTGATGCGTAGTGTTAGATTCGTAGACTATCTAGCTATAACTTCAAGTTCAAGCGCTCTTCGGAACTGCTGCGACTCAGCACGTCCAACAAGCCGCCGATGTCGTCGTGGGCAGGCGCGCCCGCGCCCATTCCCATGGTGGCTCCCCCGGTCATGGGACCGCTGCGCCGCGCAAACAACAAAAACTGCGTCTGTTTGCGGAGGCTGTTGATGAGCACCCGCTGTAGATTCATTTCCTCGCGCATCGAAAAGTTGTCGTTGATAAGAGTGTACATCATGTTTTCGTGCTCGAGGTCGCGCGCACTGTTCATAAACGGCATGAGCTTTTCGTCCACATCGTACTTGAGACGGTTCACCTCGTAGTTCAACGTGGCGAGACTGTCGTGGTCTTGAGGGCCGTACCTGTCGATCTCCTCAATGGCTTCGTGGTACCCGAGATTGGTGATTTTGCCCTGGATCACAGAGTTGAGGATCTTGTGCAACTGCCTCTGCAAGTGCCCGTTTTCTTCGCTGAGCTTGTCTACTTTCGTCTCTAGTTTCTCGAACGCCGGCAACAACCGGTGGAGCTGGCAGTTCGACTGTGTGTGGATCTCCAAGCTGGTTTCGTTGGTCCCGATCCATTTGCACCCAATGGTGTGCGCGGGGCACTTGAGGTGCCCGATTTTGGAACAATTTTCCTCGTGCCTGCCCAAGTTCTTTTTGGGGATCACGTCGTTGGCGCATATTTCGCACGTCTGGTAATTCAAATCGCACTCTTTTTCTAAATGCTCGCTCTGGCTCAACATGGTGATCTTGTCGTGGCAGAACTCGCACTCGATGATACTATGGACACACTGGCCTTCCTGCGACTCAAGATGCCGTCTTTCTACAAGCAACGCGCACTTGCCATTTTCTCTATTGCCCCCGCACCTAACTCCTGTGTATCCACAATCTGACATAACGTGGTGCTCCAATTCCCACCTGCATCCCTCCCACTCGCATCCTCGCTCATAATTCAAACAGTACACTTTGAGATCGTCAATGAGATTGGCTATCACCAAGGGCGTGGGAAACAAGTCATGGATGTTCCTGCTATCTATGGGCGTTCTGTCGAGCGGGCAAAGCCCACTGAGCTCTCTTTCGCCGTAACCACCTGTCTCGTTCCGATTGCTCATCTTGAGGCACTCGTAGATACATGCTTTGCAGAACGTGTGCCCACACAATGTGGTCAAAGGCTCCACAAATGGTTGCTGGCACACCGCACAGTTCACACTCTCGGTGGAACTTCGGTACTTTGTGTTCCGGATATCTGGCTTGTCGTTCTGCTCCACTATATTGAATGAGGTCGAATAGTTACGGATGGTTTGAGAGTCATCGTATGCCACCACATCTTCACTATCCACTGTTTTTTCAACCGGTTCTCCCTCAGACGGCATAGATGGGCCTGTATCCGGCTCAAAATCGTATACTCTATCACTCATCCTAGCGGTATGTAGCCATACTTGCCATCGACGGCCCAAAGTTAAGATCTCAAAGCTGGGGAAATTGGGCGGTGCACGACCGTGCCCCCCATTCGCGCTACTTAATACGGAGGCTGTACAACGTCGAGGGCTTCTGGGTAGCCTCTTCATTAGGAGCAGGTAGATAAGAAGACAATGAACCAAAAAAAAAGGTCACACCCGGATTCGAACCGGGGTTGTTTGGATCAGAACCAAAAGTGATAACCACTACACTATGCAACCGTAATGGAGAGGTCGTACCCGGATTCGAACCGGGGTTGTCCGGATCAAAACCGAAAGTGATAACCACTACACTATACAACCTGTTTGTTGAACTCGGAGTATTTTGAGCCGTATACGTGTTGAGCCCCAGCTAGTACCGAGGTAAAGTTTTGGCTCGGTACAAATTGGTCCACTGTCAAAAACAGATAAAAACATGCTATAAATTCTGATCCAACGAGCATAAACCAGTTTGCTTCCTTATCCACGTCTTGTCTACCTGCCGGATTATTACTGCTGCTAACAGTGCTATCTTGATACTCGGATCGATTAAAGTGCTAGGATGTTTTGACTCTTGAGTTCATTCAACCAACCAACTTGGAACCATTTGCTCATGCTGATAAGAAAAAAGATTATATGTTCAAAGGCACTTCAAGGAATTGTATCCTCCAGAAGCTGCAAAAGTTAAAAAGAATGCGCAAACCCGGAATCGAACCGGGGGCCCAACGATGGCAACGTTGGATTTTACCACTAAACCATTTGCGCAGGCGAGAGCTCCGAGACGGGGAATTGAACCCCGGTCCCCCGCGCGACAAGCGGGGATTCTAGCCACTAAACTATCTCGGACTTTTCTATGTCCGGATTGATGGATTTTTCCTTATGAGTTGAAATAAATGTCACATGGCGTCAAATGACAAGTTACATGCTGTAACTATAATTGAAACATCAGGTAATTATCATAGAAAGCATAGGATACGAGGAGTTGGAAGGACTCACGAAAGATCTAGAATGATACATATAATGCAGGGGGGTTCAGCAAGCTCGTAAACAAGATAAGCGAGTCAGGCCCCGCATCTCGATACGTGTAAGCGAATTATGGTTCGATCCCGAGGTCGTAAAAGGATTAAGGCACCACTTCGATACATAAAATATTACTAGAGCCCCACACCTATGCAGATATTATTCGTATATGAGGTGGGGGAAAGTTACGCATGCTTGAATTCAGCCTCCCTAAATTAGGTTGCAAAATGGAAAGGGGTACATACCAGGTGCAGGATATTAATATAAATATGGCTGCTATTCTCATTCATCATCTTGCTCGATAAGTCAATTTGGGGGAAGATATCCTACTTGCAGTGGTCCCAATACGATCTTAGGCGTTTCCGATAACTGCTCAAACCTTTCACTTCTGACCAACCAGGATATGGCAAATCCGCTGTTACAGGGGTTTAACAGATTAAGAGTCACAGCATCGTTTTGTCTGGCCCTCTCATATCTTACAACAATATTTTCAAAGATTCACTTAGTTCATCAAGCTAATCTATTGTGTCAATTAAAACATCAAGACAGAATTGATTTCGATTCACCATTTCTATAATCAAGTTCAAGATAGTTTGAAGAGGTATTAAAATAAAATGTCTAACCTCCATTGATTATTCCAAATGGAAGCATCGAGGTTGCTGAAGTTGCTGTCACTTCTTCTAGTGAAGACAAAGGGTCCAGTACCGACGGTCAGAAGACAGAGCAAACTAAACCTAATGATGACCATGTCGGAACTAACCGAAATTGTCGAGAGATCATCTCATTATGACCTCCTCACTGATGACCATGAGAAAGATAAAATACTCATCGAAAATGCAGATAATTGTGCAACCGATATTGCAGGAAAGTTTTCAAATTTGAAACTATTGTACCCTCTGGATTTTCCTACAATCAAGGCATGGAATGAAGGTCTCGACCGGATCTTCGGAAAATATCCAGGATTGGAAGATCTTTATAAACCACAGAATAAAAACTACGTTAAGACCCAAGAAAGGGACTTGAGTTTCTCGTTTCGCATCATTGAGAAGAAACGTTACCCATTGTGGCTTTATACTTTCAATACTGATTTATTCTGGGATTTTGAATCTCTTGGTCTCACAAAAAAGTTAGAAAACGAGTTTAACGAAACTATTATATCAACGTATGGTACTTACGGGATAATCTCTTACAATCGGGCAAACGTCTTGGAACACGACATGAAGGCAATACTCGATGATGCTACCAATAAATAATTGCCAGCGAACGTTAAACCTATTTTAAAAAACCGGAACGATCATTTTGAAATGGATAAGTATGACCGGGGATTGTATCAATATTTTCACACGGGTCCTCTTCAGCAAGAAGAGAATTGTAAAAACTAAGGATACAAATAGAAACAAAACCCGTCAGAAGGTTGAGTCTAAAGATAAGACATCTGAAAAGACAGATAACCAATGTGAGCAGAGACTGGATTCTAAAGGACCAGTAGTTGGTTATGCTGTCGGTGTGTATGATTCTAGTTTTACCAAGACACTAGCGCACATATAGATATATAAGAGTGCGACAACATGAGATTTGGCTGGCATTGAAACCGAAGTATGGCGGGGCCAAACTTTCAAAGGATCAGTCCAACCAGAAGTCTAAAACTCAATCGCTTCTGGAGCACTCAAATTCTAACCAAAATTTATTATTGGTTATACTGGTTCGTAGGAATTGTATTTCGTTGAGCAGTGTATCGACCGAATCGCACCAGCATCAATATTGACCCACTCGCCTTTAGGCATTTTCAATTGATAATGGCATGTTCTTGGCATTGAGCTCACTGTAATAGGGTGATTATCACTTGATTTTAATGCCAGTTCTCAGTTACCTTGGTGAGTTATTAAGCTTGACAGGAATCAACCGGAGGATACGTTGGGTGCAAAAAAAGAATGCGCAAACCCGGAATCGAACCGGGGGCCCAACGATGGCAACGTTGGATTTTACCACTAAACCATTTGCGCAGGCGAGAGCTCCGAGACGGGGAATTGAACCCCGGTCCCCCGCGCGACAAGCGGGGATTCTAGCCACTAAACTATCTCGGATTTGTGTTGAAATCTTCTGCTTGGTAATCAATATATTGCTTTCACGTGATTTCTTTATACTACGTACAAGATACTATGTACTCTTTGATGATTCATAAATTCGACAGTAGTCTCTTGATAGGAGCGATCGATGTAGCCTAATTTCGTTGTATCTCATTAAAGCATCAGATGTTAGTCGTTTCTCTTTTTTACGAGAATTATATTTTTTGTGCAAATAATAATAAAAAATAGAGACAATTGAAAAAGATAGAGACCATACATTCTGATTGCTCATACAAATGAAAGTAACAATACATTGAGGATGATACTAACCGTATAATGTTTCAGGCGGGGTTCAAGTCTCCCCCAGGAAGTTTCCTGGAAATGTCAGGCTTGAATATTTGGGTGCAAAAAAATGGGCTCTTCGCGCAAAAAAATTTGCAGAATGGTGTTGCTAGGCAACGTCCTAGATTAATTGCAGCTAGACAATCCCCAGGAAACAATTCATTTCGGTATATGTACAAAAAAAATGCGCAAACCCGGAATCGAACCGGGGGCCCAACGATGGCAACGTTGGATTTTACCACTAAACCATTTGCGCTCTATGTTGGAGGTTCTAACCAACATAGTTTCAATGTTGAAGCGGTATCTGTCATATACATTCTTAGTTCAACTAGCTACAGACTACACACAGATAAAGGAAGGCGTGTCTGTTTTAGATTAGCCAGATATAGTGATTGCCAGTTTGTGTTGAACTATACTTCAAAAAAAATTATTAGCTCAATTTATGTTGCAAGCTTTTATTTTCTTGGCTGCAAAAAATTTAAATCAAAATTTGCACCTTTTATTTGATTTTTTGTAGGGCGGCTCTTAATCGAACACCAAACATGCTGACTATAGATGAGCAAATCTTAAAGAAATCGCCCAGTTTGTATGCAAGTGGTGCCTTTTCTGCCAAGTTCGATCAGTTTCTCAATACAACTTATTCAGGGTTTGCTCAGGAATCATCGGGAACAGAAGTGTCGATATTGTTCAAAGCATTATTCACTGCATTCTGTCTTTGTACGTTCCAGCTCACCTTATTCTGCTTATTCAGACCCATATTAAAAGAATTGTACCAGCCTCGATGCCATTATGTTCCCCTTTGTGAAAGAATAGAACCTTTACCTCAAGGACATCTATCCTGGATCTTTCCGACTATAAACACCAGTACCAAATTCTATCTCACAATGGGACTAGACACATATTTCTTTGTAAGATTTTTGAGCATCCAGCTTTTGTACTTTTTTAGTGTTGGAGTGTTGAACATGCTTATACTCTTACCTATCAATTGGTCTGGAAATAGCTCTCAATATTCAGCATTAGGAATAGATAAGTTGAGTGTATCCAACATAGCCAACACAAAAGCCTGGCGGCTTAATGCTCATTTTTTCATGAGTCTCATCACTATAGGCTCCTTCCACTTGCTATTGATTTATGAGCTAGACAACTTTGTCAAAATAAGACAGTCATATTTGATGTCACCAATTCATAAGAATTCGATTGTCGCGAGAACTCTTTTGATCTCGAATGTTCCCCCAGACTTTAGAAATGTTGACGCTTTTATCGAAGCATTTTCTTGTCTTCCCGGAGGAGGTGTCAAGTCGGTGTGGCTTTCATACAATTTTGATCAGATGAGGCTCCTAGTCTCTCAAGCAGAGGACGCATTGAAAATTTTGGAGACGTCACATATCACCTATTTGAAGAAGTCTTTGCGAAAGCAATTATTCGACACCCAAATATCAGCTTTTTTCTCTCCTAAAACTAATAAGCTTTCCCAGCTTATGAAGGATCAAAGAGAAGAAAATTTTTGTTACGATATCAAAGTGTCTCGCAAATTTTACCCTCCGATATATCTAGAGCCATTTAGGGTGCCGTGTTTAGATCGAACCTTTCTTTTGAAACTTCCTGGATTTCTTCGGGCTTTTAAGTTTGAGCTGAAGCAGTACATGGCAGAATGGGCAATTGAGAAGCTTCTGGACATTCACTTAAAAATAGACCAAGAAAAGTTTCTTTTGAATAACTCTGCCTTGAAAACCCACGACAAAGTATTTGTAGAATTCCACTGTCAAGAGAGTGCTTCAATTGCACTTCAGTGTTTATTGAGTAAGAATCAAGGGACAATGAACCAATGTGCGATTGAAGTGAATCCTAATGACATCCTTTGGGATAATATCGCCAGGAGAAATTCAATATTTGCTTTTCTTGAAAACTACATTGCTTGCATAATTTTTATTTGCATAACTATTCTTTATATTATCCCCGTATCATTTATTGGGTTGATATCTCAGATTCCGTTGATAATCCACTTGCTACCGTTCTTGAAGTGGATAAATAGTTTCCCTGAGGATATTAGAAATACATTCTCGAAGCTATTTCCTTCGGTTTTGTTGGCAGTTTTGACTGGAGTAGTCATGGTTACTTTTAGATTTTTATCCTATTTCAAGGGAAAACAAACCGGGGCCCAAAGAGAAGCTGATCTACAAAGTTGGTATTTTTCGTTCTTGTTCATCCAGCAGTTTCTAGTCATAACTATTCTGTCTAGCTTGACCTTTATCTTTAAGCAAATCGTGGACCAGCCAACTTCCATTCCTGTATTATTGGCTCTACATTTGCCCAAAGCAGGTACGTTCTTTTTGGAATATCTTTCGATAAGGGCCCTTGCAGTCTGTGGCAATAACTTTTTACGACTTGACCAATTGATATTGAATTTGACCATTCACAGAATCTTTGACAAGACTCCAAGGGAAACCTTCAAAAGACTTACGAATCTCATAAAAATCAAGTGGGGAACAATTTATCCTGTCTATTCGATCTACTGCAGCATTGGATTGGTCTATACTATCATATCCCCAATGATTTCTGTGATCCTTATTTTACTCTTATCGTTGACATTGCTATACTATAAATATGCACTAAAGTTCGTGTATAGTCAGGTCAATGACTCCGAAACTCATGGCATGTTATACCCCGTTGCTTTACTACAGCTTTATTCTGGAATTTACTGCTTGGAAGCGTGTATGATTGGAATGTTCTTTTTGCTGAGAGATGCTGACGGGGACTGTCCCTTGCGGTTACAAGGATATTTGATGTTTGTGATTCTTTTACTTACTATCTGTGGAAACATCAATATCTACAAACGTAATTCAAAACACTTTCGATATACCCCAATCATTCCCGATCTCTCAGGAATCTCTCAGAACAACATGTCCTCAAGCATGACCAATGCTGGATCGGCTGGAGATACCAATGACAAGAAAAATGAGACGTTAGACGAGTACTATCTGAGTAAAAAATTATTGTATCTTCAACCTGATTTCAAATATGAGATCCCTCCCTTGTGGCTACCAGAGGATCCTTTGGGAATAAGCGATAGCCAAATCAAGTACGTTCAGAAAGTTGCACCTTGCTTGCCGGGAGGAAAAATTAAAGGAGCTACATTGGACTTTAATAGGCCATATTTGTTTTTCAGGACAAGAGTATCCGACGCTCCACCTGGCTACAAGTGAGATTTTGCATATCAGCTTATTGAGCCGTACCTTTCGTTCAAATTGGACTTTATTCTTAGACCCGCTAACATTTCAGACCAACCGACCAAGGCTGCACGGGCCAACTGTTTTTCTGTTTCGAGCTTTCCATACAACCAGATCTGCTTCACTAGTTTTTCTTGAGCTGTCAATACCAAAACACCATTTTTGATGGGTATAGCTTGGACAGGCATCGAACCAAAACTAAAACCTACCACCACAGGAACATATTGCACAGATTCTGTGAAAGGAGTAACAAGCTTCCGTGTCTTATAGGCTTGCAAGATCAGTTCGATATTCGAGAGCTTCAACCAAGAGCATTCATCGGGAACCATATTTGCCCGAAATATCTCTATATTGCCATATTTGTTTCTTGGAAGAATAACAGTATCGCCGTTTCTAGATACTTTCATGTTGATATATGGGCAGGTTTGTTCGAATGAGTACAACTTTGTGTTATTCAACTCAGGCTCATTGTTAGTGATGTTCATCTGATGTATCCTTTTGTTGTGGATGGTTCTCTTTAGTATGGCTGTCGTAATCTTTGTTGGATTTTCGATCTCATTGGGTTTGACCGATCTTCCAAGAAACTTCCACTGAGTTTCGGATTTTGCAACTATCACTGAATTCCGAAAATAGATGTGAACTTTCTTTCTTGAACCGCTCAACCTTATCGATTTGATGGGCTCGGCATTTTTTGGCAAGGTTTCGTTGTATCTAAGATTCAAATCCGACAATACATTGGGATTTCTCTTCAAGCCTGAAATCGTGTCAGGTATGGTATAGTTTGTCATTGCAATTTTGCGAAGACAGTCCAACTCCAAATTCAACTCCTGCGAGTATGTCAGATTTTTGTTGAATATACGGAGAAGTGACTGTAATAGAAGGGCAGACCGGCCATGGTCAGTGCGGAGATCTAGCCGTTTGAACCACCTATAAGAAACATCCGGCATGTATCTTGAGCTCACGTCCAAAAGAACATTCTTGGAGTCAATGGCTACTACTGTATTCATAGACATCTGATTAAATTCGTTCGAAACTGGATGAAATATGTTGGTGTAATATTTGTGAAGCGGTTCTATAGTTTGGGTGCAAAATCTCGAAACGCGAGTCAATCTTTTATCCTCGTCGTGGAAACACGCAACTTCTAGAACGACGACCTCGCTGGGAACCATTGGATTTACCACTTCAGTCCAGTAATAAGGATATAGCAAGTCATTATCCTTATTTGTGCGTAGTTTGTCATGATCAACCTTGGGTTGAGGTTTGGTGGAACCAATGCGCGAGACAGGCAATAGCGGGAGCGAAAACACGAGGCGCGATTCAAAACCTAGCGATCTGAGCAATGAGGTGAATATCTGGGCCGCTACGTCTCTATTGTGCTTGAATTTTTTGATTACTGATATCAACTCTTTCACCGAATCGATCTTAGGGGCTGGGTTGGGATAGTAGTCGGCAGCGTTGCTATTTCGGGGCAAATACCCCAACACTCGTAGGCCATTTGAATCGAACTTGAAATTCAACCTGAACCATTTGATCAAGTACTTCATCACATAAATGAATAGAGTATCGATTTCGGATGGATCTGAAGTCGCCAGTTTTTTCAATTTCTGATACTTTTTGTATGGACCTTGTAGAAAGGAATCCGGTAACAATTTCTTGAGGGTTCTTAGCACTTTGGTATCGCAAAGAAGGTTGTTTCTGCGGACCAAATGAATCATATATATGGCCATACCAAGGTAATGTATAGAGGTTCGCACATGTTTTTGCCTGATTCTGTCTAGTTTATTCTGCTTTTTTCTATCGTGAGCTACATGGGTGTTTATAGAAATATTGAGTGTTGATGGTGGTGGATCCAACTCAACGTCATCCCAATCGCTTGAGTCCGAGGAAACGTCTATGACATCAGGGGCCTCCTGCTTGACCACTCTGCTTAGCTTATTTACCGGGCCGTAGTCCAAATCTGGATCTGAATTTGAATCTGATTCCGCAAGGAATAGATCAGACATGCTCACCAAATGCTCATCTCCAAAATTCGCGTTTTTTTTTTTTGAAAATTCGGTTTCATTGATCGTCGTGGACAATGTCACTGATTTCGGACCACTCTTGTACTAACGACCATTGGTTATCCAGTTCTGGGAGAGTGTCGTGACCATATATGGCGATGTGATCAAAAGAAGCAACCGGAGTTAGGGTGCGGACGGTTTTGATCTCACCGTCGTTTTCGGCAAGCGACTCGGAGGTGTTCACCACGTAGCCGGTGTAGTTCCCCAAGGACGAGTTTTTGCCCAAGAGTCGGTTGCCTCGAAAGTATGCTGCGTCTACTTGTTGGTCACCGTAGAGTTCAGATGTGCGCGAAGAAGTAAAGAAGGTGTGGGTGTTTGCCGGACCACTGTACTGAATCAGGATCGGCACCAAGTTGGCGGTGACGCGAGGCACGTCGTGGGGGATTTGGATGGAGTCTGACATGGTTGATGTAAGAGAGTACCGCGTCGAAATTAATCGATCCTGAAAAGTCCAAAATTGCGCGAAGGTGTCAAGTACACTCCATAGACATTCCAGCGACACTCGAAGTAGGCAGGGCTACAAAGCCAGATAGCAAAGAGTCGATTTCCGCCGCTGACTCCGCGCGACTGACTCGGTCCGCTGTCTATACTGCCGAGTCGGTGGGTTAGCAGATCATTGCCTTGATATTTACGCGCCGGAGGCCGTTCGTTTAGTCGCCCTGGCTGGGGTCGATGATTCAGCAGGACTCGCGCTCACGATAAATTCCGTCTTATCGACCCTTATCGCCACAAGGGGGATCTCTTTCGACGACCCGGTATAAATAACCCACCACGCCATTTTAAATACACCAAAGCACCAAGATGAGCAGTCACGCAAACCAGCATATACATCCCACGCTTATAGACGATGTCAGCACGGGCGTGGCCGGCCCAGTGGCTAGCGAGGTGTTGACCGAATTGAGCGAGGAAGCGGACTTGTTGGAAGAAAACCGCAGCGACCCCAACTATGGGTCTACCAGCGCTACAAAGGCCCCGGACTACGGAGGATATGCGTTGCCACGGGCCCAGTTGATCTTGATCGTGGCAATGCTCAATTTCTCGTCCTTTTTGGCAGCCCTAGACGGTACCATTGTCACCACGCTATTGACGGTGATCGCATCGGATTTGCACCAGGTTGAAAACATCCAATGGATAGCCACATCATACTTGTTGGCATCTGCCGCCTTCCAGCCTCTTTTTGGCAAGCTCTCTGATATATTTGGTCGTAAATTCTTTTTGGTTTTGTGTGGTGCTTCCTTCACTTTGGGCTGCGCCGTGTGTCTGACTGAATCATTGGCAATCTTGATTTTAGGTAGGTTTATCACCGGATTTGGAGGGTCGGGCTTCACTGCACTCTCAACCATCACTTTATCGGATCTTATTCCGTTGCGTGACCGTGGAATGTACCAGGGTATAAGTAACATCAGTTTTGGCGTGGGTGCTGCTAGTGGTGGTATTATAGGGGGTGTGATTTCAGAAATTTGGGGCTGGAAATATGTGTTTATCAGCCAGATTCCTTTTTCGGCAGTGGCCACTCTTATCATTTACTTCAACCTAAAGTTGCCTGAAGGTTCTGCAGGCTTGGGAAGCAACGAGAACATGAAAGCAAAGTTGAAGAGAGTGGATTTCTTGGGCTCATTTTTCCTTGTCAGTGGACTCATGATCTTTATGATCTGTGCTTCGTTGGGAGGCCAGTCTATTCCATTTGCTTCCAAGGAGTTTGTCGGAATGGTCGCTGTGACCGTGGCCCTCTTTGCTGCTTTCTTGTACGTCGAAGCATATGTTTCAGTCGAGCCTATCATTCCAATTGAATTGTTGAAAACTAGAACAATTATGGCTTCTTCAATGGCCAACTGGTTCTACACCATGTCTGCCTATACCCTTCTTTACTACACGCCCATTTTCTATTCCGTGGTGTTGCAATTGTCGTCCGTTCAAAACGGGATCCGTTTGATTCCCAACTTCATGACTCTGTCGATAGGTACCTTGATATCCGGGCTTTATATCAGAAAAACTGGTCGCTACTACAAATACGGAGTGGTCTGCAGTTCTCTAGCGGTCATTGGTACAGTCAGGTACTTATTCTTGGACGAAAACACTACCACTTTTACCCAATATGCCGTCTCTGTATTACCAGCGATAGGTTATGCTGCAATGTTGATTAGTACCTTGATAGCATTACTCGCGGCCGTTCCCCTCAAGTACCAGGCTCGTACCACTGCCATTCAGTACACATTTAGATCCACCGGGTCTACTTTGGGTGTTACCATAGCGCTGGCCATTTTCCAGACTTTATTGAAAAGTAACTTGTACGAAAGAATTCACCAGCTTATCCCCGACTATGATTTGGCATCGAGTTATATTGAAAAGGCATTGGAAGACACACAGTACGTTCAGAAGGCACCCGAAGTGATCAAAGATGCCATTACCCAGTCGTATGCTTCAGGGTGTAGAGGTGCTTTCGGTTTGGCTATGGTGACAGTAATCTTGGGCCATATCGCTGTGATGCTGATGCAAGAACACAAGCTTCACACGACGGTGAACCGTGACGACGACTAGGAATAAGAACAAAGCATCATATAAGTAACAATTCACGGTTGAGTAAAAAGGGCCTTGCGAGAGCAACTCGTGAATCCCACCACAAACTTTGATAGAAACCTATTTATACGACTCTATGTCCGTAATTTATATACTTAAATAAACTCATGAATGATCCACCAGTAGGTTGATTTGGTACGTGTGATTCGGGCCAGTATGAACAAGAAAACGTTGCTGTTCAGACAGAGTGTAGTCGTTGGAAGGGGTATTGTTTTTCAAGGGTTTGCTCTCATTAGTTGAGTTCAAATCAAAGTTATCCAACTGTCCCAAAGGGCTCGAGGGACGTGGCAGAGGACTGCGAAGACGCAGCATTAGCCTAGGCGATAACCTGGCCATAATTTCAGAGCCACTGGTACCGACTTTGAAAAGACGAGGGTTCAGACCAGATTCGGCTTCCAAGTAGGGCGACAACACAGGCGACAAGACCTCGTCATTTCTTATGGCGTCCTCGAAATTGGTCTCTATAACTTGGCCTATGAGTTCGTTCTCAGTAGTGATATTGACGTTGATAAGTACCACAGAGGCCAAGATACTGGAAATACCTAGGACGTAGAAGATATCCTTGGAAGCAGTACTACTACCCTCTTCAAAAAACAAAACGACAAAGTCGATGAAGATAGTGATTGGAATGGCTGATGTCAATGACAACGATGTCACCAATGGACTAGTCAAGAGCATCGAGAGAATGATACAGTAGTCAGATATCACCGAGAACACTCCATTGGCCAATACCAGCAAAAGAATGGACTTCGACGGTGGAGGGAACTCAAAAGGTTCGAGGCCCCAATAATGGACCAACGCCAATATAGGCAACCCCAGACAGAACGTAATGAGTCCCACGTAGCCAAACAATCTTCTCTCATTTGTGGTTTTGTTGCCGGTTCCACACTTTACTTTCATGACAAGTAAGTAGAAAGAGAACATTAAGGCGCCTCCAATGGCTAGAAGGTTACCCAAGACTGGGTTGGACGGCTGGAACTTGCTATCGCCTCCACCTTCGTTCACAGACTCACTCAAGTTGACTAGAAATACACCCACAGTGCTAATAGCAACACAAAATACCTTTCTCCACGACAAATTGTCGACCTTGATGAGTACTCCCAACACTAGGGTAAATATCGAGGTGGTACTGCTCAATACGGTCTGGTTGGATGCGGACGTAAATTGCAAGCTTTCCATCACAAACAAGTTGTATAAGAAATAGGCTGCCGCAATCTGAATGGCAAGCACAGCTATTTCCGACCCCGTGAGCTGTTCTGGCACTACTACATGTTCAGGCCCAACGGTTGGCATTTCTTTGATTCCTCGCACCCACCGGTATATATCAGGAAGCAAGTAAAGCAGGAAGCACGACCCGGTGATAACGGCAAACATCCATGGTTTGTTGTACTCGTCACCTTTGAGAACCGAGTTGACCAACTCAAGGCCCACTATCCAGGTGGTGAGGGCCACAACTATGAAAATCACTCCGAGGCGGTAGTTCTGAAGCTCTTTGTTGTTGATGAACTCTATCACTCTGTCGGGATCACCGATTTCGACGCTTTTGTGCGAATCATTAGTTCCACCAGAGCCAGTCGAGTCGATTGACTGCGTTTCATCGATCGAGCCATCGTTTGCGTTCATGCTATCGATACTAGCTACTGATGAAGTGATGCGCAGTTGCGGGAATATCAGTCGAACAGTTTGCGGTATTTACAGATTGTTTTGTGGACTTCAACTTCCAGCCTATCAACTGACCAGTCTATTAACTGAGGTCGTACAGTATATATTATGTCGTATGGGGGTTAGTGGCTACTTATAGGTTGCAGCGAGCCGCTTATCTAAATGTTGCTTCGCGGTAATTGCGTCCTTATCTTTGTTCGCACCGCGCCCCACGATGGAGCGAGTGAGCGGACTGGGGAACGGCGTGAGTAAGGTATCGTCGTTGGGGTGGCTGAAAAACACAATCGAATACCTATCTTGACCGGTTTCCTGAACATGGCGAGGAAACTTGACGCGATGAATGGTAGACTTCAAAAGCCCCGCCGACCAATAGCTTAGCTGGTCTCCTATATTTACCACAATGGGAGGTGCCATTGCGCTTGATGTGGTGCTGGGCACGAAGGGGACCGCTTCCCACGACTTGGTGACAGGAGAGTATATCTCGAGCCCCTCCTGGTTCTGTCGCTGGAACAAAAGCGTTACCGAGCCATAGTCGGTATGGGCCCCTGCGCGGATTGCCGCTTCGGGACTCATGCGTTTTTGGCCCGGATAGTGGAGAAAGCGGAATGTCGATCCCGACGGAGCAGTGGCATCGTACTTGGAGGTGAACCAGTCGGGGTTGAGCGAGTGATTGTCGTCCTCAATCTGTAGCCCTATAGCCAAGAGCCTCATTATTTTCAACGAAAGGTGGTACATCTTTTTGATGGTGGTGGTGACCAATCTGATGCGCTCAGAGTCTTCATGGAACCACGAAGGGATGTCTTGTTTGGTGAGTCCAGTGTTGAAGTCTAGACCCGAGAAGTTGAGTGCCTCCTTCGGATCTCCTCCCTTCTGGCCGGAGCCTGGATCCAAAGCCTCTCCCCCATTACACACATAGCCATGGTTCGACACTATGGAGTACTTCTCTTTGTAGCCTGATGGTAGATCGAAGAATTGTTGGGAAAGCTCGAATATCTCATTGACTTCGGTTTGGGTGAAATCATGCCCGTCGACGAAAAGAAACCCTTGCGAGGTTGCTGCCCCAAGGAGGTCCCCGGCGGTCTTCTGGTTCACCTCACTGATATCTACAATCTTCAAAGGATTCGACATGTTTGTAGCTCAAATTTCGAGCAGCGATGATTTCCTACATGGCGCGATAGCTAAATGTTACACAAAGCGACGGGGGATTTTGCACCCATCAGTTTTTTCTGAAGGCCACTTCTCTGGGCAACACGAAAGAAACACAGAACATGGGTTTGGTGGGGGCCACGCGACGCACCAAGTGGAACAGGCAATCACCCAAGGCCAATTTGTATCCCAACAAGCCATTTATCCTTTCAAGCACCCGTTCGTGAAGCACTTCGAGACTGGGCTCGGGGTGTTCCAGTGGAGAATACTTTTCGAAACAGTGCACATGGATGGTTGGGAGACGGAAGTCGGGATTGGAGATGGCCAACAGCTCCACCTCGGGGTCCCGCGAGTAGAGCCCCACAAACTCATCGAGGAAGGTAAGGGCTGAATCTGGCAAGTTCATCACATAGTTGGAAAAGAACGACGGAATCGGAATGGAGGTCACCTGCTGGTCTCGCGACACCACCACCTGTTTTGTTTCCGGGTTGACCTTGCGCTTTTTCACAACCTTTTTCTTTTCTATAACTTTCGCGTTTTGGCTCCACTCGAGCAACAATTTGGGCGACTGTCTGATGAATTCGCGCCCGTCCAAATTGAAAGGTCTGACAAAGTCGCTTACATGATTCAGGATGATGTTTTCGTGCAAATATTTGTACGATTGGGGATTCAAGTCGTTGGCCAAAACAAGCACGTTTTTTTTACCTGCTGGAACTGCAAACGGTCCCACACCAGCAAACACATCGCCCACCACCTCCTGGGGCTTGAACACCTCTATAAGACGGTCGTGCTCGGTGCTCAATCTCGAGTTCCAGTACACTTTACTAAAATCAAATTTGAATTTGCACCCACTCTCGCTCTGCTCCACCAAGAAATCGTCCTTTCCTGCCAACACCTTCATCTGGAAAGTCCGGAACTGGTTACCTATAGAGTCTATTTTGTCGACCACCGTTTCGATCTTGGGGTTTTTGTCCAAGATGACCTGGCCGATCAACTCGTCATACGGCTTGAATTCGTCCTTCAAGTTCAAATGGGCAATGTGGCCCGCCTGGGCAAACCCGCCTGGGATTTCCAGAAGCAAGTGTTCTGGTAAAATCGCACCGAGAATATCGTCCGATTTCCAAAAGTCGTATGTGAGTTTCATGGTGTAGGGAAACAACTGCACCCCATACTCGTCTATTTTGGATAGAGTGTTGGGCGACAACTTGTCTTTGTAGGTTGTGATATCGTCGACGTCCTCTCTAAGTAACACCCCTCTGGTGCGAGCAGAATTAGAGTTAGCGGGGCGGCGCGCACTCTCGCTAGCCTCGCTACAAGTGTTGGCAGCACCATTGTCACCGTCAGAAGTGGTGGTAGAAGAAGGAGCCGAGATTTCTACAATATGCTTTATGGAGGGCTTGTACAATATATCTTCTTTGCACAACTTGACAAACTGGCCTAGGTGCTTTGGGTCGGGGAAGCTGGCGACGAGTAATGGGACATCTTTGTTGAAGAAAGCCCGGTCGAGAACTCTCATGGACCTGTTCACAGGAGGAGAAAACTTGGACATTTTGAGGTGTGTGGTGAATGGTCGGGTCCAATTCAAGCGTACGGACATACGACAGATGTCTGATGAGATCTCGCTGAGTAGTTGGAGTTGATTTTCAGTACTTTTGCTTCGCGCTCATCGCAAAAAAACCTAAAAATCGACTCTCGACGCATACAGATAGTAGTGATAGTAATAGACCATGAATAGCTCGGAAGTGATCAGCATAACCAAACCGTCAAGTCTCTTGAACGACATTGACTCAGACACAGATATGTCTGACGAAGAAACACCCCAAGGAGGCTTCAAGCTGTCGATAGTGACGCCCGGTGAGATGGTCACCGATGACCCAGTGTGGATGAAAGGACACGGCACATACTTTTTGAACGATAAAACATACTCGTCTGTGGCGGGAAACATCTCGAGAGTCAACCGCTTGCTCAGTGTGATCCCCCTCAAGGGACGGTACCAGCCAGAAACGGGTGACCATATTATAGGTAGAATCACCGAGGTGGGCAACAAGAGATGGAAGGTGGATATTGGATGCAAACAAGATGCCCTTTTGATGTTGGGGTCTGTCAATTTGCCGGGAGGGGTGTTGAGAAGAAAGTCCGAAAGCGACGAGTTGCAGATGAGAAACTTCCTCAAGGAGGGCGACTTGCTTAATGCCGAGGTCCAGACCGTATTCAACAGCGGCATAGCCTCGTTGCATACTCGTTCGTTGAAGTACGGAAAACTCAGAAACGGAATATTTCTCCGTGTTCCGTCCAACTTGATTGTCAAGTCCAAGAACCACTCGTACGATCTTCCCGGAAACGTCAGTGTGATATTGGGCATAAACGGATACGTGTGGCTCTACAAGACGCCGCTCAGAAATACTCAAAACAATGCCAGTGTGAGTTCGAACGCCAGCAAAATCCAGGCCTCCAAAGATCCGTCGTACGTGCCTGGTTCAGGCTCCGTGGCCATCACGAGGCTCGAGGAAGAGAGTTCGTGGGAAATCTATTCCGATAAAAACGACCGCAACATCCCCAATACGGTCAGATCCAACATAACTCGTTACTACAATGTGATCAAGGCGTTGGCGCACGGTGAGTTGGGAATAAACGAACAGAGAATAATCATGGGATACGAGGCTTCTCTTGTGTTTTCCAACGTAGGCAGCATGATTGACAAGGAGAACATGGAGGGAATATGTCAGGACATCATCAATAACGAGAAAATGAGAGGATAAAAGAAGCACGAATACATCGAACTAGAAGTGTATAGATCAAATACAAAGTAAAGAAAACACAAGAACATGATGCGTGCCTCGTGTCAGTAAAAAGTGGTAGCAATCACATGGGCGCCAAACTCAGAACATGACAATCCAGAACGTTGTGCTTCTCAAAGTGGAGTTTGGACAAGTCCGGAGCATGTTTTGGGGTCGACGCCGCCATGCTTCGGTTGGTAATAATTTCGGTAGTCGTGTGGCTCTTTTCGGTGAAGTTTGGCCCGCCTTTGAACTACAAGTGGTTGGTGGTATACTAATCTATCCACCCATTGATGATTGATGATTTTGGATTATAAGATGTTGTTACAAAATTGAATTAGCATAGAACTAAATGACATGGAATTATAATATCCGCTTCCTTTTCAAGTATATTATGACGATGGCCATCTGGATCAAGCCACACACCAATATGGATACAAGAAACACTATTGAGATGTGGGTGTACCCCGTGAAAATGGCCTCGTTCGTGTCTCTTAATTTTGACTCTTGCTCGAGCAAAGTGTTCAAAACAAGCTCCGAGTTGTGGAGCGTTTCCACCACGGCGTTGAGTTCATGCTTGACGTGCTCGACGTTGTTTTCAAAGTCCTTTTCTGTAAAGTCTTTGTGTTCTTCCTCCGGGCGTGGCACCTGCGACGGGTGGGGAGCCTGCGACGGCTGTGCGGTGCTGGAAGCTTGTGTGATGGAAATCAGGTGTGCCGACGACTCATGAGGCTCTTGATACTTCAACCGACTGAAATAATGCGCGTAGTTGTTGTAGTTTGTTTCTTTCAACGTCGACAACGTTTTGAAGGTGACCTCAAGCTCGATGTCTCGGGTGCTGGGGGTGAACGACCACGATTTGTCCAGGTACAAGTTGTCAAAGCACACGTATACCAACGACTTGCCGTTGTTGGAGTTCAAGAGCTCGTGGCCCTTCTTTTTGTCGGATTCACTTTGCTTGAAATGGGGCATCTGGAGCAACCCCGAGCGCTTGTGAGCCTGTGAAATGGGCACTAGGTTGTTGAGATTGTTGAACATGAAGCTGACTTCTCCGCTGATATCCTTCTGAAAGCGAAGTGTGTTGTCGTCGTCATCAAAGACATGCAAATTGAGGGAGTGGGATCTGATGCGATCGCCCAGTTGGATTTTGACCATGACAACATCGTCTGCTACGGTGGGATAGCTGACGCAGTTGAATAGGTAGTTTTTGGACGAGTACTTTTTGGAGTCGCCTGCTTTGACGGGTTCCACTGACATCCCTAGACTATTTGCTAGTGCCACCAATGACAATAGGAACCATGATTTCTGAATTAAAACCATGATATGGCTAGGGTGTTGCAGTTGGCAAGTTACCAAAAGTTGTGGAACAATTTGAATTTTTAGATGAAGATATTTTGAACGTGAGAAAAGTGAGGAATGGAGAAGAATCGAGACAGAAGAGAGGGAAGTAGCGGGGCTGTATAAGAGTAGCAGACTACAAGAGCAGTAGAGAGCAGTAGAGAGCAGTAGAGAGCAGTAGAGAGTAGTAGAGAGTAGTAGAGAGTAGTAGACTGCAAGAGCAGTTGCACATGGTTCCTTTACTCCGCTAGGCACTGGTTATGGTGGGTTCTCTGGCAGAAAAGAATGTACGCGTTGCGAGCATCAGCATTCTGTGCGCCGAGACTCCACAATATCACAAGCACAAATACATTTATGGTGGCCTACGTTGAACTCGGGTGAGCCGGTGCTCGAATCGGCGGTGGCTTTGATCTTGGTCTATTTAGTGGTCTATTTAGTGGTCTATTTACTGATCTATTTACTGGTCTATTTAGTGGTCCACGTAGTAAGCTATTGTGCCACGGACGCGGGCTCGTGGTTGCTCCTCGCGGCTTCGCACGCTTGGCCTAGTCTATTGTTCTGGTGTGGAGCGTCGGCGTAAACACGAGTGATCTGATTTGGTTTAGGCCAGGCTTTGCTTGTGGCGCTCGAGGGCGATGAGGTCGTGGAGACGCGTCTCGAACTCATGGGCGTCGACCTTGTCCACGATGTCTTCCAACCTGGTTCCGTTCATGCACCCCGTCAAGTCATGGAGCGAGAATCCACACCGGTGATCGGTAACTCTGTTTTGTGGATAGTTGTAGGTGCGGATTTTGTCGGACCGATCGGTGGTGGTGACTTGATCGGTTCTCATTTTGCGTTGTTCGTCGAGCTCTTTTTCGCGCTCGATCGCCGCCAATCTGGCACGCAAGATGGAGAACGCCTTGGCTTTGTTACGGGGCTGCGACCGTTCGTCTTGCTGCATCACCGTGATCCCCGTAGGAATATGCACCAACCGCACCGCAGAGTCGGTGGTGTTGACGTGCTGGCCGCCCTTGCCGCCTGCTCTCATGGTGTCGATGCGCACCTCCCCCGGCGCGAACAGCCGCTCGTCCTCGCTGAGCGAGCTCTCGGTGCCGTCAGAAATCTTGGGGAGAACCACCACCGCCGCGGTCGACGTGTGGATGCGGCCCTTGCTTTCGGTCTGCGGCACTCGCTGCACCCGGTGCACCCCGCTCTCGTGTCTTAATGCCTGGAACGAGCCTGGGGCATCGATACTAAGAATCACCTCGTTCACAAACCCGTTGTTGCCCTCTTGCCGCGACACCAACGTGTATTTCCATCTTTTGTGGTTGGCGTAGTTGGTGTACATCTGCATCAAATCGTCAGTAAAAAGCGCGGCTTCCGACCCGCCTACCCCCGGCCGAAGCTCAAGGATACACGGTTTGTCAGAGTACTTTACTGCAGGAAGAAGTCTTCTCTGGAGTACTTGCACTGAGTTGTGTAGTTGTGTAAGAGTGGCATCCACCTCGGCAATGGCGTCGTCCACCAACTCTCCTCCGTCCTCCAAAAGTTCTCTGAGCTCCGCGACACTAGCCAATTCCGCCTGGTACCGAGTGTAGTGCTCGAGAATAATGGAAAGATTGGAGTACCTTATGCTGATTTCGGGGTCGAAGTTGCCTGCAGCCACTTTGGCCTCGAGGTCTTTGTACTCTTCCTCCATCACTTTGGCCCTTTCTTGTAGTAGTGGGTGTATGGTGGGTACACTGTCCATCCTGCCTAGAGCCTCTTGCACAGCGGTGGAATGGTTTCGCGACATCCCAGCCCTCATATGGTATCGAGGTGCAAGGCAAGTAGTCGTGGACCCGAATAGTCCAAGTACTTTCCTCCTTATAAGTCTCTGAAGCATGTGGGGTGTAGTGCAAACTGGAAATGGCCCCAAAAATAGCGGTGATTTTTTCAGGGTGATTTTTCAGTAGATCATTTTTCGGTGCAACACCAGCACCATGTCCCAGCCCATTGAACTCAATCAGTTCCGAACTGCGCTCAAAGATCTCTCAGAAGAGAACATACACAGTGTCAAAGACCAGCTCGTCAACTCCATCGCCAAGCTCTACGAAACAAACGCCATTTTGGCCGATGAGGTAGCCAACATCAACGAGAGCTTGCACAAGCTTGCCCCCGAAGAATCCCACGACCACTTGAAACAAGACTGGCTCTTGTTCACCGAGTCGATCCAGGAAAACAACAAAGTCATTGCCGACCAAAAACAGAGGGTGCTAGCCTCAATAGACGAGCTCTCTTCCCGCGGGCTCGCCGTGGACGTGGCTCGCGAGAAACAGGCGTTGCGAGATCTCGCGAACAAACCCCACGAACAAGGGAACCAAACTAAAGACACCGACAACGGCATTTACCTCTGATCTATTTACATACAGTCTATATACATTATTCTCTGCGAATAGGCTTTGGCTCTCTTCCGAACAACTTGTTCAAAAACGACTTCTCTTCGGGACGTATAGGGTCTTGGGGTTTCTTGCACACCAACATCCAAGTGGTGCCCAAATGGACCCGCTTTTCGTAGGTGATATCAAGGCCGGCCTCGTCGATCAACTCGCCGATCTCAAGATTCCACCTACACGCCCATGTTTTCATTCTGCGCTCGCTTCTGAAGTCCAAGTGGTTGTTGACAAAGTCCCACGTACTTCTGCCGTGCTCCAACAACACAATTCTTCCCCCGGGCTTGAGGAGCGTGGCCATGTTCTTCAACGCCTTGACAGGATCCTCGTGCGCGCACAACCCAAACGCTTCGACAATGGTATCGTACTTGATACTAGTGTCGCTGGCCAAATTGGCCAAGTCTTCGGCCTTACCCACCGTAAATCCCACATTCTTGAAATCCTTGTACGATTGACGGAACTTTTTCTGGGTAATGTCCACCATGTTGCGCGACGAGTCAAGGAACGTTATGGAGTTTACTAGCTCAGGGTAGAAGTAAGGAATGTTTCTTCCGGTACCGCATGCAACCTCGAGAACATCTCCGCGGAGCTGCTTCATGAGCCACTTACGACGTTTCCCCAAAAACATCCCGCGCTCCTCCCACTTGATTTCGTCATCATACGCGGCAGCCTTTTGCTCGTAGAACTCGGTGGTGTCTTCTGCAGGCACAATACCGGGATTGTTGGCGTTAGACACCTTTTCAAACTCCGCCACAGTGATGGCTTCTTCGTGCAACTCCTCGGATGTTTTTTCTCCAATGGGCTTATCCAATACAGGCGCCTTTTTGATGGTGCGCTTGGGCTGTTTGCTGTACCATTCCTCCAACTCGTCCGGTGTAGGATTGAACATCACGCTCAGGTCCAACAAGTGCTTACGACGGAATTCTTTGCGCATCATCTGGTAAATACGGTACTTTTTCTCTTCCAACGGTCTCAATGTCTCCTGGTTGAGTTTCTGAAGCATCAAAAACTCATATTCACTCAAGCTTTTGGGGTCTTCCTTGTACTTCTTTCTAACATGCTGGATCTGCTTGTCTTCATGGTACCGGTCTCTCATATAGTAGTAAAAGGCCACACACGTGGCGGCAAAACCACAGATGTAGTACACCGTCATCGACCGCTTGAACTTGTCGCTATTGAAATAAATGGCCCATTGCCTCCATTTGGGCAACTTTTCAGTCTCGCGCTGCTTTTGAACTTCCTTGTGGTTGATGGGGAACGGCGACTCGGCATACGTTCGACTGAAACGGGCAGCCACCCAAGGCTGGAATCTAATACGAGCCTGCATAGACCCGTAGACGGCCCTGCTCACACTCTTGCCTATCCCTATCCTGAACATCCTCGTCCTTTATGCACTTTGCATCTCGTTCTTCACCAAATTGATCTCGACCGTATCTCTACCACGTGACCGCGCGTCCACTCAACTCGGATGGCAAAAGAGCCCTCAGTACCCTTAACCTATTCGATAGTATTTCATCATGTCACAGCCCTCAGCATTGTTAGAAGATGCCAGAAATGCTGCTGTCGCCAAGAAGTATGACTTGGCGGAACAAAAGTACCAGCAAATCATCAATGGCGCCCAAACTCCCGCCACCTCCAAGACCCTCCAGGAACAAGAAACTGCTATTCTAGAACTTGGTAAGATTTACGAAAACGAAAAAGAGGCCACCAAACTCGCGGGATTGATCACATCTTCCCAAGCTGTATTAGGCAACTTTGCCAAATCCAAAACCGCCAAAATCGTCAAGACTTTGGTGGAAGACTTTGACTCCATTGGTGACGCTTTGGACTTACAAATCGAATCTACCAAGCAAAGTATTACGTGGGCAATCGACAGCAAGTTGTCATTTTTGAGACAATCGCTTCAACTTAAGCTTGCCGAATTATTGTTCAAGAAAGGAGTACACAAAGAAGCCCTCAAAATCATAACTGACTTGTTGGGAGAGTACAAGAAACTCGACGATAAGTCGTCGTTAGTGGAAGTGCAATTGCTTGAGTCCAAGATCTACCATGCATTAAGAAACATCCCTAAATCTAGAGCCTCGTTGACCAGTGCCAGAACCTCGGCCAACTCCATCTACTGTCCCACGTTGCTTCAAGCCGAATTGGATGCTCAAAGTGGTATTTTGAACGCCGAGGAGAAGGACTACAAAACCGCTTTTTCATACTTTTATGAATCTTTCGAAGGATTCAACTCTCAAGACGATGCCAAGGCAATTGTTATTTTGAAATATATGTTGTTGACAAAGATCATGTTGAACTTGATCGATGACGTGAATAATATATTGGGTCACAAAAACGTCACCAAGTACCATTCCAAGGACATTGACGCCATGAAGTCCATTGCGTTAGCCTACTCTAACAGATCGCTCAAAGAGTTCGAAACGTCCTTAGTCACATATTCTACCGAATTGAAATCGGATCCAATCATCAAAAACCACTTCAATGTGTTGTACGACAACTTGCTAGAACAAAACTTGTTGAAGATCATTGAGTCTTACAGCTCGGTCGAATTGTCTTATATTTCAAAGACCATTGGCTTGAACTTGCACCAAGTAGAAGGTAAGTTGTCGCAGATGATATTGGATAAGGTGTTTTATGGTGTTTTGGACCAAGGGAATGGCTGGTTAATTATTTATGACGAACCAAGAAAGGATGCTGCCTATGAAGCCTCGCTAGAATTGGTGAAGAATTTGTCCAATGTGGTTGATTTGTTGTATGAAAAAGCATCCTCTTTGAATTAATAAAGAATTAAGAATAGAGAAATCGTAGATGAAGAATCTTAATAAGAATTACATAATTCAAAGATTATTAAAGTTGACGAAGATTAATTGCTAAAGAGTGGGTAATGCCAATGATTCAAGCAGTATATCTTGGCAACGGCGAAAAAAAAGGGTACGAAAGTAAATCCATCAGACAGTAGCCTTAGAACCATTCATATTGGTTCAATTCAATTATTAAAGAATACTTTCAATCGAAAAAATGAATTTCCAAATACAAAAGGCATAAAAATATCTGGGAAGTAGTGTAGAGATTATCCTTTTCATTTAGTAGGTCCATCGCCGGCTCTATTCGTAGACTCAAAAATGTTTATTTCCCATTTGTATTATACCTTTCCATCTTCAATTCATTAATCCACTGGTCAGCTAAATTAGGAATTGACATGAAGGAAACGGAATTGTAAATGTATCTTTCTATAACTTGATGATCGAAAATTCAGCCAGGTTATCATGTATTCAGAGTTTTGCAGTACTGATCATTTTTATATTACATGTGATATCTATAATTGATATTGCTTTTCACTGGCAATGACAAAGATTTCGCCCGAAATCACCAAAAATTCAGGTAACCGGCCGCAATCATTGAAACATTTCAAGTAGTCGTTTTCAGTCTCATTAGCTATATCGTTGATAATGTTGTAGGCACCCTTGATAAAAGACCAATCCTTGAAACGAGCTATCTTGAATATTTGCAAAAGCTCTATTATTAAGTAAGGAACATATATCGTTCTAAGTTCTCTGAACACCTGCTTATCTTGGGAACTCACATCGGACGAAGAAAGAAGAGGTTTGAACCAGCTGGCAATCAATTTGTTCAAGCTATCGATAATGGTCTTGATGGTGTTTTCCACCTCTTTAGATTCCCAGGCATGAGAAGACTTGTGCGTCAAATCGTCTTGGGTTCCCAAGAACTTTTTCCAGTCGTGAATCAAATTCAAGCCTGCAACAAAATCTTCGTATTGCAACAATTCTTGCTTGCTCAGGTCTGATATAATACCCCGATAATCTTGGTTTGTAATGGACTTGGTGTGGACTTCTATATCGTATTTTCGAATCAACTGCTTGAAACTCTTACCTTGTGAGAACTTCTGAAGTGTTGCAAGTCTTCCACTGAGTAGGAATCTTCTGATTATAGTCAACGTTGCAGTGATAGAGTCTTCATACATGTCGTTTTCATAGAACCATTCGACTGAATGGTACAATTCCGAGTCCACGTCGTCGATTTTGTCCATATCATCCTGAATAGTCACCGAAGCTTGTACCTTGTAATGGTCTTCCGACTTCTTCATGGTTCTTTCTACCGTACGACGAAGTACGTTGACCATTTTATTTTCCTTGGTGTCATCCACCACAAGAAGATCATTTTCGTCCACCATGAGCGGATGGGCGAGTTTCTTGGAGATTTCAAGCTGTTTCTGACGTTCTTTGGCGTCGGTTATTGACGACAAGAACAAGGCATAAGTTTCTCTGGCGTCCTTCTCGTCAGGAATTATGGTTATGTATATAGGAATAAGCTCGGTAAGCTTGTAGTCCGAGAGTTTGGAGATGTAGAGCGTGATGATAATGGTCAAATCAGGCGAGTTGACGGGCTCATTTTGGCCAGCAGAGTCTATAAGGAGCTGAAAAATCGAAAGATGCGTCACCACCCTTACCAAATACGGCTTAATTTCCACATCTTCGTCCAAAGACTGAATAATGTTGTGTAGTAATTCCGAAACTTGGTTGATCATGACTCCACCTTGAATAATACGAAGAGGATGGCTGGCACTGCTGGCTATTTTCAGGCCTGATTTCAGCAAGATATTAAGTACTTCACTGATGGAGGTAACTTGTGGTTTGGGAATAGAAATCGGTAAGGATTCGTTGAGTTTGGTACTGATAAACTGCTCGAACTCGTACTCGAACAACTGGGTCAAGTAGAGCAACAAGCTGTCTTCCCAGCTACCTCTACTTTCTTCCAAATTAAGGGTGATATCGCCACCACTCAAGAATGAATAAATAAGTCTTTCATAACGATTCAAGCTCGTTTGCTGCGACAATTTGTAAACCGTTTTTTTCCACATCGACTTGTGTTTTAAGCCTGAGGCCAATGGTTGTTCGTCCACCTCCATGTGGTCTTTGTCTATCACAGGATCGTAGTAGTCTTGTGTGGATCCAGCGAGGATAAGGCCCAAGGTGAAATTACCGGTATTATTGGCATGTTCCACTGCTTCTTGGATCTTGTTGGCAAGCAAAAGTTGGTAAATGGCCCTGAAGTTTTTGGAGTCTGTGCTTTCGTCATCAGGATGAATCTTTTTGTTTGATCTAAGCGGTGCATCAGCATCCAAGTACTGCACCAAATCAGCATTATTCGAGGCTTGCCCAGCCAATATTCCAATATCTTTGTTCTTAATGGCCAGCTTGGTTTTGGTCCATTTTCCTTGGATATCTTCATCGATCTCAATGTCATCTGAATACGAGTTGGCTTGTAGCCAGCTGATGATAAGAGTGAGCTCTCTGATCTTGGGATTGCTTCTGAGCCAGTTTTCTTGCTTGGTCGACAACGATGAAAAAGGGTATTCTGGGAGAAGTTCGGGCTCTATTGAGGTACGGAAACTTGCCAAAATCTCTACCAAGTTCCACAACCTGGTTTCCAAGTCCCAGTTTTCGAATTCTTCCATCAATTTGGCATCGGGCTCTGGATTTACGCCCAACTTGTCGGCCACCTCAATGGCCCTCTGTGCTGCAATGGACTTGAACTGCGAAACAATTTCAAACGGATTCGTCCGGTGAGTCTGAAAGTCCTGAAGGACCTGTGCAAACTGCGCCTCTATCGAAGTCATCCTCCTTTGTTCTGATACAGAGTTGTAGACGTAGCGTCGTAGGTGGTGGAGTATTATTGTTGTTTTTGGGCTCACGTGAAGAGTAGGCGAAGAGGTGAGGGAGGCCGCGTCACGTGACACAAATCCCCCATAAACGTCTCTTCTTAACTAGGATATGTACCACAGGGACCATGGCAGACTTCGACCCTAGCGAGCCCAATTTTGATGACGAAGACAACAATCCGTTCCCACACCAAGGAATAGCCAGTCTAATGAGCCAGAGCCACGCAAGCACTCCCAATTCTGGCCCTGGCTCCGACCCCAGTCCCAGCGGCAACCCGCCAGACGATGACGATGATGGCCTGATTTTGTTGTATAATGCTACATCCAAGTCATCAGATGTACGCAGCGCTACAGGGGCCAACGGAACCAGCAATAATGTTGCCAAAAGTGCGAATGGCATCAACGAGCTTGGCGATCTTTATCACACCGTGCAGATCAACTTTGAGAGTCGGGTCAGCAAGCTCCTTAAAACTCCGGGGGAAGCCAAGATCCAGATCACCGAGGCGGGCAATTCCAATGAAGGCATGAACAACTCGTCAAAAAAGTACATAGTCTACACCATCAAGCTTATCAACGTCAATGACGCCAACGACGAGATTCTAACCAGAAGAAGATACAGTGATTTTGTGAGTTTACGAGAAGTTTTGACGAAAATATTCCCACTAGTGATCATTCCGCCGATTCCCCCCAAGAACTACACGAAAATGAACGTCCTAAACGGGTTTGGCGCCCAAGGTTTGGGTGGTGCGGGTGGTGGTGGAGGGGGCAGCAACGGTGGAGCCAATGGTTCGAGCGGCCCCGGCAGTGGTTCTGCCCCCTCTAGTGTCAATGCAGCGCTCAATATACACGGAGCAGCTACTTATTCATATATAAACTCAACACATCTTGCCAAGAGCCGGCTTATCGAGCACCGCAAACGGCTTCTTACCAATTTCCTCAACAACTGCTTGGAAATTAACCAGATCCGCAGCTTGGAGTTTTTCTCCAAGTTCTTGGACCCAAGCTCGAATTGGAGCGACGAGGTGTCTTTGATTTCCAACCAATTGCCCAAGTCGGTGTATCAGCTGAACCCTGAAAACGGGCTCAGAACCGAGGGCATTTATGCCTCCCTTCCGAACCCTTCGAGTGGACACATGGGTTTCTTGAAAGACAACAAGAAGAAGCTCGCAAACAAACTATTGTACACTAGGCACGAAACTGAAGCCACTGGTGGTTTAGCAGTGACGGAGCCTACACCCCCTACGCAAACCAGCGAGGAAACAGACTACATCCTCAACACATCTTCGTTGGACGATATCAATAAGAAAATCATGGAAAACTACATCGGGCTTTCTTCCGACTATACCGAACTAGGTACCATTTTCAATTCTTTCTCTTTGGTGTTGGCAGACACCACGTCCCGTGACCTCAAGAAGGGCAGTCCCGACGACGAGGTCAAGCTACACATTATATTTGACAAGATCGGCCAGGTATTTGACCGGTCGTACATCACTATCAACTCGCTCATAGGTGACTTGGAAACCAAGTTCTCCGAGCCCTTGGGCGAGGCCGTTCAGTTCAGTACCATTTTGCAGCATATCGCGCGGTTCCAGCAAAAAAAACTCCGCCAGAAACAGCTTGTGGATGCGGAGATAAAGATTAAGCGGAGTGATCTAGAGGAGTTGCTACGGTTGGAGGAAACGAGTGGCGAGGGGATGCCCGCCAAGGCACAAACTCGTGACACCGGCAAAAGCAAGTTCAAGATGTTCAGCATCAAGAAAATCACCCAGTATGTGCTGGATATTATGGACCAGAACCCCGACCAGACCCGCAAACAGAAAATCGGGTACCTCCAGACCAAAATCAAGACCTTGGAAAGCTGCCAGAACATCATGCTACAAGACATCTCGTACATTGCCGACGAAATCAACAAGAACTTCAGGCTCTTTCACTCGAAACAGCTCCGCGCCATTTACGAAATCTTATTGAGTTACAACCGGTTTTTGATCACGTGGGCCAAGAAGAACATTGATATTTGGGAGGAGGTCCGCGAGGAGGTTGACAAACTCTAACTCTATGTATCCAATAAATACTGTATTAGCGGTGGCCCCCATTCGCCCGCACGCTTATAGTAGGCAATGTCGGGCGGGAATCCGCGTATGGCTCCCGCAAGACGCTCGCACACCTCGGGGCCCTCGTTTTTGATCTGGCTCATTGGGTGCAAATACGTGCGAATAGTGAACACTACGGCGCCCGACCGCGGCAACCTTGTGAGCACCTGGCGCTCGCTACGGTAGTGGACCTGGCGTTCAAAGTCTAGCGACGCGAAGTCTAGTGGCTGCTGGACAGTGTCCTTGGGCAAATTGTGGCCCTTGTTGGAATCGTCTACAAAGTACTTGTTGTGGGTCTGGACCGAAAAGTTGCTACGAGTGACAAACTGGCCGGGCTGTATACGGTTGAAGAACCTGTTCATCGAAAGCTTGAGTTTCTCTTCGTAACCTGGGACAGGATGGTGCACGAACGAGAGAGGGGTGTTGAAACGGTGCTTGGGGTCAAACCCGGCCGCAAACCCAAAGAGCCCGGCCTTGAAGAAGTACTCGGATCCGTCCTTTTCGTCGGCGCGGCCAGGGTCTTTAAGAAGGAGGATAAAGTCCTCTTGAATAGTATTACATAGATGCTCAATGAACGTTTCGGCCTCTTTCACGTCGTCGGTGTCTGGCATGGCCAACGGAATAGTTTCGCCGCTAATCAAATTGTGCACCGTTTTTTCTTGTCTCGTGAAGCAGGTGGGGTACTTGTCGCACATGTAGTTTACCGCGATCGAATAAAACTCTTGGATCGCCGCGATCGCTTCGGGCGTGACAAACACCGTGCTGGCGCGGATATCTTTATTGGGGTACTCTGGATGGGTGTTGGTGATGAGTCTTTTTTTCTCGCGAGTGGTTTCCAAGTACGTTGGTTCAACCAACAACCAGTCCTGTGCATCCAAGTTCCGGATGCCCATGGTGAGTTTATACTGTGCGTTTTTGAACGGCAACGACTTGAGGGGCGGGGTTTGGTCCCACACAAACTCTTTTACGGGCTTGATCACTGGCGCAACATACTCTTTTTTCTTGTAGAACAGGCTATTTGCAGACTGCGCAGGGGCCGCCTTTCTTTGGGAACCTAGCTTACGGACGATTGCCACCGTCAAAAGCAAGAGCGCTGTCCACGCGGCTCTGGTGTATCCTATACGGGACCACGCTTCCAATTGGTCCAAGATTTGCTGGTGTATGTCCATTGGGGTTCCGGAAAATTCGGCGATTTGGTCGCATAAATACTTTTTTTTCATTTCCGATTTAGTAAAGCGAAGCGAGATAACGGTCGGCATCTCACCAGCAACAACCGAAATCGAGCCGAACTAAGCACAACCATAATCTATCTTCTACACGTATATGATAGAAAATGCCTAGCTTCCTGGGGTCGATGATCTCCGAGTCAGTCCAAGTGCTAGCATCGACCCGAGTTCCAGCCTCCTACTAGCTAAACTTCAAGCTTAGAAATATGTAGGTGCTGGTGGTCTTATCGGGCGCCAGTCACGTGACACAGAGTCTAAAAATTTCTGCTCATCTCTACATCGATCTCCACGGCATGTCCATATCAGTCTCGTACCTCACCAAGCATTTGGGGCCTGATGTACAAGCGCTGCTTGCAGTGGACCTTGGTGAAAAGTTGCACGACAACCCCGAGAATGTCCATGCTTTGTACGACCTTTTAGACGCCATTGACTTGGCAAAGCACCACGATGTCTATGCCAATATTCGCAGCTATTTCTCCAAGAACATATACGACACTGAATGGACCGACTACGAGTCTGCAGCAAAGTACTTGGATCGAGTTCCCGAGCTTCGCCACGACATCTTGGTCCAGATCATCGCCACTTTGCAGTCATATATCAAGTCCAATGCCAACTGGTTCATTCCTGAAGCAAAGCACGTTTTGAGCGGTTATTCCACCCAATTGGTCGAGCCAGTCGATCCTCAACCTACTGAAGTCCTTCATTCCGAGTCTTCAGATGCCCTTTTATCACTTTTGGACGTTTTGGAGTACCTTTTAATGCACTTGCCAGATCTCGAGAATTCTGCTCTCGACGCCAGTCTCTTGATGTTACTAGCCATAAATGAAGAAAAAATTGCAGCCAAAGTCTCAAGACTCTTACGCTGGCGCATTTCCTTTATAGTAAAGCACACCACCGCCCATTCCAACAACATTATTTGGGATCTTATCTTTAGCTTGTACCATACCGATATCAAGTCCCACCGCAGCCATGCCTTTATCCTTTGGCTAAAGTACCTCAACGACCCCAACTTTACTCCCACATCCTACTTTCGCCAATGTATACAGCAAAACCAGTACTGGGAGATCTTACAGAATGGGCTCACCTCGTCGTCGCATGAACACCGTAAATTCTGCTTGTCGATATTGCAGCTTTCGGTGCAGCGAATTGATGTGCCACTTAGTAACTCATTCATCTCGTGGTATCCTGACAAAAGAGATCAACAAATCTTGCAGTGGTCTCGTTATGTGACGTTGTTTGAAATCTTAGGCATTGATACTTCGTTGCACCAAGCAGAGGCAGGCTCCAAGGATATCGTGCTGTTAATTGCCCCAGACTCGCTTATTCATCCAAGTTGGGGCTTCTGCTTGTTGTCCACTGGTTTTAAAGCCAGTATGGACTCGGTCCGTAAGTTTTCCTTGAGACTTTTGCTCTCAATTCCACCCCAAAACTTGTACCTTATAAAGAACGGTTTGCAGTTTTTGGAACAAATTTACTTGCCATACGCCATGCTTGCATCCCACTATGTGGTCCGTGCTGTAGATGGGGTCAATGCGTGTGAATTCGGCACCACAATCACTGCCTTCATTGCCAGCATTGTGTCGAGCTTGAACTCTGAAGAGGAGTATACCCAAGTGGTAGGCGCAATCCTCAAGGCATTGGTCAATCTCAACGACTCCTATGATCCTGCAAGGATCTATGTCACTCAGGGTATCGTAGAAGGCCTTGGCGACCGTTCGGTCTTGTCATTTGGTACTCACGAACATCTTCTCTACAAGCTCTTTGAAAATACTTCGGAGGGCGAATTGTACGAAACTTGTTGTCAAACATTGAATTTGAAGCTCTTGGTCCATTTTAAACACGACCATACACGATTTCTCGAGACTTTGAACCGGTTTGTTCGTTTCAACGGCTACTCTCTTGTATTGAGAAACTGGATATTAGTCAAGGATTATTTTAGTTCTACTTCTTCCAAGACTCTCTTTGATCTTCTTGACTCAGTCACAGAGGACTGTCGTGTTCTTGTCCTTGCATTGCTTGATGGTCAACCATTGGCTGATTACTTGTTGACCCAGCCACTGCTGTTGTTGGTGAAAATACTCGAGTCAGGCTTCAAGTTGGAGGCTTTATCAGACTCAAAGGTGATAGAAAAGTACCTGGTGGTCTTTACCAGTGAAGATGAAGAAATAAACCACTCGCTTTCTCGTGCAGACTTTACCAATTACCCCCAAATCGTCCCTTCGATGTCTCAGCTCACTTCCTTATGGGCCAATATCAACGAGTCTTTGAGCTCTACTGAATATCACATTCTTGTGGTGACAGCACAAAAGCTTCGTCTCTTCAATAACCTTTCTCGGTACCACCAAAAGTCGGTCTTTTCATCGTTCGAGCCTCTTGTTGCGCTTCGTTCCACCTTACTAGCCAAAACAGGCAATCTTTCCAAGTCAGTAAAAGACTTTTACAAGCTCAAGGACGAAATCTTTGGCCAGTATTATGTGATGTTGGAAATTGCTTCGTCTCGTGGCCTCTTTGAACACCACAGTCTTGGGTCCGTTGTAGAACTCATGAACGCCAGCTCTTCTCAGTACGACGGGAATTACGCCATGGTCAAAACCATGAACAATTACTTGACGAACTATCCGGTTTCTGTTGACGATACCGAAGAGATTGTCAGTCTCTTGACAGAAATGTGGCTCAACTTGGACAGTTCAAGACTTCAGCTCAACCAAAAGGATCTCCATGTCCTCATAATCAACTCGATGTTCGATGCGAAAGTGTTGTCCGTTTCCTCAGAGAAGCTTAGCCAAAATTTGGTCGATGTTTCTCGCTCCATCATCAGCAATTCTCAAGGAAGAAGAAGCTTGTTGCCTGCGTTAACTCGTAAATTGTCGTTGTTCCAGATTGCATACCCTGAAGCTTTTGAATCCAGCCAGTGGATCGTAGAGATTATCATCCGTGCCAGCATTATGTTCCAATTAAGAAGCAACGGGTTCAAAATCGAAGCTGTCATTGGAAAGTTGTTTGATCGTAAAATCTCCATTGCCGAATCAAATCTTTACAATACGATATACGGCCCAGACGAGATCAGCTACAAGGTATATCTTGTCGCCATGGTCAATTCCATCAAATCCAAGGCATTTGCACGTAAGGTTTTGGACTACGTTATCGATAACGAACGTGAATTCTACTTTCTTCACGTCAACAAATCGACTGATGGGTTAGAGGAATGGACGAGAATCCAACTCTTGTCGATAATCGTCAGTCTTGTTGACAAATTAGACCTAGATGACAGTCTCTTGGACACTTTGTTGGGTCTCTTGGAAACCGATCCTAGTCCGTTGGCTCGTGTCTATGTCGAGTGGATCATTTCTTTCAACTTGGTGTCTAATTCCAAGTACACTGACAGATTATTCGACTCGCTTATGAACAACTTGCACTCGTTGAAGCCGTCTGTGGTGGCTGCTTACCAAAGAATGTTGTTTTTGATGATTCAACAACAGACTGACCGTGCCCAAGAAACAGAACTTCTCTCCAAATTCATGACCATCATTGTGCCTGGAGCTACTTCCAACAAAGCCGTCACCCGTCACTTTGCATTGTCATTGTCGGTATCTATATACCAGGAAATGGAGCTCAAGAAGCTTGAACTTGAACCAAATCTCGCTACTATGTTGAACAACATGTACAAATCGGCCGTAAAGTCCGACTCGTACGGCCAATATCGTAGTGGGGATGCCTTGTTGTGGAACATCCACGCCGATTTGACCTTGGTGGGTGTATCTGGAGGAGTTTTCTTGAGACTTTCTGACCGTGACGACATCGACTTCATTCCTCGTGAAACCTTTATCGAGCATCTTTCTCAAGATCAGATCGTGGCCTTGAACCATCCAATAGGTGAAAACTGTAAGGATTTGTGGATCAAAGAACGTAAGGCTCCTTCCAGAACCACCGAAACAGTCGAGCTTTTCACTCAGTCGCCCTTGCAGACCAAGAGCGGGGCCTGGAACACCATCATGGATGTGGACGTTACTGCTCGTGGCCACGATATCACCAGAAGTGACTTGATTGTGGTGTCTTCTCTTGTAGATAAACCCCCTAATTTGGGAGGTATTTGCCGGTTGTCGGACGTTTTGGGAGCAGGATTGTTGACCTTGAACGATATCAAAGTCAAAAACCACCCCCAGTTCAAGAACGTGGCTGTCACTGCCGATCAGTGGATGCCTATGGTTGAAGTCAAGGTAGATCAAATCAAAGACTACTTGATCGAAAAGAAAAAGGAAGGTTACACTTTGATAGGCTTGGAACAGACCGACAAATCGGTCGAGTTGAACAACGAGCTCAAGTTTCCAAAGAAGTCGTTGATCTTACTAGGAAGAGAAAAAGAAGGTGTGCCGGGAGATTTACTAGCTGAGTTGGACATGTGCGTTGAAATCAAGCAGGTGGGTGTGATTAGATCCATGAATATCCAGACTGCCACTGCCATCATCGTCCACGCCTACTCCACCCAGCACTGTTAATAGGGTAGAAGTAATCGGTGATATTTCAAAGGTCCTTTCATATCTCGTGTATTTGAATTTAATAGATACGATAGCAAAAGCTATAGTAACAACCCTTCACATTGTGTAAAGTACAGCCATATATATTCAACCTTTTGTATTTATTATTATATGTATAGTACTGGGCTTTGAATTATTCACCATTAGTATCAGTTCCTATTTTCTTAGTCACCAACAGTGTTGTTGAGTGAAAATTGCTTTATGGGGGGCAGTCATGTACTTACTAATTGTGTAACTACATACAAGCTTTATCTTCTACGCGAAACACTTTTCAAATAGCTGAACCTTTGATCGATTATTTTAATTTCGACATCTAGTGTGGGTGATTTCCTTGGAGCACTAGTGTTGTGATTTTCCACGCATCGGGAGTGTTAATGTGTCCTTTCAGAATGCTATCCCTTCGTCCAGCTCGATTAGAATATCCAAAGCCTTCAAGATAGTTCCACAGTATTTGTTACATAAAGCAATACTGTTGACTACGGCCTTCTGATCCAAGCCCTTGAAGTTGGAGTTGTTGGAATTGGTAGCAAGATTTATATTGGAAATTGGAGTGATGACTCTGTTTTTGTAGTAACTCACAATAAGCCCATTTTCTAACACCTGCTCCTCTTCTACTGAAGGATCAAATATAAGATTAGACCCCACGTATCCCAAGGTTATGAATATAGGAGGCTGGAAATCTGACTTGGCGTCCGGCCTTTCGCCAATAAGCATCGCATTGTCCCAGTCGTCGGAAAATGTAGGCAATTCTGCCACCTCTTCATCGTTCACATCACTTATCAACAATGGGAGTTTGGTGGTTTTGAGTGCCAAGTATGAAGTCAAGGAAATTAGAGTAAGCGGGTACGACAGATGACTTATCACCACACAATCGATGAATAGTTTGAAGGAGTATATGGATGTAAGTTTCAAGTGTTCAACGGGGAAGTTCTGCTGTAATAAATTGGTCAAGTTGAATTTGAGGTTCGAGACAAAGTTGGAATTGTCACGGAACCCAACCACGTCCACGTCGCACTCTATCAACGACGTTTCTTTGGATGCGTTCACCACTTTTGCTTTGACACTGACAATACACTCACTGCCGTCCATGAGCCTTATATTGGCAGATCCATTAGAGCCAGGCAAGAACGAGGTCTTGGCCTCCAAGGACCGCATTTGGTTTTCTGATCTGGAATCTGGACGTATACATGGCTGCTGTATCAATGACTCGTATAAGTACGACCGTTCTGCAGGGGAGAGAATCATAGTGGTGTATGCTAAGATGAGGTCTTATGTGCTCTTCGGAACATCTTAAGTGATTTTTCAGTCACGTGAGGACGATCGGACACTAGGAAGAATAAAGTGGCTTCAGCGTACGAATACAATAACCACACTACTTATGAGCCATGCAGCTTCAGGGCATCTATTGCACTTGTCTAAACAATATACTGTGCCCACTTTTTCAGAGGTAAAAGTGCGTTCGTGGACAAATCGGTTAATCCTCTTGTGATTTTGGGTGCAAATTATGCGGCCCGCAACAAATGATTAAAGCAACACATCTGGCAAACCTGGATGAAATGTCAGACGTATTACACTGGTCCGCTGAGTATACTTGACTAATACGCAGAGCTTCTTTTTGACCCTGAAGTAAAGACCCACTCCATCCTTCATTTGGAAATGATCCTAGTACAATTCCTTCCACGGATAAGAGCTTAGATCTTCGGTTCATTATTTCGATATAGCACATATACTTTTCAACATTTTCAACTTACACTTCTACACAAGTCGCACCTAACCTTAGATACGTGCGTATAATATGCTTATGACTATGCTTCTGACTATGCTTCTGACTATGCTTCTGACTATGCTTCCCCTACTTCTTGCTGTAGTTGTGTCGCACACTCCCCACGTGACTTCTTCATCATGAAAACCAAACATTAGTTTAATACCTACAAGGCTCCACTTTTCTACATCATGTCTGCATTGTTTGGACAATCAAACACAGGCGAGCAGGCCCTTAGAACAGGCACTCAGCCCGAATGGTTCCAGAATCAAAAGAAAAGAACCATTCCAAATCATCTTGCTCCCAAAAAGAAAACGGGCTTCCACATCAACCCATCTTCCACCAACAAGCCCGCCTCAGCACCAGGTTCAAGGAGAGTGACATCTACGTCATTTTCCAAAGAAGCACCACAGTCGCTTGTAGCATCAAAAGATCAATTCAATATTTTGTCATTTGGGCAACAACAGCCTCAACCCAGAAAAGCCATCAGCGCGGGCAGCATCTACGACCGCAACGGCAGCATAGATACCTTGTTTGATAGCAGCACAATCGATTCAGTGAGATACGATGACACTATCACTGAGACCAACGAAGATTTCGGGTCCGAAGACTTGCCTCCCACCAGATCCATATTCGACTTGAACGATGAAGTATTGGTATCCTTGAACAAACCAGCACAGCAAATCGATTCTTTCATTACCAAAGACCCGAAACAATTCACCAACGTATTTAACAGAAGCAGTGCGCAAAATGACTCGAGTGTGAACCCCTCCACACAGGAAAAACGTAAATCCATCAATACCTCGACCAGTAACGAATCGGCCGTATTGGTGTTTGGCTACCCCGAAGTGTTGGCCACACAAGTGTTACAGTACTTCAAGGATTTTGGCCACGTTTTAGAGGATTTTGAGTCTTCTGTTCAGAACTACACCCTTGTAAACACCACCAGTAAACAGGCGCTCGTGCCCATTTTCTGCGGCAAGAACTGGGTCAAAATCACATACGACAACCCCGCTTCGGCTCTTGATGCCCTTCAAGAAAACGGTTCGGTCTTTAATGGCGTGTTGTTGGGGGTTATTCCATATAGTAAGCATGCCATTGAGAAATTACAAAAGAGAAAGTTGGAGGTGAGTGAAGACATTGGAGGCAACGGTGACATCAGCTTATTGGGATCTAGCAAAGTAGAGAACGCGGCTCCAAAAAATGCTCCAGATGACGGTGCTGCGCCTACCGACCTGGCCACCTCTTCCTACATAAACAGACTCGATATCAAAGATGGATCGCAGTTTTTTTTGAAGTCCGAAGACCAATCGAAAACTCATGGAAATACCAATGAAAAGCCGTTGGGGTTTTTTGGAACATTATCGAACTTTGTGTTTGGTTTCCATGATTTGTAATAGAACGTCAATAGATTAGCAATGTACTATATCAACAAGAAAGGCCCTAAAAACTACAATGCATGTAACCTAGAGAAATAAGTCAAATTCTAACTTCTCAGCTTAATCACTGGTCATTAGATCTGTTACTACGTATTATCCGTTAGTAGATTCGGAAGTTTTCATACTCATAACGTTACTTGGTTTGCTGTCTATTCAATTAATTACTTCCACCTTTTGGGTGACGAAGGGTTTTTCACAGGAGATGGGGATTTAAATGGTGATTGTGGTTGAGGGTACTTGGTGGGAGAAGGAGAACGTAACGGGAATGTAGGTGTATTTCCAAAGAAATTGTTGGATGGGTACAAAGGTTGTGAAGGATTGAGCTCAAACCTGCTTCTCGCTACAGAAGGAGATTGTATGACTCGTATAGGACTAGGCGACCGTCCTAGACTAGTTTGTGAGTGCGATCTTTCTCTGAAGCTTGGTGTTATTCCGTTCAAACTGGCGTGAGAATGCTGCGAGTTTCGTCTCTCTCTACTGGGAGATCTGGCTGTGAACTTGTTGGGACTAGGCGAGCGGCTCGGATGCACGTTTCTAAACTCATTAACAAACGAAGGTGTGTGATGACTTGAACGTTGATCTCTCTCTGGTCTTGTTTTGGACTGTCCTCCGGCTTTAAACGGTGTAGACGAGGTATACCAGCTGCGGTCGTCATCACTATCTTCTTCATTATCTGTTTGTTTAAAGTTATCACGGGTATCAAACTCGTGGTAGCCTTCATTTCTTGTCAAACGAGATAGCTGCTTACAAAGCTCGTGGTTCTGTTGCTGAAGATTATCGTAATCAGAGCGTAACTGGTTAAAATAACGGTTTGGGTCGTTTACAGAATTCACATCCACATACTGGGGTTTGTAATGTTCGTCGGAATAGTAGGAATCACCGTAGTCCACCACCTGGTTACCCTTCATATCATGAGTCACCCAAACTCTCAGTTTATTAAAGGCATACGGCCTTATATCGGTCAAGATAGACGACTCCCAAGGTCCTCTAGTGGCATCTATGAGAGCATCTTTCTTTAGTATGGATGTTTTTGGCTTGACAAACTTGTTATTGTACTCGCTGAACATTTCCTGGTAAAGAATCTGTTTATCGTGAAGTAGATCCAAAAAGTTTTCAATGAAAAAGTAGAGCGTCACAGAGACACTTACAAGCAAGAGAATGACGTAGAGTAACGACGACTCAAACGGACTGTAGGTATGCACAATGTACAAGGTTATAGGGTTGAGCGAAATGAACACATAGAGCGAGAACTTGGAAGGGTCCCATACGTTCAAGTGCCATATTTCGCCATCATCCACGTGCTCGCCACCATCCATCTCTACTGATGTATCGTGAACATCAGTTTCTTTATCAAAAAGATAACTTATGATGTAGTTGAAGGCAGCGGAAACGTACGATATAGATTCGATGGACGACTTGATGACCGACGGTGATTTGGGTTTAGTCTCGCAGTATAGCAAGCCATAATTTCTCTTTTTGGTAATTATGGAGTACGTATTCATCAACATTATTACGTTTATCAAGGAACCGACTATATTGAGGAGCCAGATGATGGAGGTGGTGATGGTGGGGCTTTGGTGTAATTCGCCAATCAACTGGCGATTTCGTTGACTTAGAAACGAGTTTTTGATCTGCTCATATTGCTGATAGTCGGAACTGAATAGAATGTTGCTGGACTTGGAGTTCATCGACTCGTAGTAGCTCAAAATGGTCTTGATTACGAGGCTGCACGAGGTGAGGCCAACGCCAATAGGGAACGCCAATGACCCAGTGTAATCGTCCCAGTCGATCGAGAGTCTGACCTCATTGAGGTATAGAATGATATCAAACGGGAATGCCTTTACTTTTGACATCAACAGCATCTTTGCTGGCTCCGGCTCCGACATCTATCCTTGGCTCCTTTGGTCTATCAAGCCAGATCAATATTTGTTTGTTTGCGAAACCCGCGTGTTTCTTACGTAATGGCAGATGAGCGGGTAAAGTAAACATCGACGAAGTCAATTAGTTGAGGTTGGTGAAGTCTTTAGGTATGGAGGACCAGACTATACTAGCCATGCGAGAGAAGAACCAGGCGCTTCGTGAAAGGTTGAGTCGTTTGATGAGCGAGGGCGAGGGCAATTGGACGACTGTGCACCAGCCAAGATTTGAGGGAGAGGATAAGGAAAATAGACAGAAATACTTGAGGGATCTTCGAGAAAGTGTGGAGGAGATTAAGAAACGACAATTCGAGCTACCCAGTAGAGAAAGGCATATATATACCAACGCGGAAGCAAAGCACAGTGAAGTCAAGCACCCTGTCGATGTGGCTGTTCCTCGCAATGGACAAGTGCGAAGCTACGCACCAATAGAAGCATCGTTCAATGACGACACAATCGACGAGTACGAGACAAAACAGGATGTGTCGCAGCGGCTAGCACGCCAGGAAGAGACCATTTCCCGTTTGCAACAACAGGTGATCCGGGAAACCAAACTGAAACAGGAGCTTATAGAAGAGTTCCAGAAACGAGAAGCCGACCAGTTCAAAGAGTACCTCCAAAAATTGGCCCATACCAAACAAGAGTACCAGCAGAGAGAAAGCAGACTCGTAGAGCAACACCAAGCAAAAGAGCAAAAGCTCAAGCGACAATTGGACGAGGCACTTGCAGATATCAAGCACCACAAGAGTGCCGCCAGTGCTGCCGGCATTAGCGAGTCCGATCTCAAAAACACCTTGCGCAGCGTCTCTCACAAGCTAATAACGTACAAGTCGCAACTCCACGAATTGCGTTCGAGAAACGAAGCATTGATTTCAGTCAATCGATATTTAGAGAGTCGCGCCACAATCGTGCCACTCAGGGCGGGTCCACCAACGCATCCAATTGACGAAATCGAGTATAAAGGTACCAAGGCGGGTACCGGTTACATGCACCGCCCCTTGAGTAACGACCAAATCGGCGACGACACAGAGGCGCTCATTGGTCCCGCGCCAGATTCCAACCTAGAAGACAGTACTACGGCACAATTGATCAAAGGAGAGATAAAGAGTATCACAAGAGACATTGGCCCCTCCGCACTAAAGAAATACTTTACAATGGCTCTTTTCATCCTGCGACTCAAAGCATTGGCAGCGGCCCGGAGCAGGAGGGACCAAAGGTTAAATAGCATTGTGTATAGCGGTTTGCTAAATACGTAAAAGGAGCATAATTCAATCATGGGCAAGCGCGCTCAAAACCTAAACATTCAATTCTCAGTCTACCCGATACGACGTGCTACTAACCCCAAAAATAGGGCCACCAAGGCTCGCGACGGAAATCCAAAGTTGGGCGGGGCTTGGGCAGCCGCCATGATCGAGCAACTGGGTTGATGAAATAGTCCGCCTCAACCCCCAAGTCCCACCAAACAACAAAGCAATTGAAGACCAGAGTGGTACTACTGCGGCCACCGTTCGCCACCGCAGGACCATCCTTCCGTCATCCCTGCGCTCGGCTGTATCCGCACAATACTGTACCTGCACGAAAGCCAACGCTCGCTTAAAAGTGCTGAGCCGCACGTGCGACGACTACGTCATACTCCACCAGAAGTTCTAGAAGCCATATTATACATCACGCATTCCCGGATGCTGACACAATAGAAAATAAAGGTGAATAGAAGGCGGCAAGTTTATAATTTCACAAATTAAGGTTTTTGCTACTTTAGATCAACCTAGAATTCAAAGCTGTGTTTGTATTAATATAAAAGACATTCTCTTCACAACTAGTCATACTTATCGTTCCAGCCATTGATTTATTATCCAGCATCTGCAGCTCATCATGTCTGCTCCCATCAAACCCAACACACTACCCCCAAACATTAACAAGGTGTCACATATAGAAAACCTTTCACTTTTCGACTTGATTGTGGACATCAGACCTTACAACAACTATTCGCAGTCGCACATCCGTAACTCCATCAACATATGCATTCCCACCACTCTCCTCAAAAGGTCGTCTCTTGATCTATTCAGCATCTTGAAGTTGGTCAGTATCCCCAAACACTACAAAGACCTTCTTTTGTCGAAAGTCTCTACTTCAGCAGATTCTTCCGACAACAAACTCAATGTTTTGTTTTATGATTGTAATTCGACAGAACAAAAACTCAACCCAAACTTGATCAAAACCATCACCAAGTTTAACCAGTTTCCCGATGCATTCAACATTCATTATCTCGATGGGGGTTTCCAGGCAAACTCTTTGCAGCCTCCCTCGCCACATAAAAGAGACTCTTTGAGTCTGGCATCGGCTACTGACTCAGCCAACTCGTCTCCTACAACAACTCATAGCACCTTTTCGAACAACACCCTCGAGTCAAACGATGATCTCATCGAATATACCAGTCCTGTTCCAGAGTCTCCCCTCGTTGCTGTCGAAGATGACAAACACTGTCTCTCAGGGTTCAAGTTACCGTCGGCCACCAACTACAAGACCAAATTCATCAGCTCCATCAAGAAGAACTCGCTCAATCTCGACGACGTCAAAGATAAGCCACCGTGTATTAATAACTATCATTATGATTTCAGATATCCTGGGTCTTACAACCACAAAAACGTTCGGGAGTTTGCTCTTTTGCCCAAGTGGCTCAACTTTGTAGGGAATTCCAACAAAGAATTGATATCAAACCTTGAAAAGAAATTCAACAAGATCGAGAGGCTGGAAAAACTCCGCTTAAACTCTCTTGTGTCAAGTTTCGGAGATGATACTAAAAAGTTACAAGTGCATGGCCACCATAACATATGCAACACCCCATCTTCGGCCGTTTGTACTCCCAACAGTTTGTGCCCTGACTGTGATGACATCAGCTACAAAATGCCCAAAGGCATTGAGTATGGTTTCAAAAATAGGTACAATAATATCTGGCCATACGAGCATTCGAGAGTAAAGCTCGACACTCCATCGGAAGACGATTACTTCAATGGTAATTACATTGATTCTGGTTCAATTGTTCCTTCTAAATTCAGCTACATTGCCACTCAGAACCCCCTCAAGGATACGTGCCATGACTTTTGGAAAACCATCAAAAGCGAAAACATCAAGCTTATTGTTAGTTTGGACAACTCGCCATTGGTGTACTTAAAAGACTCCAAGTACGTGTCAAGCATTGAAATCATTTCCACGTCCCCTGCGACTGACGTCAGAAGAATCAACGGCGATGTGTACCATTTCGCATATAAGAAATGGCCCGATTTCGGAGTGCCCGACGATTTCGACTCCATATTAGCATTGATCAGCCTCAAAAACAGCATGTTCAATTCCACCATTAAACCTGAGAACAACAAGTTGATCGTCCATTGCTCTGCTGGGTGTGGTAGAACAGGGGTGTTCATCACCATCGACAGTCTTATCAGTAGCATGAGCATTGATAGAGAATCCACTCTCAATGCATCCAAAGACTTAATTTACAGCTTGGTTCAGAACCAGCGTAAGCAAAGGTTGTCGATGGTGCAAAACTTGGACCAGTACATTTTCTGCTACGAGATCTTGATCTACTATTTGTACAAGATCGATGAATATCAAGACAACAAAATAACGTCATTTGAGCCAGAGGCCCAAAAAGAAGTCTCACAAACGCCCAACGTCAGACTGGAAACCAGTGATTCGGGAGACTACTTCCTGGGCAAAAGATGCTACACTAACTTGGTCAGATCCAACTAGTGTCATTCTAGTCATTCCTTCAATTCTTGTCCAATTCTCATCGAACCAGTTTCAACAACTCAGGTTGTAAATAGTAATATTTAATAGTTAAGTAATTCGTATTTTACAAAGTGTTTGTAATCTGAGTATATCTATTTACGACTTACTGTCTTCCCAACTGGTGAGAGTCTCTATGGGTAAGCCAAACACCGGGTTTAAAGGCTTGGTATAACTGGCATCATTGGAAGTGTCTACGATAAATCTGTAGGCCAACGTCGATTCGCTCTCCTTGAGCTTGAGCATGTGCTCGCAAGTACTCAAGCCACAGAGAGCATAGTTGGTGTGGTAGAAATCGACATGCTTGCCGGGCTTATCTCGAAATCCTCCCAACTCAGACTGCGAGCACCGCAATATGTAGTTATACAAGCCGGGTCTGTCAAACAACGATGACTGGCCCAAAGCTGTTTCGAATAGGGGGAACAACGCGCCTATCCAGTGGCTGTAGCACGCGTCCACCAACTTGTTAGTCCGCCCACTGAGGCCACCCTCTAGCGAGTATTGTCGCATCGCGCACCACCGCAAAAGCGCGTGGATGTCGAACGACGCGCGCGCCAAAAACTGGTCGGTGTGGCGGTAAAGAAGGAAGTAGCTGGCCAACGCGCAGAAGGTGTACCCGCCGTGGGCTTCGGTGTGCGGGGTTCCGGCAAACCCTCCTTCATAGGTCTGGCACAGATTGAGCCACGCGGCGGTGTTGGCGGTAAGCTCGGGCGTGGCCACGCCGAGCAACGAGCTCACCACAAGCACGCAGTAGGTCGATCTGGTGTCGCTCTCGCCGTTGTGGTGCATGCGAAACCCGCCCTCGGGGGTCTTGAGGGACATAAACCACTTGTAGAGGTTGGGGGCGAGGCGGTGCAACAACTGGTAGTTCTTGGACAAGACGAGCACCAACACCCCGGCGTAGGTCGCAGCAGCGTGGCCGAGCTGGTTGGCGCCCCCGGCGATTCCACCGCGACCCCCGTCCACCACGCACCGCTCGATCTTGTCTGCTATTAATTGGGACAACTCGGGGATGGCGAGGTCGGTGTGGGGCGCGAAGTCTACGAGACAGTACGAATTGTACAACCAGTAAAGCATCCATGGGTGGTTTGCGTCAAGGGTGGCGTAGCCCAGCGGGAGCTGCGAGCGCAAGCATCGCTGGATATACTGAAAGTGCCTCAGAAAGAGAAACTGCGGCTTCGGGTGTTTGGCGTACCTCTCCAATATCGCCTCTTCTGTTTGATCCTGGTTGTCGGTGGTGTCTGACTGGTACGAGTCGGCGATCGGATCGGGCCTAGGCACGAACGCGGCGTTTGGTTCGCACTCGCGAGCAATTTGCTCGACAAGCTTGAGCTTCTTGGTGTAGTTGGTGGTGTCGACCATGTCTTCGTACTGGTCGCTGTCGTCGTCCCCGAGTGGTTGAGAGATAGATGTTCTCTTTCTGCCTAGCAACTTGATGAGATATGACACCTTGTTTGCGGCGGCATCGTCTTCCATCTTATACTTCGGTGTGTAGGGGTGGTTACCACTTTCGGGTGAGGCAATGGACGTGCGAAAAGAAATTAGTGAGACAAAACCACTTGGTACTTCAACCTTTATTCTCACACCCAATACTACTTATCTATATCACCTTTTTTTTTTTCATTACTACTCTACACTATTTAGTTGCTTGGGGGCAATGCTGGAGGCAACTTGGGCAGCTTGGGAAACTCACGCACAATGATCTCACACTTGACATCACGGCACAAGTCTTTCTTGTTGAAGTACGGCACCTTCGACAACAACTCAAGGCCGCTCGAGCGTTCCAAGGCCTCGACAGGGACCTGGAATTGGGTCAATGGCGTTGAGTTGGGGATCACCTCGTTGGGCAACACAAACGCTCCGACGCTGATATCTTGCACCCCGTTCTTCTCTCCCACAATAAGCTTGAAGAAATGCGTAGGCACCGCGATGTTAGGAGGAGACCCAATCACCTCGTAGGTGACTCTGTACTTGTCATCGGCTCCTTTTTTAGGTAGGTACAAGGGCCCGGTCAAGATCCGCACGCTGTCGTAGGTGGAGGTCAATCTACGGCCGAAATCCTCGAAATGCGCCCAGTAATCTCTGTTGAACCCCTCGCCCACTTGGGGTGCGATGTTGGTCAACAAGAACGTTTCGTTCATGGCCTGCTGCGAGAACTTGGCATCTGCTGCAGGCACATTGTGGCCTCTGTCGTATCCACTTCTGAAGTAGTCTCTCAACCTGGCTCTGAACTTTGCAGGAATGTCTTCGTCTTCCTTGAAAACCGAATTTTTGCGGTCGGCCACCGATGCCTTGAGCGACTCTTTGGTGATGTGCTCAACTACCCAGTATGGGTTACGGGTAGCACGGTCGTAGCAACTTACAAACTCCTCGTGGTTCTCGATATCGTGAATCGGTCCGGGAAACCCCCACTTGAAGAAGTCCTGAGGCCTGATGCTTTGGGGATCAAACGATCCAACTGGCTTTCCGTTCCCATAAGGAACAGGCACAGCTTTATCGCTAGTTACGGTGGCCACGGGGGCGGAAGAGCGGCCCCAAAAGAAAGACGCCACTCCGATCGTTCCCAATCCCAATGTGTTCACAAGTACTTTAGACATAGTCACCACTGAGTGCTAGGATATAATGCTCAATTGTATCTGCTTATATATACGCGAGTATTTTTTAATTTTGCACAATGTGCACGGTCAGATGCGGGTGCTGCGAAATTACTACTAAACCTCGTGGGCAAGGCACGGTCGTAAACGATTGACCAGTCCGCCGACTAGTCCACTGACTAGTCCATTGGCTAGCCCATACTAGGAGCGACCCGGGTCGTAGGTGGCTCAGTACTACCTCCTTGGCGGGGCTGAAGATGCGATGGGCTCGATGAGATTATTTTCGCATTTATTGGCTGTTTTTTCCCAATTGTTGCAATGTACAGATTATACCCAGAAGCATAATTGATCCGTGTGTTTGACGTTACTATTTTGAGCCTATTTCTCTATACTACTCTTTTTTGGCTTTTTTAGCTTTTTTTATGTCCAGGATCAACTTGATCACTCCCAAGAATACAATTGAGCCGATAGGGCCTAGCAATGGCAAGAACACCGCCAACTTGTGTTCACTCGGAAAGTATGCTTGTTGCACCATTTCCTTCTCGAAAAAGGCCTTGTCGGCATATTGCACCGACTGGGACGACAACTTCATGGCCAGTTTGTAGTCTTGGGCGGAATTCAAGCTGTTGATGGCTTGGTTTATCAAGGTGACTGCTTGGTGCACATGGTTTTTTGTAAGCTCAGGAACCGAGATCTCACTGAGCGATTCGGTCAACTTTATGAGCGAGTTCAAACTATCCAACGATTGCCGGATGTTCTTGAGGAACCGAATTCTCGACAATATATCGATTCTAATGCTAGGCGACTTGGGTGTTTCATGGAACCCTAAAAGCTTGAATAACTGCGAAGTGAATCCTTCCATCACTGGCAACAATTCGGACTCGCTGATCTTGACCGAAGATAACTGTGCTGCGTCCTTGTTGAATATCTTTACACCTCCCCATTTGGGCACAATAAATGAGTCAATCACAGAGTTTTCGATATGTACGGGAACTGAATTGTAGTTCGACTCTGGAAAGTATACCAAGAAATTGATAGTAGGACTCATATCGTGAGTGATCAAGTTCCAATCTCCAAAGTTGATGAAGGTCGACAACGAGTCGGCCGAAAGTATCAATTCGGTGTTGTCCTCATTGGGTTTTGGTTGCGACGTGAGCTTGGAGTAGTACTGTATCTGGGTGCTGATAGAGAAGTTGGAGAAGTGGCTCAACTTGTTCAATGCTGGCTCGAGCAATTTGATAGAATCTTCGATTTCCCACTCCACGCTCCTTCCATTTTCCACAAGGAGCGAAAACACTATATTGTAGTGCGGCGAGTACGGCATGACCACATCATTTTCGCGCTTGGCGCCACTACTTCCTTCAACCAACTTGACCATTTCCTTGATTTCATCGCCAAAAACGTGGTCCAACAACACCATAGTCAAAAACTCATTCACCTTGTGTGCATTGACCGTGGCAGAAGTGACCACCAATTTGGTTTCCTTGCTGAAAGGAGATACGTAGAACGACTCTATAGCATCAGGATCAACCTGAGTATCTTCATACTCAATTCTGACCACATAGTTGTCGTCGGTGTCGATATCAGCCGTGCGTCTCTTGAGGTCCAAGGCCCAAAAGTCTTGGAGTTGTGGGTGATTCGAGTACAACGTAGCGTCCAACGAACTTTGCGCCATTGGGATAAAGTGCTCGAGCACATTCGGCACGTCGATATAAATAGGTATGCGGAAATGCACGTTTTGAATCAAGTGGTCGCCTATGTGTTTGATCTCATCCAGAGGCAAGTCTGCACGATAAATCGTGGTGGTGGATTTGAGAAGTGGATACCCAAGAAAGAGGACCGTGAAGGCCACGATTCCTACAATCACTTGTCGAATGGTCGTCACTCTGCTCTGCTCCTTCATTGGGTCTAGGTAAGTGTTGTCAAGTTTCTCAACGTGTTTATATGATCTGGTGGTGTGTGCAGGAAGATCTACACGGGAGAGACCAGAGAAGAGACCAGAGAAGAGACCAAAGAGAGGAGAGAAGAGACCAGAGAGAAGAGGGGGGAAACAGGAGAGAACATGACTTAGGTGAAGGTGTTGCCACGCGGTTCCGCTTGGCGAAGCATGATAGTGCAGAACTCGGAGTGCTAGGATGTTGTACTACTAAGCTCTTCTGATGCTTAGCTCGATTGCTGCTGTGTCACGTGTCACAGACCTCACTGATGCAAATACAGTTGAAGACCATACCTATACTTGATACGTTTTTTGTCGGCCATTCATGTTTAAGAAGGATCCTCAGCCTAAGGCCTCGGCCAATATCAAAAACTCTGAGAGGAGAAAACTCATCGAGAACATCTGCAAATTGTATCTGCTTCCTCAAGATAGGCTTGAAAAAGACGCATTGAATCGCTTGGTGCCGGTGGAAACCAAGCTTGCCACCTTCAAAAGTATCCAAGGATATTCGGGAAGTATCTACTTGGATGATAATGAGACGCCTTTGTGGTTCAAGTCTCGCGACTCCCAAATATACCCCTCCTTATTCAGCTTGTGGAAATGTCCCTACGTTGTTCCGCTCATCAAAACTCATCCGCATGTCATTGAGATACTAGCAGGCGGGGCCGATTTGATGTTACCAGGAACCATTCCTCCTTTTGACCAGAGATTGAAAAAAGGAGTAGTTGCAGGAATAGTCGATAGTGCCAATCCCAGTGTAGTCAAGGCCGTGGGAGTGTGCAAATTGGACGTGGCCTCGTATGATAGAGTAATAGGCACTACTGGTATAGCCGTAGAGGTGTTACACTGCGTGGACGACTGGTTGTATAAGATGAACAAGCTAGTAGATATACCTGTGCCCGAAGAAGTCGACACTAGCTTGCCTTTAATGGAAGAAACACAAGAACAAGTGGAAGAACAGGTAGAACAAATGAATATTGCTGAGACTCCAGTGGCCGAGTCTGCTGAGCCCGCTTCGGATGATGAGAAAGTTGAATTGAAAGTGGAAGAAATTGACAATTTTTTCATCAGATCACTCATCCAGACCATCAAAACCGAAACTCTCGAGTTGCCCATCAAAGCCTCCAACTTCATGTCACAGTATATCTACAAGAATCTTCCTGTTTTGGACCCTGGCTACTGCAACGTCAAGAAGACATCGTGGAAAAAAACGGCCAAGTTCCTCAAAGCCATGGACAAACTCAGCTACTTGCTGGTGAAGGGTAAAGACGACGATCTTACCATTGTAAAGCTCATGGACTCGAAAAACCAGCAGGTGGAGAACTTTGTCACCCACCGTACGATGGGATCCAAACTCGCCAAGACTCCAGAACCCACTGCATCCAAGAAAGCCAATGAACTCTCGGTGGTCAATCTCTACAGACCTACCAGCAAGTCCAGGCAATTTTTCAACCGAATCGAGGCAGACTTTTCGAAAATGTACACCGCTAACGAATTGAGGCTGTTGCTTGAAAAGTACATTAAGATCCGCGAATTGGTCAACGAAAAAGACAAAAAGACCATCAGAGTCGACGACGACTTAAAAGCCATTACTGGGCTTGGTCCCGAGGCTACTCCAAGAGACAAGGTATTCAAAGCTCTACTCACCAACTGTTCTCCGCATTACCAGGTGATAAAACCAGGTGAGACCACTGGCATAGTTCACAAGGGTGAACCACCTACCATCAAGATTGTAAGTGAAATGAAGATCGGCCGAAAAATCATTACTCGTGTATCCAACTTCGAAACCTACCATATCAAGCCACACGTCCTTTCCGACGAAATGAAAGTCAAGTGTTCGGGCTCCTCTACTATCGGGCCACTAGTTCTGAACCCCAAGATCACCGAGGTGACTGTTCAGGGTCCTCATGGAAAGTTGGTGGTGGAAATGTTAAAGGAAAAAGGTGTTCCAAATACTTATATCGAGTTTGAAAATAAGGTCAAGTCAAAAAAGAAGAGATCATAAAATTCATGATAGGTTTTTCTGGAACGTGATCGTGATAGTCTAATAGAACGAATACTGTGGTCTGAAAGTATTAGCATACCAGAACTAACTCTAGATAAAACATATATCTAAGTAGACGGTTATTATAGATATAAGTAGGCACCATAAATCACACATCCATAAGTAGATGCTACTTTTGGATTTATACATATAAATAGTTAGTAGGACTTTTTCTAGACCATATTATCCTTGGTAGGATTCCACCTTACAAATATTTAATGTTTTACTTTGTACAATGTACGAAAGATTGTTCTTCTTTTACTTGTCAAATATTCAATTAGTAATAAATAATCTACGCTACATCTTCTATATGAGTCGAATGTTGAGTATAATGAAGAAATGAATATAATGCAGGATCGCTAGATCACGATCTCAATGATGTTTTGGAAAGGCCCTGCGGTAACAAATGCAGATTTGGTTTGGTTGTTCACATTCAAGGTTTGGGCTGGGATTCGGCCGGGGTATATATGAGCGTTTTTGCATTGACTGATATTGATGTAGCTAAGCGGAGAGCATCCGCTCAACAACGCATCCACGCCGGCTCTGGTCACACGTATACAGCCGGTTAGTATCAACTTCTCCAAGTTGCGGAGGTGTAACGAAATGGCCACAAGCGAAGAATCACTGACGGCAGAGCCACAGAAAGAAAGGTCCAATTCTCGGATGTTGGGACACCCTAGACACAAGACTTCGATGGCTATATTGGAAAGAGAGCAACAGAAGTTGAGGTCAAGGATCTCCAAGTTGCTGGCGGCGTTGGCCAAGGAGATAATCGATTTGTCGGTCAAAAAAGTACAGTCTTTAAGCGATAGTTTTTTCAAGTTGGAGAACGACCGGTACGTCCAGCTCTGAAAGCCCTGGTCTGTAATGGTGGTGCATCTCGTGAGATCTAGACTCTCGAGTCTCTTGTTGGCATGGTGTGCTATATGGTGCATAAAGTTGTCGGTCAAGTGCTTGCAATAACCCACGTTGAGAATCTTGAGATTTTTGCACCCAATCTGTTCAAAGCTGGGGTCGTCTAGAGTTGGCCTGCGGGACCTATTGCGGGTCTTGGTAAGCCCGGTATCACTTTCGTCGTCACTACTGGCTTCCTCGTCGGCGTCCCATCCAATGAGTCTTTCTAGAACATTGTCTCTGACCTTTCGACAGTTCGACAAGTCGATTTCTTGCAAGTACTGGCCTACACTAGGCACAGTCAAATCCATAATTGACATGGCGCTGACTTCCCAGTTGCTTTTCATGCGTAGCACCTTTATACTTCCCAGAATACCGATCTCGTTGACCATATAGCTGAAACCTTCGTCAGTTATGTGGAAACAATTGGAGATATCTATGATTTGCGGTCTTGAGCCGGTGAAATTACAGATGGCTTTAAGACTTTTGTCGTCAATAGAAGTGTTCCAAGGAGTCAAGTCGAGAGTGTGGAACAAGTTGGGCGCCATGTAAAGAAGCTGTCTCCATCTCCGACTCAATAATCTAAGTTTCATTAATGTGGGCAAGGGCAAGTAGCCAAATATCTTGAGCAATATGCGTTCAGGCAATGGCCCATTGTTGCTGAGAACAGACGATCTTCTTCTGCCATTGCTGTTCGACACGCTCGCGAGTCTCATACGCTTGCTATGGGGTAAATACTGGAACATTGACTTGCTGTTGGGCAGATTGGACTGGAAGTTTTGGAAGTTGTCTAAAGATGGGATTACCGGATTCAAGGGAAGGGACAACTGGTTCAATGCCTTTTGCAGCTCGTCGACCCGAGCTGAAGCCGATTGTTTCCTCTTTTTCTCTACTGTGGTTTTCGTAAAATGGTTTGTGTCTACTGTACTTCTGCGAGTGCTGCTTGAGGCTGCTGATGATGCCATTTCGGGGTCACTAATAGGCGAAACCGACCTGGAGCTGGCGTTCTTTCCATTCGGGATATTGAAGTTCCAGTTGGGTGAAAACAACGACTTGTCTGGCTTCTGGCTCTGAGGGTGCTGTAATGTAGCCGGTTGGGCTGGTGCAGGTTTATATCCTTTTGACTCTGCATATGATGTAGGACTGGGGCTTTGTGATATCAAGCGGGGATTCAAATTTGGCCGGGGTTCGCCCTGCAGTCCATTAATCAAGAAGTTTATTGACAATTTACTTTCTTTGGTAGCTGAGTCGTTCAGTTTATTTCTTTCATGAGCGGTTCTCTTCATCTCTTCAACAAAAGAAGGATACTTCAAGCACAATTTCTTTAAATTATCACTCTTGATAACCATCAGTTCAGTTGAAGATACAGATCTGATACTCTTGCTTCTGGTGGAGCTTTCGTTTTGGTCAAGAAACGCCAAGAACGACATTTCGCCGAAATATGAACCCGAGTGGAGCCGTGCCAACACTGTTTCCGTGATCTTACCGGTACTTTCATCTGTAATTACATCAATAACTTCGACTTCTCCATTAGTAATAAAATAAATGTCTGAATCGGTGTCGCCCTTATGGAAAAAATACTCAAAAGGTCCCACATGGTGAGGTTCTACTTCCAAAGCCACCTGATGAATAATGCTAGATGGAATGTTCTGAAACATCGGCAAGTTCTTGATATGGTCCTGGATCGATACAGAAGCATCGACATTGTCTAGACTTGTAAGTCGTGGAATAGCCACGCTGCCAGGGCTTACAGCAGAGGGACAGATTGCCACGCTTGAATCCCTCAACGGTGAAGGCGCGAGTGTTATAGGAGGCAATGAAGGGCCAGGAACCAACGAGGCCTGTGAAGCAAGGTGGCTCGCATTAACGGCTTGGAAGGAGAGAGGAGGCAATGTGGGATCAGACGTGTCACCAGGACGGGGTGTCGGTATTATGGGAGTAGACCCGCTTCTGGGTTTGTAGCTTACACTAGAAGAGTCGTATTTTTTCTTCTTTTCAAGCATGGCCAATCTTTCCTGGGCCTCGTCTCTGATCCGCCTTTCGATAAGCGGATAGTGTTTTAGCACCGTATTCAAGGCATCGCTTGTTAGAACACCTACCAATACCTTTGTACGGGCCACTACAGTAGCAGTACGTCTACGATTGAACAAGATCCCGATCTCGCCGAAGAAACTACCTGCCGCAAGCTCGGCATAAACTGACTCGCCGTCAGTAGAAGTAACGCCTACCGTTCCTTTCAAAATCCAGTACATGGACTTGCACTGGTCGCCCTTCTTGATAATGTACTCCTGGGGGTGATATTGCATGAGAGTAAGCTTGGATGCTACCTTGGTATGGAACGACTTGGGAGCGTTGCAAAACAACGGGAAAGTGCCCAAGCGGTTGAGAAACTCGGGCGGCACATACTTGTGGAGATGTTCTGTGTTTTCAGGGTCTTCAAAGGTGGGGTCGTCGTAGTCATAATCGTAATGATCGTCGTCATCATTGTGGGTGGGCGAATTCGGTATAGGAGAGTTGGCGGCGATTTGTGCTGGGGATGGGTTTGGCGATGTGGGAGTAAGGGTAGAGGGTTTGTGTCGTATTCTGCCTGGATTATCATGAAGATCTATATGGTTGGGTTTGGCACTGGGGCTGGACAACGGCGACGGGTTGCTAGGGACAAACTGGGGATTCCACGGTCCATTTTTCTTCATATTAACATAGACAACTACTGACTAACACTGACTCAAAGACAGGGAATCGGGTATATTGATGAAAGAAGGATGTTGTGGTTGCTGCTGTTTGCTTGTTGGATGGTGGAGTATATTGTGTATGACGTTTGCGCACTAGCGGAAATGTTCAATATATATGTACAAACAGTGCGGAGTGCGACTGATGAGAGGGGGCTCTTGTGATCGAATCCCGGTGGTGAATACGGCGAGCGAGCTGTCAAGAAATAGGAAAGCCGATCGATGAGAGAGAAGGTTGCGAAGATCCTACCTGTTAGCGAAGCATCATTTCATTTTAGACTACACTACTATGAATAGCAAAGAATCGACCCACTTATCCAGCGCACCAGTGACTCTGGGGAACAAGATGGAATTCGTGGTAAAAAATATCACAAACAGCAGAAAAAAATAACTCCGAAATGCACTGCTTGGGACGACCAAGTCTTGAGGGGGCCTCTGACCAATATTTGAGAATGTTTTGAGCCACCAACTAACACAAAATATGGCGATGGCCAAACAATTGTGCGTCGTAGCAATGCTCTGGGGTATTAAATAGGATTGCGTTACGATCGCGTGACACCCAACCTAACAAGCACTATCTATTCACCAACTCTAGGGACTATAATCCAAATCAACACAATACACACCAATTCAATGGACACTCACTATACCTCGACCAAACCTTTGTCAGCCCCTGAACTGTCACTCCGAAAAAAGAATCGGTCGTTTGACGATATAATTCCGTTGAGATTTGTGTATTGTGCGAAAAAGATGGTCGTACGCAGTACCCTTCGGTACATGAAAGCGCTTTTGTTGCTTAGTGAGCAGATAAGTAAATTTTTAGCACCGGGTACTACTAGCATAGGTAGCACTGGCAGAAGCGTGGAGCGGCTAAATGTGGGCAAAGAAGATCTCGAAGAAGGTCTGGAGAATTCCGGGAGGACTTGGTGGTCACCGATCGCACCTCCAATCAGTTCATCTTGCAACCCGGTCACCGTGCCAAGCTTTGTATCGAAAACGTCTTTCCGCTCCGCATATGGCGAGTGCAACGTTACAGTTTCAACTGTGTGTCGCGTATATGGTTGTTTGAAGTTGGTATTGATGAAACAGCGTCGTAATTCCCTCAATAGATCAGAAACACCCGCACTATTGTCATGCATAGCTCAGTTCAGTGGTTAGTCAAGCATGGTTTCGATACTGGCCCCGCAGACTTTCTGCACGACGGTAAAGCGAGGCAAGCGGGATAGGAACGTGCAAGCGGGCATCCCCGAGACATTTGTTCACGTGCTATCGCACGAGTCTCGCATCGTTCGTCTCGAGTGCTCGTCACGTTTCTACTCACGTGCGCTGCGGTATGAAAAATTTATCGAATTTCGTCCACACCTACTAAACTCTCTCAGTAGCATGTTCAGAACTGCGATAAGTAGATCGGTCAGACCGACCGGCGGGGCCCTCATGGGTGGCATGCCCCACTTGCGTTTGTTTTCGCAATCTCAAATGGCATTCAAGGCAAACTCGAAAGACCAACAGAAAGAGAGTAAGAGGAAGCTCAAGAAGCAGCAGTTGGTCAAGCTTCAGAACAAAAAGGATCCTGAATCACACCCACTTTACATGGATATTCCTTTGGCCATGAGGTACTTGAGAGCAGCCGAAGTTTGTCAACCATCCAAGAAAACCACTGTTTCCATTCTTATGACCGTGATTCCCGAAAAAGGTTCCAAACCATTACTGGGATCCGTTTACTTGCCCAAACCAATAAAAGATAACCACGTCATGGTTTTCTCGTTGCAGCCAGAAGTGGTGGACCTTGCCAAATCGCTTGGTGCCACCTATGCTGGAGGCTTGGATTTAATTGAAGACATCCAACAAGGTAGAGTCAAGCTCGATGCTCTTACTCATGCATTTTCAACTCCTGATATAGTGAAGGACTTGAAGCCAATTGCCAGACAGCTCGGTCCTAAGGGTTTAATGCCTACGCCTAAAAAAGGCACAGTTTCTGAAGATATTGAAGACTTGATGAAGAAGTCGGTGGGTGCCTTACCTTTCAAGCAGAAGGATCAACACTTGTCCATTCCTATTGGAAGATGTGACTTTAGTGACAAGGAAATCATTGAGAATTTGAAAGCAGCATCACAAGCAATCTACGATTCACAACCGGTGGGTACAAGAAAGCCTAACTTGATTGGTCAAACTTGCTTGAGTTCCACAATGGGGCCATCCCTTGTGATCAACTTCAGAAACTTTTAATGCATTTGCTTCCTGTATATATACTATCCATAATAAGAACTATTTGAAAGAAGGTGGAACACCCTAGCTTTATTGTAGTGGAGACGATCCGGTCACCAGGGTCACCAGGGTCACCAGCATTAGGCCTCAGAAAAGCCGAACGAAGCCGACTCAATTAGCTTATTGTTAGAAAATGGTGGTAAGTAGATGTGTTTGGCCTTTTTATACTTCCTTAATCACATTGTCACTAGTAGCTCACCTATACACCACTTTTTCCGTACCTGGCATCTTTTGCTCTTCTTGAATTTGGCTGCCAAAGTGCGACGCGAAATCATAAACCTAAAAGATCGCTGCTCGCTCCGAATCTACTCAAGTCGCACATATTCAGCATGGGTACCATATCGGTGGTGGCGACAAACAAGTTTGTGGGTTTGTCTGATGGGAATATACTCAATTGGTGTCCCGGACTCAACCTCCTCACGATATCCATGAACAAAACTTCGCTCTGGGTATACCGGTTGAATGGTGAACGGATATATTCTGTCAATAACAAGTCGCCCATCACGTCCATGAGCGCTATTCACGATGGCTCGTACTTTTGTCTAGCTGGTGTCAATGGACTCATCAAGATCTACGACTCAAATAGTGGAAACCTCGTTAAAATTATCGAAAAGTCGTTCAGTCGTGTTGACTTGATGCAGTATAGCTTCCATGATATCGAAACCAACAAATCGAGTAAGTTCAAGGACCTCTTTCATGTCGATATACTCAAGAACTTGCCTAAACTTGCGTCTACGGTGCCGTCTGTAGCAAATAATGCTGTCAGTAGCACTCCCGAAGATATCTTGGAGTTGGGCAACACCTCCACTTTAAACTACTTGGTGATTGTCGACTCTTCACGATTGTCACTCAACTTCAATGGTCTTCTTACTGTAAGCGATATCGACTTTCCCAGGGAAAACTGGCAGATCGTGGCCCACTTGGACACCAACGATCTTCTCAACCAATACTTTCTTGTAAGAGACGGCGACAAGTTGGTCTTGACACAATTGTACAACGACTTGTCGAGTTCTGATAGAAGCCACTTGGTTGATATGATCTTGAAGATCTGTAAAGTTGTAGCCATTCTCAACCACGTAAGCGACAGCTTGAGCACGCTACAGACCGAAATCAAGCCCTTTTTTGTATTGTACGACCGGTACTTGAGCAACTTGCTTGATTCTATTCACGACAAAGGCGACGATGCCCAATTTACATTGAGCCTCTGCTTTACAAACGCCTTGTTCACCAACCTTATACCTGAATCGCTCAAAGACTATTGGCTCAACCAGTTTGGAGAGCGAGGCTTCAATAAACTCAACAAGTTGGGCAATACAGTATACGATATGTGTCGAAACATTATATTCAAGGTCAAGGTTGCGTCGCTAGAAAGATTATTGGTACTTCTTAACGAGCTACGAAGTTTGGGTCAATGGTTCAAAGACTCAGAGAATAAACTACACATGGGACTAAACTCGAACCTTATAAATGATGTGATTACACAGTGCAAAAGTCTCCTCAAGACTTTTTACAAGGTGATCTGGGATATTAACGACGAGCAGAAAGCGTTCAACCATTTTATGACATGGATAAAGCATGAAATTATAGACAAAATAGCTAAAGAGGACGACATGGCGTCTTTTTTGAGCCTGCCAGACAAGCCTGTCTACAACCATGCAGAGATAATGAAATATATAAATGACCACCTCTTCTCCAGCAGACTATGGGCCCACTTCCAAATTGACTTTTCGGCCAACGATATTTTAGTACCAAAAGAACCCAGTAAGGAATTGGTGGTGGAGCAGTTCGAGCTGGTGAGCACCAAATTTGGTGAGGAAATCACCTCTTTTCAGCAACTTATGAAGAGCAACTTGCTATTCAAGGAAAGCCCCTACAGTGTGGAGTTTCCGCGCGATGTCCACGACTTGAAGCTTAAGTATGGAAACAACGCTGCCATATTGTGTGGACTCTCTCAAGACAATCTGGCCATGAACATAATGAGATTTTCTACGGGCAAAGACACCTCCAGTGTCTCAAAAACTTTACTATTTTCCGGCCAAGCGGTCAGCTACGAGTTCAACACGGGCTCTCAAATATTGGTAGTACTCCAAAAAGACGGAACATTCCAATTGGTGCTATTTGAAGTGGACCAGGTGTTCGAGAAAGCAAATGATGTTTCGTTCGAAGAGATTTCCTCTACGAAGTCACTTGGTGATATCCTGCTCCGTAGCCCTAAATCATTGGCAATTAGTCGCAACGAGACAGTTTCCTATGGGTGTTTGTTGGACGCCAACAAGCAAGACTACATCGTGTTTGAACTCTAGTCGTAGAAGTTTTGCATCCAGCTCGCCTGGTAGTTGCCGTCCGCATCTATATAGTACTGCTTCATGACATATTGCCGGTACCATTTACGTATGTTATTGTCGTTGGGCACCAACTGTTTCTGGCGGAGTTTTTTGCGGACCATATTGCTTAGTGTCAGCCGCTCTTCCAAGTGTTTTTTGGTCATATACTTGTAAAAGTAGGGATTCAAACGCACGTTGGGGTTAGTGGCTACCTGGTAAAGGTGCTTCAAATCGTCTTTCGCTATCGGCACATACTGGTTCAAGATATGTCGTACCGTAGAGATCTTTTCTCTAAGCATTTTGTCTCTTGTGGCAGGATCTAGCGGCTTAGCGAAGCGGTTGGTGGTGTATACGAGTTCAAGGGGGTGAACTTTCTTGGAAAGAAGGGATTGGTGGGCGTAGATATAGTTATATCGTTTGGTGACTTGGATCATTATAGTACTTAAATCGACGTTCTTGTCGCCATAATTCTTCACGAGCAGCAAGGGTGACCGTCTGGGTATCACCCCAAAGTGCTCTACCAAGGATATATGCTGTTGTTCCGATTCAATGCCTTCATGGTACTCTTTAAGCACTTTCTTATTCTCAGTGATTTGGTCTATCAAGTGGACCTGGGGCCATACCGAGTGTAATTTGTAATAGTTGATCTCATTGAATGTCCGTAACCACTGTGGTGTCTCCAGAGGTCTCTTGTATATACGGTCAAGGAGCTGCGGCACCGCATCGTACTTCTCATCTTCCAATATGTCATCGAGCAGTCTGGAGAAGTTAAGATTTCGCCTGGAGGATTTATGTGGGAAAGGACGTTGAAATTCTTGTTTGACGAGGTGCGCGAGCCTCCACAATGACTTCTGGTCCAACGGTAACCTCTTTATCCGCCGACACAACTGCCTGTACTGGTCCATTAGTAGTCTGGAGTAGCTGAGTAGTCCGGCTTATGATGAGTGAAGGTGTCACGTGAGTATATTGATTTACACCGCGATCGTGTACTCATGGTGAAAAGGTTTGGTTAGAGTTTAGTACGTGTTCACAGGTTATAATGGCTTTAGCGGAGGTGGTGTTGCGTAAGGTGCACAAGCTCGGTCTTATACCCAAAGTGATAAGGCTCTTGCCATTGATATCATTTGGTCTTGCCGTATTAAGCATAGGGTGGTTGTTGATGTTGCCCATAGAAGGCAACTACAGGAACACGTACATCTCGGAAAATGCACTTATGCCGTCACAAGTCACGTCATACTTCAGAGAAAGCGAGTGGAACATAGTTAGAGGATATAGAGACGAGATCAAAAGGTTGGAGCATGCTCCAATTCTCGAAAGATCCAAGCAGATCGAAGAATGGCTTCAGGATTTCGGGTACTCCACGACGTACCACCAAAACCTTCAATTCAGCGATACGCTCTATGCCATAATGCATGCACCACGAGGCGACGATACTGAGGCTCTTGTTTTGACAACTCCTTACACCACCAGCGATCAAGAATACAATGAAGGAGGATTGGCATTGACGCTAGCATTGGCCCGGTACTTCAGCAAGTTGTCGATTTGGTCTAAAAACATCATCATCGTGTTCCCCGAAAATGCACACGTGCCATTGAGGTCGTGGGTCGAAGCGTACCATACATCTCTAGACCAAACTGCCGGGTCCATTGAGGCTGCTATAGTGATAGAATATGCCAAAAATGGTGACCATTTCGACTACTACGAGATGTTTTACGAGGGTTTGAACGGTCAATTGCCCAACTTAGACTTGCTCAACACCGCCAATCTCATTGGTTCTCACGAACTGCTCAAGACATCTCTTCAGCATACCTCCCGTAATGAGTTAGATACAAACACTTATTACACTAGATTGAGAACTTTGGTGAAAGGTATTGTTAGTCTCACCTTATCTGGGCTTAGCTCTAACACTCCAGGGTGTGAAGCCTTTTCTGGCTGGCAGATCCAGTCGTTTACCATCAAAGCCAAAGGTTCCACTGGTCCTGCTGATATCACCCAGTTTGGTCGCCTAGTCGACTCAACTTTCAGATCCGTCAATAATCTTTTGGAAAAGTTCCACCAGTCGTTTTTCTTCTACCTTATGTTGGCTCCCCAGCACTTTGTATCGATCGGAACGTACTTGCCATCCTCGGTGATGTTGGCGGTATCATTTGTGTTGAGCTCTTTGGGGTGTGTTCTCAATAGCGGAGTAAAATCAGGCGCCTTTATCAGTAACATTAGTATCATTTTGACCTTATGGTTCTTGATAGTGGTCGTTGGCTTTACTCTAGGAGCCTTATTGCCTTTCTTAACCAATAATACCCCCAAAGAATTTGAAGCTGTTACTGTTCTTCAGATCCTCTATGGCTTGACGGGTGTCAATTTCGTATTGTCGTGCTTGCCACTTGTTGATATCAAGTCTAAGTATAGAATCAATAAGGCAGTCAAGTTCGGTTTGATTTCGTTATCATTGTTCTTTATTGCCATGTTGATCTTGACGTTACTAATTGTCCATTTCTCGTTGGCCTTGACTATCGGGACTCTCGCTATTCCTCTTACATTTGTTCAACCATTGACTGCATCTGCCTTGGAAGAAAAGGTCAGAAACGAGCTCCAATCAGAAGAGGCTAAAGCTACAAAGAAAAAACAAGACCCCTTAACAAAGTTCATTGCGTTTGTTCAAAATAATAAGGCCCAAATCAAAATCAGTTTGTGCTTGTTTGTATCGAATCCGTTCTTTGTCATCTTTATAGCCGGTAGTTTCTTGGACCCAGAACTTGGGGCCGTGACTTTAATGAGAGGATTGCTTACTTCATGGCACGAACTTCAATGTTGGACGTGGTTTGTTGTGATCCTTGGCTGGTTCCCTGCATGGTTGGGTGTTGCCGTGGCTGTTGTATTTGGCGAGTACGACGTAGATTACACCGAAGTCATCAAGAAGATTAAAAGTCAAACCTCGGTCGCTAAAAAAAACATTTAGATACAAAAGCCTACAACGTTCTAGCTACATATTGGATAAATATGCATAAAGTGAAGAATTTCAAGTGAATGATGCAAGTGACTATAAGTCTAGTCTATAGAATCTTTGAAACACTTACTTTCTTTTCCTGCTTTTACAAGCTCAAAGTTATCTTTGCTAATAGTTAGATTTTCTACCTTACTTAGTTACCTTGTCTTGTCGAATGTTACTCAGTGAGAGTAGCGTTATGAGCTTCGCCATAAAAATAGAGGTATTTCGTAAAGGTGCCCCAAGTCAATCGATCAATGGTCAAGCCAGTAATACCAAATGGTGTCTAAAATGGTACTGCATGTAGTCCGTTTGTAAATACTACGAAACCGTATTCCAATAATGTTACACCCGCTCAGCACCGGAACCACGAGCTCGTCGTGTGCACTTCCAGGAAGGGACGTTTTAAATTCCTCTACAAACTCGGCCCACTCTACCATACTAAGCTTAGCCGGGGTCCAACCTGCGGTTGAATATGTGGTTGTCGCAGACGATAAACAGACGGTGGGTTTTTGCAGGTTAGGTGCGAGACGTGTTTTGAAAAAATCCGGTATCAACAAAAAAACACGAAACTGATCCAAACGTTTGGGAAGTGTACTGTTGAACTCAGAGCAATAACTGGCACATTTTAGTGAACTACAATTATTGAATTATAATGTCATACAACTACTCTGCTGATAACAATGCCAGCTCCGCTGCTTTACGTAAACGTAAAACATTAAAGAAATCCATCAACTTCTCCATAATGATTATTGGAGAGAGCGGTTCGGGGAGATCGACGTTGATAAATACGCTTTGTGGGGGCAATTCGATTGTGCCCACGTCGCTGACGGTCAACCAAGATCCTTTCACCAAGAAATTGACATTGAGGCACGAAAACGTTGAGTTGGAAGACAACGAGGGCCACAAGATCTCGTTAAATATCATCGACACCCCCAACTTTGCCAACTCCATCAACAGTGACGAGGACTTCAAAATTATTGTCGACTTCATAAGACACCAGTACGATGAGGTTTTGTTGGAAGAATCCAGAGTTAAGCGTAATCCAAGATTTAAAGACGGCAGAATCCATGTGTTGATTTACATGATAAACCCAACAGGACATGGGTTGAGTGAAATCGATATCAAGTTCATGCTACACGTCAACAACTTGGTCAATATCGTGCCTGTGATTGCCAAAGCTGACTCGTTGACTGCCAAGGAATTGCAATTGAACAAGCAATTAATCTTGGAAGATCTCACCAACTACGGCATCAACTTCTACAAATTTAATGAATATGAATACGAAGAGGATTATATCGACGATGAAATTATTGAATACAACAAATACCTCAACTCTTTGGTACCATTTGCCATTATTGGTGCCAACGACTATCAAGAAAACCCTAACGAGGACGAAGATTTATTGAAGTTAAGAGTGTTGAACCCAATAAATTCCAAGCCCATCAATGTTGAAAACCCTGAGGTCAATGACTTCACCATTTTGAAGAACATCTTGTTGATCACCCACTTGAACGAGTTCAAGGAGTTGACCCACGATGTGATTTACGAGAACTACAGAACCGAAGCATTATCTGGAAAACAGTTCCAATACGTTGGTAATGACAAAAACGGTGAAAAGGAGTATGCTGGCGAGGGTGAAGATGAAGAATCGAGCTACTTGATGAAGGAAGAACAGATCAAGCTTGAGGAAGAAAGGTTGAGAAAGTTCGAAGAAAGGGTTCATCAGGATTTGATCAATAAGAGAAAAGAATTGTTGGAGAGAGAAAGTGAATTGAAGGAAATTGAGAAGAGGTTGCTAAGTGAAGGTTTGAAGTTGAATGAGGAGGGAGAGGTGGTCAAGATTGAAGAGTAGAGACTTTTCTTAAGATCGAGAGTAGACTTTCTTCATAGTATGAATTCTTGTTTAATTTAAATACACATAAATACATTTAGTTTGGTTTTTTTTTTTTAGTTGGAAGCTTGATATTTCACCACGATGTCGTCGAATTTCGAATTGAATTGTTTTATGTCTTGCACAGTAGGGTGTTCAGGATCCACCGACTTCAATTCTTCGAGCAATTTGGGAACGTTTTCACCACCATTGGTCAAGTAGTCGAAAGTGATTTGGTTGGCAATAAGGTCGCCATTTGGCTTGGAGCTCAAGGTCTTTAATTGGCCCAACAATTCCTGGGCTTCGGGATAATGCTTCATTTGAATAGTCAATACAAACAATACGTTCAAAAGCTTAAATTTGCCCTGGAAGTCGTCTTCGAAATCCGTCGACAATAACTCGTCGTAGAAGTAGTAGGAGTTGCTTATGTTGTCAGTCTCACCTTTGATGGACAAGATCCACGATTCCAATACTTGGTAAATGATGCTGTCTCTGGTGGAATCGGGAAACTTTTCAAACTTGGCAAACAACTTGGTGGCAGCAGTGAAGTTTCCTTGAGCCAAGTATAATTGGGTTAAGACCAAGTATGGCTCTAACTCGTTGAAGTTATTGCTTTTGGACTCGATGTATCTATTCAAAAACGCAATAGCTTCGTCAATGTCCTTGCCAAATTTGACCAAGTAGATCGATGTCAACACTGCTTGAAGTTCGAATGTGGCCACTTTGACATCATCAAAGTAAGTAGATTCGTCGGTACCGAAAGACTTCAAGTCGTCCCAAGCACTCAAGAGCTGGAAAAGCTGTTCGTTGTCGGGAAACTGGGACTTTCCATTTTCAATGAGCTGTGAAGCGTCTAGCTCCAAGGCAACGGTTGATCTGATTTGGAACTCCAACACCTTCAACTGGTTTTCTGAAGAAAACTGGTCAAGATCATAAGACCTGACTTTCTGGTGTTGGTTTGTGTAGAACTGGTTACGAATGGTGTAAAGCTCACCGGAATCACTAAAGGCGTCCATGGCTGAGGTGGTGAAGTGTGGTGGACGTTGAATGTTTTGACGTGGCGGAGAATTACAGCGCGAAAAAGATAGTAAGTCAGTGAAAACTGTACGACGAGAAAAGTCGCGGTAAGGTGGAGACATGGATGTAAGCCATTGACGAAGTGGATATTACTGGCTGATACGTTGATCTTCTATAGTCAAAGGTACTCATTGATGTATTGCTATTTGTATTATTTACCTGCATTTCTTATTCTGTCCCATGCTGACTTGGGTTCACTCTTTTCACTCTCGCTGTTCTCCCCGCTAGTGTCGCTCGCGCTCGCTAAATCAAGACCACTCACGCTAGGTGCGGTGGCACTATCAGTATTTTGCAGCCTATCTACAAAACCATTGGACTCTCTGATTTTATCCCAATGGTTGGGTTTGTGGTCGACTGGACCGTTTCCTCTCTTGGGTGGATGATAATGTACTTCGTGAAGTTGCTTGTTGGTGTAGGTCCTTGGGTCCTGTATTATGAAACTGGGATCTTCGGCGGATTTACGAAAGTAGACGTAGAACAATCCGGCCTGGTGGTAGTCCATGGCCTTCCACACATCTGCCTGGCGTGCAGCGACTTCGTCCCCTCCTTCCAAGTTTGCGATTTTTCTACTGAATTGGTACTTTGCCGCTTGCTGGTTGGCTACAAGCAACGACGTTAATCCCAACATAAATGAAAGGAACGGGCGATGAAACCTGGGTCTAAGAAGCTTGGGGGGTTCGGCAGGTACCCTGGATCCCATCTGGTATCTATTGTACAACGTAGGACCCAACAGACCTGCAATTGAGGCCCCGATTCCGCAGAGCGTCGACAGTGTCAATGCACCGAACAAGCCATTGGCTATCTGTTCACGGTCTTGCGGCTCGAGTTTTTGGTCAGCCTCGTAGAACTTGACACTGGCTTGGAACTGCTGTGGGCTCAACCGTTCGAGCAATGGGTTTTCGTTATCTTTACTTGGTTCTGTCATGGTACTAAGTAGATGGAACTTCCGTGCTCGCTAAAATTGAGAGCAATAAAAAGTACAGAAAAAAAGAGTTCTAGAAATTGGCTGAAATAATAAAAAGTGTCAACTCTCTCAAATAATAGATAGAAAGTGATCGCTTTCTGGTCGATACATTTATAGACGTTTTACAGTTACTTTGTATTATTTAGTTGTACTAAACCAACTTGTTGTCGCCTCTCTTTTCTTCTCTCAATCTGAGCAATTGAGCGACAACATCGTCGAACTTGACCATGGCATTCTTACCCTGGTCTTCAGGAATGTCTCTGTTTCTCACATTGACACTTTCGGTATCTTCTTCTTCTCCACCAACAATGAAGATGAAGTTGTACTTGTAAAGTTGACCGGTTCTCACTTTCTTAGGCAAGGTGTTACCAGAGACATCGACGTCGGCATAGAAGAAGTGCTCGTCGTTCAATCTCTTTTGAAGTTTTTGAGCATAGTCGAAGTACTTAGGACCAACTGGAACGATCAAGATCTGTCTTGGTGACAACCAGAATGGCCATTTACCCTTGTAGTGTTCGGTCAAAATAGCAGTCATTCTTTCCACCGAACCCAAAATGGCTCTGTGAATCATCACTGGTCTGGCCACAGCATTACCCTTTTCGTTGGTTTCAGCCTTGTATTCCAATTCGAATCTGTTTGGCAACTGGAAATCCAATTGGATAGTGGCACATTGGAACCATCTGTTCAAGGCATCACTGATCTTGATATCGATCTTTGGTCCGTAGAAGGCACCGTCGGCTGGGTTCAACTCCCAGTTGCCTTTACCCAAGAAGTCGTTCAAGGCGTTCTCCAACTTTTCTTCAGCAGCATTCCAGGTTTCCAAGTCTCCGACATACTTTTCTGGTCTGGTGGACAATTCCATCTTGAACTCAAAGCCAAAAGTACCGTAAACCTTTTGCAAGAAGTCAAAGACTCCGGCAATCTCAGTACCGATTTGGTCGGTGGTACAGAAAATGTGGGCATCATCTTGCTGGAAACGACGAACTCTGGTCAATCCCGATAAGGCACCCGAAAACTCGTTTCTGTGAATAACACCAAAGTCAGCAACACGCCATGGCAACTCACGGTACGATCTTTCTCTGGATTTGAACAACAAACAGTGGCCAGGACAGTTCATTGGCTTAAGACCGTATGTTTCCTTTTCGACCTCAAATGCAAACATGTTCTCCTTGTAGTTACCCCAGTGCCCGGAAGTCTCCCACAACTTGGCGTTGTACATGTTAGGAGTGATGACTTCGTCGTATCCTCTTCTTCTGTACTCGTTTCTCAACATTTCACACAAAGTGTTGTAGATTCTGGTACCGTGAGGCAACCAGAAAGCGGAACCTGGCGACATTTCGTTGAACAAGAACAATTCCTGCTCTTTACCGATTTTTCTGTGGTCTCTTTCGGCGGCTTCGGCCAAGAACTTCAAGTGGTCCGTCATCAATTTCTTGTCTGGGAACGAAATACCGTAGACTCTTTGCAACGAGTCGTTGGTGGCATCACCCAAGAAGTAGGAAGAGGAGTTTTTTAACACCTTGAAAGCCTTGATTCTACCGGAATGTGGGATATGTGGTCCGGTACATAAATCAATAAGTGGTCCACATCTGTAAACAGTGGTGGAAGTTCCATCTGGAATCTTGTCACTAATAAACTTGACCTTGTACTTGTTGTAGTGGAACATTTTCAACAAGTTTTCCTTGGAAAGTTCCAATCTTTCGAACTTCTGCTTCTCCTTGATAGCCTTGGTAGCGACTTGTTCCAAGCTGGAAAAGTCAGTTTGGGTGACGGCGGTTTGACCGTCGTTTATAGACATGTCGTAGAAGAACCCGTCGTCAGTTGGAGGACCGTGGGACAAGTGACATCCGTAATGGCATTCACAGGCTTCACCCAAGATATGGGCAGAAGAGTGCCAGAAAACAGCCTTACCTTCGGCATTTTCAAAGTCCAAGAACTCCAACTTGACGTCTCCTTCCAAAGGTCTTGGAAGATCCCATAATTGGCCATCAATCTTGGAAATCACTTGTCTTTCAGCAAATGATTTACCGATTTGGTTGGCAATGTCCAATGGAGAGGTTTCCCATGCAGTACCTTCCTTGACAGATCCGTCCTTTAAGGTTATCTTGATTGGAACACGTTCTTTCTTGGCGATTTCTTCGTCATATTTGGCCTTGAATTCGTCGAATAATTTGATTCTTTCTTCAATAAACTGAGGTTGGGGGTCCAAGTATAATGGATTGGAGGAGGCGCCGGCGGCTTTCTTGTCCTTCTTCGCCTTTGGTGCTTTAGCAACGGGTTTTTGGTTGTTTTCTTGAACGGACAAGGCTTCCACCTTGTCACTGATACCTTCTACAGCGGCCATCTTGGTTTCCTGAAGCAGAAAGAGTCCAGATGATATAAAAAATTTACGTGTCGTGGTGCGGGTTGGGTGTGCTTTAAATTACAGTGCAGTCTCATACTTACCGTGCCTTGAAATTAGCGATCAGACCTCTAGACGAGGATCATGCGTTGGCATTAAGAGTGTTATGTGGTGATGACAGACACGATAAGGGCACCAGCTTCAACGACGGAGCCAGAAGGTACCATAGAATCCCAAGTACAAGAGCTAAAACAGCTTATCAATGACCAGGAATCGCTAATCGACAAGCGCATCGCGAACTTGGACCTGATTAGCAGTCGAGTCGTTAAGGTTGGAAGCAGCGATGATCAAGCATTTGGTATACTCAACTACAAGTTGACCGATTTTTTGGTCAAGCTCGAACGGCGTCTCCAAAAACACCCACCCCAAGAAGCATCATCTCCCAATGGCCGAGGCAAGGCCGTACCTACTCTGGCAGTAGACACCGGGGCAAATCGCAGCTTTCGCTACGACAACAGTTTCGAGTATGACCCGCGCCAGGAGCGAGACCTCACTATAAACCAAACGTACGACTCGTTAACCTCGGCCGGTAACCCCAGCGAATCGCCCGCCGAGGCCGTGCAGTTGTTGCAAACGTATCTCAATTCGATATTGAATATCATTAAACCCAACGTCAAAAACAACTTTTCTGACATCTTGGAATCAACCGGCGAGTTAGTCAATAGCACCCCACTCAATGCTGTCAACGTAAAAAACATGAACGATTTGATCTCTCTGATCGAAAGCACCATCGGCGCATTTACGATATAGTTTGCAATATAGTTTAGACATTTATCGATTCAATTATATGATTCATTATATACAAGTTAAAAGGTCTTAGGTGCCAACGAGACGATTTTGTTGAATTCCAACTCTCTTAATTCTTTGGCCACTACTGACGACACTCTGGTTCCCAAAGGATCACCACTCTTGTTGACTAGCACACATGCATTATCGTCGAATCTGACGACTGAGCCATCGGGTCTTCTGAATGGGGCCTTTGTCCTTACCACTATGGCACGGCATATATCTCTTCTTTTGACACGGTTACTGGAGGCTTGACCACCAATGTCGGAGTGGAAAGGCTTTGACTTCTTGACTACCACGGTGATTTCGTCTCCCACCTTGGCAAAATTTCTGGGGCCATGGCGCAACACCTTGATGCACTCTACCACCTGGGCTCCTGAGTTATCTATAACGTTCAACAAGGTCTTCAAGTAAATCATATTTGGCTAGTATGGGTGTAACAGTGACTTTGATGATTTTTTTTCACTGGCTTTGGGTGCGCCGTGTGCAGGACTATGATCTTTTTCTGGGTTGTTCAACGGGTAACTACGATGATGAATAGGAACTTCGTGCGACAGGTGCGGCATATTAGTCAGTGGAATGCGTCGGAAGTGATCACCGATCGCAAATCACGCTTTCAGGCGAGAACGGTGCCGCTAGAGCTGGGCGATCAGGTTGGTCCCATATTGACCGAATTGTTACACCACCACAAGAGTATCAAAAGAGCGAGCCATCCGCATATAATTGCGTGGCGCACCGGAACCCCCGAGGTGAAAAATGGGGTGGTGCGATACACCAACGTCAATCAGGGGTATCAGGATAACGGAGAGAAGGGCGCGGGAATAAAGATTCTCGACCAGGTGCTTGTACAAAAAGACGTGTACAATTTTTTGGTGATAGTGACGAGATGGTACGGAGGCACGCCTTTGGGCAATCTGAGATATAGGCATATAGTCAACGCCAGTTTAGAGTCTTTGCGCAACGCCAAACAAAATTCTACTGGATAATCTTATAATCGCGCAAATTGTGAAATCAAGCACACATGGCCTTTAAAGAGATAGCCAAGGTGGCAATACTAGGAGTATTGGTGCATGGATTGTGGAAGTCGCTTGAGTTGGAGTTGCCAGCACATTTGATCAAGGCCACCAATTGGCAGTTCTTGACCAACATCAGTCTTGGAGCAACGGTTCTCTACCAGGCGCTCGAATTGGTGTTTCCCGACGCCAAATTCATCACCTACTACTATCACTTGGTGACCAACCTTGAGTTCCTTGTCACCACTGCGTATTGGGCATTGACGTTTGTATTTCCCGGCTCTTTGAATAAAGACGCTTTTGCTGTTGACCATATGTTGGACTTTCAAACCCACTTTCTTCCGTACGTTTCGTTACTTATTAGCCGAAAACCTAATATAGGGTTCGGACGCTCGGCTCTATTGAGCACCGCATCCATTGGTGCATACTGGGGAGCAATCGAGTTGTTCCAATACCTTAATCAGGATGGCGTCACCAGGTACCCGTATCCATTCTTGAATGATAAATCGTTATACGAAAGACTCCAATGGATGGTGTTGTTCGTACTAGTTAGTTTTGTCAATTATCCAGTACAGACTTTCCTTGACATAAATTAGACGAATAGAAGCGAACGGACAAATGTATGGTGAATATTTGAAAGCGCATTTTGCACCCAATGTACCAAAAATTGATCAAACACCTAAATTATCACATATATAATCTAGCTAATACGTGAACTAAATATTCTTCTTTATTTCGTGCTTGACGTCATCGATAGTGTCATCGATCTTGTCGATATGGTGGTCGATTTCTTCAGGAGAGGCCACCAAAGCATCATACAAGCCTCTCAACAATAGAAACTGGGTGAATGAAACAAGTGCCACCATAGCAAATACTACGAATCTCTCCTTTTCAGATTCCACATTCAAAAAGGCATATGGATAACTTGCACCGCTTTCCACGTCAATCAAGTACTTCAAGAGAACCCAGTAGAACAGGGTCAATGTCACTACCAACACCAACGCCGTCGAGTTTCTGATGGTCCATTTGGGCATAAATACAAGATAATCTATAAGTAATGCGACCACCGGCATCAAGTGAATAGACAAGTCCACCTTCATGGGAATTCTGATTTTGGACTCAGAGGTCAATAAGTGGATGAAAAATAGTCTGAGAGGCCAGTATATCACCGCAACAATACACTCCAATGCCAACCCGATAGGATGAAGCAAGTTTTTCAAGTCATACAAAGGCTTGGACTTGATCAAGTGGGCTATGAATCCAATCGAAAGCACAATCAAGGTGTAAGCAAGCGAAAGGTTGGTCAAAAATTGCCAGTGGCCGGCTTTGGCTAATTTGGCTGGAAGCTCGGTTTTGAGAATATTATGGTAGACACCATAATAAAAACCGATCACCAACGACACCCCATCTATCGCAAGTATAACCTTGTTACCCACTACTCGTCTAGACATGTTGCTTGAAGAAGAGTAAAGACTATTGAAATTGCTACATGTGACGTCGATGGGTGGCATCGTCCGTCACGTGGAAGGCCGCTTAAGATATAGTGAATGAGTGAAATGACAAGGCGACAGCGTTGGCACGTGTACATGACAAGAGATCAAACATCACTGAGGACACGAAGTAAGTAGTGTGGTAATGACACCCGTGTTGTTTTATTTCAGAGTAGTATTTCGTATTTATTGGATGGATCGGATGCTTTCAATGATGGGAGAAAAACTTGGCAAATCCGGTTCTGTGTCTAGACGTGGACCTAGATCGGGAGCTCGACCTCGAGCTTTGAATGCTATCTCTGCCTCTCTCTGATCTTAGCGATGCAAGGTTCGTGTTTGAATTGGACCGCGAACTCGAGGGACTCAAGGGATTGAGTTTCAGCATTCGCTTCGTTTTTTCCTTGCAAACGGCATTGGGATCCACGTTTTTGATCAAGTCCTGGAAGTAATATTCCGAATCCAACGGGTGGTCCAAATACTCTACGTGGGTGTAGGTGGGTTTCACCACGATTACAGGAACCAAAGCACACTCGAGAAAGTATTTCGAGAACGAGGCTTTGGACAAGAACGACTTGTGATACTCTTTGTTGGCATGGTGGGTTCCGATGCACATCATCTGGGGATTGTACTCTTCAATGGCCTGTTTAAGTAATTTTTGTGGCTTCCCTATGACGATTTCGAACACAATCTGCACCTTTTTGTAGTGCGAGTTTAGAGATTCGATTTTCGACAACGCCTTGTTGGCTTCCAAGTTGTTGATTACATCGTGCTGCTTCTCATCTAGCACTTGTAGCACGATAATGGTGTCGCCATGTACGATCATCTCTTCAAAAAGCCACTCAATGGCCTTGAGTGATTCCTGGTCGTTGTTGAAACCCGCCAAAAACGTCTTGTTGTTACGTCTGAACTTGAAGTTCGGGTGTTTCACCTTGAATGTGAGCGATCGGTGGTGCTGGTCGGTAGACGTATCGAACGAAATTCCTCTTTCAAGTGACCTAGGGCGGTGAATGGGTGGTCTGGCAGAGCACGCTGAAAGGTGACCGCCAAGTGGAAGGTGGTTAGCACTGGTAGATCTTTGGGCCAAGCCTCCCAAATGCACTAGCGAGTCTTCTCGTGAACTTGGATGGCTCGGGTTAGTGATATTTCCGGCCAACGCAGACCGTATTTCTGGCTTGTTGGGCGTGTGGCTGAAGTAGCCAGGTGGAGGCGATATGCCGCCGGTGATATTTGGTGTCAAAATGGGGCTGCTGGCTTCCGATATGCTGGGGGTCGCCGACTCGGAGTCGAAGTCGTCGTAGTAAAGTCTTCCGAGAAGATCTGAAGAGTTGTTTTCTTGCTTGTACATATCGACTGTTTCATTGCTGGTGTGATACAATAGAGCGTTCAATCGGGTGTTTAGTTCGGTGACGGGATCGCTGATATCGTTGGGTTTCCTTCTGACGGGCTTTGCCTCAAAGTCTTTGGCTTTTGTGTTGTCATTATCTTTACCTTTATCTTTGTCTTCTTCTCCGTCTTCTTCTTCGTCTTTCTTATCTTCGTCCTCTTTTTTGCCTTTGAACATGCGTAACTTGTTAGGCGATGTCGGATTGTTACTCGTAAACGGCGACATCGTGAAGCGCTAATTGTGGATGCTTAGATGGTGATGAAGTCTTGTGCAAGTAATCTGGTGGGCCTTTCGTGGCGTATGGGTACTGGGGTGCAGCGGTTGGTAGGCAATCGGTCGAGGTGATATAGGGGACGGTGAGATGATCGAGGGAAGATCTTTGGTACGGCTGCGCGGTGCGGAGGCGCGCCGTTAGGGAGAGTTGGTAGGGCGTGCGAGCACGTAGTAGAGCAGCCAATAGAGTAAGACTGTACTCATATAGGGGGTATTCAACCTTATATAGAAGATATAGACCAGTGTACAAGTGGACTACTAATATAAAGCTGACCTGTAGTGGAAGAGTGTACCCCACGGACGGTATTGACCTGTTGGAGTGGAGTGGGTGCCAAGAATTGGTCGCGGGCCAAATCGGTGGCGCGCACGGAATCCGAGTTCAAAAATAGCGAAGGCTAGTATCTACAGTTGAACCAGTTATTTACAACGTTCTTTATTTAAATAGCGTATTTACAGTTCTTCTTCGTCGTAATACCTCGCGTTATTCACGCCCGAGTTTCTCTCGATTATGCCCCATATCCGGTCCATCTTCATCCCACCAATATTGTCCGCCACATAGAACTTTCTCTTGGAATTGGTCTCGGGATCGACTTCCTTCCACGTACTGTACGGCGAGAAGATCGAATCATTCTGGTCCAACGTAAGCAGCTTGTTGTTGCTGATTTGCAACAACGTGTTGTATGTTTTGCCACCAGTTGGATTTAGTTTTTCTACAATCAACTTTTCGTTGTTGACCAAATTTTCCAAGGTCTGCGGCTGCTCTTTATCGTAGAGCCTGAATATTCTGGTGACATAATCCTTGGTTTTATACTGCACGATGACCGCGGGCGTAGCACACGACACCAATGTGCCCAATGCGTAGATATCGTCAAACTGCGACGACTCGTAAAAGAGTTTGGCGGCGTAGATCCCCAAGACCCCAAAACTGAGGGTGATTCGTTTCAACATCGCAACGTACTTTGAACTGGGCGCCTCGTACAACGCCAGGTACGAAAGTCTGTAGTTGGAAGATAATGGTGTGGATCGGATAGACCCAGGTTTGCGAACATAAACCAAGTCTTCGTATAATGTGGGCGACCATGGATTATTGTCACTAATGATCTCGTCCGATTCTAGGGTAGAGTCGGTCGTCTTGAAGTTGCTCTTGTGCTGGACCCCTCTAATATGGACTCTGTTTCGCACAAATGGGCGAAAAGGTCTTACCAAGCACTGTCTCATCATCGTGCTTGTCTATTCCCAAGTGGGCTTGTTACCTAGTGTCTGTCACATTCTCTACCAGAACGGGAGTCTCGTGCGATGCGTCTCGTGACACAAAACAATTTTAGAACAGATTTTTATCGAAGCGTAGCGAAGAAGCAATTCACTCATCAACAACTGGAACACCACACATCATGAGCAGCGAATCAACCAATAGATTTATTCCAGAGTACCGTAGAACCACCTTCAAAAACAAAGGGCGTTTCCAGAGTGAAGAATTGAGAAGAAGAAGAGAAACCCACCAGGTTGATTTGAGAAAACAAAAGAGAGAAGAGGTCCTTTCCAAGAGAAGAAACTTTCAAGATAATGCCAACGAATCTGAAGATGAAGATGACGAGTTCAATAACCAAGCTGCCAACACCGACGAGAGCCAGTTCTACTCCAAATTGCAACAGGATTTGCCCAAGATGATCGAAATGATCCAGTCGGACGATTTCGAGAACCAGTTGGCCGCGACCGTCAAGTTCAGACAGATTTTATCGCGTGAACACAACCCGCCAATCGACTTGGTGATCCAATCAGGCGCCATACCAACCTTAGTGGAGTTCATGAAGTCGTCCCATCCCCAAATGTTGCAGTTGGAAGCCGCCTGGGCATTGACCAATATTGCATCTGGTAACAGTGAACAGACCAGAGTGGTCGTGGAAGCACATGCCGTCCCGTTATTTGTCGAATTGCTCTACTCTCAATCACTGGAAGTCAAGGAACAAGCCATCTGGGCTTTGGGTAACGTTGCCGGTGACTCGGCTGACTATAGAGATTATGTGTTGGCCTGCAATGCCATGGAGCCAGTGTTGCTGTTGTTTAACAGTAGTAAGATGTCGCTCATCAGAACTGCCACCTGGACCTTATCCAACTTGTGTAGAGGTAAAAACCCTCAGCCTGACTGGAACATTGTTCAACAAGCTATTCCTACCTTGGCCAAGTTGATCTATAGTATTGATCCTGAAACCTTGGTCGATGCGTGTTGGGCCGTCTCGTACTTGTCTGACGGAACTCCTGAGGCCATTCAAACGGTTGTAGATGCCAGAATCCCAAACCGTCTTGTGGAGCTCTTGGGCCACGAATCGACCTTGGTTCAAACTCCGGCCTTGAGAGCTATCGGTAACATTGTCACTGGTAACGATATGCAAACCCAACTTGTTATAAACGCCGGTGTGTTGCCTGCCTTGGCTCCATTGTTACATTCTCCCAAGGAAACCATCCGTAAGGAAACCTGTTGGACCATTTCTAACATCACTGCTGGTAATGTCGATCAGATTCAAGCGGTTATTGATGCTAACTTGATTCCTTTGATTATTAAATTATTGACCACAGGTGACTACAAAACCAAAAAGGAAGCGTGCTGGGCTATTTCCAATGCTTCTTCGGGTGGTTTGGCCAGACCTGACCAGATCCGTTACTTGGTTTCCCAGGGCTGCATCAAGCCATTGTGCGATTTGTTGGCAGTTGCAGATTCGAGAATCATCGAAGTCACCTTGGATTCCTTGGAGAATATCTTGAAAATGGGTGAAATGGACAAAGAGGCTCAAAACAGTTCCATCAACCAAAACGCCTTATACATCGAAGAAGCCGGCGGCATGCAAAAGATCTTTGAATGTCAAGGTAACCGAAACGATAAAATCTACCAAAAGGCCTATAACATCATTGAGAAATACTTTTCTGAAGAAGACGAAGGACACGACGAAGACCCGCTTGTGCCTGAAGCTTATGGTGATGCCTACGGGTTCGGAGTGGATCCTAACCAACAACAAAATTTTAACTTTTAATGATATCCAATTCTCGTTTCTCATTCTTCCATCTCTTCCTCTTTTTGTACTCACATTTCTGGTTGTTGCGTTTAGAACCTTTTAAATTACCTTTGAATCTCAAGACTACTTCTGGTTGATTGAGTAATACTCCCTTTGACCATAATGCTCATGGTCGCTCTGCATCTCTCATCATCAATATACATCATCTCTAATAACAAAAATAAATAAATGCGCTAAAATAATCTCAACCAACGTTGGCGGGCGATATCCATAGATATAGAGTATGGCAAAGAAAGATGGTAATAAGGTGATTACGGCTGTGCGAATTATGACTATTGACAGTTGTGATTCTATATCATCATATTTTCATTCAAATTACCGACTATGAATGTGAATTTGCTTAAAATTATGTAATTTATGCAAATATACATAAAATGTATATTTACTGAATTTATTGACTAAGTTGGTATAATGAATGCTCTACACTATTTGAGCACATTTACTTTGGTAAATATCGAAATCGAGCTAACAGACATCTTCGTTTAGATTTGAAGTCAAATGGCCGTGGCTGCGTAAATGGAAAGTAGCGAGAGAAGTAGCTTAAAAGATTTATTTTAAGTAATGAATTCTAGCAATGTACCTGCCACTTTCACACACAATCCTTGGTTTGAAAGGCCCGGTATTGCTGTTTCTGTCACTTATGCTACAAACAGCTGCGTTGCCTTATCGTGTGCACCCTGCGTGGTGCCACGCAATATTCCTCGATACTGAGAGATTTTGTAGCCATGTGTTCTGGAAACTCCGTGCAGTTAGGTTTCTGCGTGCGTTTACCGGTGGTTATCATGCGGCTACCGTTCGGATAGCGTACGCAACCAGCAAACGGTTCAACCAATAAATAAGTACCGCAAAGCCGCTGATAAGCCACCACACTAGCCTCGACGTACCACCAAAGCACGAGCACACTTTAAGACATTGCAAACCAACGTGACACTCTCTGGCTAGTAAGAATTTGTAAACCACTACTGTCGCTGGCACTCCGGCTACACTCGGCTGCACTTCGGCTTCCCACGTGATGTCTTCCGTCGGTTTACACGGCCCGGCCCTACGTCTGCTTTTGGATGGCGCGCTTCCACATTCAGCACCCGAACCCGTCTCAATTCCGCCCGTTCAGGAAATAGTAACATCCGGACTGCACATAAACACATTCTCTCCGGCACTTCCAGGGACGCAACAAAAATCTCTCACTTCCCAGAATAAGCTGCCTAATTTTACCGAAAAGTTCCTGCCAATGAAAACAAACAGAGCAAAATTTTGTGCCAGGATTAACTTTTAAATACTCAATATAACAGTTTTTTCTTTCCACTAGTTTTATTCTTTAGTAATAGCAAGATGAAGTTATCTAGTGTTGTTGTTGGATTAGCCTCAGTTGCTGCCGTTGTCTCAGCAGCTGATGATACTACCAGAGAAGTTGTCACTGTCACCGTCACCGGAACCACCAACACTCATAAATACGGTAAATTCGACAAAACTAAGGAGTCTTCTAGTTCTTCATCTACTGGTACTCACAAATACGGTAAATTCGACAAGACCAAGAAGGAATCAAGCTCTTCATCCACTGGTACTCACAAATACGGTAAGTTTGACAAGACCAAGAAGGCTTCAAGCTCTTCATCCACCGGTACTCACAAATACGGTAAATTCGACAAAACTAAGGAGTCTTCTAGTTCTTCATCCACCGGTACTCACAAATACGGTAAATTCGACAAGACCAAGAAGGAATCTAGCTCATCATCCACCGGTACCCACAAGTACGGTAAGTTCGACAAGACCAAGGGACCACTCACCACCACCGTATACGTTCAACCATCTGGCCACAAGGCAAATGTCTTGTACGCCCGTGCCAACGGTACTGCCAACACCACTGGTAACGGTACCAAGAACGGAACCTCCTCATCCAGTTCTGGTTTCGCTCCTTCCAACGGTTTAAGTCTCGGTGTTGCCGGTGCTTTTGCTGCTGGTTTAGTCTTGATTCTTTAAATTTTTTCATTTCAATATCCATTGTTCAGTGCATCACCTTCATCACCACTACCCTTCATTCCGTGGAGTATTTTCCTGAACCCCCTGTGTTTCATGATACATTAATATATAATTAGCGGTGAACAATCTGTAGGGGGTAAATGGGTCAGGGAGCCAATAGCTCGTGTTGGTTGAAGACCTCACGGCTCATACCGCTCTCATTCCATCAAACCACTCAATGCTCGTCGTAAGACTTTTCATATCCACACCTATTATGTTATTCTTGTCGTTAATTTCATTGATTAGACTTTCCAAAGTAGAAGATAATCCATATTCTAAATAGAGAATTTACTCAATTGATACCTTAAGTTATGTAGAAACAACGAAGAAGTTCGGGAAATCCCAAAACGCCAATAAATTTAAATACATAGAAAACAAACTTCGATAGCCGAGCCTCTACTATTATCACACGATGTCATTGCGGAAGACCACAATCCTGAGACCAAGGTGACCAGACAAGACCAGATTGTCGCGCTTAAAACCAAGACGCTCTCGTCAGAGACCCTAAAGTAGTAGCCGGAAGTCCAAGAATGAAAACCAGTACTTATGATTACATTGGTAGTTTGAGAAAAGTAGTAAAAACTAACGAAGGCACGATAATGTGACAATGTGTTAAGTTCACCACATTCATTTCAAAGACCACCAATGCGTCCTTTATGTTACTCTACAGCAACTCAACTGTACGAGGTAGACCATCGCCTTTTAAGTATTTTATTCAGCCCAAAAAATCCCGCAGAACCAGCAGCGGTTTTTTTTTTTGGCTGCAAAAATGCTGTAAGTTTACTCGCCTTCAGTTTCTCTGTAACAGCACCCTACAAAAAAGCAGCAGTATCGTATTACCTCAATGTATAATAGATGTGGAAAACAATATAAACTCACCGTCCTCACGCTAACTAGAATAGTTGGGCACTGCTGAGTACAATTTGCCCTTGCAAGACTCGATGTAAAATGGCTCAACAACCGATCAAGTTGCAGTGCAAAAACAACTTTTGTAAGTTTGAACAGCCAAATCGGTGCCAAAATCTTTAGCATTTAATCTAAATGTTTTCGTTTACCAATAGTGGGTAGTCATATGAGTAGCTCTGCGAGACAGCTAGAAACCATGATACGGCTGGAAATGGCAGTAGCATATTACCTTGTGTGCTGGATATTTATAATCAGAGACTTTTACTTGCCTCAAAGTCAAAAGTTGTTCCAATTCTTGATTGATCTACTTATTGAACATAAAAGCATGGTATGATGATAGCAACACTGTCTTTCAGTTCATTCAAAATTGAATGGATTCTTTACTGTTATCTATCATAAGGTATTTGGGCCAGTTCTTGGGGTTTAATAAACACTTTGGAGATTCTTGACTTGGGCAATTTCACTGGCCAATTGTTCTCTAAGGTCGTCTAATTCCCGAAGCTTGGCTTCAAGAACAGACCCCTTTTGTTTCGTGATAGTCATCTTGTTAGAATCACTTCTTTTGACTAACAGCGAATCGATTTTTCCCTTTTTCACCATACTTGTGATGAGTTCGTATGCAATTTGGGCCCCGTTGGTAGCAGTGATCTCAGCACTGTCATAAGCAGGCGAAACTTCTACCACATCTCCTCCTACAACTGTCAAGTCGTCAATGCTTCTTAAAACGTGAATAAGCTCTCTGGGTAACCATCCACCTGGCTCTTGAGTTCCTGTTCCACTGGTGAAAGCTGGGTCCAAAACATCTACATCAACCGAAATGTACGTTGGAGTGTCTTTGGGAACAGTCTTGAGGATCTGATCAACCACATATTGAGGGCCCTTGAGCCATATATCGTCAGCATCGATACGAAGAAAGTGCTGGGTGTCGTCATCCTCAAGATCTTCCAAACCAGACAACTTTGTTCTTAAGCCAGCATGGACATTGTGCTTTGAAGTCAAGCCTTCCTCATGTGCTTTCCATAGCATTGAGCCGTGGTTGATTTCCGACTGGTTGGTGTGCCAGAAAGAGGGATACTTGTCGGGGGCCCAAGTGTCCAAATGGGCATCGAAATGTATAATGTTTAGTCTTCCGTATATGCCATGCAAAGCTCTGATATGTGGCAACAACACCGAGTGGTCTCCACCCAATGCTACGTATCGAGGTGGCACTTCTTTGGACTCGACCGAAGATCTGCGCGACAACAATTCTTCAAACGCTTCACTCATCTGAGCAAATGCAAGCGTATTATCCATGGGGGTCACAGGAATGTCTCCACAGTCTATCACCTTAGCCCACGAGTCATAAGGATTGAAGTTTGCCCTTTGGTTGTAGCCTCTTAATGACGTTTGTCTTTGCGACGCAGCTCTGATGGCTCGTGGCCCAAAACGGGCGCCGGGCCGGTACGAAACTGCACTGTCGAAGGGTACTCCAATAAGGGCAACATCAAAAGATTCGTCGGGGTGTAACAAGCACTTGTGGTGATCAAGATGGGCAAAAGTGTTGATGCCTTGGAAGGGCCACAATCCATCCCATTTCTCTTCGAGCGATGCCGGCTTATCGTCATCTACAGAGGTCTGGTAGAAGATTTGCTGGGGATTTGCGGGATCGATGTGGTAATTGCTGGCAGAAGCCGTCAATGCCAATGCAATAGTGACTAGAATTGACTTCATTGTGTAGATTATGCACTATTTTGGAGTTAGTGTTGAGTATAGACCTGAAGGCATGTCTTTATACTGAAAGCTGGGGTGATGATCGGATGGCCCCATTGGGAAATGCCGCCCAATTCCGCTGCGCAAGCGGAACGTCAAAATAAGCTTTGCGGAATGGAGCATGGAGAGGGAGGGCACAGACTGGAAAATACGCTACAATCAAAGTATAAGGGTACATACAGTATATGTACACTAGAATGTGACTCGCATAGGCCAATTCAGTTCCCTGTCTAGGAAGTACCAGATGAGCTAGTTAGGAGGAATAACAAATTTATATAACCATAATTTAATAAGGTGTGTTCATGAATATAACCCTAGAATAGTTGCCCTTCCTCCTCCACGAGGGAGAGGATCTAAGAAGTATTTATGTTTTGAGGCTAATGGACTCTTAACGTCCTGAGATAAGGCTGGGGTACCATGTACCTGACACGTGATCGCAAGTTTGCAGCCGTCACGTGCCCCTTCCTACTTCACTTCTTTTGCACTCCACCATGACGGTAAAGAAGACGCAAGTCATGGGATTCAGAGACTTCAAACATGCACTCAAAAAGATAGAAAACTCTATCAACAAAAAGAGCAGCCACTCTAGTCAGACACCGCTCGACTCTAATGGCAATTCTCACGATGAACGGCCACCAATGCCTGCCAGTGACAAGCCGCCGTTGCCCAACTACAGCACACATCCCAACCGCCAAAAGGCCGGTGCCACTGAAAATGATATATTTGGCAAACCCATTGCACAGGGCGAGCCGCCAACTATGTTTAAACGTATCGAACATAGTCAAAAGCCACAAGGTGCCAAGTATGGTGTTGGCGACGAACCGATTCAGACTAACAACTTCTACAACAATTTGACATTGGAAGACCAAACGTTCCCTGTTTGGACTCAACCATATTCACTTTGGCTTACAAAAGAACCTGGTCAGGATTACGGATTTGCTTTCAATCATACTGACGCCAATCAACGAGTTTTTGGGCCAGACCCAGGCGCCAACCCAGCCCAATTTTACTTCAATCCTCCACGGATCCAGTCATTTGTGGCTGGGGCCGAAAACTTGGGTGACTCGAACTCCAGACTTCTATTGGAAGATCATAGAAAACTCTCGGTGACCGCAAAGTTGTATCAGGATAACGATAGAAATATCACGTTTCCCCTTGTTCATGGTATGGGGTACATTACTGCTGTCTACAAAAACCTCAAGCCAGTTATAGCATCACAGGTGGGTATCCAGGAATTCTCCAAGTCGTCTTCTATTGGCCCTATCACCAAATACGTGGTTAAACTATTTAATCAAGTCGAGTGGAGCTTGTACGTTACGGGCCCAATCGAGCTCCAATTAAGAGATCCTAATCACATTGTTGGATCAAGTGCTGGAAACGCTGTATTACAATGGGCTAAAGGCTCTTCCCAGTATTATGACCAAAGTGCCGGCTCGTATGTCACTTCGGCCACGTTGCACGGCTCTGTTGACGGCGAAAAGGGCCTGTACTCATTCTCTTACGATACCGCAGGTTCTTCTCAAGCAGGTTCAAGTATTGTCTGGTGTCTTCCCCACCACTGGGAGGCATTGACCAGTGAAATAAAGTCCAAAGAAATCGACGTCAAATTGGACTCGACTGTAAAAGGTGTCATGAATGGTTACGTCACAAATGAATTGACCATGGTTGAGAAGATGCCGGTCGATATTGGCTGGGAACCATGGGCTTCTTTCAGTCCTCAGGCCTCGTATCCCGACCATGCCAAAGAACTCATTAAATTGCTGGCTCAGCAGGAAATTCAACAGGACGTGGTGGGTATGGCCAATATCGACTCCATGTACACTTCGGGTAAAATTTTGGACAAGTTTGCTTACATTGCCTACGTTTGCCTGCAGATATTGCATGATAATGAATTGACCTCCCAGATCTTGCCCAAGGTAAAAGAAGCCATTGAAATATTTGCTAATAACCGTCAAAAGTACCCGTTAGTATACGATACGGTGTGGAAAGGAATTGTGTCATCAGCCGAACCTGGAGCTGATTTCGGTAATTCAAACTACAACGACCACCATTTCCACTACGGCTACCACATCCATGCCATTGCATTGATTGCCAAAATTGACGAGAGTTGGTTGCATGCAAACAATTCTTTGGTCTACAACTATGCCACCACATTATTGAGAGACGTGGCTAGTCCCCAGGCCGATGGATACTTCCCTCAATTCCGAAGCTTTGACTGGTTCCATGGCCACTCATTTGCTCACGGAATCTTTGCCTCTGGCGACGGCAAAGACGAGGAGTCGTCCTCGGAAGACTACCACTTTGCATACGGAATGAAGCTTTACGCCCAGGTGGTGAAAGATTCAAGCATGGAGGCTCGGGCGAATTTGATGCTCGCTGTGATGAGAAGATCAATGAACATGTACATGTTATTTAGCGACGACAACCAAGTGGAGCCGCCCAACCTCATCAAAAACAAGGTGTCTGGTATTTTGTTCGAGAACAAGATCGACTTTTCCACTTATTTCGGCAGAGGAACCATTGCAGATGAATGGATCTATGGGATCCATATGTTGCCTATCACCCCTGTTTCGTCGTACATCCGAAAGCAGAGCTTTGTTCGAGAGGAATGGGACCAGAAGTTAGCGCCGATAATCGACCGGATTCCCGATGGATGGAAGGGCATTTTGATGTTGAATCTGGCATTGTATGATCCAAAGAAAGCGTGGCAATGGTTTGCCAGACAAGACTGGGATCCCGCGCAAATCGACAATGGAATGTCCCGAACATGGTCGTTGGCTTTTGTTGCTGGTATTGGAGGTGCCAAATAGCTACACCGGATAGAAAGAAGTTTATATAAAAAAATATACAAATGCTATCATCAACTCAATCAAATCTAATACGAGTTTAACTAAATAAATCTACTATCAACCAATTGACTCGTTTGAAACTACTTGAACTCGATATTATTTTCGCATTTACAGAAACCAATAAAAATAGTGGAGTAAATTTAGCTCATTCTGTGATGAAAGTATTGACCAACACAGATGTGTGCCAGTACTTGGGCAGCACGTTGAGCATCAAAAGCATAGTTGAAGAGTTTCAGCCGGCGCTTCTTAAAGGATTGGAAACATGCAGGGAGAATCCCGAAAGTATCATTCCTCGCCGGATTGCCCAGCAGTCGAACCGCGACGACTCAGATACCGTCCATTTATTCATGCCGTGTATCTCGCCCAACGAAGTGGGTATCAAGGTGATTAGTGGCGGTGCGGGGAACAACGCCAAGGGCGTAGGATTTCAAGGAGTAGTTTTGTTGCTCGATGAAATCACCGGGGCCACCAAAGCCGTGGTCAACGCGAGCACGCTCACTGCGTTCAGAACGGCGCTCGCGTCCACCGTGGGGCTCACGCGAACAATTGCGCTCGACAGCGACATTCTTCCCGAGATCACGGTGTTTGGGGTGGGTGCCCAGGCATACTGGCACGTCAAGTTGGCGTTGATCTTGTACCACGGCAAGATCTCGGCAGTCAATGTAGTCAACCGGACTTTGGAGAAGGCGCACCAGTTTGTGGATCAACACCGCCAAGAGTTTGGAGGCGTGGAGCTCAATGCATTCCTGTACCAGCACGACGAGCGCGAAATGGCCCCGCACGTACGCAACAGCTCGATGATATTTGGATGTATCCCCTCCACGGAGCCCACCATCAAGCAGAGCTACGTCAACAGCGACCCCAAGTATGCCAAGTTCATTTCGCTCATTGGGTCGTACAAACCACACATGATCGAATTGGATTTGGAGTGGTTGAGGTCGGAGTTCAAGGATAAAATTCCCATCATTGTAGATTCCAAGGAGCACACCCTCCACGAGGCGGGCGAGTTGATCCAGTCGGGAATCGGTGCCGACGGGCTTGTGGAGCTTACCGAATTGGGGTCGGCCACCAAAATGGCGACACCCACCAAAATGGCGACACCCACCAACGTGACGGTGCAGAAGTTGGTGGGCCTCGCTATTATGGATATGTGTATAGCAAACTATATAGCGGACAGGGTGACTGGTACTGAGATCGACTTTTGAAAACACCAACAGTCAACTTACTAAGTACGTAAGGAACTAACTTTGCACTTCTATTGAACATAGATACCACAAGAGTCCTGGTAGATCACGAGTCGCTGATAGTATACTGATCCACTAATCTGTGTTCACTGCAGTTCGTCGAATTTTGCAGCCGCGCCAGATTTGGTAATTTGTTGGGCACCTTGCTTAGGGAGACCGCTACGCTCCTTCTACTCATTCTGACACCACACTTTTCACAGCTCTACACACTGTATATACACTCTACTTACTCTAGTGACTCGCTCTATTCACACTCTAGCCACTCACGGTATTCACTCTCGTTCTATCACTCACCCCTCCCCACACGTGTGTCTCTGCGCTCGCAACGAATGTTCTCCGGCGTCTACTTCCATTTTTCTCGCGCCGATAAGAGTACTTCCTTCTTTATCAGCATGACGGAACTGCAAGCACTCTTGGGCAATGTCAATGCCTACAATTCAAAGAAACCAAACAGATACTGGCAACACGTGTCGCGCATATTAAATGTAACGTTGCTAGCACTTGTGGCATACCTTGTTTTTGGTCGTTCGTCGCCAGAGACCCCCCAAGTCGACGTCAAAGCCAAAAAGAACGTCATCTTCATGGTCACCGATGGAATGGGCCCCGCCTCGTTATCGTTGGCAAGGTCCTTTAGACAACACAGAGACAAACTAGACATTGACGATATCTTGACTCTCGACAAGTACTTGGTGGGCTCTTCCAGAACGCGCTCCAGTAGCTCGTTGATCACAGACTCCGCCGCTGGCGCAACGGCATTTTCTTGTGCTTTAAAGTCATACAACGGAGCTATTGGAGTCAACCCAGACAAACAGCCGTGTGGAACTATACTTGAAGCACTCAAACTCGAGGGTTATCTCACCGGGTTGGTGGTGACCACCAGAATCACCGACGCCACCCCCGCCGCGTTTAGCTCGCACGTCGACTACAGATTTCAGGAGGATTTGATCGCGCAGCACCAATTGGGCGAGTATTCATTAGGTAGAAGTGTTGATTTGATTATTGGCGGTGGCAGATGCCACTTCCACCCTTCCAAAGACGGCGGGTGTCGTCTGGACTCTCGCAACTTGATCGAGCAAGCCCAGAAAGACGGCTGGCAATATTCCGGAAACAGAGATGAGTTTGATCAGTTAGATGGTGGGCACAATGTTTCTTTGCCTTTGTTGGCTCTTTTAGCTGAAGGTGACATTCCGTATGATATCGACCGCGATTCAGAAGAATATCCCAGTTTGGCGGAACAAGTCAAAGTGGCGCTCACCGCATTGACTGAAGCCACCAAAGACTCGGAGCGTGGCTTCTTTTTGCTTATAGAAGGCAGCAGAATCGACCATGCCGGCCACCACAACGACCCAGCCGCCCAAGTCCGTGAAGTATTAGCTTATGACGAGGCGTTTGCTGAGGTGATCAGGTTCATTGACCACTCCGATGTAGAAACAGTGGCCATTTCCACTTCTGACCACGAAACTGGTGGCTTGGTCACCGCCAGACAAGTATCGCCTTCTTACCCCGACTACTTATGGTACCCACAAGTATTGGTCGACAGCAAGCACTCAGGCGAATACTTGGCCAAAAAAATTATTCTGTACAAAGCTAAAGACAACGTTACAAAGTTTACGACTTTTATCAGCGAAGTATTGGAAAATGACATGGGAATTAAAAATTACGTTAAAGAAGATGTTGAAATAATTATGGAAAAGGCCGGCAGTGCCAGCGACTTATTATATGTATTGAATGACTTGGTGTCTGCAAGATCTCAAACTGGATGGACCACACATGGCCACTCGGCAGTGGATGTCAATATATATGCCCACACCAACTCCGAAGCCATCAAAGCCAAGTTGTTGTCGCACAAACCATACAATGGCTTGTTGGGCAACCACGAGAACATTGAAATCGGATCGTTTATGGAATCTATCACTGGTGTCAGCTTGGAAGAAGTGACTGGAAAGATCCAGAATATCGAGCATTCGCCAAAAAGTGTCAGTCAGCAGCAAATTGAGCATCAATTAGAGCATCAGATTAATTAGACCGTTTGAAATTAAAGGTATTCGGAAATACTGTAGTCGCGCTTACAAAGCTTGGCTCTCAACGAGGCACCGTACTTGTAGAATGCAAAAGGAATAGCGATCATGGCCAAGGAAATAAAGGCCAACAACCAACTGGCCCATTGCAAGCCCAACTTGTGGTACATTTGGGTAGTAAACAATGGGAATGCAGCACCACCGGAACTTCTAATGAACACCTTGGTGGCCAAGGCAGAGGCGGCGTTTTTGGCGTATGAGTCAATAATGTAGTTGTTAAGCGAATAGTAGATCAAAACCATACCGTAACCAAACGCAAGTCCACTGGATGCAGGACCGACCCAGATTATGTGCTTGTACGAAGTTGCACCCAAAATGAAAAGCGCAATCATAGGGAAAGGGCTTCCAATCATGGCACCCACCAATCTGTCTTCCGGCTGTGGTTTTCTGCGTTGACATAAACTTTGGTACAGACTTTCGATCACATAGGTGGTGGTGAGTGCAAGAAGAGCACCAATCAAGATAGGAATGAACATAAGACCAATGAGATTTTCGTCGTAACCGTAAAGCTCAGAAAAAATGACCGGGTAGGCAAAGAAAAATGCATACAATAACGAGTAGATAAGGGCCACAAACGCACACGTCAAATCCAAAACCGGCTCTTCTACGATGAATCTTAATGGTAACACAAGGTTTTCGTTGATCAACTGTTTGAGTGACAATGGCACCGATTCCTGTTCAGTCATGATGTTGGGGTTACCGGTTTCCTTTCTCAACTTCTTGGCTCTCTTTTTAAGGATGGCAGGAGCATAGGTCTCTGGCAAAACACAGATAGCAAGCCACATTACCCCGGCAAATGCCATATTGACCCAAATGATGATTTCGAAACGGCCAGTGCTGACGGTGACAAACCCGTTTACGAGGGCACCGAAAACAGGACCCGAGTAAGGAGCAAATGAAAAGAAGGCGATTGCCAACGATCTGGTTTCGTTGTGCATATCCACAATACTGGCACCGACATTGGTAAGGGCACTGGAGGAAAAGACTCCGCACAAGAAACGACAGATTAACAACCCAGTGATGTTGGGAGTCAAAGCACATGGGATTTGGAAAACCACGTACAAGAAGAACGAGACGATATACACAGGTTTTCTGCCGATCTGCTCCGATAACGGAGCCCATATCAATGGACCCACAGAGAACCCCAACACCATCAAGGATACCGACAAAATTGCAACCTCGTGCCCTACATGGAACTTTTCCTGCACTAGTTTCAAGCCGCTCGAAAGACACGACGACCCGTAGGCTGCACAGATGACAAAGGCAGAGAGAAACAAGGTGTAGGCCCAGCGGAAGAGCGGCGACCAGTTATGGGGGTTTTCTGGATCGTCCACTTTGAAGGTGACGAATTCTATTTTTTCTGCATCGGCTTGGTCCTTTTTGGAGCCTAGGGTGATGTTGGACTGGGTTCTACCTAGAGATTGCAAAGTTTTCAAAGGAACCAACCCGGATGGCGTTTCCAAGGTATATTCTTCTGGGAAAATGGGATCTTCATTTTTGAGTGGGTTGTTGATATCGGGGGTGGGAATATCCGACGATATCCCTAATTCGTGTAGCGACTTGACGGTTTCTGTTCTGGTGAGACTGAGGTTGGGCTGGTCGCTGCCTTCCCGGCGCGCCTGATACTCCTGTGCTGTGAGTGGTTCAGGGTCGTTCTTGTTGGAGCTGGATGTTTCGCTTGATATCGAACTCATGTTTAATTACAAAAAATTTTTTGACTGTGTAGCGCCCACCAAGTCTTAAATACTTGCAGCAAGGGTCCCTTGCTATGACATTTTCGCACCTAAGCATATACGAAATTCCGGCCGGAAAGGCTTGGGCTTGGCTTGGGCTGGTCTGTCTTATCCGGCGCGCGGCGGCTTTTCCGATGCGGCATGCATTCCGTGGAATAGCAAGTGCCCAGCCGCACACTTAACGATTTGGTTGCTCCAGCCACTACCCTTTCAGGCACCAAACAACCCCCGGTTTGTGTCACCCACATAGCCGTGGATCGCACTACTCCCGAGCATGTACTGCACATACTGCAAACACCCTGGACTTTGCGAATCGCGATTAAAACTACTGATCAAATTGATAACTTTTCCATGAGGTTCAATTCTGGCTATCGAACTATCAATCTCGTGGCATTGTGCTTCGCGGGGTTCGCCTGTATCTCGATCGTGGTGTTTCTCACATCCACGCAGCCGTTTTTTATCACCGAAGTCGTAGGGTTATCGAATGGCGCCAAGATCGGCAGCGTTATCGGAACCCTCGGGGCGGCCGATGAATTGGTGCTGATCTTGATAGCTCCTTTGTTGGGTGCGTTGGCGGATACGTTAAACACCGTGCCACGGTTTCCCGTTAGTGGAACCCGGTTTGTTCAGAGTGCTAGTTTTGTTGTGATGGCCATCGCCCTAATTGGGTACAGTCACCTCACCACCAGTATATTTCCCGATTTGGTTTTCTTCAGATGTATATTTGCTGCCGGAGTGACTGCGTGCTTGAGTATATTAACCGCCCTGTTGAACGAACTCACCAACTCGGACTTTTCATTTCTGTGTAGAGTTCCGCCCAGCAATACAAACGCCACTGATGTGGAACTTGAACCATTGACCCGCGAGAAGAAGAACGGCAAGTATGCTGCGTTGATTGGCATTTCCACCGGCTTGGGTGCTATATTCGCCGTGTCGTTCTTTCTCACGCTTCCACCCAAATTGGTTCAAAAGTATCCTAGCCTTACTCGCAAATCATCGTTACAATGGTCCTACACGATTATCGCCGGGTATGCGTTGATAGCTTTCCTACTACTATTTGCCTTTCTTTACGACCACAAAAAACAACTGGTTGAAGAAGATGATCCCCACCCAGGCAAACTGTACTTTTCTCTTCTCCGTGAGGCACTTGAGCAGTCAAAGAAAAATACCACGATTCAATTGGCCTACGTGGGAGCTTTTGTGGCCCGCTCCACCACTGTAACCATGTCGGTATTCATTCCACTTCTCGTCTACAATTTCTACTATCACAATGGGCAATGTGACGACTCAACGTCGGGCGTTCCGTCCAAAGACTGTCACGATGGTTATGTGTTCTCGGCTGTTTTGACTGGGGTAGCCCAAACTGTAGCCTTAGCTTCTTCGCCTCTTTGGGGGTGGCTCGTAGATCTGGATCGAGTGGGCAAATCCAAGTCCGTTTTGATGGCGTCGGTAATTGGATTGATGGGCAATTATGGGATCTGCTTGCTTAGCAACAATTACGATGGCGCCTTCGATCCTCGTACTGCCTCGTGTTTTCTCATGGTAAGCATGATCGGATTGTCGCAAATCGGCATGATTATCAGCACCATGAGTCTTCTTAGTAGCGTGCAAGTTGACAATGCTGGAAGTCTAAGTGGGTTGTACAGTTTGAGTGGAGGCGTGGGGATATTGCTTATATCCAAGTTGGGAGGCATTGGCAGTGACTACTGGATCTTGACTCCTTTCTTGGTGTTGGGTACGTTTAACTTGGTGCTTTTGGTGTTTTGTGCTTCCACCATCCGCTATGATTTACGAGAACGGTTAAGTATACAAATAGAGTAAATAAAGGTAATGATAAGTATACAAAAGAATAGAAAATTATTAGGTCCACTCAGCATTCGCTACAGGCAGTTTATCTACGTAAAGATCATTCTTACGGGTTAGTTCGCATCAGACCGTGAACAGAATCTTATCCGAAACGGGTTTGACATTATCCGAAACGGGTTTATAATCATCCGAACCGGTTTTATGTCATCTAACAGAATATCCGTTCAAATGCCGAATTACCCTTTCAAATATTAATAATATTGAAAAATTTTTTTACCTATCCGTAAATAAACGATCAGCCATCCGTTGAAACCGGAACTGATGATCACAGTGCCCTGATGCTTGTTCCGGCCGGAACATCTAGCACGTGAGATATATCTAAGACAAACAGCGAAGCTGCTTCAAAGGCGGGTGCTGTCAGCGCGAAAAAAGCGCTGTAGACTGCTTTTGCAGCGACCACCTTCCGCACTACTCCTAACCCACCCAACTTCTAACATTAGCATGGAAGCAATGTCACGTGACGCGCCATCTTCAAAAAAACATCGTAGTCAAAGATCTGGAAAGCTCTCTACACCCCAGAGTCAAACCAGAAGAGAGGGGAGCCCAGGTATTTCCAGTCGTTGTGAATAGTTTGAGCCTACGGTCTAATATTTCACTGAAGGGCGCCCATACATCCCTGTGTATCCGGCCTTAAAATGGAAACACTCTTGACGTTGATTCCTTCGGTATGTTGGATATTATACCGATGTTTCCAGATTCTCAAGACTCCTGTCAAGGAGTTGATCGAGGATCTCAACATAGAAATTCCTCACTCACCCAACGTTTGCATCGATTCCATCACCAAAAACTCGGCTATTATCCACTGGGATATAGAGATCAAGCTTGATGAGAATCTCTATTATATTTTGGTTATCAATAATCATGAAGTTGCCACCATAACCTCGACATCCTGCAAATTGAATAATCTTGATCCCGAACATGTGTACCAAATCCAGATTATCGCTGTCAATTCGCTTACCAACTTTAGATCGCAGAGCTCATCCGTATATATAGAGACCATGGAAAATAGTGGAGATCTAAATGAACTTGAAGGGGAAATTGGGAAAACAACCACACCAATATCCACTGAAAACAGCCAATTTTTATTACCTTCCAATGGGTGTGATATCGAGTCTATTGATATAGATACCGTCAAATCAACCACTAGTCCCGAACAATTGAATGGATACTTGATAGGATTTCAGAACGAGACCATCAAGTTGAACCAAGAGTTCAAAAGCTATCAAGACCATGTAAACGAAGAGTCCAAAAACTTGCATAAGCAGTATAAAATCCACAAGCGTGAGTTCGATGAAGAGACTGATAACAGGCTCAAAAAAGATAACGAAGTGAAGGTGTTGGAGAGAAATAAAGATAAGCTCAACTACCAGAAATTGAAGCTAACCAACCACTTAAACTCACTCAAATCGGGTCTTGAATTGTACCAGTCCAAGATCGATGTGTTGGTCCAGAAGCACAAAAAATTGAGTGAAAGAAACGCCCAGCTTTTGAAGGGAGAAGAGGCCGAAAAGAAGAAGATTTCCAGTGAAACAGACACCATTCAGGACCAGATAGAAAAGGTTAAGAAAGAGAATGAAAAGGTGGAGGAGCACTTAAAAGTGCTAATGGCCGAAAAGAAGGAACTTAGTACGATGATGAACCAACTCAAACCTCTTCTAGATGAACTCAATACCCCTATACCCAGCAGTACTAATGGGACCGCCCAAGCAGTCGGCGAGTCTGCTGTTTTCAACAAGGATGGCATCATCAACCGTAAAGCATTTGATACTCTCTATAAAATCTTCAAGATCTTGCCATCATGGGAAGAAGAAATTACCAACGAGATCAATACTTATCAATTGGCAGAGGCCCAATGGAAAGAGGACTACAAGGCCGAAATCAAGAAGTATTTGTCTTATCACCAAACTCTTGAATTGTTGAAGCAGAAAAGAGACAAATCGTACCAGCCAGTCAAACTAAGCGAGTACCAGGTATCTATTGACTTTGGAGGGTTTGGTAATGCGTTGTCCAAACCAAAGTTTGGTGGATCTTCTGGTGCTGGAAAAGGATTCCGGAACTTTTCACCTGAAGAAAGTGCCGGAAGTTTCTACAACCATTACAGTCTGGTTTATTCCAACGAAGGAGACTCCAATCATTCGGACCAGATTGATACCCAGTCAATTGGAGTAGAAAGAGTGGCTCTGGGGGGATTAAATCCAGCGATGAACAATGCAGTCCAGAATACTGCGGGCAGAGTGAATTCAGGTATTGACCAATATTCGTCGCCTTCTTTGGCTGACAACATTTTGACGTCGGATATCGAGATGCCGCAGCCACTCTTTGGACAGAACTATAATTCTACATTGCCTCAAGGATTTCCATACGACGACCAAATCTACACCAGCAGTATCAACTCGCCCATCCAAGAAACACCGCCCATGTATCGCGCCTACGACCTCAACCCCATGTTGTATGCATACAGCTCGCCTCGCATTTCCAGTGCCAGTTTGAATGGCGCGGCTGCTGTGGGGGGGCACCCCGGCGTGGGACGGGGAGCCGGAGTTTGGAACTCGGGCGTGAATGATCTCTTTTCTGCCAACGACAGTTTGACCAGCTTGCCTGGGGTAGGAGGAGTCGCGGGAGTCAACTCGGGAGTCAACTCGGGCGTCAATCCAAGCATCAATGGTTTTGTCGGAGTCAACGCGCCACAGGGCCCTGCGCCCGAGTCAGGCTACTTGTTGGCACCCAAACTATGGATGGATGGGGATATGGCCGCCTCCGGGTCAATCATGAGTGAACCCAACCCCACGCATGCACGGAATGTATCGAGTAGCCAAATCTGGAGAGACCATCCCAGCACCCATAACTTCCATTTGGGGATGGCCGAGTTCCAGCCGTTTGATTCCAGTGCAAACTTGTCTGGGGTTAGTGTAGGCAATACCAATGGGCCTGTTAAGTCCAAGGGAAACAATGCTGCATCCGACTTTGCAGGCATTTCCACGGCCAATGGCTTCTACAACCAGTTCGACTTGTCGAATCCAGACTTCGAAAGTGGAGACTACAAGCAAACGTGACGCCGGTGGGTGCATCTGCGCGTGCGTCAGGCGCGCAGTCAAATGCAGGAATAACGGTTTTTGCGGGTTGGGCGGCAAGTCAAAAATGCCATCACTGTATATGGATATCTTAAGCGAGCATTAGTAAACATCAGCGTAGAAGAAATCTGGGCTTAACCGGTGACTCGGTAGCCACATTTGGTAAACACGAGTGTCCGCCTCAGCACCCACGAAGCCATGATCCCATGATGCCACGTCCGCCGCGGCACCCTTTACCTGCATCTTTCGTCCCTCCCCTCTTCGGTCGTTCTTTCTTTTACCGCAAAACCTCGAGGCAAAAAATCTTGGGTGCGCGATGAGTGCAATTTCTTTTTTTTTGGTGCCATGGTACTTGTCAAGACATTCTTGCTCTGCTAAGCACACCCGAGTTATAAATCCAAATGAAATCTTGACTCATTTACCACGTATAAAATTTTGCAAGCAACTTCCAATAATTCAACATTATTACCTGCCGTCTAACATACTTGTCTAATTATTCAACATACACATACTATGACTATTGACCAAGAAACTTACTCTACCCACAACGAGTTCCGTAGTGACACTTTCACGGTCCCTACCAAAACCATGCTTGAAGCCAGTCTCAACGCTACCTACGGAGACTCGGTATACCAAGAAGACCAGTCCACTCTTGAGTTGGAGAGAAAGCTCGCAGAGATGTCCGGTAAAGAAGCAGCCTTGTTCTGTGTCAGTGGTACTTTGTCTAACCAAATTGGGTTGAGAGCGAACCTCTACCAACCACCATACAGTATATTGTGCGACCACCGCGCGCACGTATATTTGCACGAGGCAGGAGGATTGGCCACTTTATCGCAAGCCATGGTCCACCCAGTGATCCCAGCCAACGGCGATTACCTTACTTTGGAAGACATCAAGTACAACGTGACCGCAGACGACGGAGATATTCATGCGGCCCCTACCAAGATAATTTCATTGGAAAACACCTTGCATGGAATTGTGATGCCTATTGAGGAAATAAAGAAGATCAGCGAGTTTGCCAGAGCCAATGACATCATCATGCACTTGGATGGTGCCAGATTATGGAACGCGCTGGCTGCCACAGGTGTGTCGATCAAGGAATATTGCTCGTACTTTGACTCGGTATCGCTCTGTCTCTCCAAGAGTTTGGGTGCTCCCATGGGCTCAGTGTTGGTGGGACCTCAGAAATTCATCAACAAGGCAAACCACTTCAAAAAACAGAACGGTGGTGGGATCAGACAGGCCGGGATGATGGCTGTAATGGCCATGCATGCCGTCGATACCAACTTCGACCGTCTTGCATACTCGCACAAACTTGCCAAGCAGGTGGGACAATTCTGTGACGAAAACGGCATCAAGTTGGAGAGCCCGGTAGATACAAACTTTGTATTTCTTGATTTGAAAGCCAACAAAATGGACGACCGCAGATTGGTGGATGTGGCTCGCTCCAAATACAACCTCAAGCTTATGGGCGGACGGTTGGCGTTCCACTTCCAACTCTCACAGCATAGCGTCGACAGCTTGAAGCAGTGTATCTTGGAATGCTACCAATACAACCAACGCTTTCCTCATCAACCTTCGGACAAAAACAACAAGAAGATGTACAACTTTGAGGCCATGAAAACGGCTGCGAAAAACGCTTAAAATTCTCATGAATAATTCCTCTGCATATCTCCACCAGCATAACCCAGGCACCATGCCATAATAATGACACGCATATACATAATACACAGTAATCACAGTAACCACAGTAACACACCAAACGTAGTAACCTAAGCCGTTCCACATGGTCGCCAAACGCGGCGTGCCGGTGATGACATCACGTGCCACAAACAAGACCTTTCCACGTGGTAACGTCATTTGTGTTATCGTGGATCAGAGTATGAATTCAGAATAGATAAACACGAAACACCACCACAGATCAACCCCATACGAACTATATTTTCCAAGAATAGTTATTGATCCAGTAATGCCTTCTGAACCCGGAATAGACCTTTCTAAGGCCCACAGCACAGGCAATATCGCGTCAGATACCCGTCGATACTCCAGCGCCATCGAGTCTGATATGGAAGACGATCCAGGATACGTTTCATCGGCTTCTTCTGGGTACTCACCCACCCTCAGAAGGTCAGAATCGTCTGGCTCTGTGTCGTTTCTTGATCTTTCCAAGCTTCTTTTCGTCAGTGACTTTGACTTTGGCTTGAACTTGGACAGCGTCAGCGGGTCCACCAAGAAGAAGTTTAATGACATGAAGTTGAAAACCCGCGAGAAGCTCATCAAGTACAATAATAAACACACTAGGGACACTGAACTAAATCAGCTTCAAGACAAGTTTATCCGGCGTCTCCACAAGTTTGACAAGAGATTGCAGCTGAACCTCCAGAGCTCGTCTACGGAAAAATTGTTTTACGCCGGGGCAGTATTCTTGATTGCCACGTCAGGCTTCATAATCGGTAAGTATCCTGTTTACTTTCCTCATTTCCATACGGTGCTATTGGCGTTTCTTATGCCGATTAGGTTCTACACGTACTTCAAGCAATCGTTCCAGTATTTTCTCGCTGACTTGTGTTATTATGTCAATTTACTATTGATGGCTTTTATATGGCTCTTTCCAGGCTCGCCATCGTTGTTTGTCTCGGTATTTGCTTTATCTATGGGAACGTTGTCGTTTGCAGTAATCACATGGAGAAATTCGCTTGTGCTACACCTGATTGAAAAAACAACCAGTTCGTTTATTCATGTTATGCCTCCAGTCACTATGTTTGTGATTGTACATGAAATGCCTGCCGATTACATTGTCAAGAGGTTCCCTGCCGTGGCTTCCATCGACAATTGGAACTTCTTCAATGGCATAATATGGACTTCGGCCTACTACACTATATGGCAGGTATCGTACCACTACTTTATTACCATCCGCAGAAAAGAACAAATCGATAAAGGAAGAGTCACATCCTTCACGTTCCTCAAAAAGAAACAGGCAAAGACTCTCCTTGGAAGATTTGTGCTTTCTCTTCCTTATCTCTGGATGCAAACTGCTGCCTTCACCTTGATTCAATTCGGGTACCAGATCCTCACCATGATGTTCTGTCCCATCTGGTTCAAGTACAAGCACCTTTGTGGGGCGTTTGTCTCGACCATTTTTGTGTGGGCCAGTTACAACGGTGCCACTTTCTACATCGATGTGTTTGGCAAGAGGCTAGACAAAGAAGTAGAACGGTTGAAGAATGAGATTAGTCATCTTCAGCAGGAGAACGAGAAGTTGCAGTACTCGCCAGTAGCCACTGCTCAGAGCATCTCTGATGATAATATCAAGCCGCTAGATGTGGACTCAAGCAAGCCTCTGGACGATTCCAATATATAGTGAATATTATTTAAATAGTAATTGTAATTTATAACCAATGCCTTTTGTATACTTTAGCCAAGATTCATAATAAATATAAATAAGATTTCAATATTAGGTTGAACTAGACTAAACTAAAATTGAGTCTTTTATTCTCAAGTACTCAAAATTGAACTAAAATTGTGCCAAGTAGGTAATTTACGATAAAAGCGCTACGATAGATCCTCAGTATATGTGTACAATAACACTCATAACTATTTAAGTATACTCCAAATTTACCTAAACATATGTCCACTATATCACATCCACCTATATTTCTTGTATCTTTGTCTCGGCGCTACCAAATAATCATATCCACTTTTTTGCGCACTTTTTCCGGGTAATTTTTTCAATAATTCATGGTAAAAATTTCACGAGTTCCATTAACTAAACTCTATCCACAATGTTCAGGTCCAACGTACATGCAGCGGCTAGAATCGGGCATGGGATAGGCCAGCGGCTTCTTTCCAGCACGAGGAATGCCATGCAGCAAAAAAGTTCTAAAGTCCAGCTGCATATAGACTTCTTATCCAAGTACTACTCGCCTGCCATGTTACAAAGTATAAAGATCGCCGAGTCGATTGTTGATCCCCAAGATGTACTTGAGTTGCAGAAAAGAGGGTTCAGAGGGCATTCGAAGGTCCCACCTACCCAAAAAGAATCGGACTACGCTGTCGACGACCCCAAATGGACTGAGCCGGTTGTGTTCCCCAACCAGGCCTCCAAAGCATCTCCATACCCCGAAATCCCCCAGATCGCCAGTGCCGACAGATCGGATTTGAAGATCAGGTTCAAAGAAGGCGCAGGTGCCAAACGTGTTTTCCAAAGAGACAACTTGGCTGGCGATATTGCCAAGTTGACCGGGCTTGAAGAGAACTACATCAAATCATTGTATGTGAGGCCCATTATCATGAAGAGAGTTTCCAACAAAACATCCAAAGGTAACATCCCTAGTTTCTTTGTGATGACCATTGTGGGTGACAAGAAAGGTACCATTGGTTTGGGGATCGGTAAGTCGAGAGATGGTGTAAGAGTGGCTGCCCGCAAGGCCCACTGGAATGCTATCAAGAACTTGACGCCTGTTCCACGTTACGAAGAAAGAACCATCTTGGGTGATGTGGAGTACAAGTACCATGCCGTCAAGTTGTTTATCAAGTCTGCTCCCGAAGGTTTTGGCTTGAGAGTCAACAGAAACATTTTTGAAGTGTGTCAGGCTGCAGGTATCAAGGATCTCAGAGGAAAGATCTACAAGTCAAGAAACCCGGTGTTGGTTGTCAAGGGCTTTGTCGAAGCATTGACCAAGCAGAGATCAATTGAAGATTTGGCTGCGGGTAGGGGTAAGAAAATTGTCGATTTGAGAAAGGTCTACTATTCCAATTAGCATTATTCAATTAAACCAATTAAATATTACTGTACATAGTAACAATAAAGAATCAAAGAAGGAAAATGAAATTGAAGTAAAACAGTTGGCTCTTATCGAGTGGTAGATACGTGATACTTGGTTCTGTTGTATGCGCCATAAATACATCTAGTTGCAATTTCTTGATTTTGGTATGCGTAAATTTCATGTGATAGAAAATAGTTGTCTTTCTTACCAGTAGTATCTAAAGATTATTGAAGCTACTACAAATAGTCTTTTAGTTGCACTTCTAGCCAAACAACATTGTAGTCCAAAGATACTTAACTCTTTATCAAGCTGATCTCTCTATCTAATCATCGAGACTGTATAATACGTTGCTTACATAATCACCTCGCGCCCTCAGCACAAGACGAAGAGAATAGCGGGGCAAAACTAGTAGAACATTATAGAATGGTGGTGGATACATCGTATTACGACTTGTTGGGTATTGAGCCTACAGCCACGTCCTTAGAAATCAAGAAAGCTTACAGAAAAGCAGCAATCAAATTACATCCAGACAAGAATCCTGGAGATCCACAAGCAGCTGCTCGGTTCCAAGAGGTAGGAGAAGCGTACCAAGTGTTGAGTGATGAGACTTTAAGAGGGAAATATGACAAGTTTGGTAAGCAAGAATCGATTCCTCAAGAGGGATTTGAAGATCCGGGCGAGTTTTTCTCCATGATTTTTGGCGGTGAGGCCTTCAAGGACTGGATTGGAGAGTTGTCTTTATTGCAAGAGTTGACCAAGTCGGCCGAATTATCAGGATATGATGATGAGAAGAAGCCCGAGGAAGATAATAAGCAAGAAAAGAATGAAAAGAATGGAGGAGCGACTCAAGAAAAAACAGGTCACAGTGCCCTCTCCAAACCAGATATCGGCTCTAAGAATGACACCAAACAGTCGCTTTACTTGGAAAATACCCAAGCGGAAGAAAGTTCTGAAAGTTCTGGCGATGCAAGTAAGAAAGAGCTCACGGAAGCGGAGCAAAAAGAGCTCAAACGCAAAGAAGAACTAGAAAAGTTCGAAGAAGAGTGCCGCCTAAAGAAGATCGAAACCCGTAAAGAATTGACCCGGAAGTTGATAGATCGCTTGTCGTTGTACACTGAAACCGACATGCAAGAGGATGTAGCCCGGTCGTTCCAAGAAAAGATGAGGTACGAAGCCGAACTGTTGAAGATGGAGAGCTTCGGCTTGGAAATCTTACACACTATTGGACAGATATACAAGACCAAGTCCAAGATTTTCTTAAAGAATCAGACATTCTTTGGATGGGGAGGTTTCTGGACGTCTGTCAAGGAAAAAGGTGGGGTTGTCAAAGACACTTTGAAGACGGTTTCCAGTGCCTTGGATGCACAAAGAACCATGCAAGAGTATGCCAAGATGCAAGAAGACAACGAGTATCATGCGAAACAAGAGTCTGGAGGTACTGGCGAAGGTGCCGGATCACCAGAAGAAAACAAACAGGAGGCCCAAGAAGAGTTGAAAGAGGCCGAGAAGAAGGTGGAGGAAATGAAGCAGATTCCCGAAAAACACACGCCGGAAGAAATTGCCGAAATGGAAAAGTATCTTATGGGTAAGGTGTTGGCGGCAGCATGGTCCGGTTCCAAGTTCGAGATTCAGGGTACCGTCAGAGGAGTATGTGACAATATACTTGATGACAAAGAGGTTCCAGTGGAAGTAAGGGTTGCCAGAGCCAAGGCCTTGAGATTAGTGGCCGATGTGTTTATTTCAGCCACCAGAACCGAAGCTGAGGATGAAGAAGCGCGTGTATTTGAGGAATTGGTAGCGGAGGCAAGTAAGAAGAGGGAGAAGAAGAAGCCGCAAGCTGAAGCTGAACCTGCCAAGTAATCCAATGTTAATGATAAGACACTCCCACTGGTCAGAGCTGGCTGTCAAAGTAGCTAGCCATGGGCCAGTCATGATTGCCATTCCTATGTAGAATTCGAGTATAATTAATATCAACAAGTAGAAATAGTGGAAGGAGGATAATGTAAGTAATGAACAAATCGAAGTAAATTAAGTGATTGATATTCATAGTCATAAAGAATAGAGGGGTTATTTGAATTTATACGACTTCACTGATCGAAAGAAATTGCACCAGTAATCAAAATAGTGATATTGAATATAACGTAGAACGAAACAGTTTGGATTGGCTAGTTTCAAGTGTGCAAAATACTTCTCTCTTGCAAATCTATTATCATCAAGCTGAACTATATTTGGTCATATTTCATATAATTACCCAAGGGCCTTGTTTCCACTAAGCCAGCTGTTGATCATTGCCAAAGCACTCACAGGCTGATCATGAGGGACAAAGTGGCCTGCTTCATACACCCTCAAAAAAGTCAAGTTATCGTAATTTTTGACTTCCCCTGAAAAGTTTCCATTGACAAACCATTTGGAAAATGGAGTTTGGGAAAACTCGCTATGACCGTACCAAGGAAGGTTATCGGTCCAGGCGTGCCCACCTAGCCAGTTGCAGATAAAGTCTTTATCTCCGTTGTATATTAACACCGGAATACCTTGCTCTAAAATAGTGGTGACATTCCTCACGTACGGTTTCATCCAATCTCCAGTATTTATAATGGCATTGTACGCCTTGGTACCACCACATGAATTCCATGTCATGTTAACTCCCAATGCTTTTTGGACATATGGCTGGTTCAAATACTTTGTGACCCAATCAATTTCTATGTAGCAATTACCCAGATTGGTTGTACATGGTGCTCTCGCGTCATAAACGCTCAACCCTTGATCCTCCCAAACACCAACGACTGCATTGCAGTCATAAGTTGTTTTAGTACACTCGGTGTAATTCAGCTGGTCGTTGTAGCAAGTCTCGATATTGGGAATACAAATATCTTGGTAATGCTGCATTAATTCACACAGGGTTTCATTCACATGTGCTGGTTCGCCACCTTGGCCGCACGCCATGGGTTCGTACCAGTGGTATTGATTCAAACAGTCGACCATCCCGTTGCCGATGGCAATAGACGCAAAGTTGAATGAACGGTCGGGATGGGTCAATATCTCACTGCCAACGGCTGGCACAAAATGTCCCCCATACGATTCACCGACAACATGGAACGGGAGCTTGCTGTACTGAGGGTTTGCTTTGAAGAACAATTCGAGGAAGGCATACACATCTTTAGCTGCCATCACGGAACTAGTCACATCTATGTTTGAGTAGGAAAACCCACTATTGACCGGCTGGTCCAAATAAATGACGGACGCATTTTTAGTCCAACTATTTGGATTGTGGATCACGGTCAAATTTTCGGCAATGAATGCAGGGCCGTTTTCAAACAAAGTGGCCATCAACGACGAACATCCCGGTCCTCCAGTGAGCCAGAGGAGAATAGGGTCACTCGCAGGATCATTTTCGGATTCAAAGAACCAATAGAAGAAGTGCTTGTCGTCGTTCTCGGTCTCGGCCTGGACGTCGAAATATCCAGCAATCTGCTCAGAAGAGCTAATACCTAGCGAGGCTGGATCTGAACTGACCCTCACTGACCGACCGGGAAACCTTTCATCGGTAGTGATGTCATGGGTACTGGCTTTGGCAGAGACTGCGGAAACCAAACCAACCACAAGGGTGCAAATCGTTGAAAGCTTCATGTTTTGGTTAGAGACGTGCTGTCTCGACAGCTGTTTTGACAGCTGTTTTGACAGCTATTTGTATTCGGAGTATGCGAAGGCTAACCAGATAACAAAGACATGTTGCAACCCACGCAAAGTCTCGAATCAGCCATATCGGCCCCGGGGTACATAACCCATGGAACCCTCGTAGTTACAGCTACCCAACGCAAGGGATTTTTTTGTGGGGTCGCACTAAAAATAACTCACACACGGGGGGTAAATACACCAGTATAAATGAAATTGCCCGGCGAATTGCAATTAGGGAACCTGAATAGCCTAGTTAGCCGATATCGTCCAATCCAGTTGGGCAGGTATATTGCGAAACATGACTAGGTATCGCTTGAGAACCCCCGTGTGACGTGGTTACATTGGAGGATTTTGCGAAGTGAACCGTGCGTCGTGGTTGCAATGGAAATTTTGCGAGAATTTCAGTCTTGTGGAATGAGGTACCATGAGGCTTCAACGACTATGTGTCAACATGTTTGTGATGGCCACATGCAAACGAATAACTCTAATTTGTGTTGGTTATGACGTTCCTTAGCTCGCATAAACCCATAATTAGTCAGATCCGAGCGTCAGCTAAGCTAACACCAATTGCGAATGCCCGACCATTGGGATCTACATTATTAGTTGTATAAGTACAATAAAATGTCAAACTGCAGTGCACCAAGTACGAATTGGTAGGGACGATTTTCAAGCTACTGCAAAAAAAGAGCGAGCAAAACAGCGATACTTTTGCGGGGAGCGAGGTATAAGGTCCAGGTAAAGAGGCAAAACCAGTTCAATGCTAGGTTACCAATACATATCCATTAGATCATAGTATACAGATGTATGACCAATTGTCGCACCTACATTAGTGAGCAACAGAGCGAGCAAGCAAAGATAGATCTGATAAAGAATAGACGAGAAAATCGACAGGTGACAATCACAGAGGATCAATACAGTGGCCATTGACCAGATTTCTCGGATCAGACAAGTTGTTCACTTAGCATTAGTCCAGCACTATAGTAGAAGTAGCCAAGTCTCGAGATCGGCACGTGACTCGGCGGTCACTAAATTCTCCCTCACCATTCCAAACCATCAACCACCCCAATGATCCGGATCGTGGCCAAAAGATGGATAAGCAGGCGGCCAGCCAAGCCTCGTGCTGGTGTGACAAAGGTGGGAGACGTCAAGTTCGATTATTATGACCTTGTGTGTCGTACCCCCACTCATCCTTCGCATCCAATAGAAGCCAGCTTGATGAGCGCCGAGGACTTAAAGAAGCTCAAAAAGCACACCAAAACCACATTCGAAGGAAACTATTTCATAGACCCCAATGTTTCTGCCGAGGAAAGAATAGCCAAGGTGTTTGGAGGCAGAATCAAAGGAGACGCTCCACAGTCTTCAAGTCGTATAACGCGAGGCGAGCCCCAGGTCATTGCGGGCATAACTGTACCTGCAAAGCCCACTGAGCCCGATAATTGTTGCATGAGCGGATGCATAAATTGCGTCTGGGAGCTATTCGATGAAGACATCAAAGATTGGAACCTGAAACGGAAGACCGCTGCTGCTGCCCTTGTGAAAAAGGGAGGCCGGTGGCCCGAGAATTTCGACGCTCCGGTTTCACGTTTGAAGCAAGAAAACTTGCCTTTGTCCATAGCACACAAGAGTCCTGAGGAGTTGACCTCCTCGTCGCAGGCCAAGTCGGATGAAGAGGAAACGTGGGGTAACGTTCCTGTCAGTATCAGAGTGTTTGCAGCATTAGAGAAGAAAATGAAGGCAAAACGCGCCAACAAGGCAAACAACCCCACTCAGTCATCTGCCCCGTAGCTTGCGGGCGCATAGTCATTATTTATAGTGTACATCAAATAGAGTCGTATTTTCTCAAATAGATAAATGTGTATTGTTTGTGCGTATGTAACTAGCCGATTTAGTCAATTTGGATACCCTTGGATGCATAGAATTCCTTGGCCTCGTCGATCTGGACGAGCAACTCACGGTACTTGTCTTCTTTGTCCTTGAAAGTGATAATTCCCCATCCGAGAGTGGCCAAGGCGTACGAGCCAAACGAGACCAAGCCCCACCATGGCAAGAATGGAACGATTTCGTCTTGGAAAAAAACGGACGATGGAATCACGCCGGTGTACAAAGCAAAGTACACCGCCGATAACACAAATGCAGTCAATCCAGCGTCGGTAGCTTTAGTCATGGTTGCAGTTGTTGGCGTAACGAAACTTGTTCGTGTCAATTTGGACGCGGTGGTGGTCACGTGAGAATGCTTGTAAAAACAAACGGTGGGTGCAAAAATCGGGTCTACAAATCGAGTGGCATGGCGTGCTCTTGTATGGAATTATTGTGGCCACGATAAGCTTGCCATGACAAACTTGCCTTTACTGTTACATTATACATTATTCAGTGGAGTCCTGCTTGATAAGCCCCACCAACTCATTAACTCTTTTAGCAGCTTCTGGGTTGAGCAAGCTGAGTTTGGTGAGGGTCTCGTCAATACTAGGAGTTCCTAGCTCAGGCGCACCTTCAGCAATGTGCTCTTCATCTGCAATATCGATATCTACATTATCATCATCAGCCTCGGGCTCTCTCTCGTCTTCATCGTTGACATCGTCGTCTTCTTGCTCTTCTGCTTCTGGCTTCTTTTCGTCGGATTCGGTATAATCTGCCTGAATAATTTTATGGATCTTGTCCTCCAAAATGGGCTCTTCGTTGACTATACGATTAAGCTTGTATCGTACGATTCTTCTCACCACCTCCATGGTCTGTTTGTTGATCCAACCGTCCTGGAAATCAGGCACTTCGCGCAAAAAGTGCTTTCCCATTTCGTGCTGATTGGTTTTGATGATCGTGGTGATGTCTGTGTCTAACAAATCTCCTATTTGGTATGTAACTGTAGACGGAAGTGTGGTTCCATTGAAGAACAAGTACTCAGATACTGCGATTGAATTTTCGGCACTCCCTTCTATGGTATTAGGCTTGATTCTTTTCACTTCTCTTTTGGGTGTTACGAACTTTAGTCCTGCTATTCTGAAATACTCACTCTGATACTTCCAAAACAGACTATCACTTTTGGGGTCAATTCCAAACTTCACGTTACAAAACCGCCAAGGTCCGCTTCTGTAGATATACGTCACGTAGGGCAACGACTGCTTTATGGACTTCTTCAAGTCAACTGGCACGATATCTTCTAGCTGCTTTCTAAGCCAAATAGGCTTGAGCTCAAACACCTCTCTCAACCACTCTATACACTTGAGAAGCTGGAAATCGGGGCTGTTGACAGGGTGGCTGGTCGACTGAAGTTTGGCGAGATTCTCGATCAATTCGTCTGCTGGTTGTGACGGCACGTCGTTGGTGTTATAGTCGATCATTTTGGTATATAATTTAAGGGTATTTTTGGTGGAAACCACCTTGATTTCCCCACTCTCTGAGTCTTTGATGGCAGTGGTGAACGGATTTTTTTGGTATTTATAGTCAAACGGGAACCTGATGGGTGACAATATGGGAGGAGGAGGCAAGCCATGGTCGATATTTTCATAATACTTGAGGTCTTTATAATCAGATATTCCCATCATGTTGTTGTTGCGCTCAAAATACTTCTGAACATCTTCGTAGGTCTGAAAATTGAGCATCGACTCCTTGAAGTCTTGGACCATGGCATTGTTCTTGGTGGTTATTTGGAAGTCTGCCACCGATTTGAACAGGTAGGTTTTGTCAATGATAGCTACAGGCTTGACTTTGTACTCGGGAGAATCGCATTGTAGTTGATTGAGCTTGATAAGCTCTTTAATTGAGTATTTGTTGGTGTCATAGTCGTAGGGAAGACCAGCTTTGGGGATGGAAACTTTGAGCAAGATCTTCTCACTGGTGTTGTAGCTTGACTGTATAGGATGATGAAACGGATCCTTTCTCAATCTTAGTTCCAAGGTGTTTTCCACTGACGTGTGGTTGTAAGTGTTGCCGTCTTTAATGGAGGAGTTGATGACCTGCTTGATCTTTTCCTTCCCGCCGATCATGGCAATGGCCTTTTGAGTGTTTTTGACATTGAGAGGTAATTCCACTGCCGCCACGTGCGGTATATCCATAGAATGGAATGGTGCCAAGGAATGCGACATGGTGGGTTACGTGTGGTTACGCCTGGATGAGTCTGGTAGGTTTGTTTGTATAAATACTAAGTCACGTTGTTTGTTGTCACGTGTCTGAAGTAGGTTGCAAGTTGTGGTGACTCTCGTGAGGTACTTCGAAGTCAGTGAGCTTTGTAGGGTTGGCGAATATATCCAGAGCACAGGAGTTAGAGAGTGCTTAATGCATGTTAATGAGAAGTTAAGAATGCTTGGTGAGACTAAAGAATGTTTTCGTAGAATCAGGAGAGAGATAAGTAGGCAGTGAGCTAAGAGCTAATAAGGCTTAGGAGTCGCAAGTCAATTGCAGCCTTTGAAACTTATAGTTGATTCTGGTGGTATGATGGTTTGTGTATGTGTATTGTATCCCAATAGAGCCGTTAGTCGACAGGTACAAATTTAGAAGGCATACCACGATCGACATTGCTGAACCTGCTCATATGAGATTTTCCGTGCACTAACTGTGCCTAGAGTATTCTGCTGCTACGGATCGTAATTGCACTCCCAGTTCCGACGGGGTCCGACGTGTGTTACTCGCCTCGCTCCGCACTTCGATTTGGGCCAACATTACTAGTTCCGCGGGACCGATTTCCGGGGAAACCTGTGTCCAAGAATTGTTAGCACACCACTACAGACCACGGGCCAATTGAGACTATTGCCAATCACTTAGCATAAGCATCCTAGCACTTATATTCAATTATCCTGGTAGCTTCTTTTGCAGCCACAATGCGGGCCTAGGGTGGTGCGTTCCCCCGCAAAAGCACTCCGAATCGCCACATGTCCGATGGTGCGACCTGCCACGTGAACCCATGGCACATCCACACAGACAACTGCCTCTGATCCACTGGTCAGCACCGGTCAATGGCAAATGGGGCCGCTCGTCCCCTCTACATACTCTCTAAATTGGTCTATGCCTCTACATTGGCCTTTTGCGGCAGCCTTTCTCGACAGTAGCCTTTGTCATTTCTTGCTCCGTACTCACGTGGAATATACCGCGGTCTCCGAATGGCCGCTAAAAGTGAGCAATCTGATTGGTCGTCCACCCAACTACCAAATCACAATGCCTTCGACACAACATGCGTAGCTGACCGCCAATGCCTGAGCACCCTACGCATGAGGTCACGTTTCGACCCGTCAGATCCGAAACTCCGGTGGTTGAGAACCTCGATTTTTGATTTGGTGGTGGAGTTTAGCCGCCAAAATTCTCAATAGTTTTTCATTTTTTCGAATATAATTTGACGACCCCCCGGAAAATAGCAAAATTTCCTCTACTTTTTCTTTTCATCAATTGATTAAAAATGTTATCAAAAATTGCTACTAGATCCTTTTCTTCTTCTGCTTCATCCGCCTACAAGGTCGCCGTCTTGGGTGCCACCGGTGGAATTGGCCAACCACTTTCCTTATTGATGAAGTTGAACCATAAAGTCACCGACTTGTCTCTTTACGACTTGAGAGGTGCTCCAGGTGTTGCCGCCGATGTTTCCCATATCCCAACCAACTCCACTGTCAAGGGTTACAACCCAGACAACATCAAGGATGCATTGACCGGCTCCGACGTCATTGTCATCCCAGCCGGTGTCCCAAGAAAGCCAGGTATGACCAGAGACGATTTGTTCAACACCAATGCCTCCATTGTCAGAGACTTGGCCAAGGCCGCTGCTGAACACGCTCCAAACGCCGCCATCTTGGTTATTTCCAACCCAGTCAACTCCACTGTTCCAATTGTGGCTGAAGTCTTGAAGTCGAAGGGTGTCTACAACCCAAAGAAGCTTTTCGGTGTCACCACCTTGGATGTCTTGAGAGCTTCCAGATTCGTTTCTGAAGTCGCCGGTACCAACCCTGTCAACGAACAAGTCACCGTTGTCGGTGGTCACTCAGGTATCACTATTGTTCCATTGTTGTCTCAAACCAACCACAAGTCTTTGGACACCGAAACCAGAGACGCTTTGATCCACAGAATCCAATTCGGTGGTGACGAAGTTGTCAAGGCTAAAGATGGTGCTGGTTCTGCCACTTTATCCATGGCCCAAGCCGGTGCTAGATTTGCCGGTGCCGTCTTGGATGGTTTAGCCGGTGAAAAGGATGTCATTGAAGCTTCCTTCGTCGACTCCCCATTGTTCAAGTCCGAAGGTGTTGAATTCTTCTCCTCCAAGGTCACCTTGGGTGTTGAAGGTGTCAAGACCGTCCACCCATTGGGCGAATTGTCCAACCACGAAGAAGAATTGGTCAAGGGTGCCAAGGACACTTTGATCTCCAACATCAAAAAGGGTGTTGACTTTGTTAAGCAAAACCCATAGGTTTGTATATATTCCATTAAATACTGAACGATTCCACTGTAAAGAGTAGATCAAATTGTAAGGTTGTGAAAAATATGCACGTTGTCCACTAGCACGTGATGCTTCTTTAATTCAAAAAATTTCTGTTGCTTCCAGATCGGGGAATGGTTGCGAAAATAATTCATATAGGCTTGTGTGACCGTTGGGGCTGCACAACGAAGATTTGCGTATTTCGAGAAACTACTAACTAGCAAGTATTACGAATGAGCTGTGTTACAAACAAATCACTACAAAGCTTAAGGTCTTCCTGAATGATTAAGCATCATTAACAAGTTGCGCGTAAAAGTCTGTGATCATGGGATTTTCCAAACCAGCATAATTTCGGTGTATAATTAAAGTTTTAGGTGTAATTTTCTTGATAATAGTCTTAACGCCGTCTTTATGGGCGCCATATTACGACAATTCGGTATAGGTACTTAATAGCTCGGGCTCTGCAAATCCATTTTGTGGATAAAGAACTTTCTGTACCTCTCGTTTAAGAGGGCGCCTATTGTTGTGACAGATAAATCGCGAACAGAGGTTATTTATAAATTCGAATTGAGGTCATATATCGATAGAGTTATGCAGTTCGGATTGGCTAATGCACGGAATCAAGACGCGTCATTTTTCAGTTTTACTTTTTTTTTTTCGCGCTGCAGTTTGACCGGAACTGGATTCCATTTCACTTCGAGGATTAACGGCATTATGCAACCATTTCCGGTCGAAACTGAAATGCTACGCCTCTACGATTTTTTTTTTTCATCCTTATGATAGGAGAACAGGTTATAAAAAAAAAAAAAGAAGCAAAATGGAGCCTAAGGATTAATGGCTGCTTGCATGTTCACACGAACATTCCTATATGAGCTCATGAAGGGCTTCTTATCAGATGGTCTGGAACTAAATATATGTGTATGAGATAATGTAGTTGGGCTGATATTTGCCCCGAAATAAAAAACTGGACCAGTGGTTCTAGTCATCAGATTAGAGAGATCGTAACCAAGAATACTAATTATGTACTGTGACAGCTTTCAAAAAGAGCGTGCATAAGCAACAACTTGAGACAGTTCATTGCTACGGTACTACATGCCCAGCACACTAGAATATGGTGAGCTTGCCAAAAAGAAATTTTGTAGAGACGTCGGCCGATACATTTTCCGTTACTCTAGCACAAGATGCAATGGTTTGAGGAGGGAACTGCACTGCGCCCTGGTAGTCTAAAGTTACTATTCGCATTAAATTAAGTTACAGGTCCGGCGATGTTGGACGATTTGTTCAGCAAAGGTTATGCTAATGAATTTGGAGCCAGTAGCAGATCTGTAGTGGTGAACGCACATATAGCAATACCGGTTAGCCCACTTGTGCAGCGTTGTGCATTACCAGACATTTCCTCGCTCAGAAGCAAATCTCGTACCGCCTCTATCACTTAGTAACGTTACTAACTAGTGGGCCAAGCCCGCCCCTCGGTTTTGGGCGTTTCCTGGGTGCGCCGGCCGAGATTTCGAGGTTGCACCCCTCGGATCTCGCCGGCTTCCTCCAGTGCCTGCCCACATCTGGGAACATTACCACAGTGGGTAGCGACTGGGCCTCGATCGCCATACTTTATTGCATTAGTACCGCGCGATAAATTAACCCTAAGTAGCTCGTAAGGCCAAATTTTATATCAAGCTCTCAATCTATAGCAGACACGCCTACAATATACCTACACTATAGCGAAACAGAACCATATATAGCAATACTGTAAGGCGACTGATTGTTCCCATTGGTCTAGTATTCTGATTTGTATCCTCTGTTGCTGCACAAACGTAAGACACATTTCTAAGCTTCTCCACCCATTGCCGCCGAAACATCCTTTCTCCAAATCTCAATACGCCTGAAATAAAATTAGAACACAAAAAAATAGAGCCAGTTTCAGTGTGAAAACTCCAACGTCTTTCTTTTGGTAGCTGCAACGCCAGAGGAAAAGAAGTGGATCTTGGTAAGTGACTTGTCAATTAAGTCTCCGATACACTCTAGTCCAAAAACAGGTTAAAACAAGCAAAAACCAGCTTGAAGCTCGCCAATATTCGCGTTATTGCAGAAGCTTTCACGCCAGCTTTACGCCCACCAATAACAAATTACACCTACCAAAGGTAACTACTATAGTGAAAAAACACATAAAGCTCATATTTATACACATACACACACGTATCAGCACTTATCCACAGATTCAGCCAAAATGGACAAGTACTTGATGAGCTCCCCGACACAGCTATCGCAGCCCATTGATGCCAGCAGTGACTCGACGTTTCACATGGCCATGGACGTGGGAGACTTCGAAATCAACCCCAACTCGGCCAATAATGATCACTTGACGGATATGGACATCAAGCATTACTCCAACGAAGAATTGGTGCCGGTTTCGTCCAACCACCCGGCCAACAAGAACGTGTACTTGGGCGACTTTGAGCATATAAGTTTTAGTAATTTCCATTCTGAAGAGACTCTTGGCAACCAAACCAATCAGAACAACCAGAATCGAAGTCACAGTATCAGTCATAGTAATAATAATGATACTAGCAATATAGAAGATGACAAGCCGGCATATATGCTCAACGACGAACAAGGCCTCCACAACTTTAACCATTCAAAGAACGTGTCACTAGACGATGGAGTGTATTCTTCGCAGCTTCTTCACCATTCGCGTAACAATTATCGTAGTCAGCACCAATCCAACTTATCAACGTCTTCGATGATCTCCATGTCCCAAGACCCGCCCACATATCCGCCCTACAACTCCCGAGGATCTTCTACTGAACACAACGACAATTTGCACAACTCCTTCAGTAGTAACACTATTTATTCCATGGATTCTATACCGCAACTATCGCTGCTGGTTTCCAACCAGTCGCTATCGGACTCGCCAAACTCCATGCAAAAACCCCAGCAAATCCACTCCCAGCACCAGCAAACCCACTTAGGCCAACCTGTAGTGGCAACCCCTCGCAGAATGGGCAGAAATAAGTCGCTTTCGGTCTCTTCTGTCAACAATAACTTATTCCATACGCCTCTTCGTGGCGGTCCTTCAAACGCAACGGCACTTTCGCCCATCAATTTGGCCACCAACCAAACATCCAAGATCTCAAAGACTCCCTATTCTTCCAAAGCAAAGGGCCACACCCGCTCACGCTCTCGCATCTCTGTTGATATCGCAAATACGCCTATGATGCTTGGAGGATCCAAATCTTCCTCGAGCCAAAACCTTAACTCCAACTTGAATCCGTTCTATACCCCTTCAACATTTGTTTCTCCTCGTGTGGACAATCTTGTAGGTGATTTAGATGATATCGGCACTCCATTACCAACTCCAGGCTCGACGAACAGAGTAGATCACCAGGGAGTCCAATTTTTCAGTCCTACCAACTGGAATCCCCAAAGCCAGCCTCAAACGGCTTCAAATAACAATAATACGTTTGGCGGTGCTTTTCCTACCTTAAAACGCAACGATACGCTTGAATCTATAAAGATCGAAGACCAAGACAACGATGCTTTTAAACAGTTAAGAAAAGCTGTTTCATACTCAAGCTTTCCAAAAAAGATCGAACAGAATAACACAGCTGGCTCTGATTTTAAAGCTGCCAAAATAAACTCCACCTCAACTGTGCCGGATGATGAAAAAATCGTATCTTCCATCTCCACTCCCGGGGTCTACTACGCGGGCACTTCTCCAGTAAACCCCGTGAATCCTCATGAATCCAAATCCTACTCGGTCCCAAATACAAGCACCGACTACGAGAATGAAACCCCATATCCCCAGCTCAATTTACGCAAATCTGGCATAGATCTCTTGCTGGCTCAGTTTGTGCCTGAAAATGCTAGCAAACCCATCCAAAAAAACTTGTCACACGCAACTAACTCCTTCACAAAGTCGTATCCTGCTCTGATCGACTTGGCGTCTATAGCCACTTCACCGATGGATGCCAGCCTTTCGGCCCCACCCACCATGGCCCAGATGGCCCAAAGTGATTACAAGCAGTCCAGATCTCATGACGCTAGTAATTCACCTCCAGCCTCGGCATCTGCAATTCATTCGAAGAGATATAATTCTCAGGCCAATCGGGGGCTTCTTCCTCCCATGGCTACATTTTCAAATCAGCAACAACACTACAATGAGAACTTTGAGGGAATGCAACAGTACTTGGATTTGATGCAAATGAACACAAACGGGAACCCCAATGGGAACTCAAATGGAGCCATCGTTCAAGCATCTGTCCCCGATTCGTCAATGTCACAACTTAGCTCAATGCCCAAAATCGACATTCCTGTAGTCAAGAACAATCGTGGTGATAAAAACGACAAGTTGGACCCCAAAAAGAAACACAAGTGTCCTATTTGTGACTCTCGCTTCCAGCGTCCGGAACATGTCAAAAGACACATGAAAAGTCATTCTCTGGAGAAGCCATATCAATGTGAAGAAGCTACGTGTGGAAAGAGATTCAACAGAAAGGATAACTTGAAGGCCCATTTGAAGAAAATTCACGGTCGTCAAACATAGAAAATCATCGCACACTAAATCACCTATCCATATGGTTCTTATTAGGAGCAACAGCGGATGTGGTGATTACTAGTACAGAGTAGTATTGAGATGGCTCAATATTATTCACACATTCAATTGCATATTATGTTCTTGGATTGGACTACATTCTAGTCCCATTACACTCCTTCATTTCACTTCTTATTATTATTTTACGGTTACTACGGTTACTTTCATGGTCGAATATCCTAGGATATCGAAACTTTTTGTATTTTAGCTTTATGTACTACTATTCAATAGATTTAACCCTTTTATTTTGTAGTCTGTCTAACCACAGTGTCCACTGCCTTGCAGAAATGCTCGAAGTTGTCGTTGTTCAAGCCCGAAATATTGACTCTTCCCGAACTGGTGGAATAAACATGATGCTCTGCTGCCAACAAATCACTTTGGGCTGCGTTCATTCCTGACCACCAGAATAAACCGTTTTGTTTAATTATAGGTTCCCAGTTGCCAGGGGTTTTTAATTCGATAAACTTGTTGTAGACCTTCAATCTTATATCCTTCAATCTCTGTGTCACCTCAAGAACTTGTTCGTCCCATTCTTTACACAATTCTGGTGACTTAAAGACCTCCAAGGCAATTCTGGCACCCCAAGCTGGAGCAAAAGAACACTCTTTTCTGAAGATAGACACCAAAGTACTAGTGACATTAGGCACGTATGCTGGATCTGAGACGACAACGTGTAAAGCACCGGTCCTTTCTCCATATAATCCCAAATTTTTCGAAAACGATTGACACACGAGAAAGTCGATTTTCAAGTCGTAAAACATCCGAATAGGCCAAGCGTCTTCTTCTTTGTTACCAGTAGCAAATCCTTGGTAGGCAGTGTCGAGAATAGGTATTAACGAGTTCTTTTTACATAAGTCTCCAACGATCTTCCACTGGTCCTTGCTGAAGTCGGCGCCAGTCGGATTGTGGCACGAAGTCTGGAACAAAAAGACCGAGTCAGCTGGAGCGGAGTTCAAGGCATTGACCACGTAATCGAAATCAAGCGCCTGTTTTTGGTCGTCGTAGTGAGTATAAGTGTGAACCTTTCCGCCTACCCATTCAATCATGGGTTCATAATTACTCCATGCTGGAACACCGACGTAGAAGTTTGAGTATCCGGCTTCCCTCAAAAAGGCGGCGGCCAAGTGAAGAGATCCGGTTCCGGATATGGTCTGCATGGTGACAATGTTCTTGTCGTCGGCATGGTCGCCAAAAACTACCTTTCTTGCCCCTCTGGTGAACTCAGGGACTCCTTGCATGGTAGTGTAGTTATGGCCCGGGTTTTTAGCGCCAAGGTTCTGTTTGGCCTTAGTAACGACCGGGAACTCGAACAATCCACCTTGTTCGTCTTTGTAGATTCCGATGGTAACATCGACTTTACTGGGGTGGGAGTCTCTCATGGACATTCCCATCACCTTGACGATGGGATCCGGTTCTTCAACCTCGAGTTTGCAGAATTTAGTGCTCATTTCGCTTGCTTTCTCCACACTGGTTCAAGTGTAGAATTTATAGTTGATCTGAAAAATTTTCCGCTTCCGGAGTGTGGGGCGCTTGAGTGCGGCTATTCGCGGAAGGTTCAAAACTCGCCGGGGAATGCCAAAGAAAATTGAACAATCCATAAAGGAAGGACTAGAGGTTAATAGTAAGCTGGTAGTAGAATGTGTTGAGCAAAAAACTACAGTAGTTATAGGCGGGTGATCTGCTGACATACGTCCAACAATGGTTTCACTGCGGAATTGTCTATTGCGCTCCAAAACCCAAGCGTAGTCGCACTGACAAATTTGGCATTGTTGAGCAAGATGTCGTAATGTGGCGGTTTATTGGCGGTGTCGAACAACTGCACGCGAAGCTGGGTCAAGAACTCACAGAGAGGAGTCAAGTACTGTGTGGCAAGCGAGTCCACGTTGTTATCGTACAAGTAGTTAATGAGGTCGTCGGGTTTCACGTGGTGACTGGTGAGGTTATGGTTGAAAATGCCGATGGTTTTAAGCTTCTCGAGCACGGTTTCGATCCGCATGGGCCCTGATCCAGAAACTGCGACCGAAGAGTTTACTAGAGACCTCAATAGATCAATAACTTTTTCGGTATGCGGGCTGGTGAGAGTGGTGTCTCTGAAGAGCTTGACGTATGCTTGTAACAACAACAACTCTATCTCCTGGCTATCGCTGGACCCTTGGATAATGTAGGTCCATATTTCTATAAAGTCGAGTATGTTGTCTTGGTTGTTTATGAAATGCAACTTGATGAGTTTTTGGGCAAACTTGTCAAAGATCTTGTAGATATCGGCATAGTACTGGCCGTTGTCCACTATGATCTTGATGAACTTACTGAACAATCTCTCGTAATTGTCGATCACGTACTGAATTGAATCCTCGGTAATGAGATTGTTGAGCAAGTGGATCGCTTGGATTTGGACCACGTCGTTGATGGGGATGCGGAAAAACGACCTGATGAACGCTTCAAGCAGCATCGTTTTCTCCACTATTTCGCACACCTGGTTCCTTTTTTCAGCACTGGTGATGTAATTGCCTAGATTTATAGCCGATGCTGCCAATACATACGGATCTATATCATCTGTGCTGGTAAAGTACGCTACCGAAGCGTCCAAGTCGCGCAAACTATTGAAACTGCTCATGGACGAAATACACCCGCTCACTGAAAACAATTTTCGCTTGATATGAGTACGGTTGGGAAGCTCTACCGGCAATTGGCCAATTAATGCCATTACTCGGGTATTGGCCCTGATATCGTCTATACCAGAAAGGTCTTCGTACGAGACCATGTAGGTGAGTATATCGCTAATGGCGAGAATAATCTCATCCAAATCCTCTAAATCCAGCACGTCATCCTCGTCTTCATCCTCTTGGGAGTTTACATCTGCACGCAAGTCAAACTGGCCCATACTTCCAAGAAGATCAGCCATCTTTTCTAGCATATAGTCAATAGTACGAAGAGATGTACTCGAGTATTTGGACGGGTTATCCAACAATGCTTTGGAATTCACTTGATACACTTCTCTTAATACCTCAAATGCGTTCTGGTACAGAAAAACGTCAGTTGGTGAAGCACTTTGTCCGAAGTTGTTCCTCAAAAACGCCAACATAGACTCATCGAAACCACTATTCAACACCCACTCGAGGTATTGCTGCTTGTGTTCAGTGCTGTGAACGAACTGGCCCAAAATAATCACAATGCGGCGGTTGATCAGAACATCCGTCGAAGAATCTCGCAATGCCGATGAGATCAAGTTCCAAAACTCGACCACTACCGGCTTCGAGCTCTGGAAGTATAAACGGTTTTCATCACTGTCGGCTAATAAATTGACTATGCACCTAAGGATTTCAAGAATCAAATCTTTGCCTTGGGGATTTGGGTGCTTCGAAAACTGGCTCAAATTTTTGTTAGCATATTCAACTAGCTCGGTGAGACTCAACTTGATTTCGGGACTGACTCGCACGGATTCTTGCCGAAGCAAATCACCCAATTGCTTGAAGCTTTCTATGCTGTCTGGCTGAGTCTTTAAATCATCGAGTACCCCTTTCACTGACATAGTGGTGAGGAGAGTTGTGAGGTTTCGTTGCAAATCTACCAGTTAAACTTTAACGGCGGACGGGTGCATCCGCTATGTGCAGGACGCGGTATATAGAAAGACCAAAATAGGTGGCTAACAATAGAGATGGCTTAGAATGACAGGACGAGTCAAAGAGTGAGGCATATATTGGCTAGAAGCACATCCTACGAATGGGAGATTTTGGCACTATTTTTTCGAAAATTTGTAAAAATTTTAGATCAACAGGAGAGGGAGGAGTACCAAGACAAAATTGAAGAAACATCGATAGAATGAAAGATGAAATGATGTAGTTCAGAGAACACCTCTGAGGTGGCATTCGAATTTAAATTCATTACCTGGCTTAGCAGTGACAGCTGCAGATGAGTTAAATCGATGGATAAAACGTTACAACCGATATTAGACAGCATCAACAAGCAAGCGAACCGCAGACAGTAGCTCGGTGCTGCCTAGTGGAGAAATGCACTTGTAGATTTAGACGAGCAGTCGCCATTCCAATTGCATAATACAATTGCATAATGCTAGAAAATAGCCTCGCTAGCATGCAGCGCTGACTAATTGCGCGGTGCGAGACTGTGATTTTCACGCGGTTTTAGCAGCCAAAAGAAAAGTGTAGACAGAGATTGCCAGACTACGCTTTCTCCAGGTGTTTCCGGCTACAGTATAATACGGTATGTTACAGTGTTGATTTTGAGTATGAATCGATGCTATGGGCCAGGCCCGGTCTAAGACTCTACGTGAAAGCCAGTTTTTTGTAGTTTTAGTTTTAGTTTTCAAACACCTTTTCGCCGTTTCGAAGTCCCAATATATACCGCACGTCGATACAACGACTGAGGCTGTGCAACATTGGCAATAGGTTGAGGAGATCACGGTCACTCTGGTCGTTGATCCAACCCTCGATCATCACCGCGTTGTCTTCATGAAGCGCGTAGCTCACCGGCGAGTTGTCCAAAATGACCACGTTTTTGAGGTCGTCGTCTTTGGGAAAAAACTTGGAGAGATCCTTGATGTACCCCACTCCCTGCCGGTACGTGCAGTCTGCTCTGTAGTACCGTTTTGTGAAGATCTTGGGGGGCAGCGACAGGGCGCCAGAGTGGCCCAGTTTGCGCTCGGCTTCGTGCGCTTTACGGTGGTCGATGATATCGTTTTCGAGCCAGTCTATAATGGGGTCGGCGTATTCTTTGACACTTGCGGTGAAGATCTGCAATTCAAACCACTTCAGGATTTCCTTGAGGAAATAATCACAGAACGGCCGTTTATGAACGTAGTAGAGCGACGCCATGCTGTGAAGTTTGATTTCAATGACTTTGGGAGCTGACGAAGACGACGAGTTGAACGAACGCGGCGAGCCCCGCGAAAGCGAGTGGATGAGCGTTTCGTCGAGATCGAGAATGAGCGTCTTGCGTCTTTTTTTGTGGGGGTTTCTTGAAAGGGGATACAACCGCTGCGGGGGAGGAATGATGTACTTGGAGCTGGAAGACGGCGACTTGATAGTATTTGCTATGAGTTTCTCTTGCTTGAGGAGCTCGGTGTTGTCGTCGTACTCGGGAATTGGGGTTCGAGATTTCTCGGGATCCTGGGCAAACGTGAGCGTGCGGGCAGGCTGGTTGTCTACGGAAGCTCTGATGGATTCGTCCAACAGTTTCTTTTCATCATCATAAGGCTCTTTGTGGTCTGTGGGGTACGATTTGGTTATGCCGAGCTGCTCGAACGTGTATGCAAACGGGTACGTGAACAAGAGCCATATGAATATGATGGGTTTTATGATGAGGTAGTTGGGAAGAAAGAAAAGCACATCGAGCACCGATGCAGAGGTGGCCACAGGTGGCTTGTGTTGTTTCGAATTGCCATTCTGGCTATTCTCGTCGGGATGATTTTGATGGGCACTTTCACGTTCACACTCGATCTCGTAGTCCTCATCCAACCCCGGAAGCCGCGGCGGCAACTCTAGGTCGGAGAAGGGATATAATTTATCTAGCGACTTGACAAGGATTTTGATTGAGTTCATCTCTCATGTTCATCCACACAGGTGTGTCGAGTATTGAGTTTGCTAACTGATCACCCCCAGATGTAGACAGTCGTGCTTTTCCCGCACACCTCCTCCAGTGCGACAATTTCGCAGTAAGGCGTTGTTTGGCCGCGCAATGCTATTTTGGGGCACCAACAATTTTGTGTTGGGGAGCGATGAATGACTTCAGGTTGGTGATGACCAAAACCAGGTATTGGGGTGTTGGGGGTATTGGAGGGGCAGCTCTGCGTATCAAAAACTCGGAGCATCAAAACTGGGTAAACAAACCTGGCATAAAACGAAGCATAACCTAAACTATGAGTGTCCACGTTCTCATCGCGCACTGGTTGCTACCTGTGATCGAGCGTACCATGCACGGAACGAGCTAAACGAGTCTAGAAGCGACTTCCAGAAGTGGCAATCCTGAATGGAGAATACCAGAAATATTATCTAATTGTAGGTGATAGAAGTGCTTCACCAGATATACTAGAGTAGAGAATGAGGTGTAGAATAGAAATAGTAGAGCCATATGTGAGACACATTTGGAACTTGTTGAATTAGGAGTGAAAGGAAATGGTAGATATACTTGAGGTCTATTTTCAGGTGGGGTAGTTCAGCAGAACGGAAACACTATTGCAAGGATTATGTCACCAAGCGTACAAGACGAGTGGACAGAAGACGGAGGAGGCGCTGGAGATACATGAGCCCCGGATCTTTGGCCCCGAAGAATGTACTACGTCTAGGTATATTGAAAAGCTTCTGCATCAGAAGTTAGCTGTGCCGGCATCCAATAGAGCGACTACGCAAGTCGCCGAAACCGAAAAAAACTCAAAGGAGAAGCAATGGATTTCAACAAAGACTATAGTATTAGTCTTGGCAGGATCACGAGGGCTCGATTACGCAGCGAGGGTCTGGACGTGGTCCAGTACTTGTGAGACTTGCTATAGTCGTTCCAATCAGTATCATTAGCATTAAACCGTAATTCTATATACCGGCCATGTTCTTCGAACAGACCTTTTATCCAGTTAGCCCTGTTTACCCCGTAAAGTAGTATCGTAGTATTGTTGTATTATTCTTTGGTGCTGGTGTTGATGAAGTTCTGAAAGATAGACGTGATATACGAAAGATTCGACTGGTCCGATGCGTCGTTGAGATGGCGCGAGATCTTGCCAATATCCACCATATCGTCGCCTTCCGCTTCATCCTCCTCCACATCTCCGTAGTGCTCTTCCTCTTCGTCATCATGATAATCCCCTATACTGAAATTGCTCAGCAAGTTAGTCTGCACAAGTCTCATCGAGTCCATATCAATGTGAGCTTCTGCGTTATCCTCATTATCCTCCTCTTCTTCGGGCTTGATAAGCTTGAGCTGGTTGGTGTTGTAACTCTTACAGTACTTGCACTTGAGTCCTAAAACATGGTACGGCACGTTGGACTTGCCCTGGCAGTCGTTGCAGCTGACTATACACCTCCAGGTATTGTAGGGAGGCGGGAGAGGCAGCTGGATAATCTCCTGGTCTAGGATTCGGAACTGGGGCTCCACACTCACCACTGTCTTTTTACAAATAGGACACTTGTAAGAGTGCTTGACGAGCTCGTCGTAGCAGTGCTGGTGGATGGAGTGGCCACACTTCATAAACACCACTTTGTTGACCGACGTAAAGAGGTACTCGTTGCAGATGGGACAGTTGCAGTGGGTGGTATTGGTCAAGCAGCGGTGTTTTTCCCTCAAGTCGATCGAGAGACAGATGTTGCATGTATCACAGTGGAAGTAGTCCTTGTCTATTCCCAACCCCAAGCGACAAATGCCACATTTGTCACAGTGATAAATGTCTTTGGTTGTATCATTGTCGTATAAAATACATCTGGAGCAGAAATAGTTGGCCAACTCGTGTTCACAATTAATACAGAGCTCGCTTTCGGGCACTTGGGGGGTGTTGCAGTACATACACAAGATATGTTTTATTTGACACCGAACCAATTTGTGATCTGGCACAGCTGCATCGTGGCAGAACCGGCATGGAAACCATTTCAAGCATGTGGGACATTCGACCTTGCAGTTTCTCTGGTAGTGGGGACATCCCATGATAGAGCGCTCACGATCATGATAAGACACAATCAAGTCGTTTTCTGTTAACATCACTTCGTCTTCGGACTCTTCCACTAAATCCGTCAGACCCACCTTGTCTTCCACCAGTTTATTTTCCTGATTTACTTCCACCAGTTCTTCATGGATTGTGTACTGTTGAAGGGTGTTTTTGCCGGTTTTTTCTGGAAACACTAAACTCTGCTTCAACTTGGAAGGAAGCCGGGTGGTCCCATTGGTATATTTATAGTAATTACCCATCATAAGTCTTGTCACCAACTTGTTCTTCAGTTTCTGGCTCAAATCGCCAAGACCTTGAATGGTCTGGATTCTTTTACGTAGAAGATCGTCTTTGAAGTCGCTAGGCGAGTCGAGATCTGTAAGGGCTCGGACTTGTTCTGTAGTAAGCCCTTCTACTACATCCAAGTCGCTGGTGGCAGTACCACTATCTTCATTGGTGCTCAAGGTATCGTTCGTAGGCCCATAACGGGATTTTAGGCGGCCCAAAGCGGCTCTTCCAGAGTACTCAGGCTTAATTATCTGGTTTATCAATGGCTGGTCACTATCAACAATCTTTCGTACACCTACAGGCTCAGTCAGATCATCTTCGACTGTTTTTGAAACTGACTTTGAAGCTGCCCTTGACACTATCTTTGGGTCATGGATCTCTTCTTCTTCTTCCTCACTAGCATCTTCAGCATCTTCAACAGGAAGAGATATAGTTTCGTTGATGATATCAGTGAGAGGCTGCAATCTTTCAATAGCTGTAGTAATACTAAGCCCCAAATTAAGATCATTGAGGAAATTGTTCATCTGAATTCTTGTAGATATGGTGGTCTTTATGGAGTTGACAAGCGTCGTCTGGTCATGCTGGCCAGTCTCTTCGCTCGCATGAATGTACCGAGAAACGTATGCAGAAAACTCCTTAGGAAACTCTTGGATACGTCCTAATTCGAACTTGGGAATATTGGGAAAATTGGGCAAGCTGGGCAAGAGGTAGTTGAGGTTGATGCGCCCGATCTGGTCGAGCTCCATCTCCAACCTGTCACTCTGGGGATGCCATTTTTTGGGTGGGCTATGATTATTTATTTCAGCATGCATCTTAGTAGTGTCGTGTTGAGCATAAGTGTAGCAGATTAAGTTTTGCGGATACTGGGAGGCTCATATATCCTAGTAATCCTCCTGTCTGAATCTGTCTCAATTTCCGATCTCAGTTGCCATGCGCAAAAGATCTACCAAAAGTTAAAACGAACAAAGAAGATACAAGTTTCACTAAAATAGCACAATAGTTTTCCAGTACCGTTACCATAGAGTAGCACTACGTCACCACCATCAATACAGACTCATATCGCCGTATGTTTCTGGACGTTCCCGAGGAAACTCGCCTGACTATCGACAAGACCATCGCATATATACTAAAGAACGGCCCGAGCTTTGAAGAAAGACTCAGAAAGAATGGCGATAACAAGTTTGGATTTTTAAACCCAGAAGGTGAATACCATAACTACTACAAATGGAAACTTGCCGAAACATCCAAGCCAATCCACTCAACACAATCAGCACAACCACAGCCACAAGCTCAGTCTCAGGACGTTGTTCCTCCCCCACCACTAGCATTTAAAACTACTTTTCCACGACCGGTATCGTGCTTGGACCTTGACATAATCAAGCTCACGGCGCTCTATGAGGCACTGAACGGCCCCGAGTACTTGGAATCTCTCGTCAAGCACCAGCTGGCTAAAGGCAACAAGGTCCAGTTCGAGTTCACCAACTCATCTCACTCATTATACCCGTTATACCAGCAGTATGTTGCTCAATATGCCCAAACCATCCAGTTCTTGGAACACAAAGACAAGCTTCATCACCACTTAGAACAGCCATTGCTAGAGCGAGCAATCAACAAAGCTGCCCACCAAGCAGTTAATCAGGACAATAAAAAGAGAGACCGTAAAATCAAGAGCGAGGCTCAAAAAATGTATGCGTCTATTGACTGGCAAGATTTTGCTATTGTTGGGAGAATAGTGTTTGACGAAATTGACGAAGTCCAGGAGTTGGCCGTGCCGTTATCTCGTCATGATCTTTTAGCCCGTTCATTAGAGATGAAGACTAAGGACATACAGATGACCAAAACCACCCCAAATACCACCACCACCACCACCACCAAGACCAATAACGAACCTGACAACACTGCCACACAGAGCTCTGTGTCTGAAATTCCAAAGACTAAACCACCGAAGGGGATGAAGATTCGGGCCGCAGGAGAGTCTCGTCTTAAACCAAAAACTACCTCCACTACCATAAAATGCCCTATAAGTGGAGAAATGGTGGAAGAACTGGAGTTCGATGCACACCTTAGGAAGCTCTTGAAAAACCCCCGCTACCAACAAGAGCAGGAAAACTACATCAAAAAGAACTTTGCCTACGAGTCCAACCTCACTACCGACCAGGTATACGAGAACGTTAAGAGACTCGTACGAAAACGGCCGGCCGAGGAGTCCACCAGAGACTCCAAACAGAATAAAATAGAGTAGTAGCCATATCCCAGGAAAGAAGCACCAACTTCAATCGTTCTGTTAGTAGAGTATACTAAAATTAAGGCTCTATACAAACACCACACTGGTCTTAAGACCAGACAGAGCATCTTTTATTGTTTATCGAATGACCTCAAGTGGGTTATGTATTTTACGAGGTATTAATGACACGCTATAGTGTATTTTACAACTTCATAAAGAAACCTTTTATCCACGTATTGTCGTATCTCTAATCGCTTCCTTCAACGTCTCTCTACAAGGGAAAAAAAAGGTGGTAGTGAGAAGTAGGGAAAAAATAGCGAGAGCTAGCGAGGTAGTGAGAAATAGTGAGAAATAGTGAGGGATAAAGTGCTAGGATGTCCAAGAGTGTTTTGGTTTTTAGAACTAGTTCTTGATATCTTACATCTTCTCAATATCTCTTCCCAACCCTCACCATCTCTACTTTCTCCCACCTCACTACTTCTCACACTCTCTCGCAACAATAGTGCTTATCATTCCATGTTCTCAAGCCGCAATGAATTTTCGAGTAACACAGCAGTTCAATATACTTTACTTCCGGTGTGGCCCAGTGCAACTTTGCAGTCATTGTTGGGTCTACTTTTTAGTTAGAATAATACAGTACTATCGTCACTGCTCGAGACTGACACTTAGTTCCAATTTATTATAGAATACACAGATACCTAGCAATCCTCATAGCCTTACAATACATTAACAAGGTAGATATATTAAGGGATAATGGGATGGTTGATGAAAAATTTTACTTGGGTTACCCCCGATTTTGTATACAAGGAAAAGCTATTCATCTAGAAATTCATATCTTACTTAAGCTTTTAAGGAAGAGGCTCTCTTCTTCTTGATTTCAGCCTTTTCAGACTTACGTTCGTGTAATCTTTGGGCCAACAATTGAGCGTATTCAGCAGCAGCGTCTCTTTGTTGTTGAGCGTTCTTGATCTTTTGGGTCTTCAAAGCTCTCTTTCTTTGCAAGGTTTGTGGAGTAACCAAACGTTGAATCTTTGGAGCTTTGGTGTAGGTCTTGTCACCCTTGGTAACTTCACGTCTGACAACGAATTGTCTGACGTCGTCTTCCTTGGTCAAACCGAAGAACTTTCTAATGTTGTTGGCTCTCTTTGGTCCCAATCTCTTTGGAGTGGTGGTGTCAGTCAAACCTTCAATGTCAGCGTCACCTTGCTTGACAATGGAAAGAGCGAGGACAGCCAAGTCTTGGCCGACAATACAACCTCTGACGGACTTTCTCTTTCTTTCACCAGTTCTTCTTGGTCTGTAACAAGAGTGGCCCTTGGCTAACAACAACTTGACTCTGGTTGGGTGCATGACACCTTGTTTCATTGGGAAACCTTGCTTGTCGTTACCACCGGTGATTCTGAAAATGTAACCTTTGAATTCGTCACCGACCGAGTCACCTTCGACTTCTTGGCCCATACGCTTTTCGTAGAAAACACGTAATTTATGTTCGTCATCGATGTCGATACTTTTTTGGGTACCGTTGGCTGGGTAAGAAATGTTTAACTAAATGTTAGTAAGTCCACTAATACATAAACACTGACACTACACAGATACCACACTGGTTGATCTTATAAGTTTTCAATATGATATCAACTATTGGCTGGATCTCGATGGTCGTTACTGGGAAAGTTTGAGTCGATTGTTTCTAAATGTTGTAGTTATTCATGGATAATCGGAATCTATTCATGATTGTCTATTATGGTATCTGATAGGGCTATGTTGTTTGCTATAACATACCTTCATCTTGAACTGGTCTACCTATTCTATGCCTTTTCGAAAGTAAAAAAGTTTTTATCAGAAAAATTTTATATAACGAAACTGGTGAAATTTTGCACGAGTGAAAATTTCGTCGTTGAGGGATCGTGGCACGTGAGAAGTGAGGGAAGAGCGAGGCGCGAGATGCTTGGGTGAGGGGACGAGGAACCGAGTGCGCAGGAGCGCGCGAAACTATCACGTGGACATAGCATCTCCAGGGCTGAAGCCCTCATGTCATATACATCAGATTAGGTAATATGCCTAGCGATAGAGGCTATCTGGAGGCACCGGCTTGAGAACTGGGCCCCTTGTACCTACGAGAGTATCTAGTCATCTAGCACCTATTTAGCACTTACTCTAGTCCAGACTAAGATGCGATACCTAACCTCTAGTGCTACTGTGTTTAGCGGAGTTGTCCATGGTAACTTGCAGCACTTTTTGCAGCCGTGCGAACCCCAAGATTGCCCACCTAACGATGTGGCTACTGAAGTAGCCTGAATACGTATTTTTTTTTGGTTAGGAGAGTACAGTATTGATTCGTGAGTTCTGATTAACGAGAGATGTAGACGACACTAATATACATATTTATAATTTGCTAAGCAATAATAATACAACCAACCCTACCCTTTCTTTGTATCCGCATCTGCATTCGCGGGGTTGGGGTTTGAACTGAAAGAATTGTTTGAAATATAGTGAAGTGGGGAAGGCAAATTTTCATTTCTTGCTGTTGAGTCTCTATTCTGATTTCCTTGTCGGTGCTGGAGCTGTTTCTTGGAGTGGATCTCGGGAAATTGAGCGGAACCAGAATTGGGACCCCCAGCTCCTGCGGACGGTAGCATTCCCATGTAGTATAGTGGCATGTTAGTGTTTATAGGCGTCATTCCGGGAGGATTGGACCAGTCGTGAGGGGCGTAGAAGTTGGATGGAGAGGGGAACATATCATTGACAAATTTAGAGGGTAAGCCGGAAACCGGGGTCTGGTCACCGTTTGAAGCGTGGGCTCCATTTGGTGGGCCACCGGTGAGAGGACCATTCGGAGCCTGGTATTGAAGCACTCCCTGGTTATTTATGTCGGGAGATCGGAATTTCGCCGAGTTATTTGATTGTTCAGAAGCGTTTTGGTTCTGGTTGTTGGAGTTGAAGACCTGGTTGAGTATTGGGGTGGGCAACGCGGTGCCGGGGTATGCGCTAGAAGGTGATTGTTGTGGCATAGCTGAGTAGAACACAGCTCCATTGGGATGACTACTGCTCATAGACATGGGAAATGGCGGTGCTGTGGCACTTAATGGAGAGCTGCTTTGTGATTTGGACTGGATTATCATGGGCAATACCGGTTTGCGGTTCGAATCAGGCGATTTGAATGATGAGTAATTGGATCTACGGCTAGTTAATGGCGGTGGCTGCGAATTGGTGATGGAATTGTCCTTTTGAATAGCACTGGATTGTTGGTTGGCATTGTGAGACGACACATTCTGGGTAGTAGTACTATTTTTTTCACCGCGATGACTGCTTGCCGAGGTGGAGTGAAGGTTGGTATCAAGGGCACTGATAGTCATTGCACTATCTGCAACAGAGCTCTTATTATTGGAGCTATTTCCTTTGGAATCAGAAGGGATCTGGACTCGCAAAACCGGCCTGAGTGACTGCGAGGTGCCGGCATTCGTCGAGTCTTCCAGTTTGTGAGTGGCCTTATTGGTAGATGTCAGGATTTCCTCCGTATTGCGATAATTGGGCTGGTTGAATGTAGGCATATTGGTCATTGAAATGTGATGTGGTGGTGGCGCAGGTGCTTTTGGAACCGTTACTTTGATTTCGGGTCTGCTACTGGAGATCTCCGAGTGCGTTCTCTTAGTTCTTTTTGGCTCGGGCGTCTCGCTATCGTACTCAGAATCGTCTTCCTCTTCATCAGCTTCCAACGTACCACCCGATTTCTTGGTCAATTTTTCGTAAAGAAAAGCCTTTTTCTTGTAATTTCCGTAGTTTTCTGGCGATTTCGATTCTTGGGGCTTGACATTTATGCTGAGATTGTTCTGATAATGTTTGATTAGCTCATTGGTATCAACCAGGCTGAACTCGTATACTTTGTTGTTGTTGCCAATAATCACCACTGCCAAGTCGACCTGACATAGCACTGCTAGCTCATGTGCCTTTTTGAACAAGCCCGCCTTACGCTTGACGAAGGTCACTGTTCTATTCCTGTCATCCGTAAGCGGCTGAATCTCAATCTTTCTCCGACCCATTTTTCTCACAATACCTGGATCCGGTTGTTGTTAATCTTTGATATATCAATCTTTTCCTCTAACCTGAAGAGTTATAATTAGCCAATCTATATTTAGAGAAATATATTTTTAGAAAATCGGGAGGCGATTCTGGTTTAATAGGGCGATCGGTCGTGCGGCGCGTCAATTCCATCGAGTCACCCTGGTCATTTGACACGGCCAGTTCAGTGTGATACCAGATCAAGGCTTATCTATGAAGTATAATCAAGAGTAACTAAGCATTGCTTTATTGTGCTTAATTGCAGATGATGTGGGGGAGCGTTTTGTAAACCATAATATTAGTTTATTTGATGCATCATCTACTCCATACGTAACAAAGCGGATTGTGCGGCTCACTCGTGGCAGAAAAAAGCGTTGGGTGGCTGTGGAATGCTATATATATAAATTTGACGTATTGTAGGCTGCGTATATGGGCTTGGCGGAGCAGACATTTGTTTCGGTAAGGTATTTGTTGCAGGTGAGAGCAAGCGGAAGGAAGAGTCGTGCGAAGTATCAAGGCAATGGGACAGGTCGCGAATGAAGAGAGGACATGATAGTTGTTCTCCGTCTCCCACACTTATCTTTATCACTCTACAAACTTATAAGTGGTGTCATCACCTCTGCTGTATGGTAAGACCCACCCTTGGTACTAGGTACCGGAATAGACCTTATTGCTCACTATGGCTAATCACCATAAAGGTCTCACTATTTTTTCGCTCACATATTGTCTAGCTCTCAAATTTCTGTGCGAGTATCATTCTGTGTTTCGTGTGGTATCTCAAAATCGTTCGCAACGACTGCTAGTGACAATGTTCAAAACATACAACTACTCGTATTAATGAAATCTATATAGTACCCATTTCACAAATCTTTACATGTTCTCAAATCACACGTCATAACGATATACCTCAACTTCGTATCTCCCACACGAGTACACTTCATTTTCCTCTTTCTAACTCTCAATCGCAAATTTTTGTGAAGCTACACGCGATAGCTCGCCCACGTGACACGCTCGACAAATTATTCAACACGACTACGTGTTGATCCGCCACTATACTCACTCTCTTCAACATCCTCGCATCCCCATCGATCAATTGGGACAAAAGCTCAATGGTTCACAATGAGCACTCCAGCACAACGCAAAAATAAAAAGAATAGGAAAAGAACGGCCCATTACAAGCCGGCCGCTCCCCAAGACTCGGCAGCCAACCACTCTCCCCATTCAGGTTCGCCAATTCAAGTAGATGTTACAAACTCAAACATTACTGCTTCGCAGGACCATGTCCATGAGCACGACATGCTCGTTTCTGAGTCGGTTCCCCATGAGATCGCCTCGCAATTGGATGCCCAGCAACACCAAAGAAGAAAGTCTATTTCGAGCGTGATATCTTCAATTGCTCATGATTCTGCCGCAAACACAGGCGACAATATCTTGAGGAGAGACCTGTTGATGGTGCCATCTACGGGAAAGCCCAGTGCACCAGAAAATGCCCCAGAATCCTATCAGCATGAGCCAGAATCTCACCAACATGAACCGGAATCCCATCAAAAAGAGCCAGAAACTTATCAAAATGAATCAAAATCCGCACCAGAAAGTCATCAAATTGAGCACAAAGCTGCGGAAAATGAAAGCTATAAGGAAGTTGAAGACGAGTTTGAGCAGAAGATCATAGACAACAAATTGACGTTGAAAGAGCCTCCTCAACCACAAACGAAGCTTTCTATAGCCGAAGATTGCTCACCACACACATCTGTGAAAGAAAATGTGAAAGAAGATAAAGAAGAGGTAAAAGAAGATCCAGTTACTTTGATTGAAAGCAAACGGACCAGTGAACTTCAGGAGTATGTTCCGGAAGAAGAATGTGAAAACTCAGAAAATACTGGAACTCACCAGGAAGACCAGCATCAACCGGGCGAACTTGAGGAACATTTTGGCACTCATCTGGATTCCCATGGCCCATTGCCTTGGGAGGAGCAAAGCCATGAAATCTCGACCGAACACGGCAGTGGACCAACCTTGATTCAGGGATTAGAAGGAGGAGTTGCAACAGAAGATTTACACTACTTCGACAATAAAGAAGGTAAAGAAGAAAAGGAGCATACCGATCAATTACCCTGGGAATCGAACCATGAACAGGAACAGGAGTTTCCGTGGAATTCCAATAATCCTCTGAACCAAAACTTGCCTCAGAGTCTGAATGACTCGGAATTGTACCAAAATCAAGCATTGCCTCAAAAGCCGGAAAGTTCAAGGGACGAGAGAGAGCCGTGGGGATCTCACCAAGAATTAGTTTCTGAACGCGAGGAAGAAAAGTTAGCGTGGGAATCCAATGAACAGACAAGCCACGATCAAGACTTACCGTGGGAGTTCGATGATCAGAAAATCTCAGAACAGGAACTACCATGGGAGTCTCCAGAACAAGCACAGAAGTCGAATCAAGAATTACCTTGGGAATCCAATGAAGCTCAAGGATCGAACCATGAATTGCCCTGGGAATCTAATGGACAGGCCCATAATTCAAATCAGGAGCTTCCATGGGAATCTGAACATACACAAAATTCTAATCAAGAGTTACCTTGGAAATCCGAACAGACAGAGTCGAAACAGGAATTACCTTGGGAATCTGAACAGACACAGAGCTCCTCTCAATTACCGTGGGAGTCGCATGAACCACAAGAGTCACAACCACCCTCTAACGTTAGTTTGCCTTTAGAGACAGCGAATTCTGGAATTGGGCATGAGAATAACCAGATGGATGAGTTGTTTGAGGACGATGACGATTTCTTGGCCCAAATTAAAGCTGCCAAGGAATCCAACGATAAACCAGAGACAAATGATAATGGGACAGTTGAGAAAGGAAAAACCGATGAAAAGCTGTTTGAAGACGAAGTCTTTTTAGACCAAATCAAGCCCAATCAGTCTCAAGATGGACTTCCCGGCCTCGAGGACAAGTTCAAGAACTTAGATTTGGATTTGGATGACGATTTGCTTTTGGATGATGATTTCTTGGAAGAACCAGCTCAACCAGTTCAACCAGTGCAAACACCTGTACCACAACTCAATAGAAACACCAGTTCCAATTCTAACCAGTACTCTGTGCCAGTCCAAGCTCCCTCCAATGCTCCTAATGCTAAGAAAAACCTTTATGATTTTCCTGAGACTTTGGTTTCTAAGAAAACCCGTCCAGCAGCAAGAACTGGTGGAAATAAGTATAGTGCACCTTCCAATTCACCTGCACCACCATCTCTTCCTCCAAAACTACCTTCGTTAGCCCAGCCTCCTGCCAACGGATCATTGCCTGCACCACCATCTGGACCACAAGTGTCCGTTCCAGCACCATCTGGGACTATTCCAGCACCACCAGGACCCGTTTCTGGAGCTTCTGGATCTAGTCCAGCCCCCAAAAAACAGAGCTCTTTCTTTGGGGAATTGCCCATTCCAATGCCAAAACCCGCTGCCAGACCCGCTAGAGCTGCTGCCACTGCTCCTGTGCAAGCCCATAAACCAGTTGCACAAGAATCGCCAGCTCCTTCGCATCCTCCTATCAATAGACCTCCACCAGTGAACCCATACATGCCGTCAAATGCTCCTGTTGCAGCCCCAGCTAATCCTGTTCCAAACCTGACATCGACCCCTTACTTGTCTTCAGCAACCCCCAATGTCGGTCAAAGGCAAGGTTCGGGAAGTTCAGGCTATGCACCCAATAGCATGCCTCCGCCCAACCAATATGCTCCACCTCCAGCATCCATGCCAGTTCCAGGGGGAGGTACTTCCTTGCCAGTTCCAGCACCACACCTTCAGCCATTTCCCAGTGTTGGTTCTGGCGGCCGTAGAATCTCTAATGCTTCACCTATCAACACCAATGTGGGCAAAACTCAAGGCGGTAATTCCGCCACTAGCCCGTACGTGCCCAACGCTGGCCCTTATGCTCCTCAAAACCATAAAACTCACTCAAGAGCAAGCTCATTAGCTGGTGTTAAAGGTAAAGACTTCAATCCATATGCCCCAGCATTGCCCACTGTTCCAACGGCTCAAAACTCGCCTGATGGATTCAACGCTGCTCCATTTGGCGGATTACCTTCCACTAGAACCCGGGGCTTTTCCAACGCTAAAAACAATATTTATGCCAAAAACCAACCGGCACCTAAAGTATTGAATCCTAGCACATTGAACCAACGGCAATTTCCCATTTTCACATGGACTTCTTCGGGCGATGTAGTCAGTTTCATTCCAAATGTGAATATTTCTAGCTACAATCAGCAGGATTCTGGAGTAATAAGGGTCCAAAACGCTTCCAATGTACTCAAGTACAAAGACGTTTATGCCAACTTTCCAGGTCCATTGAGCAAGGGCAAGACTAGGAAGAAGGACGTAGAAAAGTGGTTGGAAGATAATGTTCAGCTCTTCACCAAGGAAGTCAACAAGCAAGACGAAGTACTTTTGAATCAAGTATTGTTGAACTTGGTGAAATACGATGGAAATACTCGATCCAAAGAGTTCTTGAAGGCTGTTTGTTCTGTTCTTAACCCTACAGTGGATTATTATAATACCAGTGCTCCAGAATTGTCGGGCTCTCTAAACTCCAATTCCAACGCTTATAGGCTTGACAATTCCGGTGTCAACAATGTTTTCTCGCTAATCCAATCAGGAAACATTGATATGGCCCTTGAGTTTGCTCTTTCTAGAGGCGACTGGGCCATATCTTTAGTGATTGCCAACTTCTCGGGCCCTGAAAAGTTTGCCAAAATCGCCTCGGACTACGCAAGAAGCACTTTCCCCTTCCAAAAGTCCAACAACAAGGTCCATCATTTGATGCCTATTTTGTTGAAAGTGTTTGGTGGAAACGTCCAGAGTGTTATTGACGATTTGAAAGCTGTGCCAGTTGAGAGTGAATACGCTAATCTTCATTGGAGAGAGTACGTTTCCTCGGTTATCATCAGTGACTCGACCCATCTGCCTTCATTCTTGGTTGAGTTTGGTAAGTTTTTGAAAGACTGTGGTAACCTGAGTGCTGCAGAGATCTGTTTCTTGTTGGCAGGCCAACCTTTACTGCCTATTTCCAGTAACAACTTACTCTTTTCGTACGTCGACTCCATCATTTACACAGAGGTGTATGAGTATATTATGAGTCTAGTTCCGAACTCGGTTGTGCCCCAACTAGGCTTGGCCCATTTGTTACCATTAAAGCTTGGCCACGCTTGCTTATTGGCTGACTTCGGGCTCTTCAATGAGTCTCAAAAGTATTTGGATACAGTCAATACTGTGATAAAGACTTTGGGAAACCGTTCGCCAGTGGTGAGTCCTGTGTTGATTAAAGAGTTCCAGAACCTTTATGTCAGAATTTCTGAGTCCAATTCTACTGAACTGGGATGGTTCAGCGGAAAGATCAGCAAGGTTAACCTTGATAAAGTATGGGGACAATTGGATAAATTTATTGGTGGAGATGAAGCTAAACCCAAGTCTAACGAAGGCGGCGTATTCAGCAAATTTAGTCCTTCGGGATCAAGAAACGCCTCGACCCTTGACTTTACGGCCATGAACCATGGATACCTTAATGCTCCTACGGTTACTACGACATACAAACCGGACTCGTCAATTCAATTCAATCCTATCAATGCAACACCTCTGAATGACATGTCTGTTTTAGGTACTAGTGGACCAGCCCAGGCCCGAATGGACGCAAGAGGCGGCTCTGTTTCTGGAATTACTCCTGCATTAGCCTCACTCAACTCATCACATACTGCTCAAAAATATGCGACTCAATCCAAACCGCCTTTAGTGTCTCTGTTCACATCTCCTGCCATGGGAGGACCGTATGAAACACACGGTAATTCGAAATACGCTCCTTCAAATGCATCTTCGCTGAATTTGGCACTTGAAGTTCCTCCAAAGAAAACACCAGCATCGAAGTATTCGCCTGCCTTTAATCCCAGCAACTATGGAACCAATTCTATTGGAAACGTATCTTCGTCATCTGTAAACTTCCCAGCCCAAACACCTTCGTCTTTCGCCAACACCACACACGGGAAACGTCCTTCTGTTGGAAGTGAGCTCACTGCTGATAGTTTCATGCAACAGGAAGTTGTTCGTGCCCACAATCGCTCAGCATCTATTCATAGCGATATCAGTATGGATTATCCTTCGGAATTCAAGCCTTCGCCAAGAAAGCCTATGGAAACTGAAAACCTTAACAATACTCCTCTGAGAACTGTACAGCAACAAAACGCAGCAGACATTCATACATTGAAGGAGATAGATTCTAGTCCTGGAGCCATTCCAAAGAATCCAGAGATCAAAGCAGAGATTGCACCTCCAGCACCTCCTCCTATTGCCAAAAAGCCATCTGCTGCAAGAGTAAATCCATATGCTCCAGGTGGGCCTGGTTCTGCCAGCAGGGCTACTACTAGAAAGAACAAATACGGGCCCTCTGCTGGTGCTTCAAAGTATAGTGTTCCTGCTAATTTGCCCAAGACCAGTGACAGCACTATAGGACCGTTTAGCTTACCAGAAAATGGAAAGGGAGAAACCCAAAATGGAATTGAAGACAGAATTGAAAACAGAGCTGAAAGTGGAATCGACGGCAGAACTGAACTGGCACCAAGCATGAATGAGCCTGAGGAAGCTCCAAACCCTGTTGAGTCTACTCCACCAAGATTACATTCACCTGTTTTAACTCAAAAGATTCCACATCTCGACGACAGTTTTGACATGGCCGACGTCACTGAATCTACAGATATTCAAATGGCCAAGCCCAACCAATTGTTTTCAAACAACCATCAGGGCTTCTCGCCAAGCGACAGACCATCCATGTTCAACCCATATCAAGGAGATAAAAACACATCTATGGGATTCAGTGAGTTCCCTATCCCTGGGTCGCCCGACTCTACCACAAGAGCCAATTCAGTTGTAGGAGGGCCCAGCGGACTCTTTACTTCTCGTCTTTCTCAGTCACACCAATCGGCCATGTATCAGCAGTACGAGGTTGAGGATGACACTGTTAGAGACTATGTTCCAATAGTGGAGGAAGAAGACGAGGATGAAGACGAAGATAAAGAAGCCAAGGCCGAGCAGAAAAAGAAAGAAGAACAGGAGCGTAAAGCAAGAATGCAAGCCGATAAGGCCAGGCAGAAGGCCAACGAAGCTGCATCGAAGAGAAATGCCGACCAGAGTGGCTGGTTCAAGTGGTTGGGCAAAGATGACGGCAAGCCCAAGCCTATTAGAGCCAAGCTAGGCGAAAAAGTCAATCCATTTTACTACGATGAGAAACACAAGAGATGGTTAAATAGAGACATACCTATTGAAGAGCAGTTGAAGGCAGCCGCTCCCCCACCACCGCCTGCTATGGGCAAGAGAAAGCCAAAACCTCTGGGCATAGCCAGTGCGCCAGCAGGTCCCCCAGCTCCTCCAGTAAATGCTCCTCCGGCAGGTCCTCCAACAAATGGTCTTCCAACAAACGGTCCTCCATCAAATCTGGCTCCTGCTGGTCCTCCTGCTCCTTCTGCTCCTTCTGCTCCTCCTGCTCCTTCTGATCCTTCTGCTCCTTCTGCTCCTTCTGCTCCTTCTGCTCCTTCTGCTCCTTCTGCTCCTCCTGCAGCACCTCCAAAAAACCTTGCTACTGCTGGCTTCGACGACTTGTTGTCGATGGGAAGCGGCTCGGCTACCTCAAGAGGTAAACCAAAAAGAAACGCCCGTCGTGGATACATCAACGTGATGGACCAAAAATAACTTATATAATCAAATATACTAGAATATAAAGACCCCTCTCAGAGTGGAACTAACCGTTGAAGCAAATAGAAATCGGGTTTGATCACCTTCCCTGAACGGTAGTGTTTGTCGCGGGGCGAATCCAGGGTGAACTCGTACCCCGATTTTTTATACCATTGGTAGGCTCTAGTATTTTGGGCAAACACTGTTAATCCTGTACCTTTTATGTCGTTCAAATATGGATTTTGGTGCTCGCGTAGCACCGACACAAACCTGTGCAAGCCATCTATCAATTTGGTGCCATATTTTTGGCCCTGGGCATGGGGACTTACATGTATTTCGTAGAGGTATAGCACCTTGGCACCGTCGTTGTTGCACAATTTGAACGACACGAACCCCAATAGCCCTGCGGTGCTGGTATACCATACATACACCAACCCCGACTCGAGCATCTCTTCCTGTTTTTCCACCTTCCAATCGCGACCATAAATTTCGGTGTAGTACCGGCCCAAATTGGCATCGAGCAACAGAAGAAACATGGCTATGTCGATGGTACGCAACTCGTCTACGCTCGAGGCATGGAGCTTTGCCGCTTCGATCTCTGGAAACGCCTTTGGTGTGTTTTCGGATAAGATCCGAGCGAGCGATAGCATCAACGCGGTGTCCTCCTCGTCGATATTAGAGTACATGATACAGCCCAGCAAGAAAAGAATGTCTACTCTATAATCGGTCTATTCCCCAAGTATGGTTCTTTGGTGTATTGTATGATGTCATCATGTCTACGAGTGGAGTGAAAAATCGGCACGTGCCACAAATATCATCATACGCGTAGGTGATGAGCCATTAATGTACCCCAGACAGTAGGCAATGAACCAAGTGGCCAGTCGAGAATACAGAGAGAGCGAGTTCCTAGTCGAAGCCCACGAGTTTCCCGTCGACACATTGCACATCATGTCGGTACCCAGCTCGCCTGTGGCGTCCACCAGCACCGACACCCGCGTGACACCCACCAAGGAGGGTCCTGTGGGAGCCCTCGAAGATATGTTTGAAAGACAAAATGAAAGATCGATGAGACACTGCCGGCCGTGGTCTTCGCCCATCAATTCACACAAGCATGCGCATCCCCACAGCGAGAGTCTTTCGTCGCCCCGAAACCGCCTATGCCACCATCACGTTTCCGCCCCCAATCACGGCCACACGGGCACCATCAATACGCGCAATAAGCACAACGTAGCACGTCAGTTCCGCAGCCAGCATAGGCAGGACCAAATCGAAACCCGCAGAACTCACACCTTTGACTCCCAAGTTCACGATGACTTCCAATCATCGCAGCCCCGTAACGACCTAGACGTGGACCACCTTCTCGAGGAGGAACGTCAGTTCGATAACGAGTACGATGCTGAAGATGAGGATTACCAGGCACACATCCGCGACTATGAGCGCGATCTAGAGCACCAGCAACTCATCGAGGAGTTGGAGATGGCCGAGTTGATCTCCAACCTAGACTTGGGGGTCTAGCTAGCACCGAGCTATATACAGTTCGCGTTGTATCTGGCACGGCTGGGCCGATGGCGCCGCAAGCAACATCCGTGGTGCGCGCGGGAGCCCTGAGTTAAAAAGCCCCTAGCATTCCGCGCAACCTTCTCTGACACCATCGGGTTGATCTGCACGACTCCAGAGAAGGTGAGATGCCAAACAGCTCTTGCAATTGAGCGTTGGCTGTATCCCTTGTAGTGTACGCACAGAAATGTATAATATATATAAGTAAAGATCAAAGTAAATTTCCAGCTCCAACCCCAGCGAGACCGTTTCATTTGCGAGGTGGCCCGACCGTTTCATCTGAAAATAAGCCAAACGCACCTTTTCAATCTCACCGAACAAAACGCTGTGATCAGCTAGTTTTTTGACAACTCACCAGCTATCATGTCAGCAAAGACCCAGCCTGCAAATCAGTTACAAGAGTCCACACACGATACCTTTGCTGATCAAGACGTATCAGATGACACCATCAGCACCGAACCAAAGCCTAATGCCGAAATGAGCTTACACCCAAACGATGGTGCTGGCGATGACTCCAAAAGTGAAGACTCAGTTAGTGAGGTGGGTTCTGGATACGATCAAGACACCAACGAGTGTACGGAGTTCTGCATCGAGCTCTCAACCTGCTTTGGATTATTGGATACCTGCTGCCCAAGCTCGGGCGAAGGTTTCTTCACCACCGCTGCTATATTCTGTGGTAACATCTTGGTTGGCTGTTGCAAATGTAAGTAAAAACTAGAGCTGATTCATCATGGGCATCTGTTTCTTGTTTCTTGTTTTTTTTTGTTTGTACTTCTACTCTATGTAAACTTATCTAATAATACTAATACTAAAATGATTTCCCGAAGAGGTCAGTGAGCAAGGTGTCCAACTCCGCAATCTTGGGCTGATACTTGCGCAACCCAATATGCTCGTGGATAAGATTCAATTCGATCCGTAGTTCATGTGGCCTTTTGAAGTTCCTCAAGTAGTTACGGAGTGCCGTAATAGCCAGTACTGTAGCCATTCTCTCGTGAGTTTCAACGGCACGGAAATTGAAGGTGATTAGAGTACTTCTTGATTTTTCGAGTGTTTCGGCCAAGATTGTCCGTACCCTAGCACTAGGGTCCGAATCATCGACCTCGTGGCATTGGATGCTCTTGAATGAAAGGTCTTCTTTGGGTGATGGGAATTTTTCAAATACCTCTGCCGCATTGGTTATCCGAATGTGGGTGGGCTGAAATACCAACCTGATAACAGACAAGTCGCGCGAAGTATTGACTCTAAGTCTCAACTGTGTCCTTCGGGCTCTCTCTGTGGAGTAAGGTTTGGTAATACCGTAAGATCTAATGTACCTGCGATTGTAGTTAGCTCTCATTAGTACGTCTTCAATGGGACTTAATGGACTTTCGATTGATTCATCTCGTAATGACATGGCTAATTAGTTGGTTATTTGGCTGGTGTGCTTCGTATCTGGTGTGTCTTGTATTCAGCCACATCTGTGTATATCAAATTTATATTGGATTCAATTCCAGTATGCTAGCATATCAAAAAGGCTTAAAAGAAACTTTGCACGACTCGGTGGTCACTATTTGCCAGGATTCGCCACTCTAACAACATCCTATCACACCAATAAAAACCGTTGTGATATGCCTACCCATGCAATGTAGAATACGCTCCATAGTTGGCGGTTTGCCTGCGAACCTCAAAAAACTGCAACACTTTTTTTTCTTCTGAGAGCGCAACTTCTTTTTGCACCCATTTGTTTGTTCACTAAAAGGACCCCAAAATGTCCAACAGTGCACCAGAAGCCAAGTTGGAGGGCTCCAAAAGCAGCATTTCTATAAGGAGCTTGCCCTTGACTGGTTCGCCCGCTTTTTCTTCCAGAAGTCCAAAAGGGTATTCCGCCCTCGATCCCGTAAAGCTAGCCCGTTCCGCAACATTCACTACGTTTACTAGTCCTAAATCGGACAAGTCAGATAGTCCAATGGAAACAAATATTCAAACAAAAGGATCAGAGAAGTGTACTTCGGTGACATCAGGTAAGAAACAAGAAGCACAACTGCCAAACATCCCTACACCTGAGCCACTATTCAATGAGTCTATAATATCTCCTACATCTAACAATCAGACTAGACACCCTACTGTCATCAAGCATAATGTAATCAAGACTGGGGACAATACGTTTTTCAATGAGATATCGCCATTGACCGACGATTCGACAAATCTAAAGTCTCCTAGCAGTAACATTTCACCCCAAGAGCCTGTCATCCATAAGGGCTCCAGTATCCTAAATCCTTTCAGAAGTAAGAACGTCCATAAGTCCAGTGTGTTTAGTGAAAACCCGTACATGGATTTCTATGAGCGAGGCGAATCAACTAGTATGCATTCTCATGACTATGGGCACACAGATAGTCCGGACAGCAACTCCAGAAATCGCCTCAAACAGCAAACCACACAACAGCCCAAGCACATAAACTATAAGGTGTGGTTTATTGTTAGTTTGGGTACAATAGTTTTAATACTAGGTGGGTTCATACCTACTACTGTCATATTAGCAAATGGTACTACGCAATCTGTCCGAAGGTTCTTCAGAACAGAATCACATAGGGTAAAGGTAATGCCTGAACTCGTGGAGGCTTACGGGCTATCTGAAATCGAGAGTGCACTGGGAGACTCGTCACTGGCAAATTATAGTGTTGTATTTCCAGGAAATATATCAGAAAATGACCTAGAGCTCACGTCGATATTGAAGCGAGAAAAGCTTGATTTGTTTTATGGAATTGCATATTCTCCGGCCCATGCCATGGAACCCAATTGTGGAATGACTGCAAGGGACACCTTGTTGGATATAGCAACTCTTTCAACAGTTACCAGCCGAATTCGAAATTACGGGATGCAATGCAACCAATCGCAAAATATTTTGGACGCCATACAATCGCTCAAACTAAATGTGACACTAGCTATGGGGGTTTGGATTGGAGAAAACGATGCTATAAATGAGCAGCAACTTGCTGCAATGAGGCTGGTATTGCAAAGATATCCCGAGTCAATGTTTGAGACCATATTTGTAGGAAATGAGGTTCTATTCAGGCAAGATAAATCTACTCGAGAATTGATCAATATAATCAAGAGCACCAAAGCATTCTTGAAGTCTATAGGCTACAACAAAGTACCCGTGGGAACTTCCGAGATAGGGTCACTTATCGATGCTGAGTTGATAGAGAACTGCGATATCATAGGTGCCAACGTCCATCCATTTTTTGGAGGGGGCACTGTGGAGAATGCTGCCGATTGGACACTAGATTTCATCAAGTATCAATTAGAGCCTTTGAATCCGGCTGGGAAAATAATTGCTATAACAGAAGTAGGATGGCCGACTTCTGGAGGACACTACCAGAAGTCTGTAGCAAGCTTGAAGAACGCGAATGTATTCATGAACTCATTGATTTGCAAGGTGAAACAATACCACAATCCGTGGTATTATTTCGAGGCATTTGACGAGCCATGGAAGAAGGTCTTTTACGAGAAAAACAATAGGTGGGAAACAGAGTGGGGGTTGTTTAATGAAACTCGGTCCAACAAGTTTGAATTTGAGGTGCCGAAATGCTGAAATACCAGCCGAATGGTGAATAAATGTTATTGCACTAGGTGTAGATTATTTGAAGTAGCGCATCGATGTTGATTGTGGTTTTTTGACAAATTTCGTAAAAATTAAACGATTTCTGTAAAGCGCACCGAAGCTCAAGACTACGTACTTGCATAAACCGCGGTTATTGCTCTTTTCCTGAGCTTTTGCCAATGGCTGCAAAAGGTCTAGTGGGGCGCCAGCGAGGAATCAGTGATGCTATACGTCACGCGCACAAACCATATCCTACTAAGGCATTACCTGATCGGGTAAGTCAGAAAAAGGCAACTTGTCCGAGTGGTTAAGGAGAAAGATTAGAAATCTTTTGGGCTTTGCCCGCGCAGGTTCGAATCCTGCAGTTGTCGCCATTTACTTTTTTTTGATTTTGTATCGTTGATACGTCAAGGCTAAGTGAAGATCTTACTATGATTGTAAGACCAATGTCGTTCATTCTAATTAATTATACACATTATTTGATCGTTAAAGAATCTGCTAGATTAATAGAATGGCCACTACAACCGGGGCAAAAGCGTAGTGGGGAGTAATGCTGGCTGCACCATTTTTGCCTATACTGCTCAGACTGTTCAGTGAAGTGCTATTGGCAGCGGTGCTATTGCTGCTAGCTGCACCATCATCGGTAGAATTGTGCAGACCGCGATGGTGCGCAAGAGACGCACCGCCTGCTGCCCCTACTGCCGCTCCCCCGGCGACAGAACTTCCGCTTCCGGTTCCTGAACCACCAGAGGAACTACCAGAGGAACCACCAGAGGAACCACCAGATGAGTGTCCGTCTGACGAGTGTCCGCCAGACGAGTGTCCGCCAGATGAGTGTCCGCCAGACGAGTGCCCGCGTCGTTTGGTAATTTCAGTGTTGTCGCTGGTTTCTCTCACCACACCTGATACAACATGGTTGACAAATAGCCCGGATAAGAAGATTGGAGCAAACTTCATTGGAATTCATCACTATTTGACGCACCTACAGATATACTTACCCGAGCGCGCGCGGGCAGTGCATTTAGGGTCGATGACTTGAGTCCGGTTAGCGCTTATTCACGAGATTTAGTGCGTGAGCCTGCGTCACTTGGATCGGCCAATAGAAATTTTTGACAACGCGACCAGCTCAGCCATTAATTAGCTCTATGGATAATGCCCTTTTCTTAGACCTACATAGCCTTCGGGGGCTGAACTGGCTTGCAACCAGGTGCCATTTGCTCTACCCTCTAAGCCTAGGTCACTGATTGTGTTTCCCCACCAATTGAGTTGGTGCGGATTATACTGGACGGTGAAGAACATCACCAAGGCGCTGAAGGCTACCCCCGCCGACAATGCACTAGTCAAAACGTAGTTGTACTTTTCCCACCATAAAAGATAGTGCTCTTTGATATAGTACATGAAGGTGTATGAGAAGTAGAGGCCCACGGTCAAGTACAGGAGATTGTAAGGAGCGTAGGTTAGAAATCCTCCGATAATGATGGTTGGCTGGAAGAATCGGGTCAATTTTTTGGGGCCGTTTCGTTTGAACCATACGCATGGCGCCACCAACAAGACCCCGCCCAAAAAGCACCATTTCAACGCAGGATAAATACCTCCAAACACCTTGGCCGGCCCGATCTCGCCGTACTGAACACTGGAATAAAAGTAGGTATTTGCGCCTGGACAGCTGAGTTTATCCTTTTGGTTGATCTCGCATATTCCAGGCACATTTTCGAGTTGCCAGTTTGCAATGGCCAATGCAACAAACATACTTATGAACGTCGATATCAATTGGCCCTTGAAGATCGCCTTGGGTGGAATTTTCGAGTAGTGGGCGAGTTTCTGATCGGTTATATAGTTACTGGCCTGGCTATCGATATTGTAGCCGTACCCTTTCAACGTGATCAACGCTATACCCGAGTTAGGAATAGCGTACCCTACAATCAACTCTACCAAGACGTTGAGTCCAAATGAGAACCCTGTGACGGATGCAATAGATGCCAACGGAACTAAAAATATGAAGTTGATACCGATGGTGAAAAAGATACCCCAAACGGGTGTTTCCGTAGGATAGAAAGACACACAAATGACTGCAAACAAGGTGCTCACGATCAAAATGGCCAAGAACCACCAGTCAGGTACATCGTCATATTTGGCCATCATCTTACAGTGGGGATCATCAGAGTATCTTCCGAATTGGTTGGAATTATCCGACTTAGTAAATGACTCTTTTAAAGTGATCCATATGTTCGCAAAGCTGGTTTTCATCGAGTCCCACTCCATAACAAAATGATACAAAATGGCAAATGGGTACATGACAAAGTTAGCCCCATATCCGACCAACATGGCAGCTCCAAAGTACGGTGGACCGGCAACCTGGTACTTCTTATCGTCAAATAAGTTGTTTTCATCTAGTAAGTCGTGAACGTCGTAAACTCGGCCCTTATTATCGAAGAGTTTGTTGGAGTTAATAGGAAAATAACCTGTCCATTTATTATTGGTATAATAGACAATTAGTATCACCACCAAGGCAAGAGCCGATCCCAAGTACTGATTTGCATAGGTATAGAATGGGATCGTGAGACATCCGTTACTATCTATTATGTTCCAATCAAATGTCGGCCATGGATTAAGTCCTAGACCCTGGTTGCTTCCAGTGATATTGGTCAAATGGATCAGTTCAGGATTGAACCACGTCGTCCAATTAAATCTTGATAATGCCTGGAAGAAGTAGGACGGAATCCAATTGTAAATAAAACTGCCAACGAACACCAAATAGAAAAATGAATAGGGCGAGATTTTCCAGCCGTGTATTTGATTGTTGGAAGATCCTTCTTTCATCAACGCTCTATTAAGTGCGATTGTCGGCAAAACTGTAGGCCACAATGCCTTACTCGGATACACACACACTTTTTTCATGAGCAATGCAAAGCCGAACCCCAAAAATTGGGTGGACGTTGCCAAGAGCACTTGGAAAGTAAATGTAACCCATTTGAGTCCGTAGAACTTATCCAATTTCATGACAAATATATTATAAACCAGGTAAGGGGTCCCTGCAGAACACAGGTATATAATCGAGCTTAGCATCATCTCTTTATAGGTCCAGGGCCCCGGGTTTAGCTCTATTGAATAAGGACCCAAAGACACCACTTTGTTAGGAACGTACCTTTCCCATAGTTTACCGCATGGCAACAATAGAATCTGGATTGTGTGAGACCCCAACGAGATCTGGGGCATTCTGTGGACAAAGAAGTTGTTGATTATGGAACCAACAAAGGTCCAGAAAAACCCTATGAAATAGGCTCTAAAGGTGTCTGACAATATCGTGACGTCATCATAAGGATCAGTTATGGATCTGACCTCAGGATAGGGCGAGTGGAAATGAATTAGTGCTGCCTCAAGGCGAACCTGTAGGTTCCAATCTATTATAGAAAGATAACTTCTATTCTTCAATAGGTTAATATCTGCTGTATCCAAAGCGGGAACGTCTTCCAAATGTACCTCACTTTTGTTAGCTTCGTCGAAGTCGCTTTTGTCATTTTCTAGGGTGAAATCAGCGGGGATCAACTTGATCAATCTTTCTATGAGCCGATAATCTTCCTGTAAGTAGTTGACATCGCCGTGAAATTCGACCAAACTGTTTCTCAAAATGGAAATGGCTTCACCTATACTCAAATTATCTATCTTGTCTATCATGTAATCTGCCTGTCTTGTAATTGAAACTTGTTCCATGGGTTTTCCCAGGTGATAATCGTCATCACTCAATAGACCGAGCCTCAATAGAATCAATCTCAATTGTGGTTCAGTGAAATTTGCATCTTCCAACGGCTTGGTCTTTCTAGAGGTGGACTCAAACCCGCTCTCCCCATAGTTTGAAAGCTCTATATACTCATGGCCATCTCCCGACATCGATGCAGTTTTGTATACCTTGTCAAAAATGGTTGAATATCCCCACCTTTGTTTTTTTACAGTTTACGCGTTTGCAGGTTACAATTGCTGCAAAATCGTGTCCAAAAACGAATCTACTTATTTTGGAACAATTTATTTCCTATAACCCTTATCGCAACATATCAGTATTCTCGCTATATTAATATGCTTGACTGGCTAGATAGTTTAATTCAAAACGTCTCTGAAAAGTTTACCGATTTCAATAAGCTTTTCCTCGGTGTTTCTCATTCCAACAATTCCAAGACCGACAGGAGCGTTTTCAAAAGTCTTTGGATCATCATATTCCTCGTAGACTTGCTTGTCGAAATCATTCTTTGGAGCGTAATTCTTTGATGGTAAGTCCAATTTTGTATCGACTTTAGTTACAGGAGTGACTAAGACGGGATAATCCAAGACGTTCCAAACAGCAGTGTAGCCCCAGTATTTGGCGGTTCTGTGCTTTGCTGGCGGTCCTGCAAACACAGGCGCAAACACAGCGTCCAAGACTTCACCCGAGTCATTGGTGTAGCTCATCCAATGCTTGAGGTAATCCTTTCTAAACTTTTGTTTCTGGAGATTAAACTTCCACAAATCCTTGATAGGAAGCTCTTCCTTGTTACCGTTGATTGCCCAGTGAGTCTGCTCACAAATCGGTTCTCCGGTAGCTTCACATCCACTTCTGGTATCTTTTCCACCATCTTCGAAGTACAATTTGGCCAAGAACTCGAAAATTCTTTCGTGCTGATAAGCTGAAAAGTTGACTACCTCGACGTTTTCTAATTTCGAGAAATTGTCCTTGACCAAGTTGAGAGCTCTAATAATAGGAGGTTGGGGTGTGACGATCCCGTCGTCATGCATAATACCTATTCTAAACTTCTTTTGTGTCGAAGGTTTCCATTCCAAGCTGGTTAAGGAAGGGTCAGTTAACCAAGGCCGAGAACCAATGATTGTTTTCATCGAGAGCTCCACCAAATCCAATGATCTGGAAAGTGGACCGGTAACCGAGAAGATTGATTCTGACCCCATTTGAAATGAAAAGAAGTCTGCCGTAGGAAGTCTACCGAGGGTTGTTCTTAAACCATAAATACCGTTGAAAGCGGCAGGAGCACGAATACTCCCACCAATATCACTGCCAAAACCCAACGTGCTAGCATGAATACCGTTGATTGCACCTTCGCCTCCAGAAGACCCACCGCAGGTCAAACTGCTGTTGTAGGGATTAACGGTTCTTCCATGAGTGAACGATTCACACTCAAGCATCATCAAGGATTGGGGATTTGTGGTACGAACAAACGGAATTCCTCCTTCCTTCAAAATGATATTGACTAGATCAGCATTATAGTCTACTACCCTATCAAGGAAACAAAGAGATCCATGGGTGACGGATCGTCCTTTGAAGGGAATCATTTCCTTGATCGAGATAGGTAAACCGAAGAGCAGTTTGCTATTAGAAGCATCGGGGTCCGAGTCTAATGCTTTAGAAGCCGCAAGACTTTCCACGGGGAGAAATTCGTAGACACAATTGGTCAATTTTGCGGCAAAAAGACTGGCGTGATAGTATGCCTTCAATACTTCATACGAAGTATACTTCTTGGATTTCAAGTCAGCAAGCAACTCAATCGGGTCTTTTTCAGTTATCTTCCTAATGGGATTTGGCAATTTCTCATTGTAGACATCAATTGGAACTGGGGCCGGGTTCCCAAAGTCGGTCACTGAAGTTCCGATAGCGGAGGGAAGGTTGTTGTACGTTTCTAAAGTACTTTCATCGTCAAATGGAAACAATTGAAGAGTAAGGGCAGCAGAATCCTTGTGGATATCCTCTGCTTGTTTGGCAAGCTTCTTCCAATCTTCGGTCAACATGGTTTCTAATGAGTGGTAAAGTGTTGCATCAAATGATAGATAACGATTGGAAAAAATACTCCTGGTAAGATAACCCCGGGAAACCGAACCAGTTACTATGTGCAGGACAAAAATCACTGATAACAGTACTGCCGCAACTGGCCTAGGCTGCAGAGAATCAGGGATTCCAGGTAAATGCTTAATCACAGGGTTCGAAAACACACGATCGCTGATGCTTGATGTCTTAAAGCATTAGTTATCTAAAATACCTGTGGCGGGCCCTCGCAGAGAGCTTTTTAGATAGAACATGAGCCCCTTTTTGAACTTACGGATCTGTAGCTAAACCCAGGGCTCATACGGCCGGAATTCGCCAGGCCCTGAAAGTACAGCTACATCTTAGCTAGCACAGATAAATTGACCCCAGCAATGACTACAATGTAAGAGTAAATGGATTGCTGTAAATATGTGCAACCGTATGAGTGCTCGTATGTTCTTATTTCCCCCAATTGGTCTCACCTTGTACTGATTAACGGTCTACCTACGATAATTTAGCTACATGTGACAATCACAAAACTTGGTTCGCAGTGCGGCGCGCAGTGGGGTGCGATATTCAGTACTTGAGTCCATACCTCGCGTTTGGTGATGACTCATATTATTAACACCGAGCTAAATTGGACACAGGCGTGGTCACGTAGTATCAACAATGATTCAATTGGGTCGTAAAGGACATCGTCGATCCCAAAGGATTAATCTGAGACACGTTGCAACCATGCTGTCTTCATCTGGTAAAAAAGTATACAACCCATTTTTTTCAGGCTTGAATTTTTCATCTTGTAGACCTACAATGCCAATTCAATTCTAAAGCAATAAATTACTGATTCTCTTTTGGTTCTCACTGGTCCACTTCGCTGTGAATTGGCCAATAGGAATTGCGTATCTTAGCTTTACGTTTTAGGCGTGTTTATATTTGGAACAAAAAATAAGGTTTTTTCGTTAGGTTGCGTTGATGACTCTGAAAATGGCAATATCTAGGCCTTTGGATTACGGATGAAGAAGAACCTCGATCTAGAACACGCCCAAGCTGCACCAGAGATCGTTGAGGCGTTGTTTTGAACCTTTTTCGACGAAACAATCACGCCCGGCTGGTCATAGATTTGCAACGACGCACGGCTGGACCGAGCCCGAGCCCAATTAGGAAGGCTACCGTGATGATTCATGGTATTTTTTTGCACCGTCTGCTGTAAAAGTTTTGCCATCGTTTGTCTGAACTATCCCCTCTCTCGTAGCCTGCTCTGCTTGCACGATGGCAAAAAAAGACTATACAACACTGTGATCATTCTACTCTCTATAAATGGAGGAGTATATCCATGCAATCAAGTCCCTTTTTTTCCTCTATCAATTCAAAAATGCAATTACTATTTACAGTCTCAGCCGCTTTACAACTTTCTGCTTTTGCAGCCTCGGCCGCTATACTTGGTGCTGAAAACGTCCAAGATAAAATGTTGCCGAACGATGGCCAGGGTGTAGATCAATTGGGTAGACCTCAGGCACCTTTGAACACTCATACTTCAGTGGTGTTCCAAGGACATACTAGCTCCAATTCATCTGACCCTGCATCAACACCTACAACTTTATCTAGCATAACCAGTACGTCTGTTGCAAGTTCTACGTCAAGCCCATCTTCCATTTCGCATAGCCACAACGGTGTCCCAGGAGGCTTATCTTCTGTGCCGACACCATTAGTACTAGTAATGGTTGGTATGGCCCATGTCGCACTCTTTTAATAGGACCCTTTATATGAAATATATGCTTCGCTAGACATTCCCCCCCCCCCGCTGTAAACCCAAAAATCACGTGATGAGCCCGCACCGGTCCCGGTGGACCGCAGGCCCGCGAATGAATCATCACGTCCAGCGTGAAAAATGAAAATTACCCCAACAGTTGAACCAGGGCAAGATGTTGAGAAACAGCAGACTAGCACGTATCGGTGCTGTTCAGATGAACAAGCAGGCAGTTAGAACGAAAATCGCCAGCTCCACGTCTGCTTTAGCATACAAAACTTTACATCGCAACCAGAAAAGACCAGCCTTGCCAACGTTGGAGACCCCCAACTGGTCGGCTGATTCTGCCGTTTCGTCGATTTTGTACGAAACTCCAGTTCCTTCCAAAGCTCCTAAGAAGCAGCACGTTTTGAACTGTTTGGTTCAAAATGAGCCTGGTGTTTTAAGTTCTGTTTCCGGCACCTTGGCGGCCAGAGGGTTCAACATCGACTCTTTGGTTGTGTGCAACACTGAAGTCAAGGATTTGTCAAGAATGACCATCGTGTTGCAAGGACAAGACGCGGTTATTGAACAGGCCAGAAGACAAATCGAGGATTTGGTCCCAGTTTACGCTGTTTTGGACTACTCCAATGCTGAGATCATCAAGAGAGAATTACTTTTGGCTAGAGTTTCTTTGTTGGGACCTGAATACTTCCAAGAATTGATCGCAACTCACAAGTTACACACCGACGATGGGGCTTCTATCCCAGACTTGTCTGCTACTGAGTCTGCTTACCACCCAAACAACTTGGCACCATCCGAAGCATTGAGACAGAAGCACGTTCATTTGGACCACATCTCCACCATCACCGAAAAGTTTGGAGGTAGAGTTGTTGATATTTCCGACAGAAACGTGATTGTTGAATTGAGCGCCAAACCTTCGAGAGTGTCTTCGTACATCCAGTTGATGCAACCATTTGGTATTTTGGAGATTGCCCGTTCTGGTATGATGGCATTACCAAGAACTCCATTGAACAGAGAGGTGGAAGAAGAGGAGAGTATCAATGCTTCCGACATTGTTGATGCATCCCAATTGCCACCAGGTTAAGTATATAAGTCTTCAGAGCAATCATCTATGAGTCTCATCGTATGAATTGTGGTATGTAGAAAATGCGTGAAGTAGCTAAAAAAGACGCATCAGATTAGCGAGCAGCGAGAAGAGGTGCAAAGGCAGGTGTGCGTCTTAAATTTCCAGGGTTCCACGTCAAGCTCGGCGTGGAGAAGCTTGGGTTGGGATCTGCATCGAAGTAAGCTGTCCCGGACAGTGAATAGGTGTGCTTGATAGTGCACTAATGCCTGTGCCAAGCTCGGTTACCTCAGTGACCGTTCCTGAGCGACGTCTAATTATTCCAGTAATTTTATTTTTCGCGGTGTCTCGTGAGCTCTTCTCGCCACGGAATTCAACACTCTTTTCTGCGCAAGGCCAACGTCAGCCTCGGAACCCTGCGGCAATGCCTTGATGAGGTGAGTGCCACTTTAGCTATCTACAGTAGTTTCACCCTATTCGCCCACAATTGTATGACTTGAAACTGACTCGCGAGATTCGCAAAATAAATCTGTGTTCGTGACCCTACCCTCTCTGCTAAGCCCCAGCCCGGCAATTAGTCCCTGTGTATTTTTTTTTCTTTTCCTTCAACTACATTGAGCTTGCAGGGTCAGCATTCTTCGTAGATGGGATTGAAATCATATCCTTTCGTTCGGTGCTTACAGCACATCAACCCGAATGTCTTCTCGAGCCTTGTACCCAGGTCCATCCGCCAAGTCTTGTGGCCATTACCGGCTTGAATATCGCCGCTTGGTGAATCACCTGTCTTCTGATCTTGGACAATTGTTCGCTGCACTAAAACAATATTATTTCCGTTTCCATGCGTTTTTGTTTTTATGTCCTGGCTAATCTGTAGAGAATAAGCAAACTTTCAGAACGCACCATCACGTATTCTTTGATCTTCATCTTTTGGATGGTCTAAAACCACCAAAGCCACTAGAACCGCCAGAAAACATAATGGATAGTAGAAATGAACTGGAAGAATCAAACAGGACCAATACTTCCGCACAAGACTATTCCACTGCCTCGACCCAAACGGCCCCAACCTCCCACTATACCAATGGCCAAAACTACTCAGTTCCTACTCGACCTATCTCGAACCAACAGGTGTATGGGGTGAACTACTACAATGCTGGCTCGACTCAGATGCCGGGATCTATAATTCCCAATGCCTACTACGGAATGCAGCCGCCCACTGGCTACTATCGCCAACCTTCTCCAAACGTCCAGGATCCCAGTATAGCGCCGCCCCAGCACAAAGAAATGAGTCCTGGCCATATCCAACAACAACCGCTACCATTACCTCAGCATCCGCCGCCTCCCCATTTACACCAACAGCCACCACAACCACCTCTTCAGCAGCATATACAACACCAAAAGCACCAAATCCTGCAGCCACCTCCTCAGCCATACCTGCAACAGCCCAACGAGCAGCCCGCACCACCAGGTCCGAGCAAAAAACTACAATATCCCCGCAATATGGTCTCTTCGTCCCACTCACGTAAAAGAGCATTCACGGCATGCGATACTTGCCGGCTTCGAAAAATCAGGTGTGATAACAAAAAACCAAGGTGTGGCTCGTGTGAAAAGAACGGAAACGTCAATTGCCACTACAGAATACACGACACCAATAGAGATGCAGCGGATGCTTCAAACAATATTCTTTCTAAGCTAAATATACTATTGAAGGAGGTCCAGGATTTAAAAAAGATCCATGGAATCGAAAATGACGAAGCCAATCCCATCACCAAAAAACCAAAAAAGGAAGTCAAAAGTATAAAGGTTTTTCACTTTGACAATTGTGTTTGGGACATGTCGGTGACGTCCATAATGAAATGGGAATACTTTAGTAAATGTATAGCGGAACCTACTCCCAATATCGATAGGTCCATTGAGGTGTTGATAAAGAAGTACGACAACCGGATCTCGCTCCATGATGATAATATCTCCATCGATGACAAATTAATCCAGACCCACCAGTTTGAAGCTCTTTTGGGTAATTGCTTTGCAAAGTTTGTCACTTCCTTTATAATCAACTGCTATACCAAAGTTCCTGTCCTAGACATGCTCGAGCTATTGGAATCGGTGGAAATCTACAAGCACCTCAAAGCGTATGATCCACAGCTCACCTTTGTGAATTTGGTGCAAATGTACCAGAATATCAAGGACAAAAACGAGTTGCCCTCAATTTTTTACCAGGCTTTGAAAGCCTGTGATCTTCCCGATACAGAGTTCAGACGCCGTGCGTTTCGGTCACTCTGTAAATCCGTCCCCACAATTATTATGATCTGTGCTTTGGGTGCCTTGACCACTCCTGTCCAACTCGACAATCTCAGTAAGTTCAAAACCTCTTTGCAAGAGAGAGATAGCTTGGAGATCGGAGCATTATCAGATCCAAATTCTCTCGATGATTTACCAGGCAAAAAATTCACATCAAGAATCGAAGTGGCTCATGGTTTAGGCAATTACGCCGCGTTAATCTCTTCTTTGTTCCCTTTAACAGCCAACCAAACCCATCCAAGAACAGTAGTATTCCACTTATTGGCAAGCCAATTCCACTTGAACTGCATGGGGCCTTTATCAGCGTACAAATCCATAACCACCGCATGTCAGACTATGGTATACTATCTTGAAATAAAGAAGAACCGATTGTCCGAGGAACCCACTCATAATATAAAGCCCAAGAAGAAAGAATACGTTGATAGACTCTTTTGGATTTGTTTGAAATTGGAGTGTGAGTTGAGAGTGGAATTATCTCCTTATGTACCAATATCAGGAATAACTCAAGTGATTCCTCCAACCTCATTTCCCAAAGTCGTGGATCCTCTATCTAGCCATGGCAGAGATGACTATAGTGAAGCAAGTTACAGGTTGGCGAGCAAACATTATGACGAGCATTCATGGTATTATTTCTTGACAGAGATTGCGGTCAGAAAAGTCGATAATAAAATGTTTGACGAATTGTATTCGTACGAAAACTCTCTCAAGGGAGCGTGGGACCAAGAACCGGTCTATAACCATTCTATCTGGGTTAGTTTCATAAAGTATCTCAATCAGTATAATGGTATCATCAACTCTTTGAGTTCCGATATACGAAAGTTTGTGTTACAGGAAATCGAAGTGGATCAGATATACATAAGAATGAAAGAAAGTCGAAAGTCCGAAAAAGAAAATAGCCCGTCACCGGCGGACTTTGATATATTTGACAAGTTAGATGAGTTTTTGATAGACGACGATCTTTTATTAAGAGGCCAATCCGAATCCATTATGTACATCAAAACCAGAATATTGACTTCCAAATTGATACTATTCAGGCCCATCGTATACTTGATTCTACAAGATAGAATTCCGTTTATGGACCTATTTGTGGCAGCAAAGTCAGTCTTGAAGACTTCCTCTACTAGCCCCCACAAAAACACCGACCTCAACATTGATTCTCCTGACTCTTCTGGCATTTTTTCAGCTAGCGCATACAGTGAATCGAACCCCAGTGATATCGACGTGGGAATGGATTATTACAATCTACTTGACGCCCCGTTACATTATCAGAAACATTTTCCTGACGAGGATTTTACCAATGATATTGAGTACAATAATACTGACACGGAAATCAAGGACGACGAAAGCATGAGAGGTTCTGATGAGTTCAAGTTGAAAAATCCCCCTGTTACCAAGTCTAAAATCTTGAGAATCTTCATGCAGAACTTGATGTCGATTCCCAAATTGCTAATACCCAAGTTGGGCGCCCATAGGCACCCAGGGCTGTGGTATTATCTACGAAACTTGTTTATTGGTAATCTTTATCAGTTCATGTTATACTCAAAGATCCAAGAAATGGTTCAGGAAGCCATGACAGATCCTAAAATCCAAGAACTTGTGGCAGAAACACCCCAAATCGGCGGAATTGAAGAGTTACTCGCAATAATTGATAAGTTGATGCCCAAACAGGGATTGATAACCGGGTTCGAGCATTCGCTTATCTTGTTTTCGTACTGGAAAGACGAGAGCGAGGATTGCCAGATTTATCACGACTACCTCTCAAAGTGTCTTGCCAAGTTGCGTTAGACATTGTACATTTTTTAGTTCACCTAGATTAATTCTCATTCACGTCCTGGCGATGCGCGTTTAAATACTATCCGATCAGATAAAAATTACGTTTGATCTCCGATGTCGCAAATTGCCTTGACAGGAACGAAATATATATGGCATGCAAGGCTGACTTTTTTTTTTTGCGAATTGAACAACAAGGTGATCGTGTCGGTAAAATGGATTATAAATCTGCTATAGATAGTCAATGGCATAACTGCGACTACGAGATCAAAGAGCAAGATAGGTATTTACCAATTGCAAATGGTAAGTATTGCATCTCATTATATAAAGAATATAAAGAACTAACCAATACTCAGTGGGTCGAGTAATGAAAAAAGCGCTTCCTTCACACGCCAAATTATCGCGAGAATCTAAAGAATGCGTTCAGGAATGTGTGAGTGAATTTATATCATTTGTCACCAGCGAATCGGCAGATAGATGTAGGGTTGAAAAGCGCAAAACCTTGAATGGAGAAGACATTTTATGGGCAATGATGACCCTTGGATTCGAAAACTACGCAGAGGCCTTGAAGATATATTTGGCCAAATACAGAGAAGTGAGTATCTACGTGACTATTGGTATGAACATTACTAACATCAACTAGTTTGAACAATCAGAAGCTGAAAGAAAGCCACCCAAGCGAAGCAAACTTAAACGAAATACTTTCTCAGAAGGACATCCAGAGGAGTATTATACATACAGTGAAAGTGACGGTAGTGAAGACTCAAAGTATTCCAAGCAAACTCCCGAACAAGAGGAATGCTCCGATAATTGGGAAATTGGTCAAGGTATAGAGGGTGAGTTTTTGAATGATTTGTGATTCATCGTTCCAATTCTTGCACAAAGTTCTCCACAATCAGAGGACACTTTCCAAAGTTTTCCTTGTACTTATCCAACCACAAAAATATCAATGTCTTACTGATACTGATACTCTCTTCGGAAGCTTTATCACTTTTGAACATTTTCAAACACGACTTTAATTTCGGTTTGATCAGGTACTTCGTATCGTATATATACGAGCCAGTGCTCTCACTTCCGAAGCATTTATCCAATATGATAAGCTTCGAGTTCTGCTCGTAAATTTGGGGTATAAGAAATTCTTCTGCGTTTTCTAACTTCCAGCAATTCCTGACTAGGCCGGCATCTAGCTCACTATAGAAATCCCATATTTTGTAAACCAAATCCCAACCATTGGTATACTTTCCAATGATATCGTTATTCTTGAATATTCTATAGTCATGCTCGGCTGACATGTGTAGAGGGCCATAGTCTAGCTCAATTAAAAAGTGGTTTTTCAATAGTATAAACATCCAAAGACATTTCAAGTGAATTTCTCCATGGAGTAGTATTCCCCAGATTATACGATCATAGATCTGAATGACTGAGGGATCGTCTCTCATACATGAAGTAGCCGCGAAAATATACTTGCGAATAGCTTCATACAAAGACTTCTTTTCATACCTGTATGCTCTGGTTGAATGATTTAGAGTGTCGCCGTTTGAGTCAAATGTATCTTTGTCAATGAGTATGTACGAGCCGTTAATGGAGGCATATTTCTCGTAGACCAACCCACAATTCAAAAAGAATTTGGCCTGAGTTTCGTATTGCTTCCTTAGTACCCACACGTATTCTTCTGAAACCAACTTTCTATGAATGTGGGTAACATTTTTGATGTACTGCTCAGAGCTTTCAATATCTATCAAAGTATAGCAGTTTGAAGCATATAGTAATAGAATAAACTCAGTTCTGGCGGTGAGCCAAAGGTCCGCTTCATTCAATGTGGGCATCCTTCTTCTTATACCGTTCAAATAGTAAAATACCCAAACAAACTCGTCAATGGCCACTCTATAGTCATGCTTGTAATAATTCAAAAAAGCCAGGATTGTTTGATGTTGAATAATTATGCGACTGGTACTCCACAAAAGTTGCGAGCTTTGGTTGCTCCATTGACATAACTGTTTAACAACTGCTCTCGGATCCATCCTGAAGTCAATTTCGGGGAGTTGTTCCATTTTGAAAGCCATCAATTTACAAAGAGTCGACTCCACGTCCATAATAGGCTTGAATAAGTTGACTGGTCCACAATATAGTATGGCTTCGAATAACGGAGCAAGCTGTTCGCTATCACTGTTGTCAAAATAGGGTAGTTTTAACAAGTTGATGCTTTGTTGAACCAAAGCGTTTATCTTGATGCATAGACTACTCAACGAGAACTGGGGGAGTCGGTGGTTGGCCTCCAAATACCTCTGTGCTTGTATATGGAGGGGAGTGTTACTATGATCGTCAACTGAAGGACTAGCAGGTTAGTACAGCTCGGTAGATTAAATGGGAGTACATACTCTTTATGCAACGGGTTGCTCATGAGGCTAATCAACTCAAGTTGGATCTCGTCGTTAACTGGACTGACGTTTTCTATTAAAGACCGTTCTTCTTGCATGAAGAGGATCTCGCCGAGACAGGATACAGCCTGATCCTTCATCCCCAAATCTTCGAAGAAGTTGACGAGTGTCTTGGTGTACAGCTGGCGTAGTTCACTATCGATCTCCATCTCGATGGCCAAGGCTACTTCTCGAAGAGCACCGCCAATTCGTCCTAGTTTGAATAGAGCCATTCCTATTATAAGATGGATACGAGTTGAAAGAATGGTTTCGGTCAGGATGTCTTCTATTAATCCCAATATTCTATAAATATTGCCTTCATCATGGTAATGCACGATTTCTCTATAAAGTGCGTCGTTATGGTCATCGATGGTGTTGGCAGTTTTGATTGTATCACACATAGACGAGCTTTCGCTGTATTCCTCGTCTTTTACTGCTGCAACTTTCGACCTATTACCGAATAAGGTCCCCATGTTCTCGATGGCTGCAAATTCTTGTCTGTGGTTGCGAAATATTTATATGCATCAGAATTGCAGATTTGCAACCTGGGGCACCACGTGACAGTGGACTTTGATATATATACATACTGTAGAGGCGGAACTAGAGACAGTTAGCAATCTCGTTGAACAACGGCTCTTCTATGGAAACCAATCGTTTGGCAGCAACTTTGTTGCTGATTACCTTTGGATCTTCTTCACATAGCTTGAGGAGCTTGAGAATGTACTTGTAGCACTGAAAGCAAAGCTCGGAGTCTATATCGAGCTTGGATCGAAGATAGTTTTCGGGCAATTTCAATGTATCATCTTTGAGTTTTGTTCTGCCTTCCCACACAATTACAATCATGAGTGTGCCGAACAATGTTCTGGTATCAAACGAGACCAAGATGGGCAACGACGACGTGATTTCTAGCAAGGAAATGGTATTCTTGAGTATATCGGCTTTCTTTTCCTCAAATAGCGATGCTTGAGAAGGAGACGACTCCAATTCGTCTAGCAACTCGTCTCTGATGTCGTAAGGAAGGTCGATGTTCAAATCGAAATTCAATGTTTTGAGGATCAATTCTTCACGGAACAATAGCTGATCTCTCCACCGCCAAAACATATCACTCTGTTCATCAATGGGCTTGGCAGGAGTGGGGTTTTTGAGGTTGCATGCCTGCAACGCGATTTTATCTGGCTGACGGTAGTTATCATTGAGCTTACTGGAGATGGCTATGGCTGCACTGGCAACGTAGTATTTGGACGAAGTGATGGGCATTCTCATATAGAAGCGATTCACATAAACGGTTGCTGCCAAAATGGTTCTACCATCTAGCTTGAGTTTGGATGCTAATTTTATGATGAAATCATGAATGGATTCTCTGACTTTGAGTTCTTGCGACGCGGTCATTTTCAACTGTATACGACTCGGCGACCTGAACACAAACGAATTCTCCAGAAACAACCATGTGTTTTTAGGTACGACATGTGTTCTTTTAGGTGATGACTTACTGGCTCTAGGTATTTCCTGCTTAGACGGCACATCGGTGGTTTCTCGAGAGAATCCCCAAGAACTTTTTTGTTTTTTGGCATCTCGTACTTCAGCGGTCTGGCCGTTGCCCCAAGATTCTTCGGAACTTCTCTTCACTTGCATCTGTGACTTAGCAATGTAGCAAAGCTTCCTTCCCAGGTGGTGTTTTTGACCTAGTTGTTCGGGTCGTGCGCGTGTGCCCAAACATTGGTATGCTAAGCTAACATAAGCCTAGAGGCTGAAGCATTGCATAGACCCAAGTAAGACACTAAAAGTTGCTGGATAGACAGCCCAACTACAACCTGAAGATAGCAGAACCTAAAGATCACCATGCATCACTATCTTGCGTTCACATATCACATTCATTGGTATACCCATCACAGATATCTACAGATAGTATAGCTCTCATCCAATTCTTCACAGAAGTAGAATGCTTAGACCAACAAGAGTTCTCGTGGGGTGCTAGCACTCTACTCCTCCTGGCTCATCTTAGTTGCAGACCCTTTTCTACCTTCAGTAGTTTATCGTTTCTCCTGCATATAGCGCGCGTAAAAATTGTAAAAATTTTCAAATCATCGACACTGAACTTCAACTAAACTCGTCACAGTCGAAACCACCATTAATTGTGAAGTAATCATGTCAGGAGACTCATTAATGCATTTGGTCCGCCCAACTGTGACTGCTCCAGCTGCCGGATCCGCAAACGGAGCATCCAAAATCAAGATACACGCCGCGGCTCTCTTCCAAATATTGGAAATTATTCCAAAGCAAGTCCTTTCATCAAATAAAAGAATTATTGGTACTTTATTAGGTATAAGATCTGACGACGGTTCTGAATTTGAAATTAGAGACGCATTCATGGTTCCTTGTAACGAAACAGGGGACTCCATATCGATTGAAGACCACACCCACAAAGCATTATATCAGTTATATAAGAAAGCCCATCCAAAGGAATCGGTTTTGGGATGGTTTGGAAGCTCAGACGTGTTGGACGGAACCACTAGTTTGATTCACGACTTCTATTCCAAGGGTAGCGACCGTGCCTTCCCATACCCAGCCATCTACGTCAATGTTGAATATACCAATACCAAGGGTGAAATAACCTCGCCAAAATTGTCTTCATACATTGGTGCTGCTGTAGGTAAGGGTTTGTCCAATGTTCAGATCGGATGGAAAGCTCCAAGCACTACCAACTCGTATATTTTCACTCCTATCCCCAACCAAATTATAAACAGTACTGTCACCGAAAAAATATCGTTCAACTACTTGAAGGACGAATCTATAAATAAGAGCTCAGTTGCTTTGAGCTCCGACTTATCGTACTTGTCCAACCAATTGGATACCGTCGTCAAAAACATCGATAACTTATTGCAATACATCGACTCCAAAATCGCTTCCGGCTCGTCCACCGACCAAGATCTCGACTTGTTGAGATTATTGAGCAACACATTGTTGAACAAGCCTCAGATCTTGACCAACTTGGAACTGTTAGAAGCCCACTTCAGGGATCACAACCAGGATGTTATCATGATTGAATATTTGACCAAGGCTGTTAAGGAGCAGATCGAGTTGAGTGCTAGATTGACTGCTAGTGCTGAAGCCGACAAAAAACATTAAGTACTGAAAAATCATACATTTAACCGACTGTTCTCTCAGTTTGGGGGGTAGGAACTATATAGACTCTTCTATATCCCTTTTTGTATGTACACTAATGTCTGTACAGTAATAATAAGAGCATTCGAAAAAAAAAAACGAAAAGATGTAGAAAATGAAGAAAGGCGCACATTCTACACTGAATCTCATCTAATATGTTGAACCTGAATCTGAGTTGATTACACCGAGAGAGCAATTCTGGTGATTGTAGGAACGGCTAGATACCCGGGAATTTGACACCTTCGCGGTTGGTGCCACAGTGGTTAAACTGCAATGATCTGCGTGAAAAAAATCTAACCTGCAATCCCAGCATTGTTAGTCTACCCCCCTCTATACTACACCACCACGAGGCAGTAGTTTCTCCGAAAGGGGAGGTGGTACGTTGTAGCTGGATCCCGATCTGTCGTTTTGGTATTTCTCAACCTTTTGTTGTTCTGCCTTTTTCGTCCTTTTCTATGTACTCCGTAGATCCCCTAAATCTCACAGTGAAATTGTAGCTCATCTCGAAAAAAACTCTAAAACCATTATCAGAAACAGACAACTAAGTCATCGATAAAACTCACGTATATATACTAGGACGCTACAAAAACTAGGAGATATCGAAACAAACCGCATAAAAAGCTTGTATTCAGAACTCAGTTGAACTTTTGGGACCCCAAACTCATCAACTTCTGTGCTCCCACCTTATCGGTAGTTCACTATAAATAGGCCCCTAGCCTTGAGTAAAAAGAATATTGCTCAATACTTTTCAATTGATACTGGCACCCATTATTATGAATACACCTGGTTATATCCATCATACACACAAATATCAAGACTTTATTTTAAGGAAGTGTTAGAATCTCCTCCGAAGAGTATTAATTAGACGATAAAATATTATGGCGAAAAGTCCCAGAAAATCAGGAGCCAGCTGGCCAAAACCCAGCAAAAAGCCTCATACGAACGAGAAGCGTGCGTTGGGGAGAAAGAATTTCAATCCGTACGCTCCCAAAGAGTTTAACAATGGAAGTTTTCACAGTACCAAAGGCAGGCGCTTTAGTATAGTAGACAGCAGTTCGAGCACGAGCTCTTCAGACTCTGAGTCTGAATCGGAAGCGCCTAAATCTTTCCCAAATAGAGTGGAAAATAGCGATTCGGAGTCTTCATTGACAGCAGTCAGTGACGATGATGTGAATCGGCTTGCCATAAATTCCAGCAAGAAAAGAACTAGCAAAAGTACCAAGAGAGGAATGCAGAGAGCCGGGAAAACCGCTGCAAAATACTCTAGGAAATCGACCGGAAATTACGGTAGAAAGAGAACTCCCAAAAAAACAGTAAACTGGAGCAAAAACGACCTTGACGAAGAAGATGAAGAGGATGATGACGAAGAAGAAGAGGATGATAACCATATTGGCGATATATACTCCATGATAGACCATACCAAGACTTCAAAGCACGACAGATCAGACAACGAGTCTAACGACGAATCTGGAGAAGACTCCGATTCAGATGGGACATCTTCAGACGATTCAGATGTGGACTTTCTCAAGCTTCAGGCAGAAAGAAAGGCGCGTAGTATCAAAGCTGCCAAAGCCCAGAAAGGCATACGGCAAACCAAACCCGAAAATAAGTATGAAAGCTCATCTGATAACGAACTGGCGTTGGAATCAGATGCAGAAGTGGATATCTCGGATCTAGTAGCATTGACCAAAGGCTCCCAAGGAGGCAAGACCGTAGTACGAGCAAGAGGACCAAAGACAAATAATCGTAAAAACTCGGTATCTAAAGCCAGATATGGCCGAAGAAAGTCAGAAGCTTTGTTGCCCGAAGATATAAACTTCAAGTTTGAGTTTGACGATTTCAGCAAACTAGATGATTCTGTTATTGATAGCGATGAAAAAGAAGACGTGAGCCAAGTTAACAAGTCCAACAGTCCCCAAGACGAAGATATTGGAGAGGAGATTTTTGATCTTCCGGCTCCAGACCAAACCCAAAACTCGAATATGAACTTTGACGGCGAATTCGATTCACAGCTTATCCAAGTTCCAAGATTCAAGGAAGATGAACTTAATTCTGATGAAGACTATGAAATCGACGACAATGAACTCTTGGCTACTTTGCAGGCAGATAATGGTATGGACGAGTTTTTGCCGATGGGCAGTGAAGTTGACGTACATCGCAACTCTATAGGGTCTATTGATGAAGACGAAAACGACCAATTCTTGAAGGAAGAAGAAAAGTTTTTGGTCAATGAATTCGAAAACAACGGGTTTGATGACGAAGGTATTGATATAGAAGACTATGATCTCAGTGAACTGTCCAACCGCAATTCCATGCTAGACTCCTTCAACAATATGAACAACCACGAGTCGGTTATACAGTATGAGAGCAGCAGTGAAAACGGCTTTGAAAGCGACGACGAGGATCTTGAAGATGATGACGAAGGGTATGAAGATCTCATAGATTTCAACGAGTCATTGTTTGAAGAAGAAAATAAGAAGAGTCAGCAGCTGAAACCAGCCGATAAAAAATCGTCTCCCCAAAGCCACTCCAAGAAATTAGACAAAGCCAAGTCCAAGCATAGAAGAACGCATACTGGACTCAATAGTGACGAAGACGACGATTCGTACCTTTGGAATTACTTCTTTAGTTCAGATAATGGGTCTGAAAGCAGCGATGGCGAGAAATTCGTCACTGACAACGAGGTGGACCAACTATTTGAGGAACCTAAGTTAAGTAGCGGGCGTCGTATGACCTTGACCAACTCTAGCAAACGCAAGAACACCACTAATCTTGGTGCATCGGTGGTGTCAGGGAACAATTCGTATAATGAGGAAGATTATGATAGTGGAGAATCGACCGATGTAAACGAGTCTTTGCCCAAATCGAATGACAAAACGAAGCTTGGATCCAAAATGGCCAAGGAGGTTCTTTCTTCGAAAACAGCTGACTATCGTCCGCCTATATTGGGTACCTGGGTAGCCATAGACAGCAAGCCGTTTGGCATTATTGACGGGCTTTCTACTCGGACTTTGACAAACAAAAGCGCCGAGCCTCGCTTTAAAAAGAAGATAGGGGCAGGACATGGATTATTGGGTTCTAATACCAATACACAAGGACTGACGGGAACAGACGACCTGGCTCTAGGACTAGATGAGCTTCTAAATATCAGTGAGTTGGATAATGACGACGAGAACGACGTCAGAATATGGAGAGACTTCAACAACAAGAAGAACCAAGTACCGTTGGGTGCCTTTAGAAACAAGTCGGTGCTTCAGAATACCATGATCCACCCGGAAAACGTCACTTCTCACTACAACCATACCACCAAATCCAACAATGAATTCAACAAGAGAAGGTATTCGTTGACCAACCACCACACCGGCACCAGTGGAAGCAGCTCGAGCAGCGGTTCCAACAGTGGCAAGAGAAACTCGGTATCCAAGTCGGGTGCCATCTCCAAAAAATCAAATAGAAGAAACTCAGCGACCTCGTCTTATGGTTCAGGAACCACCAAGATCGAACCGTTGGGATCTTCACTGGCTTCGGCCAAGATCAAAAGAAGAAGCGCATCGATTGTCGAAGCGGTTTCTGAGGGGTTCAGACCCACCAAGTCTGGCCTTTTCAGCGAACATGCCTTGGCGGATGTGGAAGAGGTATTGGGAGACGACAACGACATAATGGACTTGATCAAGGGCCTCTAGTCACTAGTTAAAATGGATCTTTATTTCTGGTCGGGTAGGTATAATGCATTTTGAAAAAAAGAAAAAGAGCAGTAGTGGTAGAGTAAAGCACTGTAGTAGAGCACAAGCTTTAGTGGACTCTACTTTAATAGATTCTAGAAAAGTAATGCATTAGAGCACTATAGTGATACACTAAAGTAGTCGCATAGTATATCTCTAGGGTCCTAGATTTGCAGTGGGGTAATGTAGTAGTATAGTAAGTACTGGAGGTGTAGGGAGTAGAGTTGTTTTGCAGCTATTTTTGCAATTGAGGGGGTCGTGCCTCGACCGCCCGCTCTTCACCAAAAGAATAATCAAGCGACTCCCCAAACATTAACATCCTAGTCAGCTTAGTCTCAGTTTTCTGTAACGTTGGTTTTCCATTACTACGTATAGTATCTCTATAGCCTGATATCCAGTAGTCATGTCGGAAAGAAGGTCTTCCAGAGCTAACAAGGGGCAGCACCCCAAGCGTGATCTCAACATGTATTTGGAGGAGGAGAAGAAGAACAACTACCAATCCAAGAAAATCAAAACAGATGATTCCGAATACGTGGAACAGAACCAGTCTCATAACGAAGATGTCGACGACGAAATTGTAAGATGCACTCCGTGTGGAACCAATCAAGATAACTACGACGAGGAGACAGATACTGGCGGAGAATTTGTCCAGTGTGATGAATGCAATACCTGGCAGCACTCCAAATGCATGGGGTTCAAAAACAGTAAAGAAATTCCTGAGCACTACCTCTGTAATGTCTGTGATCCCACATTGATAGCCCGTAACAACGCCAAGTCGACCACCAAGAAATCCACAAAGCCCAAGTCCGAAAAGCCTCAGACTAAGTCTCCAGAACCTTTACCAACCGGAATCGCAGCTTTGGCCCATACACTCAAAGCGGATAGTCGAATCAGTACGGCGAAAGCATATTTCAACTACTTTCAGAAGAGCTTGGATCATGACAATCCCGAAAAAAATAACGAACTGAAGGCCACCGAATGGGCTCTTCATGTAGAAGAGATTATATTCAAAACCTATCCTGACAAGAAGTATATTGAAGGAGGTAGAAGAATCCTTTTCCTTCTCAAAAAGCACTTTATGAGAGATATTTTGGACGGCAACTTGACGTTTGAGCAGTTGGTGAAAAAGACCCCAAAAGAGATTAACCGTGATATCGAAATAGTGGAGGCAAAAGTCAAAGGCAACATCAAAAACATTATATTGACTGCCAACGAGCCTTCTGATATTGTTAGAAGAACACACAAAGGAGACATAATTAGAGAAAACGAAAATGATCACGAATATGGCATTGAGCAAAACATCACCACAAGGAGTGTGGACCACCGCAGATTTGAGGAGGAGAACGAAAATATCAAGACTGAGTTGGAGAATCAAAAAATCAACTACCAAAAGATGAATCCAAGAATCAACGACGAGGATGATGAAGACGACGATAACGGACATGTTAGTGAAACAGAAGAAAAGACAACAGATGGACACGTATCGCCGGAACATGTCATAGATATCCAAAAGTCTGTTGCATCGCCAGCCAACCAAGAAAGTAAATCTTCGGGCTCGTCTGACCTCGAAAATGTCCATGATATAATACCAGATGAGGACCTCTACCCTATATTGACCGGTTTCTCCAACGAAAATGGAACCACTCAATCTACAATCGACACATCGACCAAGGTTTGGAACGGCCAAATAACGTTTCCCGACTTCGCCAGCTTTTCGGCATACGGAGAGTTCTACTCCTCGAGTGATTTTGACGAGTACTCCACACCACAGGAATTGAAAGGGCATATTTCTGTTTGTAGAGATATTTTGAACCGGAACACTTACCAGATCGAGGGCAGGTTAGATAGATATAAAGCAGACTCTTACTTAAATAAAATCATCAGTACTAGAAATTTGTACTTAATTGAAATTAAACCTACCGGTGATGAAGAAGAAGAGCAGTTTCAAAAGCTTTACAAGTACTTGCTAATTAAAAACAAAGTAGGAGTTCTATCCCATAAACCGTGGTTTGTCAAAGATTCATATCTCATCCCAGTTGATTTCCGCGACGAGCAGTTGCCATATTACTTGAAAAGCCAACGGCAGGGCTTGAAAATCGGCTTGTTTGCATTATATTCTGTTAAGCAAGACTACAAACCGGCAGATCATCATATCCCCTTACAATCAAAAATAAGCGAGAGCAATGATTCTTATACGCCGTCCATAGGCCCTTCAGTTTCTGCTACGACAGAATTGAGCCAAATTATGTCCCAACTAGGGGGATAATCTCTACAATTTATCATGATATGTAAAAACCTAGACGTCTTGTAGTGAGACGATTTCTTATGATGTAATTTATAGTTGTTAATATAGCCATAGCTACTCCAATATAATAATATGTTCAATATATGCTGTTCAACAATTAGCTCTGTAAACCAATACTACTAATCATTAGTACTGTGTTCCTGCACATAGTGCCTGTATTTCAGTCAAGTTGCAAGTCAATCTATTTAGCCCATATGGCCAAAGATGCAGATAGGGTGGATGAACCACCGCTTGGAGAACAGGATCGGACGAGGCACGGCCAGGAGTACGAAGACTCCATTAAATTCCACGAGGATATTGACAATTCGCTTGTGTTTGGCAACGATGCCAGTCCAGAGAAACCGAGCTCAAGTAGTGCCAGAGAAGCCACTACTCAAGCAGACAAAGACAGAGATACGCAGTTGTTTAACTCAGACACAATAATTCCAGAGGTGGAAGAAAATGGTCATAATGCCCGAGATACCACCAATTTTGATGAAAATACAACCAATATTGACGAAACACAGAGGATACGACGGACCCAAGATACTCAAGAATCGGGCATGCTGTTGTTTCAAGAATCACAGAGAATCTCTCAGGGTGTTTCCCAGGGTGTTTCCCAGGGTGTTTTACATGTTCCAGAAGATACACAAGTAATTACGAGATCACCAAACCAATTAAATTCCAAGTCAAGCCACGTTTATCAAGATACCCAACTAATTCATAACGACCAAGACACACAAGTAATTCAAAAGAAACCGAACAGTCAAACCCCTAAATTTCAAAGCTACATCACATTTGACACCCAAAGAATTGATCCTGGCTCCCAGGCGCAAGTGATGAAATCTCTGGAAGAGTCCATCGGCAACGGTCAAAGCCGACTAGCCGATACCCAAGTAATTGGTCCAATTATAGAGCCCGATACTCAGGTCATTGACACCATTACACCATTAAACTCCCAGAAAATTGGCGAGAGACAAACCCAAGTAATACAAACTCCTGGCTTGCCCAGTAGCTATGCCATCAGTCAGCCTATAGATATGTCCCAGACCGATCCCAATAACGCAGCACATCGACAGGTGGTTAATACACAAGAACAATCCAATATCGGGCCTGCTGAGGAATATTCTGTGGATCATGTCAGCTCTGACGAAGAGGTAGTAACAGACGAAGAGAGGAACAAAATGGGTGAGGACGATATTGAGGTGGATATTTCGGGGCTTGGGCAGCCTGATGACAGTTTGTTCACTCATAAACTCCGCAAGAATCGGAAACTTGAGAAATCGCCTATGGATGCCAACTCCAAATCCTCCAAATACCAGCCGTTCAAGTCTTTCAATGTCTCGAGTGGTTCCAAGATGTCTAGCGTACAACTTCACCCTAAAAGCGATCCCATTGTAATGGAACTTACCAGTGAAGTAGTAGAATCTTCGCCTTTTGTGAAACACACGGATATACTCAGACTTCCACCGAGCTCATCTCCTACTAAAGTAATTGACAAGGACTCTGATAATATCGAAGAAAATATGATGGACTTGTCGCTCCAGAAAGACAATACTCTGGACGTTCATTTGGATCCACTGGATCCGTCGCAGGATACACAACAGGCCAAGGAAGATGGCAGCATGAAAATCAATTCGAGGAAAAAGCGTCGGTATATTGTAGAATCACAGCCTGAGGTTGATGAAAATACAGCTGAAGTTGGACCAAATTCTTCGCCGATAAAGACGGACATTAAACAGACGTTTCGAGAAGAACCACTGCAAGTTCTACCCCAAGAATGCCTCAAGTACCATGATAGTGTATGGGCCACGTATAATCTAAAGGTGTATGCTGGCAAGGTAGTTCAGCGTGGGGTCGAGCAGCTGGTCATAGAATTTTCAGAGGGTCTTTCTACTATAAAGAACGCTGATTTGCACCTACTAGATATAAGAATCGGCGATGTGATCCGGATCAGGTCTTCCACAGCCAAGTTTAGGGTTACCGGTCTCACCAACTCCACTTCCATCTCCGACGGCATTATCTGTTCAAGAGGATACAACTTAGTATACATTGTGAAACAGAGTACCAAGAGCAATGTGGAAGATACCGTTGCATTAAGTGAATGCTACATGGAGCTTTCAGACTGGATATTACATCAAGAGACGTATGGATTGGTGGAAGATGAGCGATCTGTTGAGGAGCCTATGCTTCGAAGCCCTACCTCCAAAAGAAACCAAAGAACACAGCGAAGAAACCAGACACGTACCCAACACACAAGGGCATCAAAAATAAGGTCAATGAATCCTTCTTCCATGGCACCGTCTATTTCCACACCGCTTCCAGAGGCACCTAGACCGTCAAAGCTGGTCAATGGATTTTCTGCACTCAGCAACCAAATATTTCACAACAAGTTATTCTGTATTACTTCCATAGACGGGGAAAAAAAAGACGAAATCAAGAGTTTGATAGAAAGTAATGGGGGGATTTTGATTGGAGAAGGACTCAATGAGCTCTTTGAGTACACCGAGACCAACGATCATCTAGCACTACTGTCTGCACAGCTACGCAGCATCAAGTTCGGATGCATGATCTCCAACAACTATTGCCGTAGTGCCAAATACCTTCAGGCCCTTGCATTGGGGTGGCCCATTCTTTCGGATACATACATAGTTGACTGTGTAGCAGACCCGTCACGAGTTCAAGACTGGCCTGTATACTTGCTACCAGCAGGCCAGTCGACGTACCTAAACTCGGTCAAAAGCTTGGATATTTACAACTACAGAACAAACTATGACAGAGACGGCTTATTGGTTGACCAGTTGCGAAATAACGGAACGCTACTCAACAATTACAAGATCATAGTGATGAACAACAAGATCAATAGCACCACCCTAGAAACGTGCCGGTTCATCTTCTATACGTTTGGAGCCAAGTCCTTGACGTACTGTGCCAAACACAGTGAGCTCACAGATCAGCTTAGAGAGCTAGGAAACAGTCACAGGATATTGGTTTACGACGACAGTGGGGTGGTTCAAGACAAGTTTCAAAAGAACCCCAGAAAAAAACAAAAGAGAAGAAAAGACGACACGACCCAGGCCGACCAGGTGTCGGTGGGCGTCATCAACTGGGAATGGGTAGTACAGTGTGTGATTAGCACATACATCTGGAACACCACGACCTTCCAGCTCGATCTATACTAAAACTAGACATATACGCATTAATCGGATTTTACATTAATCATTATTCATTATTTATGCCATTCTGAAAAGCCTCTTGCCCAAAAGCAGGGCCACAGCCTTGACCAAAGGCCACCCGTTGTCGCTCTTGACAGCGTCACCATTCTCCTCCAATCTTCTCAACAAGTACTCTTTGGTTTCCAATGGTGGGCCCCAAGCCACGTACTTGATGATGTTGTCCACATTGTAGTTTTTGATCAAGTTGTGGGTGATGTTGTCGGCCATTCCCAATAACTGGCCCAAAACTACGTTGTTGGTGTTGTTGTTGTCGGTATGGGCCTCATTTTTCAAGGCTTGGGTTGCAATGGTGCAAGACTCTTCGTTGTGGGATGCTACAACCAAGTGGCCAATAGTACTTTCGTTTCCTTTGGAAGCCAAGATGGAGTCGATACAGTATGAGATTCCCTGGTTGTAGTTCAAGTCGGTGTCTTCCTTGGTGGCATGGATGATCTGCTTTCTGTTGGCTTCAGAGTGTATGTAAGCCCCTCTCACCAACTTGATTCCCAATCTGTAGTTGTTCTCCTTGGCCAATTTTTCTTCCAAGGTAAGCAATTCAGAAGACTGCGACAAGTACATTTGCAAGGTGCCCACTACAGAAACAGGTTTTCCCGGAGGGTTGAACTTGGCGTACAAGCGTCTTTGCAACTCGTAAACACCTTCTTGCAAGTCGTGTTTCTCGGCATCGATAACTGCAACCACAAAAGGAGCGGTTCTTTCTGGGTACTGGGCTGATAATTTGACGTTCGCCTCGTAAATGGATTGGCAAACGTCCTGGGCTTTTTGCACCAAGGTATCAAATTTTGCAGCATATTGTGCGTCTTTGTAGTTTTTCAACACTGCAGCCGCATCATCTACAAACCCAGTAGGCTTTAACGCAACGTATCCTGGAGGAATGTTGTTGATGCTCTTGCCGGATTCCTGGATAACTTTCATAGTGTGGGGAATCAACATTTCCTTGATGGATCTGTTGGTTTCGGCCACAATGTAGTCGGGGTCGACATTGTCGTTACCGTTACATGCTTCAATGGTCAACGAAAGCATCATGTTGTTGATGCCTCTTTGGGTCAATCTGGCGCCCGTGTTTTTGACCTCTTCGATAGTCTCGCCACCGCAGTATATTTTGTAGACCAATGCCTTGATGATTGGCATAGGGACGTATGGGAAGAGTTTGATGCAAAGGTCCAAGATAGGCTTGTTGAGAGTGGCAAACCCTATAATCAAGAACGAAAAGAGCTCACTATTGGAGAAGTTGTTCAAGTGCTCTCCGTTATTGATCTTGGCTATAGGAGATGGCGATGCGGGCTGTTGCAAGTTCACTGCTTGAGGAAACTTGACGTTGTTAAGTATGGAGCTTTGCTTGTTGGGGGATTCATGGAACTGTCTCAAGTTGGTTCTAATGGCACCAGTCGAGAATGCCATCACAGCCAGGCGAGCCTCCCTGGATGATGTTCTAGTAAGAGTTCTAATCATTGCTGAAGAATAATATACTCAGAATACGAGGAAAGACCCTAAATTTATACTATTTACAATTTGCATTACCGATATCTACTAACAGTTTGTTGTGGGCGGGTTCCCTCCCGCTTGATGGCTTACACCCTAGTCATCGTAAATGATCAGGAGTTAAAACAAGCGAGCGCTCGGAGATTTTGGGGGGAAGGCAGTGCGAAAGTTAGAGATAGCGAACTTCCAGTGAGAGTCCCTTTTTTGCGCACAGAAAGTTTGCGCGAGCTATGCGACTTGCCCCAAAAAAAAAACATTGTCACTCAAATCAATAAATAATCATATTCTGGGGTAACTGATACCGGTCGGCCTGAGTTCCCCTTGAGGGACAAGTATTATTGTTATCAGTTCAAGAATATAGCCATATAATACGGGCCAGTCCCGTTTGGGGAGCCCCATCCGAAGTGGGGAAGCCCCAAATTGGAGAAGCCAAATTGGGAGTAGTTGACAATTACGTCGTTTGCTCTTCGAGCTACGCTTCTATATCTGTACTTGCCCTTTCCGTCGACTTCACTCGCAATCCTCTTAGTGCACTTAACACGAATGATGGTTTGAATTGTGTCACGTGTGCTTCGTCACGCGCGATCGATGAGGTCAAAATTTATTCACAGCTGAGACTAAGACGTAGGACAATGTTAAGACGAATACGGAGCCAGGATGTTCGCCGGGCGTTTTCGACCACTCACTCCCTCTATGAGAAATCAGTCATACCGTCGGTGATCCTCGACAAATTGCGAGATACGTCCAATCTCGCCAATCCATCCACCACGCCATCCGCCCACCGGAAAAAGCAGATCTTCTTGAAGCCAGAAGAGTTCAGAGACAGGCGATTGAACCGATATGTGAAAGATATAGAGCAGTCGTCTAAAGTTCGCAGCACATCCATAAATTCTAGCCGAGGAAATCCCTTGGATATACTAGGCACTGATCTCATAGAGAATACCCAGTCGACCGTCGATTCATTGACCAAAGAGATCGAAATGTTCAAACCACTAAACTCAGAAATAAGCAAAACAAAATACGAAAGGATCAAACAAGATTTGGTCAACTCCTTCACGCATTCCCAGCTTTCCAAATATCTTAATGACAAATACAAAGATCCCAACTTTGTTCAGTTTAAAAGATCTAATCGTGGCACCAAAGCAGCATTGGTTAGTCGTATTATAGATAACATTTGGGGTATAAAGCGGTCCAATAAACTCACAGCCATGGATGATTTGCTCACTCGAAGATCATTCAAATTGAGCAAAGCCGAACTTTTCTTGCTATTACTGGAAAACGGGTTCGTTATTCAGTATTTAGGACGAGTAGGGGTAAAAATCAATTTTGATCCTGAAGACGATAAAATCTGCTTTGTGGGAACATCAAGCCAAGTGGTGAATGCTGAAATCATACTCAACTCAATCTTGAACAAATCGCATAAGGAAACACTCGACCTTGCCAACATCAAAAAACTTTTTTTGGATACCCAAGGAGAGTTTTCTCTTGCCAATTTGGGGAGAAATACAGAGGTTTTCTACAACCACTTGGGCAACGATAACTACGAGCTCGTAACATTGAATAGTAACCAAATCAAGCGTTCTAAGAGATTGCTCTTGTGGTTGTTGAACTACAGGCAACACTTTAAAGAACACTTGATTTTGCCAGAAAGTACCGAAGACCTCGATTTTCTACCATACAAAGATGACGATGCATTAACCTGGAACAGCAGACACAAAGACTTGTTCGTATTAAAAGGAAAAGGGAAACTCAAAGACCTGCTAAACCAATCGTTCTTAAGCGATCTTCGCAGATTCTCCGACACTTCGTTGAGTAAGGAACGTGTGGCGTATGAAACCGAAGTCAGCGATGCCAAAAGCTTGCCTTTGAAGTGCGAAGAAAGCAGTTTAGCTGATGATAGCTGGAAAGTGTTGGGAGAGTTGGGTATTTTGGAGCAAGAATCTCAAGAGACGTCACCTTCTGACGACGTAGCATCCCCAGAGCCCAAACCAGTACTCTCGTCTAATCAAATTGATAAGATCTATGAGCAGTTGACCGACTTCAGCTACAGATCCAAACTCAAGGGTCTTTCAGATTCCAAACTCAACAGCCCTATTCTTACGGCAACCATAGGAAATATCTTGTACGAAGGTGAAGAATCAGATGGTATGCTTGGCAAGAAACCTTCCACCAGTGTGTTGAGCCAGGAAGATGTCAAGCTCAAGTTCAATACTAATGTACCGTTGGCCAACGACCGGCTCTTGTCGTTGCCCATGTACGAGTATCCCGAGTTGTCCGTGAAAGACGTGAACCATTTCTTGCACAAAGACCCGCATTCTTACGTGGTTCAAATGAACTTCTTGCCATCTCCATTCCCAGAGAACCAAAACCAGAACCAGTTCGAAGAACAGATGAAGTATCCGCAAGTGGAAATCTGGGTAGATTTGAACGAACGGTCCAAACCAGACCTCGACACCTTGAATATCGTCACCGTTGAAGGAGAAAACAACTGCTATGTGTCACTTCCCCACCACAAGGCCGACATGAAGATCTGCTGCCAATTGTCGGGAGACTTGTTGCGCGAAGAAACAGAAACTGCCAACGAGCCCGCACAAGATCCAAGCGTCGAGTCAAGCATAGAAGACATCCTCAACTCTACCACCCGTAGATACTCGAGGTTTCAGCTGCAGCCAGGAATTGACAAGTTTCTTAAAGAAGCCAAGTTGGACTTCAGCGGAAAAGTTCCTACGTCGATCCCATCCACCATAGATCTTGAAGTTAATGGTGAAACCGTAACTTACCACTACATAAATATGTCGTACAGAAGACAGTTGAATTTTAGTTTTGGCAAGGATAAACACCAGAACGACAGGTTGGTCCAATTCAATATCTTGGAAGGTGGCTCGTTGGGTGGAAGGAAACTCGAAATCAACTTTGTGGGTGACTTATCCAGTATAGACAAAGATGTGTTCACCTCATTGTTGAACGATACGACCAAATTTATCAGTGAGTTATAGTCTACGAGTTTAATTCTTTCTTTCTTAATTCATTTGCATCCATGTATATAGGACAATACATACAGTATAAATTATAAATGGTTATTCGTATATTCCAAAATATGTGGTTGAGACCAGATATTGTTGTGATATTGCATTATGCTTATTTTTTTGATTCCAAGGACTTGACGTGCTTTTCCAAGTTGGAGATGGAATTCTGCAATGCTACAACATCGGCAACAATCACGTTGTTGGCAACTTTGTATTCGTCAATCAAATAGTAGTAAGATCCAAAACCGGTGACAGTGACCCCAAGCAAGAAGCCCAAGAATCCGCCTCTGAAACCACCTACTCTTTTAGGGGCAACAGGTACAGCTACGGTGGAGTATCCACGCACGCCATTTCTCACAATTTGTCTGGTTAACCCAATCATTTTCAATTAGCTTACTGATCACTCCATGCTAACCTTTCAGTGGTTGTAAAAATGTTCGGGTGGGGCGGTAGAGACACGATAAGACGTCACGTGTTACGCGGCGTGACTACCATGCAGCAACCTAGCTGAAAAAGTGGGGGCGAAACATGTCGAGCTCCTGGAAGGCATAGATGCTAGGACAGGGATTGCGTGGGCTTGGCGTGAAGCTGACACGGCGCTCCTTACGATGGGCCAGCTTTCTGGTAAGGCGCGGCTTTTCTTGCGGGTCTCGTCTCGCCGAGAAAGCAGTGCCAGATTTAGCTGTGAAACTGTCCAGAAAGCCCAAATCAAGATATATTACGCCCTTGGCATTGCTAGGAGTGGCAGGGTCTGTTTACTACATAGACAAAGAGCTCTATGCGTCTCTTGGAGCACGGTCTATACGAGCTATCTACGTGATGTCGTGGATTGCTTACCAATATTCTGTCAATTCTAAGCACTACAATAATCTAGATGACCTACATGAAATGACATCCGACGCACTTCTTGATCTTCTCATAACGAACAAAGGCTTGTATATCAAGCTAGGACAAGCCATAGCAAACCAGGGTGCGGTTTTCCCGGTGGCCTTCCAGAAAAAGTTCCCGCAATTATACGAGGAAGCACCTCAAGATACTTGGCTGAGTATAGATAGACAGCTTGAAAGACATTTTGGTAAGCACTACGAAACCCGTATCTTTCAATACGTAGACCATGTTCCTGTAGCTGGAGCTTCTATTGCTCAAGTTCACAGGGCAGTATTGAAGTCTGGCGAAAAGGTTGCGCTCAAGGTGCAGCATGATTATATCCAGGACCAGATCGTGGTGGACTTAATGGTGTACAAACTTATCAACAAGATATATGAAAAGGTGTTTGATATTCCATTGAGCATGTTTTCGCAGTATATTTCGGAACAACTTATTAGGGAGACGGATTTCGAGGTTGAGGCCTCCAACTCCAGACGGTTGAAAACAATTGTTGAAAGTGATTCGACGCTCAAAAAGACCAATATATATGTTCCCACAACGATTGACTCGTTGAGTGGGAAGCAGATCTTGGTTACTGAGTGGATAGAGGGGATCTCGTTGACCGATAAAAATAAGCTAATAGACCAAGGCTACGACCTTAGACAGATGATGACGCAGTACATGCAGGTATTTGGGAAGCAGATATTTAAGTATGGGTTTGTCCATTCGGATCCTCACCCTGGTAATTTGCTCCTTCGATTTGACAAGTTCGGCAAGCAACAATTGGTGATTCTTGACCACGGATTGTATATTGAGCTAGGCGATGAATTTCGCACCCAATACTGTCAGCTCTGGAAGTATCTTTTCTCGATGAATATGGACGGAGTGCAACAGATTACTCGTAGCTGGGGAATTAACTCCACAGGGGTGTTTGCGTCCATGATCCAATTGAAACCCACGGCTCCAGTAACTGAGCACACTCACGATAAACGCAACATCAACGATTTGTTCAAGAACATGATCGGAGATCACAGCGCATTTCCACAGGAGCTCATTTTCGTGGCGCGAACTATGCGGATGATCCAGAACTTGAACCAGTCTATGGGGTCTCCAGTCAATAGAATCAACTTGCTAACAAAGGAGCTGATAGAAGCGTTGACCATCCAAAATCCGTCTGTAGGCGAGTATTGGGATTTGGTCAAGATACGGACTACGTTATTCTTGAGTAACTGCTTGTTCTATGTCTTTAGGCTCCGCCAAATCTTATTGGGAGACCGTTATGGAGACAAGGGAAATGGAATAGAAGACTTCATCGAGATATACATGCAGAATACTGCCAGATCGATGGGTTTAGAGCTTCAATAGACTGTACATATTAGAACATACATATCATATCTTAGAGTGCGATGCGATCACGTGTATTTTTTGCGATGCTCTTCAACAAAAAAAGTTATAGAGTTGGTTTTTCTTCATAGTGGTAGACAAGAATGGATATCAAAACGACGTATAAAAACCAGGACATAGAACCTTTCTATACTGGGTCGAGTCCTGCGAGCATATCTTCAAATGGGCAAATCTTGGCCACCCCTTGGGAAGAAGATGTCATTATAACCGACCTCGAAACCAATGAAATTCTTCACCGCATTGAAGGAGATGACGAGTTAATAACCAGTTTGGTCTTGACCCCTGATGGCACCACATTGGCTATAGTCTCTCAATCTCAGCAACTCAGAATATTCGACTTGGTTCAAGAAAAAATTGTCAAGACCTTCAAATTATCTTCGCCAGCCTACATATCAACCGTTGACCCAACATCATCACTATTTGCATTTGGAGGTTCCGATGGTATAATCACCATTTGGGATATCGAAGGTGGCTATGTGACCCACTCATTAAAGGGCCACGGTACTACTTTATGCTCCTTAAGATTCCACGGTGGGTTATCATCGACTGAATGGAAATTAGTCAGTGGTGATATTATGGGAACCGTCAAGATCTGGGACTTGGTGAAAAGAAAGTGTATCCACACCATAAATGAGCACAACTCCGCGGTAAGAGGTTTAGGTTTCGACTCAAAGGGTAATTATCTTATAACTGGTGGTAGAGACAACATTGTGGTAATTTACAAGGCGCCCAACTTTAAGCCAATTAATACATTTCACATCAAAGAACAAATCGAAAACTCGGGTTTTATAACCATCGAAGGCATCCAGTACTTTTACACAGCAGGTGCATCAAATATATTGAAGATTTGGGATATCAATACCGGAAAACTCTTGGCCCAGTCACCAACACCCTTGAAGACAAATGAGGAAATAATGATAATAGACGTTGTAAAGTTGGAAACCAACAATTTGTTTTTGGTTTTGAGTGACCAGCAGTTGTTGTTTCTCGATATGCAAGACCTCAAGAGGTTCAGTCAAGGAGGAACTGAAATACCAATCTACAAGAGATTGGCCGGTAACCATGGTATTGTCGCCGATTTGAAATATGTTGGTCCAAACAGAGACTTGATAGGGTTGTCGACCAATTCTCCATCATTAAGAATCATTGATCCAACCAGACCTTTGGAGGTCAAGTTATACGAAGGGCACACAGACATTTTAAATGTGATTGATGTATCATCCAATGGTAAATGGATTGCCACTGGATCCAAGGATAGTGAAATTAGGTTGTGGTGCTGGGACGATTCTGTTGAAGACTTTGTCCACCACACTATTTTCCAAGGACATGTTGGATCAGTCACATCTGTGTGTTTGAATAAATCCAAGGATGTACCAGATTTCTTAATTTCGGGATCTTCAGATTTGACCATCAAGAAGTGGAAAATCCCATCGAAACCCAACACCGTAGTTAAGACTTCAGACTATACCAGAAGAGCACACGACAAAGATATCAATTCCATTGATATTTCGCCCAACGATGAGTTTTTTGCTACCGCCTCATATGACAAACTCGCCAAAATATGGGATATACATAGCGGAGAAACCATTGGTGTGCTTAAGGGGCATAAAAGAGGATTGTGGGATATCAACTTCTACAAGTATGACAAGTATGTTGTGACTGGCAGTGGTGATAAAACCATCAAGGTGTGGTCACTTAAAGATTACACGTGTGTCAAGACGTTTGAAGGACACACCAACTCGATTCAAAGAGTCAGGTTCTTCAACAAGTCGAACCCCCAAATCATCTCTACTGGTGCAGATGGATTAATCAAGATCTGGGACTTAAAGTCGGGCGAAATAGTCAAGACTTTGGACAACCATGACAACAGAATCTGGGCACTTGATCTCAAGGACGATGATGGTGAAACGTTTTTCAGTGCAGACGCCGATGGAAAATTGATTGAGTGGCAAGACAACACCGAGGAAGAGGTTAGAAGGAGAGAAGAAGAAGACAAACTCAAGGTGGAACAGGAACAGAACTTGAGCAACTTCATCCATAACAAAGACTGGTCCAATGCATTCTTGTTGAGTTTGACGTTGGAACATTCCATGAGAATGTACAATGTCATCAGATCATGTATAGAACAAAACGAAGATCAGGAATCGGCCATTGGTTCGCTCAAGTTGGAAGAGACTATTGGAATGTTGGAGGATGAACAAATCATCAGTTTGTTCAAGAAAATCAGAGACTGGAACATCAACTTCAAGTTCTTTGAATTATCCCAAAGATTGTTGAGTGTATGTTTGAAGAGATTTAGTCCAACCAAATTAGTGGAAGTCAAAGGCTTGATGAAGATTATCGACGCCATTGTTCCGTATAACGAGCGTCATTTCTCAAGATTAGATGACTTGATAGAGCAAAGTTACATGTTGGACTTTACCGTCGAAGAAATGAACAGATTGGTAGTATAGATGTATATATCAAATAAAACACCCGCTGCGAATGGATTGTATTAGATAAGCCATTTTGGATATGTTTTGCAATGATTTTACAAAAAAGATTTGGCTGCGAATTTTTTTTTTATTAACACAGACAGAATGATCGAAGTGGAGACAGAACCCAAACTTCCCGAATCAGTAGGTTGAGCGCTATGTACTTTGAGGACCAATATTAACAGCCAGGTTACCGCGGAGCAGATTCGACAAAAAAAATTGAACAAGAAAGGAATCAACCTTAACATCTTGTTGATCGGAGAGAACGGTATTGGAAAGAAAAGCTTTATTAATACATTATGCAAAGGAGACTATTTCGGCAAAAATGAGGAGGACGACACCGACTTCAAGTTGGAAAACACAGTCATCAGTAAGTGATAGTACCTTCTACAAGTATGCGCCTGCTAACAGTATGTAGATTTCCAGGAAAAAGGATCGATTCCAATCAAGCTTCGTATTACAGTGACCAAGAACTATGGATTCAACCTAGAGAACCTTCGCAATGGCGACGATCTTGTCCAATATCTCGAGCACGAGTTTCAAGTGATGCTTGAAGAAGAGATAAAGATAGACAGGAATCCCCACATAGAGGACAATAGAGTACATGTGGCGCTCTACTTTGTTAGGTGCACAGGCAGAGGGTGCGTTGGGTTTTGATGTGGCTGGCAGAGAAACATACTAACTTGCAGGTTGAATGAGCTCGATATAGAGAACATGAAGAAGCTCGGCAGCAAGGTCAATCTTATACCTGTTCTCAGCAAGGCCGACGCGCTAACAGACGAGGAGGTGGAAGTAAACCGAGCACTAGTCAACGAGTCGATTGGAAAGCACGGCATCGAAACGTACGACTTCCTGAGCGATCAGTTTGAGGACTACGACGTAGAGGCTTTGCACAAGCTTCAGGAGCGATTTCCCTTTACCATCATCAGTTCCAACACTAAGGATCACCAAAGAAGGTCCACCAAAGGGGGAACCATTGATATTGAGAACGCAGATGTATGCGACTTTTCGGTTCTCAAAAACATCTTGTTTGGCTCACACCTTGAAGAATTCAAAGAGAGCACTGTGGATAGCAAGTACGAGAAATTCAGATGTCAGAAATTGACCAGATAACTATATAGAGCGCGACTACAGTAAATATACGATACACCCAGCAACTCGAAAACGCGAGCCTCACTGGGAGCAAAATTCGCAGAAAAAGGAACGAGATTTCATAATTGGAGAGCCAAAAAAGGCTAAACAATAGGAATGAACAATAGGCTGGGTACCCTTTTGCTAGGCGAGTCACGTTAAACAAACTAAACAAAATTAGCAAGAAAAAGTATATAAACATCGTGAAAGCTCTCTCACCATCGGTATAGAGCAGACAACAAAATGAACAAAGAATACGAAAGATCGGATTCGCCAGCCACCCAGCGTAAGCAGTCCAAGTTGATCAGAAACACCGTGATTGCTTCTATTGTCGTGTTGGTAATTTTCTTGACTGGTTCATACGGTTATCAAATGCATGGTGAGTACACCACCGAGAACAACCATGGTGAGTTTGACAAGTCGGGGGGTACCATGAGTAACTAATACCGACATCTTGAGGATGCAGGCGATTCATAACTTGATGTTGTGGAGTCCTGGCTATATATGGGAAAAGATAATATACGGCTAATTTGTTACCGACGTAAAAAGAACCTCCAAAACATGGTTCGTAAGTGGCTCTCGGGCCATTCCGAGGCGGCAGTACCACACTTGATGTAGTCTGATGCAAATTGGGACGAGCGTGTTCCCAATGTGTCTCGCCTGGTATCTCGCCTATCTACGAAATGCCTGTGTAGTGTTTCTGTAACTTCCTGCATCAAAAATACTCCATTGCGTGCGCCCAAACTGGCAGTTGCGTTATTGATTTTGCAACCACATCAAACTTTTTGGGCCGTCGCAATGGACGAGAAACACATTAGTAGTTCGCCAAGTGGCGAGTATCGTATATTGAAGGCGATCTAGAATCCGTGCGATGACTAGTGATGTGGCAATTTAATACCCTACACACAAGATGTGATGGCTTGAGATGATACACATTTCTACGAAGTGTCCTTTTCACTCGAGTATAAATTCCGGGCGATAGACCGAGTGAATGGAGTGGTCTCTATTGAATCAACCTTCAGAATCATGTTGTTCTATAAATTAAAAATCGGTTTATTATTTGCTGGAAGTCTAGACGTTGCGGCTGCGAAATATGTCCCTTCAAGAGTTTTGCCTCGAGAACAGGTAGAGGGGTTTGTCTTCAATAGGGCTGATACTGCTGCTGCTGCTGCTGCTTCTTGTGAAGTCAGGTCCATTGTTGTAACCAGAACAAGAGTCTTGACTACTACACTTCCCACAGCTGAACCATCTTCATCTGAATTGGTCAGTGAAGTTGTACCATCAAGCGCGACTGAAACTTTGGTAGTTTTGCTGTCTTCTGTTGCTCCAGTATCCTCCGCTGATACTTCAACTCCAGTGTCTTCCACGTCAGTAGAAAGCTCGGTCCCTCCAGAACCAAGTTCTGCAACCGAGACGACCAGTTCTGTACCGCAAACTTCCGAAGACTCAAGCTCTGCGGCTTCGAGTGTACCTGTTCCAAGCTCGGTTCCTGTTACCAGTACTGAGCCAAGCTTAGCTTCGTCGGTCCCCCCTTCTAGCACAAGAGTTCCAGAAACAACTCCAAGCTCTTCAGCACCAAGTATATCAGAATCAAGCTCAGCACCAAGTACCCCAGAGACAAGCTCCTCAGAACCTTCCACTTCAGAACCTTCTACTTCAGGACCTTCTACTTCAGAATCTTTTTCGAGTTCTCCAGCACCAAGTCCTTCGCCAATTACTCCAGAACCAAGCTCTTCAAGCTCCGCAGTACTTAGCTCCACATTACCAGAGTCTTCCACTATTCCATCCTCTTCCAGTCCAGTACCTTCATCGACACCACTTAGCCCCACATTACCAGAGTCTTCCACTATTCCATCCTCTTCCAGTCCAGTACCTTCATCGACACCACTTAGCTCCGAGTACGTCTCTAGCCCATCCACCTTTTCCGATGTTCCATCCACTCTCTCAACTGTCTATTCCTCCTATTCGAGTGACTGCACACCATACACTTCAGAGTCGACTGTCTATGTTACTACTATTGTGACCCCCACCCCACCATCGACCTCCGAGTCCACTATACCCGAACCAACTTCCTCATCAGTTGGCTCTTCAAAGTTGAGTACTTCCTCAGCTCCTCCTCCAGAGCCGACCCCAAGTCCAACTGAATCGTGGGACGATCCTTTCGCAACGCCACCTGCCACTGTAACTGTTACTATTGTTTAAGTATATAATGTTTTCAAATTAGAATAAATATGCTAGACTATTAAGTGGAATCGGTAAGGAAAAAAGTTTACACCACTAGATCTTGTCTCCATCACGGAAAACTTTACCTTTAACAAATTCCAAACCTTCCCCAGCGTAGGAGGTCAATGAGCTTACTTCTACTAAAGCGTCCTCAGTTTCCAACAACCCGCCGTTTTCTTTGATCCATTTGGTTCCCAATTCAAGGTAATGCTTTCTACAAGTAGTTGGAGTGTCGTTCTTGGCACCATCAGCGTTCTTCAAGGGAGAGAATTCGGAGGATCTGTCGACCTCCAAACATCCGAATTTGTTCAATTCAACAGATGGGAAAACATCGAAAATAAACTGCTCCAATTTGATCCCATTAGGCTCGGATGGCGTGTGGAATTCGCCTTTTCTGTTCAAGGATCCAATCTTCTTTTTGGCAATATGGAAAGGTAAGTATTCTTGGGATGAGGTCCACTTAGGTATGTAGTTCTTCAATAAATCAAGCGAGTAATAATGGTTGACGATGTTGGCAGCTCTAAGGAACAATTTGGAAGCATCGTTTGGTTCAGTCTTGCTGGCCAATTCAGGAGATATTTCACTATACTCAATGACACAAGGTTTATTTATTTTTTCATCCAACACGATTAATCCCACAGATTCACCCGCATCTCTCTTTCTCACAACCTTGGTTGCAAGATCGAATTTACGATCAGTCGCAAATCCTATGAATAAGGGGTCTGCTACCTTCACCAAAGCGTTGTCAACACAGTACATGTGGATATGCTTGATGTTCTTTTTGGTCATATCATCTATAATACCATTGGTAGCAAGTGCTTTGTACAAACCACCGTTTCCGTCTGGCGACTCGCAGTATTTGCCTTTTGATTCTAACAAGATTTTCGAGCCATCCAAGTTGAAACATGGAAGGGTACCTTGGTCAAATAGTATGATTTGATCTTGTTCCAACCCAAAGTACTTGTTGTCTTTGAAAAAGGCTTCGGTAGTCTTTCTGGTTGGACCACTGGTCATGATGTACCAGTATAACTTTGGAGATTTGCTCAAGTTGAACTTTTTGGTAGCCAATTGTTGTACCTTCAAAATCTTTTCAGCTTGGATTTGGAAGAATGGCTTGGATGATGGAAGTTTGACATCGTAACATCCCTTTGGGTCTTTGGAGCCTAATCTTGTACCTTGACCACCAGCCATCAATATAATACCGACCTCGTTCTTGGAAATAGCTTCCAAGCCGAGATCAAACCATTTTTGTTTCAATTCTGGGTCAAGATCCAAAGTCGAGGCAGTTTGCTCGTTTGGCAACTGGGTGAAAGAGCGGCCTGCAGAATTGGTAGCAGAAAATTTCAACGCTTGTTGAACCGTCGAAGTCAATGCTTGAGGGTCCTCAATCTTTTGTAACTGATCTATGAAGGCATCTTGTTCCGAGGAGCTCAAGGACTCGAAGTACTCGAAAAGGTGTTCTTGGCCGGCTTGCTTATAAGCAGCCACGATGTTTGAAGTGGAAGCTGAGGTCATCATCAAAAAAGAATGGGTTCGGTTGAATGTGGATGATTAAACTTTTATAGTTGCAAGAGAAAAAAGGTGCTGGAAAATTCTTGAATCAAACTGGAATGAAGATGGCCGCAAAACAATAATGTGGTGTATAATGCGGTGACTAACGCGGTGGAAGATGAACAAATTCGGGGCCCAGATATATTATATATCTGTTATATATCCTCAAGGGTTTCTGCAGATGTGTAGGGATCCAGGACTATGTTGTGAAGGTCGTAACCTCGGTTTTGTGCAAATGTGTGCGGTAAAGAACTTAAAAATAGAATCAAGTTGTTTGTACACAGTTGGAATGATCTATTTTTTCAAACTCGAAAGACCTGACTATATAAGTACTAATAGCGCGGGGCGAAAAGAAATGTGAAGAACTATTAGGAAATTAAGAATATGTAGAGTACTTGCACCCATTCGCCGGTGGTCTCTTCTCGTTCTGGGCCAGCTAATTGAACTTCCCGATTTGGTAAAACAATAAACAGTTTAAATGACGTACTGCTTTCGCGGGACCCGCAAGTCACGTGCGCCAAGGGCGGCCACGAGCTTCCAGGAGGGGCGTGCCTGCAACCATTTGGAGGCGGTGCTACAGGCACGGTTGGGACAAAGCACATCGCTATTTTAGGCTGCGAGCCGCGTCGCACTAAGCGCGCGAGAAAATATAAACAAACACTACAATTGATCGATTTGGCCACACAAATGGATATATTCATATATAAACGAATTATCAAGAAATAAAGATGAGGTATGAGTGTTGTCTTGGGAGTTCTTGGTTGATATAAACAGGTTATCAATTTTTTTTTTTACCCATTATATTGATGACAACTGAGATTAGCTAAGTGTAAGTATGAAAGGTGGACGGAAAAGTAATGTTATCGTAGAACAAAAGGGGTGCTTCTAAACAATAACAGCCAATGCAGCAGCAACGGCACATGCGGCAGACATAACACCTCCGTAGACTTGAGCATTGTTAGCGTCACTCTTTTTCGAAGAGCTAGAAGAGCTGGAGTCAGAGTCGGAAGAGCTTGAGGAGTCGTCGGAACTCTTGGAGCCGGACTTACTGGTAGATTTGGAAGATTTGGAGGAGCTCAGCTTGGTTGGAGCAGAACAGTTGTAGTTGTGACCTTCAATAGTACCCTTGCTGTGTAATTTGTTCAAGGCCTTACAATCAAACTCATCAGAGGTGGTGGTGAACGAGAAGTCACCGTCGATCTTGTCGATCTTTGGCAAGGAGAAGTTGGTTAAACCACCCTCGATATTCACCGCACCTTGGATTTCTTCCAAGTCGGCGAAAGTGTCACCCAAGTCTTCCAATTCGGTGTTGTTGAACATTCTCAATTCACCACCAATGGTCTTCAATTGGCTCAAGTCCAACTTGGTCAACTCGTCGTTGGCAAAGATTTGGGCAGATCCACCAACAGTCTTCAAGGAGCTCAAGTCGAGCGAGTCGAAGGTGTTGTAACCGACGTTAAGGGTACCGTTGATGGAAGTAAGGTTAGAGGCCGAGAATTCAGCGGCATCTTGAATGGTCAAGTTGGAGGCCCATTGCAAGTCCTCCAAGGTGATTTTACAGTCATCGTTGTTGAACGTCAAGATCAAGTTCTCGGTGACGGTTTTCAATCCACCAAGATCAATTTCAGTTATGTTCTTGTTGTTGTCAATATCCAAGTAACCGACGGTGCTGAAGTCGGTCAAACCTTGGATAGAGCTCAAAGCAGTGTCGGAGACCTTAATAGAGTCGGCCTTAGAAACACCTTTGTTCAAGTTTAAGAAGGCCAAGGATGGCAAAGAAACCAAGGACAATTCGTTGACAGTGGTCAAAGAGGTGAAATCAATACCGTGTAATTGAGTGTAAGCATCCACGTCCAAAGAGCCACTAATGGTTTCTAAGTTGTTGAAGTTGATGTTAGTGACGGTAGAAGAGTTGAACAATTTGAGATCACCTTTAATTTCCTGGACTTCGCTGAAATCAAGGGCACCGAGAGCGTCTCCACCGATTTCGATGTTACCATCCAAGGTAGGGCATGCGGCTATCTGACTGACGGCAGTTGCAGCAGTGATTTTGGTGGATGAGAACGAACACGAATCTTTAGAGGCAGCGGAGGCAGCTGCAGCAAAGGCAATGATTCTGACTGGACGAGATAATTGCATTATGAATAAGGACCACTTTTATATACGCAACGACGAATTAGATGTGATTTGAAGCGAATGAATATCGACAGTAATACGTTATCTATAAAAAAAGATACCTAGTTGGCGGCGAAAAGTGCAAGTAGGCGGAGTTTATATAAACAGAATTTTGAAGAATTTCGTGAAGCATTAAAAATTGCACCACATAAACAACATGAAAAAATAAATTAAAAATACCGACGCAAAGACAACAAACATGAACAAAAGCACATATAATACATTTAATAACCGATGCATGAAGGGGTATGCCGGCAGCTGGTTAAGAGAGCATCTCTTGGGTGTTCCTGATACAAGGTAGGTTGAAAAAGGTACAGGGTTTGGCCGTGACTTAAGGTCATGTCGTGATTGCTAGCCTGTTGTTTCCTCATACGCGGGTGGGTCGGAATTTTACAGCACTGCGTCACTGCCTCGTTACTACTTTTGCAGCGAGACTAGTAGTGAGACTTGGGAAATATGTCGCAGCCCTTAGCAGTTTCACGAGCCCTCGAAGGGATCCATCAGCCCCCTTGTTCAAGTATGTAACTGAAGCGTGAATGATCTGAGCACCCGTGTAATGAACTACTTTATTTGGAACGTCAAGTGGTAACAAGATTCATTAGCTCACGCATATTGCTCCTTCCGTCTATCCCAATAGAGTAAATATATACTTAGTTTTTCAGGATTTAATTACTTCTCGATAGACCCGTACCTTGGTCTTATTGTAGTGGTGAGATTCTGTGTTGACGCGTATCATCGTCTCAAACAGACGGGCGAATTTTTTTTTTTTTTTTTTTTGGAGAGACCAAATATGGAATACAAATTGTTCAGCGACAGATACAAGCGGACGTTTTGCTTACGGACATGATCTACTTGAGAGTTATAATGCTTGAGGCGTTGATAGCTGAGTGCCCATGTTGAAAATATCTAGCACTATCTTTGGCTTTTACTGAACCACCAAAGTGTTACGTTTCACACCAGAAGGTAGTCCCTTCAACAGGGCTGTGCATTAACAACCGCTGCGACTATGAGCGAAGGTAGAATTGAAAATGCGTTCCTTGCGTGAAGGAAAAACACAAACGCCGTTCACATGATATATGCGTCATGTGACACATCTCATGGACGAGTGACATATCACATGATAATACACGTGAGTAACATGCTAGATGATACATCATACGATGATCAAGAGTGTTTGACTGGATGGTTGCGTCAACGATCGTGTACACACACTACTAAGGTCCCCAGACACTTGGTTCAACATAGCAGGTGTAACCAGAATGTTTATAGGAATCGCCTTGGTAGTTGCAGGCTCTACAAATTAGCAAGGCTACTCTTGAGAGGGTATCAACGTTACATCTTCCCTTGTATCTTAGCTTGAGAGCCTTTTAAGTAGTCATGTCTCATTTTACAGGTCACTACGTTGCTAGTAATTTGGTTTGTCTGACTCCCAACTATTGTGCACAATATAGTGTATGACGCGTTGGCAGGCAGCACGCCGTACCCGCCGTATTAATTCCGTTCCTACGTTCAATGATGATTATGCTCTTATTGTTTAGCGATCACTATTTGTGAAACGTCCGAGTATGTCACCCAAAGTACAATCGATTTTGCTTCCAACTCTCATCCTCCATCTTGTACATTATTCTCATCGCGAGCATGTTTCCTAATTCGGGTAAATCCTCTCACTCTCAAGCGTGAAAGGTAAACAAACAGCCTAACACGACCTAAATCTAAACAATTAAAACGAACAATCAAATTAGGAAGATTGGGCACTTGCTTCATATAAGGCAAACATCTCCATAACACTAGCAAGATTGGTAAGTGACAGGGTCTTGATCTATAGTTTTAATAAGCACTACCAGTCTAGTGTTCGCTACCACCCTCGTTTTGAGTCACCGCCTATCTACCTAACTTTTCTTTCGCGGCCGATCCTACATTTCCCTCAGTCGAATCAAACCCAAATAATACCCCGACAATTACACGAGCTCCGATCGAAAACAAACACAAACATTCCTTATTCCCACATAACTAGCAATTGAAAGATGTCACTTACTCACGTACCAAGTGAAACTCAAGGGTTGTTGTCAGATACTTCAGTGGCTGCGTCTCCTCTCAAAAATCACACATCAAGTGGTAAGTAAAATTCTACACCAAAATTTTGTCCGATGTGTAGTTCTGCATGAGTGTGAAAGCTATACATACGAACAAACACCAGACGTTATCAAAATACTAACTTTTAGACTTCTCATCGAAATTTAATCAAGAGGACTTTCACCGTAGAGGGCTTCATGAATCAACATCGTTGAACAATTCTCCAACCAAGCCCTTGAACTTTCCAAGATTACCCTTGAAAAATCAGCAGATGGACTCAAGCAATAGTTCCAGTTCCGACACTTATATCAGCGACGACGCCCTCGAAACAAACAAAACTTCCAAATTGCCTTCAGTTAATAAAGCCACGCTAGAATTCAGTTCCTTGGAAAGGAATTTCGATATAGATTCCCCAGAAGAAACTGCGAGTAGGTCTTCCAGTACCAAAACCGTCGAAGAACCTCTCGTAGATGAAGATGAGTTCTCATTCGTCACACCAAGGACCTCAACTATCGACTTGAATAATCCAACTAATACTTCAGCTAATTCCAAATATATTAATACTTCTCCAAGCAAGTCGATTATGAAAAAGACTCCCAATGCTTCGCCAAAGAAAACCGTGGTCTTCAAAAGTACAAACCCTGAAATTCACCACTATAAAGAGCCCAATTCAGCTGATACCACCACTAATCAAGAAACAGGGCCTCCTCAAACCGACCCTCAGACACCCTACAATAGTCTGAACTCAAAGCCAATAGTACATGAATGGAGCGAATTATCTTCAAAATCAAAATCCCCGTTTTCTGACGACGATGGCTCAATACCCCCACCACCTCCACCGCACTCAATTGACTCGTATCAAAACTTATTTGCTCAAACAAGAGTCGAAAAGAACGAAGAGGGCAAGGATGTAGACTTATCTACTTTAACCGACATGAAATTGAAGCACAACAACTACAGCAACTTGTCGTTGAATGAGAAATTAGACTTGTTTCTTACCAATAATGAAAACAACCAGTTACCCAAGTTAAATGGCTCCAAGTCCTTTGCCGATTTAGACACTCATTTGAGTCAATTGATCGATGCGACCAAATATAAAACTGACACCAATATCCATTACCTTTCATTATCGTTACAGAATCCAAAGCTTGATGAGATAGAAAATCCTCTTGATTCTTTGGCCCAGAACTCAGAAGTCCAATTGAGATCTTCAGGCTCATCGCAATCTTCACTTCAATCTTTAAGAGACACCAATCGAACCTTAGAGTCTATTCAAGATTCAGTAGGAAATAGAGGTATCCAATTTAATGACGGAATCAAAGGTTTTTCTGATACTGTGGCTGAGCTGATAATACCTCTTACGAATGATAAGAACGTTGCTGTACCACCCAAGGAAAGACCGCTCAAAATTTCTCAAAATGAAGATGCTGAGCAGCTCAAGAATCCTGCTTTGGATAGACTTCAAGGTTCAAGAAACGCTAGCGAAGAGGAAGAGTTCCATGATTCTTTTGATAAATCGTACAATTCCACCGAAAAATCAATTATGAACTTGTTGAATAGTGCGTCTACTCAAGATTTGAACGAAAGAGTAGCTAATGAGCCATTAAAAAGCCAAGTTTCTCCAAAAGTCAAACAAGAGTCTACTCATGTATTTTCTATTTCTAACACGAATGACTCGAATCCTAATATAAAGCTGGAAACAAATCTTTCAGTTGTTGATAATCTTGATGTTAAAAAAGAATCCGATGATGGTTCGATAAAAAGTGATTTGGACCCAGCTGATTTCCAAGTTGTTGATACCAGAATCCAAAGAGTTCACGATTCAGGTTCAACCAACGAACCGGTAAAGCTAGTGAAATCAGTTGTTCAAAAAATCGAGTCTCGAGTCTCGAGTATGAATAGTGATACGCTGAACCCTCCAGTCAAGGTTGAAAGATCATTTTCAAACAATTCAAGCGTATATCCTCAAGTCAAGAGTGAAAAATCGATGGAATTTCCAATAGTCAAAAACGAACCAGTGGTTGGTATAATAAAGAATAATGAAGATGAGGACAATAATTTATATGATGACGGAAATGAAGCAGACGAGTCTCGGAATTCCACTAAAATGTCTATCAGATTCCAATTGGATAAGGACTGGAAATTGGAGGACAGCCAGGACGGCGACAGAGAGGACAATGACGATTATACGAACAATGACTTGACTAATTCTAGTCACCATGTAAATAAAAGAACGATAGATTTTGAAAAGTTTAAAACCGAGAGCTTTTTAAACGATTCTGATAGTTCAATAGTTGATGATGGTGCTAGAGAAATCAGCAATAATGAATCTCTCCCAGATATAGAGCTTGATCCTAAGAAGCAAGAAAGCTCGGGAGTCGAGGTAAAACCAAAGGATGAAACACTCGAAAAGGAAGACGAAGAGAAGAATGAAGAAGCTGAAGAGAAACTTGAAGAAAAAGCCGAAGTGGGACTGGAAGAGGAAGCTGAATCCAAAGAAGAGTTGAAAGAATCGTTATCGATTCAGAAAGATGTAACTGATGATGAAGTATTGGCCAATTCATCAAATATTGCACCTTCAGCTGATATTACCTTACCACCAATAGAAGCAGAAACCTACTCATCGTTCGAGGATGTCACTCGTGACAAAGAAGATGACTTTGAAGCACAATTTTCAGCCGAACATGATGCCGATGGAAAGCCTACGAACTTCATTTCTATATGGCACTCTCAGGATAAAGGTAGAACTCATCCAAGCAAAAGAGCCGATGACTTCTTCAAGGACATCAAAATAGCCGAGGAAGAAAAGCCTTCAGGAGAAGAACTGCAAGAGTCAAAGAGCAGAAAGTCTAATGTTTTACCTGCAACTATTCAGCCCAAGAAGTTCAAGGAAGTCAATGTTTTGTCGAGAAGAGTTGTGAGTCCTGAATTCGAAGATTTGAATGTCACCGACTTCCTTCCGGAGTTGTCAGAAGATTCTGGTTTTGAAAACCATTTCAAATTCTTAAAGCAAGGTAATTCGATAATAAACTACTCTGATGCTTCAGGTAATCGTGCCAGTTTTACTCCTTTAAGTACCAAAAACGTATTGAAAAATATTGAGGATCCAAGAATCGTTGAGCCACCAAAACCCTCGTCAGTTTTGATGTCTGGCATTAGAACTACTAATCTTCAACCCCAACAAATAACCAACGCTTACAGATCCACCAGACCTCCGTCACTCGAAGCACAATTCAAGGTATCGAGACCTACCAGCTTCCAACCTCAATCGATTAGAGTAAGAAGTCTGAGTAAACCAAAGGGAGTTCAAGAATTCAGAAGGTCTAGATTCAAGGTGCCATCCTTTGAGATCAAGTACTCTTCGGTAAATTCACCAAGAGATCTTTACAACAGTGATATTTTTGAAGATACCATAAAGGAACCTCCTACGATCAAATCTAGTGGAATGAAAACTTTGCCAAGTATGGATCGCGATGATGTCAAGAGAATTATGAGTGCTAAAAAGGTCATAACCCAAGAGGACTACTCCAATGTCAAACTTATGGGTCAAACTTCCAAGAAACACTCAGTTATCAATTTGCCTGTCCAAGCATTTGACGATTTGCAACAACATGCTTCTATATGCGACGCTTCATTAGATACAAGCGCAAACCGTGAAGACTATGAATCAAGAGTAATGATGCAGCATTTGGAAAAAGAGTTGTCCAAGAAACCACAAGCTTTATTAACACAAGACCAGCTCTTCAATGATTGTGAAATATTTGGCGAGAGCGACAGCATCCTTGAAAACAACTCAGATGTTGTGTCGGGAACCAGCTCAGTTATCCACAACAAGCCAAAGCAAGTCCATACTTTCTTCCCAGACCCAGACCCCGAATTGATTAACTATCCAACCAAGGAACCAAACGCCTACAAATCGCCTCAAACTACCTCTTCTCCGGAAAGAGAAGCTAATATTTTCAAAACTCCACCAAAAGAATTGACCCAAGAGACAGGCGAAGATGAGATTATGAGTGATGAAATCAAAATGAAATACCAGTATCTTAACAGTATCTCACCTTCTAAAAACTTAACGGTGTCTCCTAATAGATCGCCATCTCCTAAGAAATCCAATGTTATAAAAATTGGATCGCCAATGGGCTTGGTCAAAAAGGGATCTCACATCGTAGCTGTCACTGCAGGAAGCCCAAAGAAGGAACCAAAAACTACTTTCGATGCAAACATTTCAAACAATACTAAGGCTAATGATGCTATAGTTAATAATAAGCTTAGAGACTTGAGAGGTCAACCTAATGATCCGTCAAGAGCCGAACCTAAGCTTGAATCCCATCCTTCAGTTTTCAATGATACAGGAGTGATGACTCCCGTAAACCCTAGCCAAGAATTTAACTTTGAGAAAGATCCAATGGCTAATGTCCTGGAAGCTGAACAGGAAATTCCTAGAGTACAAGTACCTACTGTCACAACTCCGTTGGCAGTCATTTCTACACCACAAGAAAGAGGAAGGTTATTCTTTAGAGTAGTCGGATTGAAGGACTTACATCTTCCCGAAGTGAGTGGATACAATGCCAAGTTTTCGTTGACGTTGGACAACGGTGTTCATTGTATCAAAACCGCCAATTACAGTATTAATGGCGATCACATTTTGATCGGTAAAGAGTTTGAATTAATTGTAGGAGATTCCCTCGAGTTCATTCTCACCTTGAAAATCAGCTATGACAAACCAAAGGGAGGCTACAAAGAAGTTAGAGAAAGAAAGGTGGTTAAATCCAAGAACAGATTTAGCAGGATGTTTGGCTCTAAAGATATCGTGACTGTCACCAAGATGGTTCCAGTAGAAGCCAAAGATTCTTGGTCCAACAAGTTTGCTCAGGATGGCTCATTTGGAAGATGCTACGTTGATTTGGAGCAGTATGAAAAGTCCATTACTTGTAACACCAAGAACTTCAATCTTACGTGCTTCAACGAATGGGAAACATACACCGAAAGAGACGGTACTGTTAAGAAAGCCAAGCCTTACGTAATCGGTAACTTGGAGGTCAAGATGTTGTTTATTCCAAAGGCTTCTGAACAAGAAGTTTTGCCTACAAGTATCAAATCTGCTTATGAAAGTATTGACGAGTTGAAGCAAGAATTGAACAGCACTATCGAAGGCTACTTGTACCAAGACGGAGGTGACTGTGAAAATTGGAAACGTAGATTCTTCAAGCTTAAGGGCACTAATATGATTGCCCACAGTGAATTTAGTCACAAGACCCGAGCCAAGATCAATTTGGCCAAGGTGGTGGAAGTCATCTATGTTGATAAAGAGAATATCAACAAGTCATCGCTCAATTACAGAAATTTCAGTGATGTGTTATTAGTCGACAATGCGTTCAAAATCAGATTTGCCAATGGCGAAATTATTGATTTTGGAGCCCAGAACAAGAGTGAAAAGTTAGAGTGGATCTCCATGATCGAAAAGATTGTGTACAGAAACAAATTTAGAAGACAGGAATGGGTCAAGATGATGTTGGCCGAATGTACAAAAACTGCTTAAGCAAGCATTGCTTGGCAAAATATTTCTATTTTTTTGTATACTTGTGTATTCTATTAATGTTGTTATGTTAAAGTAAGTATACTCTTAAAGTGGTTGAAGTGTAGTGAAAAGTTGAGTATGTTTTCACGTGACCATGTTTTTCACCACTCAAGTCTAAACGAAGCAGATAGAAGCTTGATCGATAGGACAGCAAGCATGGTCAAGCCTACAGATGACGAGGATGCGTTCCTTTACGGGTCAGACGACGATGAAGAAGTAGAACAATCGAGAAAAAGGCAAAGATTGGATCCTGAAAGCGCCAAGTCAGCAACCCCCACTGGTGAGCCAGCTGGAGGCGAAGAAACCAAAGAAGATAGTGAAGGTTCAGAAGGTTCAGACGACGATTCAGAAGACGATATAGATATTATTATCGGAGATACTGCCGCTTCAAGTAACGCAGCACCTGCATCAGGGACCACTGTCACCACTGTATCGACTGAAAACTCTGGAGACGCAGCTGGTGAAGCAGAAGATGGCAAAGCACCAACCACTACAATCGTTTCAAAAGATCAAAACGACACCAAAACCACCATAGATGTACACGCAGTAGCTGATTATGAAGGTAAACCAATAACGCAAGTAGACCTCGAGACCATCAAAGAGAAGCCATGGAGAGCACCCGGTGCCGATATATCGGACTATTTCAACTATGGATTCGACGAGTTTACTTGGACCGCATACTGTTCCAAGCATGATAAATTGAGAGGCGAGTTCAATCCTCAGAAATTAATGGCACAAATCATGGCCAGCCAGGCTGGTGCCAATGGGGGAAAGCCACCCGGTATGCCACCCGGATTCCCACCTATGGGAATGATGCCACCAGGAATGCCGCCAATGGGAATGATGCCGCCAGGAATGCCGCCAGGAATGCCACCAGGAATGCCACCAGGAATGCCACCGATGGGTATGATGCCCAACATGCCTCAGAATTCAAACGCGGCCAAGAACTCAAACTTGCCCAACGTACCAAACATGCCCCCTTTCCCCAATATGCAAAACTTCATGAACAAACCCAGGCCTGGTCAGAAATAACAAAAATAACCCACAAGAAACGATAAGAGTTTGAAATGAGTGTAACTATATAATTTACATGTATATTATTAATTGTGAATGTATTGAAATAAACTCTATGTAATTATTCTTCGTCACTTTCTTCATCAGCTTCCTTCAACCATTGGACAAATGGCTTGGCGGCTTTTCTGACCTTCTTGGAAACGTCCTTTGGAACGTATTTCTTAGACACCTTACTACCCCAGGCGATAATCACTTCTTCACTAAGAAGATCCTTATCGTAAAAAGTCATCAAGATCTTTGGTATACCAGGAATCAATTCTGGTTTTTCCAAACCCAAGAATCTTTCAAGTCCTCCCAACAAGGCCTTTTCAAAATCTTCGTCACCGTTGATCAACTTGGCTAATAAACCGACGTGAGGCTCGACTTGCGCTATTATATTTTCGTCAAACAAAACTTGGGCCAACACCATTACAGTCTCTGGCTTTTCACTGATTTCCAACTCAATGATTTTCTTATATATTTCGACATCCGATGGCAAGTCGTCTTTGGACTCATTGGATTCCTTCAATAACCATTCACCAAAATCGTTGAACTTGGCCTTGTCGTCGTCCAAATTCAATCCTTCCAATTCTCTGGCTCTGGCAGCAATGGCTTCTTCAGACATGTCGACTGCCCATTCGTCATCTTTCACTTCAACACTTTCCAATTGGGCAGCTTCGGCATTGATCTTTTTGGTCAACACATCGTCATCATCGTCTCCATTGGCTTCATCGCTAGCTTTCTTTTGTCCAGATGCAATATCAGAAATGGATTTACCACCTCCAACAACATTAGCGGTGGCGGTGGCGGATTTCTTGCCCGCTTTACTAGGTGGATGCTTTAAAATGTATGATGATAATTTATGTTTCAAATCAATCATGGTGATCTTACCACAAGCCTTACAATCTCTCTGTAAAGTATCTTTACCTTTGATCTGAATTTCAGTTTCCGGGTTCTTGCATGATCCACAAAGAATGAATTTGTTGATAAATCCATCCAATGAGTCTTGTAATTCGTTATTATCATGAACACCATTGACCAAGTAACGATCAAGCTTTTCGTCTATGGAGGTTTGGGCACCTAATTCGTAACCAAAATACTTCACAACATATGATGGTGGTCTACCCAAAGCACGGGCAACTTCACTCAAGTTGACGATGGCGGTCTTGATACCGTTACCTCTACCTTCAGTCTTGGATTGGATGGTAGGCATTTTGTACCGGTAGAACGGATCGGTGTTATCACGACAAATATTCACAAACGACATGTTGGCTGTACTTTTATTCCTTTATTGCTGATAGATTTTAACCAAAGTAGTAAATGTAGTACACTTGATGTATGTTGGATAGTGAAATTTTTTTTGATGGCGGAAAAAGCACGGTCACGTGCGCGGTCCTACAATTGATTATCTATACCAGATTATTTATTAGCTATATTCACTATACAGCAGTGATTTTTTTTTTACCTCTTCTTAATATATATAAAGCTTTATAATCGACATCATATCAACAAGATTAACAAAAAGAAATTTCAAGCGTATTATATGATATTCATATAAAAAATGGGACGTTAAATCGATAAAAAGCGGGTCGTGAGACGTTAATGGCTCAGCCATAATGATTTTTGATTACCTCTTATTCAAAGAACACATTTCTCTGATTAGAAGATACTTCAGGAGTTCCCGGATTAGAGTTATATCCCATCGCAGCTGAGCTCAACGACAATTGTTCTAATTGTTGCATAACAGTTATATCCTGTGGATCATACTGTTGGCGTTGTTGAAGATGAGCAGGAATGCCACCAGGTGCAACTGGATTCGATTCGACTGCATACTGGTTCACATTACCTAATTGTTGACCGTGTTGAGGCTGCCTATATCCCTGAATTTGGCTCTGGTTTTGATTAAATCCGTTCCCAGTCATTTTGACTTGTGGATAGGATTGTTGATTGGTATAATACTGAGGTGTCAAGTTGCCGTTAGAAACATACAGAGGTACTTGATGCATCAGTTGTGGAGAATGACCCGATTGGTTTCCGTGATTGTTCACAGCATGACCACTACGACCTCCACCATTCATATTTCTTCTGTTTCTTCTAGATCCTACGGACGAGGATCTGTTCAATCTATTGCTACTCAATCCAACTTCGTCCATCAACTTCTTATAAGGTTGAAGGTTATTGATGTTGAGCTCAAGTAATATTCTTCTAATTTGAGAAATAATAAATGATTGGTACCGTGCGTTTCTTCCTTGGCTTTGGCCATCAGAGTACTTTCTTCCATTGGGGGATACATCACTCAATGTCAATGTCAAGGGGTTGGACAATATCTTGTAAATAAAGAGGGGACCAGCAGAATTCTCTTGGTTTTCTGTTAAGATCTGCTCCAATAATCTCGAAGGAGGTCTAACTGTAGTATCTCTCTCCTCGTCCGATGGAAGGTCTTCCTCAAATTTACCAAAGATTCTGTCCATGATTAATTGTTTCAGCTTGAAATCTGATCTGTTGTTCAAAATCTTCAAAATAGTCAAGTTGGCCAATTTATGGGTTGATAACTTCACCAAATTAGGTAAAAACTTTTTGGTTAATAATTCAAAACGGTCATCAATAGTAGAGCCAGTATCATTGAAAGTATCGAGGAACCATGTTATAAGCAAAGAACCATTGTTGTTCACGACCAAAGCATTGGCAAACTCAACAATTAAACCAGCTACTAAGATAACCTGTTCGTTAGTAATTATATTAGAGTCATTGGCAGCTTCCAAGATTGTTCTTATGCATCTTGCCCCAAATCTTCCAAATGATATCTCCACAAAGTTATCCAACATTGTTTCAAAGATGAAATCATTAAATGGAGATCCAAATTTGATACAGCCTTGTAATACATAATTACCAAACTGATCATTGAATAACTTGACAGCATAAGGTTTCAAGCTGGCTCCAATCAAGTACTTCTGTTGGGCATCAGAATGACAAAGATTGATGATCTTTTGAATGGCCCAAGTACCGTTTTTGTGGATACTCAATTGGGTCAAGTATGGAGCAATCTCTTTAACCATCATCAACTTGATTAACGGAGATTTGACAAGGGTAAAAATCTTTTGAATGATGGTATTACCAAGGTAATCATAACATAATTCAGGCAATTCATCAAGCATTGCAAGGCACAATTCTTCAAGTTCTAACTGCGTCAAAATCTTGGTGGTTTCAGCGTTTGAATCGGTTTCTATATTTACAGGAGTTTTGTTCTGAGGCTCATTTCCGTTGAGAAATGTGTTTTCGTTGTTCTCTAATATTTTTCTCAATTCTCTTAATTTGGGTGAATCAAATTGACGTAACGGAATTGGATCAGGCAATGGCCCAAAATCGTTTCGGTAATTTTCATTGGGGTATGCAATTGATTTATTGATCATAGAAATGATTTTCTTGATATCTCTAGTGTTTGATCTGCTGATCAATACGGTGATAGACTGAATAAGACTATCTTGAATGGAGGAGAGTTCGGTGGAGGAAGCTTTAGCAGTTTCATTCAATACAATGTTTGACTTTGAAGGAGTATTGATACTCGACTGTGAGCCCGAGGCACCATTATGATTGGTTGAAGGTGCAGGTGCTGGATGTACATCAGGATGAGAATTCTCGCCGAATTTGGCAAATGCAACGTACAATATGACACCAGGAACCAACTCCATATGATTGAAGTTAGCCTTCAAGCCCATAGCAATATCTACTGAAGAGCATTCCACCAAAGCTAATTTGGAAGAAGTGGTTGTTGCTACCCTGACGCTTCTAATATTGCCCAATGATCTTCTGTTACCAAACGAGTTATTAAGAATGGTCCAGAGCTTTAATGAGTCAATAAACTGGGGCAAGTTATCAAACAAAATGAACTTAGTTGGTCCTAAATTGGGATTCTCAAAGTTGGTGGTGATTACCAATTGGGAGAAGTCAAAGTCGTCAAAGAGAAATGGTTGTTGAGTTTGATGTTGAGATTGAGATGACACGAATTGAGGATGCTGAGGAGCCTGGGGAGCCTGGGGAGCCTGAGGAGCCCGAGGAGCCTGGGCTACGTTGGGCAATTGTAAATGATTAGGCTGGTTTTGGAATTGGCAAGTAATGGGCAGTTGAATGGCGACTTCCGAAATTGTAGGCGTGGAGCCTGAAAATGTCTGGGATCTGATCCTGGAGTTCGAAGGATTGTCGCCTCCACTGGGGCTTGGGTTTATGTTATACATGAGGTTGTCTAGTAACAAGTTCATGTCATTTCCGTTGTGGGACGCATTCACAAATGGCGAGGTGGACAACCGATTGGTTTGGTAGGTTTCCACGTTCGAGTAAGAGTTGGTTGACATAGGCAAAACTCCGATCATTGGGGCTCCTGTAGTGGTATATGACCGGTTTCTATTATAAGGAGGAAGTTGTTGGGGCTGAGCCAAATTACCAGAGGATTGAGCAGTGAGAATAGGACTTAAGAATGCAGAACTTGAGCTGCTGTTCGACGAGCCCGCGTTGGTTGTGTCATAAGATTGTAAGTTTGCGTTTTCCATCAATCCATTGCTCTTTCCTGGAGAATACACGGCATCGTCGTTCCATATGGAATTTGTTGAAAAAAACGAGCCCGATCTCATCCGTCTTACCGCTGCTTGATTATTGCCGCTGTTATTGGCACCAACAGAATTGGAACCGTTCGGAATGTCAATGGCGTTGGGCGACGACGGCGCCGGCAATCCCAACGAGAACGAGTCTAGGCCGGAGAGGCCAGATGAATCGTAGCCTTGGCCAGTAACCGAAGGCGAATTGGTGTTGGAATGGGCGCCTAATTGGTTCAGAACCCCATTGGTAGACAAAAATGACGATGGTAAGGTCCCGGCTCTATTTCTTGATCTGACGGAAGGTTGCTCGTTGGAAGGCGTGAGTGATATGGATGGAGGCGAAGGATTAGAGTAATTGTTCATGCTTGATGTATTGTAGATCTGTGGTACGGATTTTTCGTCTCTCTCTCAATGCATTAGATCTCATACACCGATTCCTCCAGTTATGATTCTTGAGTTTCCTTTTCGCAAGTTGACTTTGGGCGTACTTTGAGCGTGAGTTGACTTACGTTTGGATGCTGGGTAGCTGCTGCTATTTTGGAATTGATACTTAGTTAGTCTTCAACGAAAGAATTGAATGGTACTACTTTCTTTCCGAAGGTCCCAACCGTAAATTTTTCGTGTATCTACGTAGTCGTGATTGTTTCGCTGGCGTTGGCTTAGTGAGCTGTTACGTAACTGCCCACAACAAAATTTCCAGGGCTTACTCCTATTGTAGGCGCAGTGAGACAAAATTGCCCTCCCTGCGAATGACTGACACGACTGGTGCTACGCGAGAGGTGAATTGTTTACGTGTCCGTGAGGGTGTGCTATAGGAGTCGTGAAGGAATGGCGAGAACAGCTTATGTATATTAGTGCTCCAGTTTCTGTTTCTTCGCCAGTGTTTGTTTGCTTTCTTCAATATAACCATGTCTCAGCTTGGTCTACCCCGATCTAATTATGCCCCTATTGTCGCTAAATTTATGTGCGTTTCTGCAACCTTTTTTGCCTGCGTCCAGAAATGCTCGCCCGGTTCCGGAACCATCGGCAGGATTACGCATTCGCTTTCGCCGGAAGAGTCTACAGTCGCATTACCATACAAAAGTCGATTGTGGCAGTGAGATTTAGTCTAGACTGGCGCCTTGAGTTTTGCACTCTGGCAGTAGCTCGTACTATATTGTACACAGTGGTATGACACTACACGCCCACAGGCCCGATAGGCTTATGTTCCTCGGTTAAGTCGTAAGCTAAGTTGCTTGAGCCTAATAGGCAATCGTGCCCGACCTAAACTCTAACGTCTCGGTCCGGTTGCAAAAAAGCCCTGCCACCTTTTTTCACGGAAACGCAACCGTTTTGGACAACACTATACACTTATTAGAATGAGACATGTATCCCTTTATTCTTCCTTCCGATATCAAGCTCGCAAGAATGCACTCGATCTCGTCTTGACTCACCTCCACTGTTCTGCGAGAAAGTTCAAACGCTTTTTGGTATGCGTTCAACGGAATGATGTGGCTGGTTTTGTTCTCTGGATTTAGCTGTTGAACAATCGCACTTGTTTTACGCACCAAGTTGAGGTGAACCCGTTGTCGCATTAGCTCGATTAGTAAGTATAGATGATTTTTTAGGAACACCGTTTGGTACTGCTCGACCTTTGTGTCGAATAATGCTATGTTTCCGGAGTTGATGGCTTTGAACAAGTTGTTGCGATATATCGTTTTGAGAAGCGGATAGTCTTCCCAGAGTTCTTTGGTTGGCATTTCTCTGCGATTGTACAATTTTAATGGCAATAGTATGAGTAACACCTGTTGTGATTGTTTGCTTTTGGGTTTGTAATCGCTCAAAATGTCCAACGCCTGGTCCAATTTTCTCTCACTGGCTACAAAATCAGCCTCGTCGAGCGATAACAACGAGCTATAGTAGAGATACGTCACTCCTGACCGTTTGTTACTGGTAGAGCTTTTCATGTCTGGCAATTGAAATCTAGTGCCCACCAACGCTTTTTCTATAGACTTGGCCAATTCGAGCTTGTTCATCTTGAAGTAGATTTTGATGAGTATCGATAAGAAGAAATAGATATCGATTCTCTTACTTGAGTCCAAATCAAGGTTTTTATCATTGAGTGACAACTTGAATGCCTTGTTAGCAGTGTTAGCCAACAGTTCCAAAGCCGACACTTTGGATGGTCCTTCTCCGTTGCCTTGCTCTATATCCAGAAACTCTAGTGATGCGATTTCTTCAGGATGTTTCTGTTCTCGAACCTTGTAAACTGCCACCAACTCGTACATCGAGTTGATCAATGGGGGATTAATCCAGTTTGTCTGCGAGTCACCGGCCCTTATGAGATTGTTGACAAGATCATTGAGTTCCACAAACGCCTTATCTATACTTTTTTCTTCGTATACTGCTTTCATCAACCGAAGGTGGGACTTTATCACGTCCTTAAACTTCTCAGGCACTTGATAAAGGTCAAAGTCATTGGGCTGAGGAAACAAGGCCCGCGCTGCTCCATTGTTGGGATTGATGGTGAAGCATTCTTTGAGCTGCTCTGAGTCCTGCTGACTTATGGCCACCACAACTGACAGTATATAGTACGATAGCGTGTTACTCATTGTCTCCACTGGCACTCACTTCAAGTTAGCGCAGTTTTGCGGTACGCACAAATAATGGCCCGCGAAAAATAGCTAGGCCCAAGAATTAAGCATCACCGATAGCTCCTTACTGACGTCTCACCAAGTCCATATCTCGGCAGGTGACTACAAGAGTCATTCTAGTACTACTCCGGTACAACAACTATCGCTACCGGAATTCTTCCCTATAGTCTACTCATAAGTACTCTGACTCGAACCTATTTAATACACATAGATCGATAGCCTGTAGTGTAATCTAGGATAAACCAGCGTTCAATACCGGCCAAGCTTGACACATGAGCTGTCCTGAAGATTTCTCTGCGTCTTATTTAAAGTTTCTACGGAGTTAGCACCGGGTTACTCCCCTTAGTAGATCCAAGCGAGCATCTAAGGGTCCACACAGAATGATCTTAATACTTGACGTATATCTCTCCTGCTAGCTGAAGATAGAAGCACCACTTCCTTCTCTATCCAACTCTCTTCAAGGGTGCTGTTTCCTAGAATAGAGCTGGCTTCCCTCGGCTATTTTTATACGTATACAATTGTCTCTACCGCCGTACAATTACAGATGCCTGCATATACTCCCGGTTTCAGTGAATCAAATATTGATGGCGTAATCTCGATTCCTTTTAACTACCACAATACAGTTGAACCGAACATACGGTATTTTGAGGCATATTTTGCAGGTAATACACCGATCAGGATTATCTCGTGTCACCAAGTTAATACAAGGCAGTGCTCTTTACTAATCAATTGTCCGCCAGAGTATTGCTTTTCTCCGAGGATACTACCACAACTTCAGATACAAACGCCATATCACTTCACCCAATTTTATCAAGCACAACTCTACACACCGGCAGCTTGATTTCTGACCACCCAGGTCCATTTCAAAGTTTGTTCTAACCCTCAATCAAACTTCCCCTATTCAGCTATCTCAGCGAGTCTCACTAACAACAAAACACGGCGCAAGCGCTTAGGCTATTTTCTTCACCCATTTCGGCATCAACTTCACACTTTCATATTCCATCCATGAGTTCCCCAAGTAGCGATAATTCTAGTGGCAACGACAACTCTAGAGTCATAGGACAACCGCCCCAACCACATAGCCACAAATCGAGCCCCACCAAAGATCATCATATTACAAATAGATTTAATAATGGATTTGGCAATCCTTATAATCAAGAAACCGAGTTTTCTATGGATAACGAGGTCAATGATTATCGAGAGCTAAAAGAATCCATCATGAATCAACGAAAAGGCTTGAATGCCAATAGGCTCAGTCACCCAGTTGATCGTAACTCTCTATTGAGATTACCCACAGAAATCTTGCTACAAATATTTCATCACTTGGCAAGAAAGGATCTATTCTCATTACTAACCGTGTGCCGAGAGTTTGCTGACCTTATCGTTGAAATTCTCTGGTTCAGACCAAATATGCAAAATGACTCGTCATTCAAGAAGATCAAAGAGGTGATGCAATTGCCTCGAGACCAAACTCATTGGGACTACAGATTGTTTATCAAAAGACTCAACTTATCATTCATGACTAAACTAGTCGATGACCAATTGTTGTCATTATTTATTGGGTGTCCAAAGTTGGAAAGACTCACTTTAGTCAATTGTACCAAGTTGACCCATATACCTATAACCAATGTATTGAAGGGTTGCGAGAAATTGCAATCAATTGATTTAACAGGAGTCACTGATATCCATGATGATATAATAAATGCATTGGCATTGAACTGCACAAGGTTGCAAGGTTTATATGCGCCTGGTTGTGGTAATGTTTCAGAAGATGCCATTATAAACTTGTTGGAATCTTGTCCAATGCTCAAGAGAGTGAAGTTCAATAACAGTAACAACATAACAGACCGAAGTATCTTGAAAATGTACGAGAACTGTGTCAGTTTAGTTGAAATTGACCTTCACAACTGTCCAAATGTGACAGACAAGTATTTGAAGAAGATCTTCTTGGACCTATCACAATTAAGAGAATTCAGGATAAGCAATGCTGCAGGTATAACTGATAAGTTATTCGAGTTATTACCCAATGAATTCAATCTCGAAAAATTGAGAATAATTGACATAACTGGATGTAATGCAATAACCGATAAATTGGTCGAGAAACTTGTGATTTGTGCTCCTAGACTAAGAAATGTTGTCTTATCTAAATGTATGCAAATAACCGATGCATCACTTAGGGCTTTGAGTCAGTTGGGTAGAAGTTTACACTATATACATTTGGGACACTGTGTGTTGATCACTGATTTCGGAGTTGCATCATTGGTAAGATCATGTCATCGGATACAATATATTGATTTAGCATGTTGCTTACAATTGACCGATTGGACCTTGGTTGAATTATCAAACTTACCAAAATTGAGAAGAATTGGGTTGGTCAAGTGTAGTTTGATCACAGACAATGGAATTATCGAACTAGTTAGACGTCGTGGCGAGCAAGATTGTTTGGAGAGGGTGCATTTATCGTATTGTACCAACTTAACAATCGGGCCAATCTTCCTTTTACTCAAAAACTGTCCAAAATTAACCCATTTGTCTTTGACGGGTATCGTTGCATTTTTAAGAAGGGAAATAACTCAATACTGTCGTGATCCTCCGCCAGATTTCAATGAAGCCCAAAGAAACTCATTCTGTGTATTTTCTGGTCACGGTGTAAATCAATTGAGAAATCATCTCCAACAAGCCATGGAAGAAAGAGCTTACCAAATAGATCAAGGTGATATCCATGCCCTTTTCCATGAAAGAAGAAGAAGGTTTTTGAATGGAGGAGGTGACATGGACGAAGAAGAAATGAACATTTGGACAAGAGGCGCCGGTTTAGGACTTCTTCAACAAAACGCTGCACAATATACCGACATACAGGATATCAACCGAGAGATATTCAGCGAGATCAATGGCGGCACAATGGTTTCCGACGATATGAGAGAACATTTCCAAAGATTGATCAGACAGCATCATCAACAACGTTCATTGGAACGTCAAAATCAATTACAACAGCAACAACCCCAACCCTCACAAACTCAACAGCCTCAGCAGAATCCCCAGGTTGCAAGAGTACAAGCTAGAAATCCTCAAAATGCTCCGCACATTGTCCAGCCGGCAGTGTTTCCTAATGGAGAGCAATCAATTCCCATAATCAATGAGGACGAAGACATAGAGATGGAAGAAACAGGCTTGTTTCCAAGAAACTAATATTTAGTATTCATTCGAAGATTACCAATTGCTCACACTTTTAATCATCTACCAATCAAGATATTTGATTATGAATAACTAAACTCTCTAATCTACAATCTCTAATAGGGTATATCGAAACAATTAGTATGTTTTCAACGATACAAGTTGAGAAGTAGTAACTGTTTGGTATAGCATCTATCATTAATTTACTTCTATAAATCAATTATTTTAACGTATAATCATTATATTGATATTTAACTATAGCAATCAAGAAGCTTTTAATCTTATGCAGAACATCGTTCGGTCTTGATATTGTAATCTGTAATTCAAGGTTTGCTAGTCATGGTAGTTACGGATTTCAAATATTTTGTCGACTTTTGGTAATTCTTTCAAAAAAATTTAAAATTTTTCTAGTTTTTATTCTAGACATGGCTGTATCTTCAGTAATCCAAGAATTTATAGTTTTATCATCTTCTGACTCAATGTCACACGGTTCGTAATCCAGAGTACTTGATGGACGACTCTTTGATTCCACGTATGATGCATGTCGCAAATATCGATTAGAAATGGGTTCATTGACAGTCTTCCGTTTTTTCGCAGCCATTTGATGCTTTCGTTCGTTGAAGCTTCTTGTATTCTTCTCTTTGTACGAAAGAGATTTTATAAAAGCGTCAGGCTCAATAATCCGAGAATGGAAATCGGTACTTCTATAGTAGGAGGAAATTGTGTCGTCTGGGAGGCGCTTTATTATGTCTTCAAAATACACCCCCAGGATCTCGGAATCGAATTCAAACGGGCCATTGCTTGTTTCACAGTCTTTGTTGTCTGCAGGAGGCAGATATGCAATTCTACCTACAAAAGACTTTTCCTGTGTCTTTGCAAGTCTCTTGTAGTGTCTTCTTTTCAAAGAGGTCTCTTTTTGTTGGGTTTTCTCCTCAAGAGATAATATCTCAAACGGCTTGCTTCTAGGTACCAAAAGCTTTTCGCTCAAAGAGTGAGTCTTACAAGAGAGGTTTCTCTTACATGCAGTTGATCTGAATGTACTGACACCACAAATGTAGTCGTACTTGTGCTTTTCGTAATCACGTAACTCTCGGTCTGAAAACTTCGCTGTCTTGGCTGCTGCAAATGATGATTCTTCCTTTGGAGAGTACTCTTCAATAGTGGGATCCAGAGTAGTTGCGGAGTATCCCTCAGGTATATTGTTAAGGATTTGGACATCCAGATCACAATTCAAGTACTCTTCTAGTCCCAAAAAGTAACCATCATGAGGAATGTTAGTAGCAAGATTCTCTTTGCGCGAAAACGACTGGATACCATAACTTATAATATTAGGATCAATCGCGATAATTGAACTTGTAGATGGGGGTAAAGGTAATTGAGGGCATATGAAATCTTGGTATGGCGTCTCCCGGTTTCGTATGATTTCTGTAGGAGAAGGCACAAATATTTCATTACAACCTATAATTGTTTGGAGGCTAATGGGCGGCTTGAGTCGAGATTTAGCCGGCGATTGCCGCTTATACTCTGCGGAGTTTCTTGAGCCAGGCGCAAAGAAATCCTGCTGTTTGTAATCATCGGGGATCTCGTAGTGAATTTCCACTTCGTTGCCATCTACAGGTTAGTTACAACTCTCTCTTGGTACTGTTGTAGCCATATGAAATGTGCTAATGGCAGCGGTTAGAGAAGGTATTTCTTACTATTTTCCCCTTCATTAAGATACAGCTGCGTGAAGCTCTCTAAGTAGAGTATGTCTTCAAGCATCAAATCGCTCATCGTCCACTCGTTCAAGTCTTTGTAGACTGACGGCTAATATAGTTTCGCAGCCAACGGCTATTTTAGAACCTTAGCGAATTAGGGCGCCAGCCCTAGATAGGAATCATCGCACGTGCACGCATTTCATCCTATAGCTGCAAGTGCGCATATGGAAAGATTTTCGCAGCGCTATAGTGGGTGAAAGAATAGTGTGTGTGACTGCGACGGTTGTGCACATTACCCGCGAAACCAGCAATGCCATCCATGGCGAAAAAAATGATAAAAATTGTATTAGGACATTTCTTCTGAGCTTTCTTTTAGATACTTCATAACAATCAACAGAAATGTATGTTAATATAGTGGAACAAGACTCAAGAGTAATGGAATGACAACGTACCAGTGTCGGGAGGACAGTGAAGTGAAACTATGAACCAAAAGCTTTTTACTCCAATGTAATCAGAATGAAATTTTTCAGCAAAGTTCTCAACATGAAATATCCTCGAACTTAGTGCTACCTCCAACCACATTTCAAACAAGGAATCGGTATCGAAACTGGTACACACCCCCTCCATTGTCAAGTCGTCTATGCATGAATTATTACTAACTTTATTAGGACTAAGAGAACTAAGAAGGTCGGTATTACCGGTAAATTCGGTGTCAGATATGGTTCTTCCTTGAGAAGACAAACCAAGAAGTTGGAAGTCCAACAACACGCCAAATACGATTGCTCTTTCTGTGGTAAGAGAACCGTTCAAAGAGGTGCTGCTGGTATCTGGTCTTGTAAGTCTTGTAGAAAGACTGTTGCTGGTGGTGCTTACACTGTTTCCACCGCCGCTGCTGCCACCGTCAGATCTACCATCCGTCGTTTGAGAGACATGGCTGAAGCTTAAATGGTTTTTATACTCTAATCTGTCTATAAAAATTATTTTACACCAAAAATATATATCATAAAATATAGTCTAACATTGTAGTAGGAGCATGTACTAGCAGTTTTGCAGGAGCACTTCAGGATAACCAATGTCACGTGCACGGCCCTTGAAATGTCGAAGTTCCAGGAGTACACCAAGTGGAATTAATAGGGCCAAAGCATGGATGTGGTAGAGTTCAAGTTTCCAAAAATCCATTCGTTTCCTCCGTTGTATACCAAGCAACCAAAGGCAACTATATATCAACATCAATTAGAATCATGGTCCCAAATCATATTGGATTATTGTGAGCACTACAAAATCACATCATTAACAGCCAAAGGAGCGCCACGATATTCGCAAATCCAATCACTTGATCTCGAGCTGATACCTTACATATTCGAGAACAATGAGATACAACGCAGTGTCAACGATGAATTCAAATCTACCATTATCAACCATTTGATACATCGATTGCACAAGGCAGAATACATTGACCCCAAGAATCCCGGTTTGGGAATATACGTATACTGGAGGTCACTAAGTGAATGGAGTGACCTATTGTACGGATTTGTGGACAAGTCTGGTCAATTGGGAACCATCTTAACTATCTACGAATTGACAAAACTGGACGACGCCGGCATCCCTGATAACCTCAAGTATGTGGAGGAAGACCTATTGATCAAAGCGATAAAGGAGGTGTTGATCAAAAAAGGAAGAGCACAATTATTAATGAATGATGATAATGAAATAGGTGGGGTCAAAATTGTATAAAGTATCAATATAGAGCCATATGAAATGTTGTAAGACGATCATTGCTTGCCACGCTTTAGAACCTTTGTATCCTATTGGTATCAGAGGCTAAAGTACCGCTTCAGGACGGCAGATATGAAGAGTGCAGATCAGGTACTTTGTGAGGCCATCGGTATCTTTATGGAAACCATACGGAGAACACGAACTAGCTCATCAAAGTGTATAATTCTAGCGCACATTTACAATCATCTAAAACCAGGCTTATTTGACAGACCGCACCTTATACTATTTAACGTTGACTTCCGCATTGGGCAGTCAACGAGCTCATCGCGCGCGTCACATTTTTTTCTTTCTCTTTTCCCCTTCTCATAACTATTTAAGGCGGCAAACAACCCAAAGCTCAGATCCGATTTTCTTCCTTCCCGCTTAAACCAATAGTTTAAGAGGGCATAACTTATATACCGAGATCGATCTAATTTTGATTTTATTGGAAGAAGATTGTTTTTGTAAAAGCTTGTATTTGTCCCTTTTTAGTTTCCTTATTTCTTCAAAAAAACAAAAACATATTTGACCAGGATGAAGTACGTTGTTGTTTCAGGTGGTGTTATTTCAGGTATCGGTAAGGGTGTTTTAGCATCTTCTACCGGGTTATTATTTAAAACCTTGGGTATGAGAGTTACCTCCATCAAAATCGATCCATACATGAACATCGATGCCGGTACCATGTCGCCTTTGGAACACGGTGAGTGTTTCGTGTTGAACGATGGTGGTGAAGTTGACTTGGATTTGGGTAACTACGAAAGATACTTGAACATCACTTTGACCAGGAACCACAACATCACTACTGGTAAGATCTACTCCCATGTCATTGAAAAGGAAAGAAATGGTGATTACTTGGGTAAAACCGTCCAAGTAGTCCCTCATGTAACTGGTGCTATCCAAGACTGGATTGAAAGAGTCGCCAAGATTCCTGTTGACGATTCAGGCTTGGAGCCTGAAGTCTGTATCATTGAATTAGGTGGTACTGTTGGTGATATTGAATCTGCTCCATTCGTTGAAGCCTTGAGACAATTCCAGTTCAGAGTTGGAACTGACAGTTTCGCTTTGATCCATGTTTCTTTGGTTCCAGTCATTCACGGTGAACAAAAGACCAAACCAACCCAGGCCGCCATCAAAGATTTGAGATCGCTTGGTTTGTCTCCAGATATGATTGCTTGTAGATGTCAAGATACCTTGGAAGTTGCCACCATTGAAAAGATCGGTATGTTTTGTCACGTTGGACCTGAACAGGTCATCAACGTCCACGATGTCAACTCCACATATCACGTTCCATTATTATTGAAGGAACAAAAAATCATGAAATACTTAACAAGAAAATTGAACATCAACGATCTTTCAGTTGAAGCATTGAACAGAGGCGACCGTTTATTGCTTAAATGGAGAAACTTGACCAGTGATCACGACAAATCGTTTGAAACCGTCACCATTGCCTTGGTTGGTAAGTACACCCACTTGAAGGACTCTTACTTGTCAGTTATCAAGGCTTTAGAACATTCCTCTATGAGATGTAAGAGAAGATTGAAGATCGAATGGGTCGAATCGAGTGACTTGGAAGAAGAAACAAAGAAAGACAATTTGTCCCAATATCATAAAGCATGGCACTATGTTTGCCAAGCCGATGGTATATTGGTTCCAGGAGGTTTTGGTAGCCGTGGTATCGAAGGTATGATTGCAGCCGCAAAATATGCCAGAGAAAACGATGTTCCATACTTGGGAGTTTGTTTGGGTTTACAAATTGCCGTTATTGAATTCGTCCGTAACGTCTTGGGCCACACAAACTCCACTTCCATGGAGTTTGACCCAAACACTGACGAAGCCACTGCTTCTGTTGTTTATATGCCAGACGTCGATCAAATCAAGCTTGGTGGTACTATGAGATTGGGTATCCACTCCACCAAGTTTGTCGAGGACTCAGAATGGTCTAAATTGAGAAAACTATACGGCGGTTCTGATTCAGTCTTGGAAAGACACAGACACAGATACGAGGTCAACCCTAAATTGATCGACGCCATCGAAGAGAAGGGATTGAAATTTATCGGTAAGGACGAAACCGAAGCTAGAATGGAGGTCCTTGAATTGCAAAACCACAAGTTTTTCTGTGGTACCCAATATCACCCAGAATACTTATCCAAGGTTTTGGATCCATCCAGACCATTTTTGGGGTTGGTTGCTGCATCCGCCGGTATTTTAGATTCTGTCTTAGAGAGTGACGACTTGAACATCAAGGGTGAGTTCTAAATATAATAATATCTTTCTTCTTACTTTTCGCAGCATAATCTTTGTACATATAGACATAAAAAATAATGATAGAACTTAATCTGACCCTCTCGCCAAGTACACACATCCATCGATGCGCGTAGTTTCTTCAAAACCTAGAGCATGATCTAGAACCCAGTAGAACATGACAGTACTTGAGATGTCCTTATCTACCTGCTTTGATTAGTGATCTATTCATCTTGGGGGAACTTGTTGTGTGCAGCGGCCCTTCTAGACTATTCTGTATCGGCATCTGCGTTCTGCATATACCGTATCAGGCAATTGTCGGCGTCATTCAGAGTCGTGCGGTCTTTTCGCTGCGTGGTTTTCGCTGCGCGGTTTTCGCTACGTGGTGCAGTCAAATGCGAGAGCAAACTGATTGGATCGTATGGCTTTACGAACGAGGGGTTTGTGCCAGATGATCGATTACCTCTTGCATTTTCAATTATGTTATGTGATTGGGTGTAGCGATATGCACGAGCGGCTCGAACATGTAGGCTTCGCTTCTTGTCAGTGGCACAGCGAGTCGGCGCCGCTCGGTGCGGGCGATGAATTAGAAATTTCAGCCGCTGGCCAACTATATAAAGGTTCCCTACCACGCATTTTTTTTTGGATCAATACCTCAATTACTTTCGAATACTCAAATCAATTATAATGTCTATGTCAAACTTTGTTAACTACAGCGCTGAAGGATGCCAATGTGGCTCTTCCTGCAAGTGTGCTGATGCTGCTTCCTGCAAGTGTGAAAAGAAGTAAATCTTTCACCAAGCTGAGATGGATTTTTAGCTATCTACATCTTGTATACGTGATTATGAATACAATATGAATTATGCGAACATACAATGTCGAATTATAATGTAGGGTGTACATACTACACAGTTATGTCCAATCTTTGTTGCAATTTGCTGTCAAGCTCTGCGATTTTTTTCTCACTAACAGACTTCAAGCTGCTGTTGTCCTTGAGAAACTTACTGACTTCCTTGACTGAACTGATCTTGCTGAGTTTTTGAGTCAAGGGATTGGTTGTTATAAGGTACACACCCACCCAGCTCTTGACATAAACATCACATATCTCGATACTCATCAAGAAATTGTCTCTGGCTTCTTGGAGTAATTCCATCAACTCCACGATCTTATCTTTCCGTTCTGTCTTCAATGCTTTGTATTCTTGCAAAAAACGGTAGTATGTGTAAAGACCCACTTTGTAGAATACGGGATATGCATGCGGTTCCTGCAATAGTATTTCCTGAAAGCAAAAGATTGCTTTGTCGTAATGGCCGATTTTCGCATACTCGTCACCCAATTCGGCCCAGGTAACGAGATCGGTTGGCTGAAGATTTAAGTAGAAGTTGAGGTTGGATATGTATTTTTCGGGTTCATCTTTTAGGCGTGAATGGACGGTCAATCTTCTGGACAACTTCATTTCGTCCGAATCTGTTCCGAGTACTGCCAATGCCTTCTCGTTTTCTTCCATAGCCTCATGGTATATCGACTGAAGAAACTTGACTCTTTGTGAGTTCTTGTTACCGCCAAACTGATCCAATATAGTTTTCAACAATGCCTCTGCTTCCATATCATGACCTGTCATTAATGAAACATAAAACTGCATTTCATATATACTAAACAATTCGGTGGAGCTAATTTGATATTGTGAGGTTTTGAGAAATCCTTCGATTTCATCGTGGTACTTCATCAATTGTTCTGGTGGGAAGTTGACATACTTCTTCGAATTTGCCACAAGTAACAACTTGTTTTTGATGGAATTAGTCGAGCTCATCTGAACCTGGCAAGCTGTTGTAACTGAGGGCGACGGCTCAAATCGTCCAAATACTAGAGGGTAGTGTGGGTACCAATAAACCATCCTTACTAAGAGAACCCTCCAGTCTGAAGTAATCAGGTCGAGCTGGATGCTCACAAAATCAATAATTCGGTTGAGTAATCATACCCTACAACCTTATCGTAAAGGCTATTTTGGCTATCACTGGAGGCCAAATACTATATAATATATTTCGCAGCCACATCGCGTGAAGACGCGCGTAACTGATCGAGAACTGGAGACTATCTTTGGCGAAGAGAGCTTGAACTAACATGTCAAGCGAGTTATCCAAAGAATGCGACAAGCTACTTAGTGCCACATCTATATTATCACACAACTATGGTATACCCAAGGTTACTGTAACGCAAGATGTTGGCGATGTGAAGGACGATGAGCTAGTCGCGCTTGAAGGCGAGTATGTTTCATTGCAGACCCAATTGACTGCCAAAACCAACAAATTGTTGTATCTCAATAGACTATCGGAGCTCCAGAATGAATCGGACCAGTATATAGAGGACCAGTATCGCCACGTACAGGAAAGTTGCTCGTTAATCGAACCAGATCAGTTGGAACAGTTTCTCACGTTGCACGGCCAAAACGTCAAAACACAAGCATTTCTCAACGAGCTGTTACAAACGACCCTTCCTATACTCCGAGCTATCCATCAGTCTGATACAGATCTCACTACATCGGAGATTAAACTTCTACATAACTTGGAAACACTATACAAACCGGGAGAAGGTATATCGTACCAAGCCATGAAACAATTCAACAATAGTCAAGAAGCACTTATGCAATATGCTGAGAAAACCCACGAACTTTCACGACTCGTTCAAGAAGATTTAAAACCCGAATTGTTGACTTTGAAAGACTTGAACACCCAATTGCAGCACAAATCAGCTGACTTGATACGGCAGAAACTGCAGAGACTACAAAATGAGCTCGATACCCGTTCAAGCAAAGACAAAAAGCAGATCCGCAAACAGTTTACAGATTTGGTCACAAGATGGAACTCTTTAACGCGATTGTGCGAATTTTTGCCGATCTTGATATCGAGTTTGCCGGTCAATTGGTATAACGATAAAGAACTATTAAATATCATTCAAGAGTGTGAGACCATAACGGAAAAGCTAGCCAAGTACCAGCTGGTTATCAATTCCGACACTATCGATAACTTTACATTGGAGGACCTCTTAATGCTAGACTTTAGTGAACTAAAATGATATTTATTGGCTATTTACAAGTGAAGAGCGCTTTAAATCTGGAATAATCTCTTATTTACAACATCCCAGTTAATACACTCCCAGAAGTTGGCCAAGTATTCAGCTTTGCCTGTCACGCCGTAGTCGTGCATGTAAGCAACGTCCCAACAATTGATACCCAAAATAGGCAAGGTCCAGTCCTTTTCCTTGGACTTGGCGCGGTCCTTCAACGTGTTCAAGTATTCAAAGCTGCCTTCATCAACACCTCCGTTCAAATCCAATGACTGATTCTTACCGAAGTAGTATGGAGTACCGTCGTTGTTGCATCTCATGATTCTTAAAGACTTGTCAGGTAATTCAACTAAGAATACCCAACCTTGTCCGAACGACGAATCTGCCAACAACAACATTCTTTCTCTAAATGTTTCCAAGTCCGGAATGTCCTGGAATGCAAGTTTTTCCATCAAAGCTCTCGAAGGTCTTGTTTTGGAGGCTTCGGATTTGTCACTTAGCTGTTGAATTACGAAATGATTGTTGTGAGCTTGGGATGCGTAGTGGAAGATATGTTGCTCTGTAGTTTGTTTGGCAGATTTTAACAAGATTTGGTATGGAGTTCTCAACTCATTTTCGGTTCCGTTGGTGTTCAAACTCAAGTTAAGGGTAAGGTACTTTTGGTAGTCGGTCCAGACATTTTGAAATCCTTGTGGAGAATATAAGCCTTCAATTCCGCTAGTTGTGTATTTTTCTTGGTTGTTTAATTTGGGCACCTCGTGAAGTGATCTACGCGTGTTCCGCGCTATGCCTTGCACTATATGTTTGGCAGTTCCCTTAAACATCTCGCACCTGTGTTAAATCTACCAACACGATAAACTGAAAAATTCGAAGATGGACCGAACGCACGTAAAATGGTACACGCACGTCCTCATACATTATTCATAAACTATAATTTAACTACTCACTGGTTGCTGATTTGATTCGGTTTCGGTTGATATGACCGGAATGTTTTGAGCTACCCAGTTGGTATCCCTTAAAAGTTTTTTGGGGTCATTATTGTTGGAGCTTTTAGAAGTGACTTTGCTCAACAAGTCATCATATGGATATTCTTGTACTCTATACTCGCGCAATACCAAATTGGATTCCAAGTCAATGTAGATTCTAGTGTCTCTTATTCTAAAGATAACATTGTCAATTCTTAGGAAAAACCGACACAAGAGCAAGAGGCAGGTGGGCATTACTCTTATTTTTGTAGATAGCATGGATATACCATTATCACCCAACTCATCTTCAAATAAGATGGACTCGTCGAAGAATAATATAGGATCCGGCTTCAATAACTTTTGAACAGGGATTTCTTCTTTGGTGGGCGTCAATTTTATGTTTGCAGCGGTGCCTTTATAATTGGTCGAATACGTCCAATCATAAGGCTTGAGGACATCCAAATTATCTGTCAATTTGGAGATATCTTTAGTGGAATTTTCCTTTAGCGCCTTCTCTGACTTTTCGGAAGACGATGAAGATTTGGATCTCCTTGAACTTAACCATTCTTTATGGTAGCTCACCTTGAATTTGCAGTCTGGATCAAGCGATTCGAGTGCGGCTATAGCATTGAATTCAATCAGTTCTCCAGTATTGTCATTAATTAGTCTGACTACGTTGTTACCAAATATCATCTCAGGTAATGGAAAGTCAAATTTCGTGTCGTTCAAGTGGTCCAACTCGGGTGAGTTCAAAATGGGTTTTTTGATGGTATATATGCTCCAATCATTGATGGTTATAGAAGGCTTATCTTGAAAAGGGAATGACGCGCTAGGCGATGGTATAATTACTTCTCCACAATGATTGCACTGAGGATTATTGCATTCACCAGTATGCGACTTCGCGGGTACAGACACTTTGGTGTTGGGGTTTGCAGGCTTTTTACCTGGGAATGTACTTGAGTAACCTTCAATCGCGGTAGTTGATTTTGTAGAGACATTCGATTGTGGTTGTGTTCTGGCTTGAGGTTGCGTTGCCGGCGGGGCTCTTCCTCTTGTGTGTAACTTTACCATTTCTCTGGCTGCATTAACGTGGACTGCGTTGACTCCAGCACCGCCATTTGGTCTGAAGGTGGGGGCCATATTTGGCTTGTTTAAAGCCTTATTCTTATTTATGCCATCCAGCTGCTGCTCATGGTTATCTGCCATCTTGTTCAAATTCTATTTGGTCTTCTCTTTATCATATGACTCCCCACATTGGCCTCTTGATTTTTGTCAAGCAGTCTCCGAACCCGGAGCACGTGACGAGTTGGTATACTCCATAACAAGAAGTAGCCAATATTTAATAGCCCACTATAAGCTCCCATGGTTTGGGTAATAGCTTGGAATACGGTTTACTGAATAGAATAAAGGACCTTCATTTTTCACAATTGCTACGTCTTTCTGATCATACATATTTTTTCTAACAATTTCATTAAGTTTGTAATTTTTTACAACTCTTTATAAATAATTGTAATGTACTGAATCAAGTAAGTTATAGAGTAGAAAAATAATGAATAAAGCAAACAAAGTCGTAACAAAAATCAAGCGAATATATAGTGTAAAAATATAATCAGAAGGTGTGCGTTGGCGGTAGCGAGTCAGTGAGTGATTAGTCGCTGCTTGAATCCTCCAAATCCTTAAGACTTTCTTGGTCCTTTCTCAAGCCTTCTCTAACTGCCAAAACGCTATCAGCAATGACCGCATCAACACCTGCCTTCATTTGAATCTTGGCCAATTCGGGATCGTTGTTCTCAACACCGTAGGTCACACAGACCAAACCCGATGTCTTGACAACTTGGGTCAATCTTGGGGTCTTGACTAAAGTCTTGGCAGCACAGACTATTCCTAGCAAGTTCCATTTCTTACTGAATCTAATGGCATTTTGAAGGGATGATGCTCTGATATCAGCCATCACTTCAGTACCAGCATCTGACAAAAATAAGATCGGAATGGTTGGTTGTTTCAACGACAATATCAAACAAACGTCTGGATGAAATGAAGAAAAAATGATATCTCTACCGGTCAAGTTTTCGTCATACACAGCTCTAAGAATAGTATCCACATAGAAGTTAAGATCAATGGCTATTTCTCCCATACTTTCTTGCTCTGCTTCATCCAACATTGGATACTTCAATTCAATATTGAAACCCACGCTTTTGGGCAATTTGGTAAACAATTCCTTTAATGTAACGAAGTTGGACGCAACCGATAAACCTCTGGCATTACCTTTGAAACCATTATTCTTCCAGGTTCTGGTAAGTTTCATTTTGCTGCTGATTTCATCTTTGAACTCCTTATCTATTCTATCATCAGATTCAATAAAGGAAGCCAAATTAGGCAGTTTTGCCAGGCCCTTTGATCCGTTACGTTGGAAATTTGGAGCGGAGGGGAATGCCGATAACGATCTGGGTCTATTTTTGCTCGAATGGAGCTGTTCGTCATCTTGACTAACCATCTTTGGCGAATGCGAGCCGTTCTTGCCGAGCAGCTTACCACTATCATTATCATTTAGACCCAAAAACTGCTCGGCAGTCAATGCATGCATGGGAATATCGACTCCCGACTCTGCAACTGTAAAGTCGTGGTAGACAACCGGGATGAAATCTTTGGTCAATTGGACATCAAACTCAACGTAGGAAGCTCCTAAAGATGCAGCTGCAATAAATGATTCCACTGTGTTCTCTCCCAATTGCAAGGACTTTCTACCACTGACATTTTTACCTAACCCTCTGTGACCGATCACTCTGGTAGAAACCAATTGTTTCCAATAAGTGTCGGATCTGGCTATGCTCATCTGTGGATGGTTGAATGATTTGACACACATGTACTCGAATCTGAGCGTTCCCAAGATATCCAAGTTTGTGGAGCCAAGAATAGGTAAGGTAATATTGTTATTCAAGGATCTGAGGTTTGGACCTACGCTTGTGTAAGCATCTTTCAACAAAGCAATGGCTCTACCCAATACATTTTCGTTCTTTGTTGAATAGCGATAAGTTGGAATCAAATCAAATGTGATGATGACATCGTCAGAATCCAACCCATCATTCAACTTGAATGTGATGGGATCGGTGGCACTTCCATGATGATCTTCTAGAGGCAAATCAATGATGACAGGTGGCTCAACCGGAGTATTCTTTGTTTTATCACGACAAGTAATGCTTAAAGATAATGCTGTGTCCAATTCAGTGAAGAAGGTTTTGGCTAGTGTAATCTTATTCAAGTCAATTGGCTTTGAGTTATCTCTCAAATCAGTTGTACCAAGAGTGATCAAGATCAAAGATTCATCTTTGTTCAAGTAACGATGACCGAACGATTTGATAGGCTTAACTTTTTTAACTTTCGTGCTTGGCGATTTGGGTCTCTTGATTACGGAAGACGAAGATCCTGTACTCTTCAACTGTTTATAAACCTGGTTGACAGAAACTTTAGACGACTCAGAGAGTCTGTTGATGGAAGATTCAAAGTCGTGAGATGCAAGTGAAATCAGATCGGGACTTCCGCCCTTGGAAATGCTTGGTAAGACGCTAGGATTAGGCTCTTTTGGTGTCACCGATTCTGATTTCAAGCTTTCATATGAAACTCTTGGTAGGTTTCTTTCGGGATTGTATACGTCATATAACAATAAGTTGGGGTCGCTAGGCTTCAACAAGTCAGCCACATCCAAATGGCCTCTCAAACACGCGTGCTCCATTGGTAGCCATCCCGAGCCATCAAAAACATCGTATTTACAGCCAAACTCTATTAAAAGCTTGACAATTGCCATATCACCCTCCGATGCTGCAATGAAAATGGGCGTCCAACCAAAGACATTCTCACCCAATTCGGTATCAGCACCATGTTCCAATAAGAACTCGACCAAATCGTAGAACATCAACTTTGCGGCAATGTAAAGAGCAGTTTCGTTGTTGTGTTCTAAATCGGTATAGTTGATGTCAATTCCTCCTTGGTTGATCAAAGATCCCAAGATCAAAGAATTGTTCAACCTTACTGCCAATAGAAGCAACATAGGGCAATTAAGCTGGTTGCCGTGGTTAGCCAAGATAAGGTTCTCTGTTGTCTTTGGATGCTTTCCAATGATAGCAAGATGTAATGGAGTCAAACCTTCCTGGTCACCCCAAGTATCGACATTGTCAATTGATATCTTGGAGTCGATCAATTTCCACTGATTGAGATACTTGAGCAAGATCCGGGTTGCATCTTTCAAACCATATTGAGACGAATAATGAAGTGGAGTTCTGGCGTAGTTATCCTTTGCAATGAGAACCCTGGTGAGTTCAGAACCGGATAATTTATCCAAAATATGTGTCAAGCCTTTGATGGAGCTATCGGTTTCATTTCCACCATCAGGGCCGTTCTTGTTACCAAAGAATCTATCGATTTCTATCGACTCACCAGGAGTGACTTTCTGCAGTCTAATCAACTGTTTCTTACCCAAACTGGTGATATACTGGTGGAAAAAGTTTCTTCCACTGATATCAGAAGCATCATAAAGAGGGTTGTCACCATCTCGTGAACTGGCATCAACAAAAGCATATAGATGATTGAACAAAGCGTCAATACACTTAGTGGAATTCAATAATGTCGATTTGGTTAAAAGAGATATCAAGAATTTGAGGGTCACCTTTGACTTGTCGGTCAATTCATTAAGTTCTTTGATCAACACTTCGCTAGTGTCATTGACTATCAAATCATTGTAATGTTGCAAGAAATCCTGGTCGAACGAGTACCTTCTACGGTTTCCGATCTTTAAAAATTCGAAATTCTGTTTCAAAGTCGAATCGGCTTTGTCATCATTAACGATCGCAGACGTGAGCTCATCCTCATCTCCGAGCTTGTTAAGAATATCATTGATAACATCCAAACTGCTGAGTAGTTCGGAGCCATTGGCAAATGGCAAGGCTTCGACCCTGGTGGATAGATATATTTCCTTGTTGTTGCTCGACACTTCAAATGCAAATTTAGGATCATTGGTGGCTTCGTTCTGATCATCAAGTCTTTTAAGAGTATGACTGATTTTCTTATCCAATTTCTTCAAGATCTTAATAAAACCCTTGTGGTTAAGCTCACCAAACCATTTCAAGTTTCTAAAGATCGATCTTAATTCTAGTAAGATCGAGATGATTTCATCCAATTCCTCATTGGATTCAACCTGGTGATTAATGGTTCCGTCGGTATAGCCAAGAATATTGACCAACTTGTCTAAACGTCTATTGTACTCCTTGAACTTATTGTTGTAAAGCTCACTAACTTTCTCGATGTCTCTGTCCAATTCAAAAAAGAAACTGGACAAAACCGAAGAAATGGTATCTTCAATACTGGCGCCCTCGGTGTTGTCAATTCGGGCATCGATGTTCTTGATGATCTTCTTCAAATTCTTGTAATTCATATAGAAGATAGACCATTCTGGAATTTGGTGGTTGATAAACGTTTTCCCAAACTTCATCTTAGACTAGATGTCTTGAGATACTTGTGGAACAAGCTTAGAGTGGATGTTTCAAGAAACCCAAAAGGAAGGGTGTCTAACTGCAAAACGTGGTGGGGGTGGGTGGCCACGTGAATCCAGACTTTCGATGGGCCCGTTAGATAACAGTAGTGCGAATTTCAATAAGAGATTATGAGCTCCTGATACCGGGACTTGACAGGTAGGATGGAGATTAGAATAGGAGAGCTTAAATACGTAGAGAAAAACCCTAGTTTAGCTGACTCTACGCTTATAACAGAGCAGTCGAGCTTGCCGAACCTGGAAAATTCACCGAATTTTGGTCCGCCTCGCTTAGTGTCATTGTCGAAAGGATACTTCCGTGACACACAGAGTGGGGAGAGTCGCATCGCTGAGAATCCCAGCTATCCGGACCAGCCCCACGATCCATACGAGTCATTGCAAACGTAAACTGATTATCATAATGACCTCTTTGTATATTAATGGATTATAGAAGATCAGGTATTCTGGTGTTGGTAGAATCGGCACGTGTCCCACGCAGAGCGAGATGAGACATTTAGTTGGGCACACCCAGCAGCCCCCACGGTGGCTCAGAGTAGGGTGAGGCCACCTGAAGCGTAGCAGTGTTACGAATAGTTTCCCCGATCAAAGTTATGGTTCCCGTAGAATCAGGTTTAGCATGACATCATAGAGATCGACGGAAGGGAACTGAACTCCGCAGTCCACTGGTTGTACTGCAGCTTCTAAGTGCAAGAGTTGGCTACTTAGAGAAAGTATCCGAGACTAACCTAAAGGCAATGCGAGGAAAGAGATTCCTCACGGGTGGTTGATAAAGAGGGGCTAACTTATCGGGAAGTGGCTGCCGTACATGTAAATCCCGTCTCTTTCTCTAACTCTTTACGTTTGGAGACAAAAGAAGAAAATAGAAACATAAAAAATCTCTCACTGCGCGGTCGGCTGCCATTAATAATAGCGGGATTTTTCTGGTTCGCGATGCGCGTTGTTCGCACTTGCCTTCCGTTCCAATCGCATATAGGTGTTTAGGCTTAGGCACTCCAACCAAAATGGATGCTATGGATAGATATATAAAAGCACTATTATCGTGAGAACATAAATCTCTTCTCAGCAGTTATTTACACTATCTTTATAAAATGTCAAGTAGGTTACAAAAACACGTTGGTAACTTGTGATTTGCATACTAACATTCCAGTCGAATACAAATTCCATCCAAACAGAAAGGCCACCATCATCACAGCACCATTTTCTGGAGGCCAACCCAAAGGGGGAGTCGAGCTTGGACCTGAATACATATTAAATGCCGGTTTCGAAAAGCAAGTGGCATCGTTGGGCTGGGAAACCTCCGTGGCCAACCCATTAGAAAACACCGACTACGAAAGTGTCAAGTCCGATGAAAAGGACAAGTACGGAGTCAAAAACGCCAAGATTGTTTCAGAGTGCTGCAGGAAAATCCATGACTGCGTCAAGTCTACATTGAGCGAGGGCAGATTTCCTCTCACTGTTGGTGGTGACCACTCCATCGGTTCTGCCACTGTCAGTGCCGCATTAGAACACAACCCAGACACCTGCGTGTTGTGGATCGATGCACACGCTGATATCAACACCCCAGCCACCACCGAATCCGGTAACTTACACGGATGTCCCATGTCGTTTGTGATGGGACTTGACCCAGAATCGTACCCACCTGAATTCAAGTGGGTTCCACAAAACTTGAAGCCAAACAAGTTGGTCTACATAGGGTTGAGGGATGTGGACGAAGGAGAAAAAGCTATTTTGAGAAAGCACAACATCCCTGCATTTTCCATGTACCACGTCGACAAATACGGTATCGGTAAGGTTGTGGAAATGGCGTTGGATGCCGTCAACCCAGACAGAAAGTCGCCGATCCATTTGTCGTACGATGTCGACGCCATCGATCCATCATTCGTGCCAGCCACCGGTACCAGAGTTGAAGGTGGTTTATCGTTGAGAGAAGGTTTGTTCATTGCCGAAGACGTTGCAATGACCGGTTTATTGAGCTCGATGGATATCGTCGAAACCAACCCTATGTTGGCTGAAACTGAAGAACATATTCTCGATACCGTGAGCGCAGCATGTGCTATTGGTAGATGTGCATTAGGTCAAACGTTATTATAAATGGGATGGGTATATAGTGTGTATTAGATAATTATGATGTTTACATGACAGTCACATTGGATTGTTTTGTGACACTAGCTGCAGTACCACGCACTCACCTATGAGGTAATGGCCGCAGTCTGGTGCGCCCGCAACAGTGCGATGAAAACCAGTGACGTTTTACGTAAGCGCAACCCCCAAACTTGCCAGAGTAGCGGGCGTGGGGCGCAGGCCACGAAGGCAATCTTAAATATTGCAATTGTATAAAAGGGGAAATTATCCCGATAATTGTATCTTATTCGGATTAACCAAAAGCAAAATGTCTTCTATAATAGCATCCCACATCCCAACTACCGTTGACTTGGCCAAAGTTCGCGACTTCTTCTCCTTCTGTGGCAAGATCAAAACCATCAATCCAATTGACAAGTCAGACAAGTTCCAATCGTTTGATATTACATTCGAGTCTCCCAAGGCTTTGAGCACTGCATTGCTACTCAATGACGCGGAATTAGACGGCGTTCCCATTGAAGTCAAGGAGTCCACTGCTGGTGCCAGTGTGGCTACGGATGCCACTGCCGAGTCGGGAGATTTACCTCCACACTATTCCGAGGTTGGAGATCACAAGGTTCAAACTACAGGCGACAGCAAATACGATGATATCTCACAAGAAGAAAAACCCAAGTATGCCATAATGGCCCAATTGCTCAGCAATGGGTACGTAGTCAGTGACAAGGTGGTGCAGAAGTCCATAGATTTGGACAAGGAAAAGGGTATCAGCTCTACATTCAAGAACTTTTTGACATCGTTGGACGAAAAGTATATTCACTCGCAAGAGCCGGACTCGAGTGCCAATAAAAACCTTACCAAGGCCCAAAGTACCTTGGAGTCCTGGGGAAATCAAATTGCCAATTCTTCTTACTCGCACAAGCTTTCGCACTACTATGACAAAGCCGCGGCCCACCCATACGGAGTCAAGGTGCACGATTTCTATAAATCCATCAGTAAAGACGTGCAAAGTATTCACGAGGAAGCCAAACGGTTGGCCGAATTGAAGAAGCACGAGGCTGACAAGGCCCTGGCCACCGGCGAAACCTCAGGTGAGGCTCCAGAATTGCCTGCTAGAACCTAATAATTTATATAGCTAATAAATGCAATTTGCTCGAAAATTCCCAATTGCTGCGAAAAATTAATCCGCACACAAACATCTCACCACAGATGGACCGTGCAACAGTATACCCCAATAATATGCGAAGAGTGCAGCCGTTGATACTAAGAAAGGGGACCAACCCGTTGTCACCGACACGGTACCGGGTGTTCGATCCGTACCATAATTTGCATCCTCCCAGAATCGAGTATACCCTTCTACAAGAAATACAGATGAATCTTCGGATATTCAGCCGGGTTTGTGACGAGATTGAACTCGAAGGCATTGTGGACCAGAAAAGGTATGTTGGCATATTTAGACATATTTAGGAAAAAAATCTAACATGCCAAGTCACGAAATATTGCTTGTGTTCTTCCAATCGGTGGAATGCAATGATTTGGTTCAGAGCAAAGGGTTGTCTACGGCCACGGTTGGATCAATCAGAAATATTGACTGCATGATTCGAAACCATTTGATCCTCATGAAAAACATACATGCCAGCCTCAAGGCCATGGATCAACATGTATGGTTGCAGGACTCAGTGTACATTCTCATCAAGAGACTCTCGCAATTTCTAGATATTCTTATATATAAGCAGGGTTATGTCAACTACGAGGTCAGCGCCCAATTGGTTTAACTTAGAATGATTTACGATTTGTCAGAGATTGTAGATTTTTTCTCGGGTGACCCCACATGGAAATGACATAAATCGTGGGGATCCCGGGGTACTGCACGTGACACGATGACTCAACCGGTTTGGGAGAGTAGTCTGGGGAAGTTGCCGGACACTCAGCGCTGCGACCCCGGTTCACGACACGAGAACTCGAGCACCACTCCGACAGTGGTGAGAGTAGCATCAGGCTCCCGCAGTTGGTCCCCACACAGGCTCGAAGCTTGTTTGGTGCTTCGGACCATCGGGGAACGGCCATGACTACGCGCCGCGGAACCAGTCATGTGCACACCGTTCGCAACCAGCCTCGGAAAACCGGATGCCCGAGGCATAATCACTGTGAGTTTCGGCAACACCCTCAATCCGACAGATGATTCGTTGTGATTACCGGGAACCGGGAACGGGTAACCCCAGATTTTATCAAACATAAATAGGATGAAAAATCCAATAGTTTTTTCACAATTTCACAGCTAATACTTTGGCAGTTACACCACTTGTATACATTATATTCCCCACACCGTCCCCACAATAGTGCGCTATATCACCCAGTGAATTTTTCAAATACAGTAATCCTTGCATTTTCGTTCCTTTAATTGAATCATCATGACTACCCAAAAAAAAGGTACATCCTTAACTGACTTGATTGCCGGTGGTACTGCCGGGTTATTCGAAGCATTATGCTGCCATCCATTGGATACCGTCAAGGTCAGAATGCAATTGTACCGTAAATCGGGACAAAAACCCCCTGGATTCCTCCGCACCGGTATCAATATCGCCCAGAAGGAAGGATTCTTGTCATTGTACAAAGGTTTAGGAGCCGTGGTGATTGGAATTGTGCCAAAAATGGCTCTTCGTTTTTCGTCATATGAGTTCTACCGTAGTTTGTTGTATGCCCCAGATGGCACTATCTCCTCGGGTAAAACCTTCATTGCTGGTGTTGGTGCAGGTATCACCGAAGCTGTGATGGTTGTGAACCCTATGGAGGTTGTCAAGATTAGATTACAGGCGCAGCACCACTCGATGGCTGATCCGTTGGATGTTCCAAAGTACAGAAACGCCCCACATGCTGCTTACGTGATCGTTAGAGAAGAAGGTTTCAAGACCCTTTACAGAGGTGTTTCTTTGACTGCTGCCAGACAAGCCACCAACCAAGGTGTGAACTTCACTGTTTACTCGAAACTTAAGGAAAAGTTGCAACAATACCACGGTACCGACATCTTGTCATCGTGGGAAACCTCCTTGATTGGTTTGATCTCTGGTGCTTTGGGACCATTGTCGAACGCCCCATTGGACACTATCAAAACCAGATTGCAAAAGACCTCTTACGCTTCCAACGAATCCGGATTGGTGAGAATCGTTAAGATCGGCCGTCAATTGATCAAAGAAGAAGGTACCGCTGCCTTATACAAGGGTATCACCCCAAGAATTATGAGAGTCGCTCCGGGCCAAGCCGTTACATTTACTGTCTACGAATACATCAAGACCGCCTTAAATGGTACCGAAAAGTTGAAGTGATCCAGAAAGACTCATGATTATTTATTATTAGAGAAAGGAATATATAATCCCCCCCTAATTGTTGTAACTATTGTAG